>OZ035873.1:128594064-129794064 GCA_964034865.1 Eristalis intricaria
CGGATACTCATAAGAAATAGTCTAACGTCGTCAAGTCGCACCCTCTAGCGGTCAAATCAGAGGTCCAAAACGCGGTCAAATTGCTCAGCAAACTTATTTCCCAATTTAACGACTGGATGGAGCAGTGGGTACTACTGTCAGAATGAGGATCGGAGTTGTTGACCTTAGGGGCCTCTTTCGCCTGTTCCTCGGTTACTATATCGAGGTTACCAAGCGTCGAATCCATCCCATATATAATTGCATCGTCCGCATCTAGGACCTTAAGGGTGACTTGCGTCATACCGTAGTTCAGCTCAAAATTTATTTCCTCAATAAACGGAATCGATTCCTAATTTATAATTTTAAATAAACAGATCAGCATACCAGACTCTTCTTGTTTATCGGCCTTGATGATCAACCAGTTGTCTGTAGGGACACCAGGATTCAGCCCTTAGAGCAGTCTCAGAATTTTGTCTGGGTTAGAGTTGCTTGTTGAACAACTGGATGGCGCAGTGGGCTAAGCGCCTGCCGTTGGTTAGTGGGATCCCCGGTTCGAATCCCAGTGAAAGCAAACTTAAAACGCTCTTATCTGGTTTTCAAATCTGATGGTATGGGATGCAGTGCCGCTCTTGCTGGAGCATGTGTATGCACATGTCGGACAGGGTATTGCTCCAGCATTTTTGGCAAAAAAACAAAAATTTGAAACCATTGAACATAGAGGGCGCTATCGCCGGTAACATTGTCCTCACGGTCATCTCTGAAGAAACGCGGGCTAATGATGTCGCCAGACCATGACCATTACTACAGTGCATTTTTTGTGTGCACTGGCAGTTGTTTTTTTGCTTGAGTAAGACAACGAATTGTGATAATAAAATCCAATATACTTTAAAAGCTGTTGAATTTAAATCTTTCCGTGATGAAATGGCATTGGCCACTGGGTATTTTTGACTTT
Source organism: Eristalis intricaria (assembly GCA_964034865.1). Lineage (NCBI taxonomy): Eukaryota > Metazoa > Arthropoda > Insecta > Diptera > Syrphidae > Eristalis > Eristalis intricaria. The sequence continues at coordinate 128,594,996 of OZ035873.1, forward strand.
AACAAATGTCATAAATCATACGTGAGCTATCAAAAATTGAACGCTGAAAAACCAAACAGGAAAAAAATCAACCATTACTTTAGTTATTTTTGAGATGAAGGAATACAAAATGGACTCTTGGATGACGTTCAAAAACAAGCTTTACATTGCTGAAATAAGAATGTAGAAGACAGCGGGATTAAGAAGGACCGGATATAGACTTCGATTCGATGTCTTGTGTGAGACGAAGTAATAGAGGGCGCCACTTACGTGTTTCGGATGGATTTATCCAAAGAAATAAGAAAGAAGACAACATATTGTTAAAACTATCTTCAAACTTCTCATTACTGGACGCAGCCCTGACTGCGTCTGTATATGATTCTGTCACAATCGTTCACCGTCGCATGTCGAACCTTGTGCTCCCTTATTATTTGTTATATTGTTGAGGGTATGTTGCACCGGGACCCTTTGATTTATTGTGCCCCCTATTCATACATTTGCTTTCTTAAGAGCTCCCCTCCCTTGCAGCTCTTTTCAGAGTTGTGTTGAGGGTTATATGCTCTTTTTGCGCGACGGTGCGTAGGCGAAGGTTATGAATCTGGGAATGAGAACTGGTTCAAGTGACTTCAGTTCTTCCTCTGATATTAGGTGCTTGTCCAGATATCTTTGTCTTTTGTGTTCTAGTGCCTCACAAAGTCCCAGTACATGTTCTGGAATTTCGTTAGATTCTCCGCAGAACCTGCAGAGACCTTCTTCTGATACTCCTAGTTTATTTAGGTGCTCCCTAAGTCTACAGTGCCCCGCTAGGAAGCCTGTTAGGATACGATGCCTCCTCATTCTGATACATACCTCAAGTGCCTCCTCACTCTGATACATGCCTCAAACCATTTCCGGTTACATTTACCCAAGAGTTTCTTGGCCTTCTTCATGCTTCATGAGTGTTGTTCCTGGCATGCCCTGCCCTGTTCCTTCTTTCTAGTTGCCTGAACTCTTCCCTGAGGACACGATCGCCTACAGCGCAGAATGGTTCGGGGTCTATAAAAGGCTCCGATGCTCTTTTCTTAGCCTCGTTGCCCTCTATCCCTATATGGCCAGGTATCCAGCAAAGTTTTACTCCGTCGCTCCAGCTCAGCTTCTTAAGCTTCCGTAGACATTCCCACACAAGTTTGAGCTGCCTTATTTCTTAGTGATCGTTTGAACAAGTGATGTCTGTTCTCCTCTGGGACCTGAGTAACACCTTGGCCTGCCAGATCTACAACTGCAGGCATTCAAGTATTTATCACTTGCCTGCGTCCATTGTGATGCACACAGGAGAAGGATGACACTAGATGGAGCGGCTTGTTGGTTAACGCCCAAGCCCATCCTGGACGGTAGATCTACACAAGAAAAACTAAAGAATGAATTTAAACTCCTGTGCCATGGAGCATTGTATATTCGCGGCATTTTGTCAAGGAAAACTTTAATCTTTGTCTGAAATGAGATTTAGGGCCGTGCAAGCCAAAGCCTTGACAAATCTTGGCCAAATCTTACTCAAACCGTAAGACAGCAGATCCATCTAAGTTTTGTTGGGGTCAGGTTTCGAAAACTCAGGAAGTAATTAAGAGTCCAGTCACATGGTATAAACTTGACCATGTGCAAGATCCGGATTGTCTCAGTCTTGCTGCGTGGTTCATAAAATTGCTCAGATAATTTTGGCAGCGAATTATGTTTTGCCGAAGAATAAGATCTGTGTGTGATCATTGTGTTCATGGGGATTGGAGGAAAGCATAAAGGTACAAACTGAATGGGCTGGCAGCTAGGCCATATGGAACACACACAGAAACCTGGGTTCGATCCGAAGACTCTTTGACTCCGAGCCAGGGAGGCCCCAAGCAGAGTTCACGCCCACTGGAAGCAGGTAGTCAGAATTAAGGCTATTTGGAGGGGTTAATGGTTGACATCACGATTTGAAAGAAGAAGAAGGTTTCAGAGGATGTCTAAAAATTCACATGGGACTTGCATAAATAGTACTCAGTGCCAGGTTCGAAACCCAATTTATAATTCACGGCGCCACCTCTTCCGAGTCATGGACAATTCTCAAAGAGCATTCCTGTCTGGAAAAAAGCTTCTCAACTTCGCCGTTCGGGGTCGGCATTAAGCTGTAGGTTCCTTCCACTCGTGAAAGAGCAATGGCACGCACAACACGAGTGGTTGCTGAGAAGCTAGGCCCAGGACTGCCTCGGACTTTAGCTTCACCCAAATTATTATTATATTATTGCACAAATTGAACACTTTTCTATATTCAACCAAACCAAAACCTTCTTCAACTTCTTCTGCCAGGAGCTTACCGGAGACTATTCCTTCGGACATGCCTCTTGCAAGCCGGGTAAGATTCGATATCGATTCATGGATGAAGGTGGCAGACTGCACTGAGCATATTTTTGTTTTTTTAACGAGCATTTCTCCTTCACAGGGAGTACAATTTGGTGCTCTCCATTTTTTCTCTTTCATTCCATTTCTCGGCACAGAAATATGAGTAGCCAGTCAAGAGTGCTTGAATTGAAATTGATTGATTCTTTCCAAAAGTCAGTGCCATGTGTCGCTGGTCTTTAGTTCAGATATACCAGCGAACACTAGCGACAATGTGAACAATTAAAACCACAAGAGTTAATTTTTTGGAGATGTTTCCGATGTCCTTTGTTCACATTAATCGGAGAGCGAGAGTGCTGTTTATAGGGGTGGTGCATTGTTTAAGTTTTGTGGATTTTCTCACAGTTTTAGTTCACAAATGCAGTTGACTACCATTTAAGGAGTTCACGTGATTTCTATGATATATCACGTACGTACGTACCAAGCCATCACGTGTAATCAGCTGTAGATTCAGAAGCAGGGCCAGATATTTCAATAGTGTCTCGCTAGTTACCCAAGTTTGTGACTTTGCAAAGTGTCTCTAGTTCCTTACGCGTCATATCCTTAGGTGTTCATGGATGTATACACGCCATCTGTTGCATTCTCTACTCCGAATATTTGCCGTGAAATGTTTCTGCAAGCGGTCACTCAAAATGCAAGCCAGCTTGCCCCTTGCCTGGAGTAACAAAGGCTCTACAGGTAAATAGTTCGATTTCAAGTTTAGACGCAACAGAATGATGATTTTGAAATTCAGCGGAACGCATGACACCTTCCTACATAATTTCACCATCTCCCAGTAGCCAGCCCCGATAACCCCCCCTCAAAGCTCATCTATGCGCGACGCCGATGCGAAGGCTGTGGGAGGGGAGAGTGTATGTGCGATATGATTGTGTGGAAGATGAACACACAAAAAATCATTTTTTTTCCGCTTCATCAGCTCCCCCCACGCTCGTCTCAAGATGGTCGAAAGATCACCTAATCCACCCCTCCCTATCCCACACGAAGCTTCCGCAGCTCTCCCACCGCTTATATGCACGTACCTTCAGGAGTGTTGGACACTGAAATTGGGTTGCAGGGGAGAGTTCCTGTTGCAGGACCACCACCACCACCACCAGGAATCAGTGAGAGTTTGGGATACATTTTTTCGTTCACTTCTTCTCTCGATTATTATATTCGCTCCACCCCGCCCGGAACGCGTTAACAGAGAAAAAAGAAGCGAACAAAAAAAAAAATAAAAAAAAACACACAAAACCGTGCACAAGGTAACGACATCGTTTTCCTGTTGTCTAACGGTGTTCGGAAGTTAAAACGTATACCGCACACACATTTGAAGCCATTTGTGTGTAATTGTATTCGGATTGCAATTCGCTATTGCCGTCGTCGTCGTTGTGTCGTGCCCTTGTCTCCTTTTCTTCCTTAAGTAGGTACTTCCAACTCGCACGGGGGAAAAGCACATTTTTTTCCCGTTTTTTTTTCCCAGAAAGTTGCAAAACTTCCCGTTCCGTCTTTAGCTTTATATCCTTATGGGCGAACGAACGCGTCACCGAGAAAAGGCCATGACAAAAGTCTTCGAGTGTGTGTGCAACATTGCAATATAAAGGATCCACATAAAAAAGAAGAAGATGCAACAAAGAGAACGCAAGAGAAAAAAAAATAACAGAAAATTGCATATAAAAGGAGAAAGCACACAAGACGGTCGCTCGGTTGGTGTCTGTGTACGAGTGTATTTGAAAGAAATAGAAAAGAAAAATTTAGGGGATGACAGTAGCTTGCAGCAGCGACCAGCTTCAAAAGACCGAAGTGTGAGGGTGTGCACGAATAAATTCGGAAATGTTTTTTTCGATCTTAAAAAATGATACATACATATGTATGTTTACTGGGGACTGACGTGGGAGTGGAGATGGTTGCAGAGTTGCCAGCGTATCGATGCATTTCGTTCGGAGAATATTTTATCCATGCAAAAGTGGACGGTTCTACTGTTGATGTTGTTTCTTAATGTTTTCTCACTATTCGTCAGTCTAGCCCATCTAAGGGCTTGCTACTTCAATCAAGTGCGTAGGCATATTGGCCTTGGTTGCTTGTAGTGAGATGTGCACTCCCTTTGTGAAGGGCAAACCTCTGCCCAGCCCCTTCATCAGTGTTCTTATTTCTTGGGATGCCACTATAACCTGAAACCCAAATAAGGGGGAATTTCGAGCTGGCCTTCTAACTAGCTCTAGCCCACAGTAATACCCATGCGCCTAGTACTTTTGTCGTCCAGTGAGCAACCTAGCACATCCTAGCTCATCAAGAGTAAGCATGCCAGGAAGTGAAGCATACGGATGCAGTTCGGGAAAGAGATTTTCTAATCTTATACATCAACTCTACCAAATTCTATATTCATCAATGAGACAAACATTGATGAAGTTAAAGATGTACTGAATCTCATGAATGAACATAGATCATCGGGAATTGATGGATATTAAGAAAAAGGCAGATATTTTTGCCCCTATAATCTGTAAACTGCACTTGTACATTTATGAAGGATGTATTAAAAACGCCTTAAGTAATTACAGACCAATATCTATCTTGCCAGCTATTGAGAAGTGTATGGAAGAAGTAATTACAAGAAGGCTTCTAAACTTTGTTCAAAAACATTCTCTTATACACGAAAAACAAAAGCACAGGGAAACTTATGGCAGAATTTTCAAACACAGTCAGCTTAACCATCCAACCATCATGTCCTTGTTTTATTCATGGATTTTAGTAATCCTTTCGATACGCTAAATCATAAAAAGTTCATAGCAGCTTTAAATCGAGTGGGCATCAAAAGGAAGATTAGCGGATTGGTTGCAGGACTACCTAAGTGAAAGGTCCTTCAGAGTGAAGGTAGGAGACAAATACAGTAACGACACACCAGTTATTTCTGGAGTACCACAGGGGTCGAAACTTGGACCACTATTGTTCATCCAATTTACAAATAAACTACTGCGCATCTTCAAAAGGAGCATCCATTTTACGTTCGCAGATGAAATAAAATAGAATGGAAATGGAAATGAAATGTTAATACTCACCCAAGTTAAAATAAGACTTCAAGGGCTATTTCTATCGCAAATGCCTAAGTGGGACAAGTGTCTAGACTACCGTTGTGCTACCGGCGACTTCCAGTACAAATGCAAAGCCCATAAGACTTCACTCATTCCCAAATTAAGAAAATGAGAGAAATTTAATCAATCGTAAGAACGCACACTCTTCTCTCTTCTTATTTATCAACAGACATCCAACTCTGAAACTCCAGACGCCCTTGGCAATAAACCTTTTAGATAGAGTTTCTTATAACGTTTTCTCGGGCTGGTCTGTTTGATCAGAGAATGCAATTTCTTCAGTCCGTGGTTGACTGGGGCTTCACTCAACATGGCTCTCCAGGCGGTCCGACCTCTCGCCAGCTGTCTCCAGTTTCGCACACCAAGCCGACTGAGGTCCCCTCGACTTGTGTGTGCCACCTTGTACGTAGGTATCCTCTTTTGCGTTGTCCCACAGGTTAAGGGTTTCTTCGGGCTGGAGCTAAGTTGTCCATACGCTCTACATAGCCTAACCTAACTAAAACATCGACGTCCTCTGTTGCGGAGTAAAGTTGTCCACACGCTTTAAATGACCTAACCAACTTAGGCCTTGAATCCGTCGCCGCCTGGCTAGACTCATGTCACTGCCATGTCGCCCATACAGTTCGTCGTTGAACCTTCTTCTCCAAATGCCATCAACGCCAACAGGACAAAAGATCGCGCGCATAACTTTTCTCTCGAAAAAAAGCCTAAGAGCCTCTTTATCAGCTTTGGATACAGTTCATGGCTCTGCACCGTAGAGCAGGACAGCGATGGTCAAGGTCTTGTAATAAATAATATGGGTGGCGCGACTGTCCGAGGCGGACCTGGGCCCAGCTTCTCAGCAACCACTCGTGTTGTGCGTGCTCTTTCACAAGTGGAAGGGACCTACAGCTTAATGCCGACTGCGAACGGTGAACTTGAGAAACTTTTTCTGGACAGGAATACTCTTTGAGCATTGTCAGTGACTCGAAAGAGGTGGAGCTTCGGAATTCGGGTATCGAACCTGGCACCCTCTGCGTAGGAGGAGTCGACGCACTAACCCACTACGCCACGGCGACCCTATGGCTGATTATCGTGTGTAAATAAAAGCAATTTTCATGTTTTTAAATATTAAACAGTACTTAAGGCCGAGGGATTCTGAACCTTAAGAAAATCAGAATTAAATGAGCCCCTTGAAGCTTGAAGTGGATATACTAGGTATTCCTCGCGACTTCGTCGGCGTGTATATCAGTTATCGCGGTTGGATATGTAGTCGAACTTCGATAACCCAAATATTTGATAACTCTAATGAAATTGGTTGGCAATAGCTCCAAGACTGAAATTTACATGTAATTTGACTTCGATTACCTGAATGTCCTGATAACTCGAGCAAATTATTTGGCGTCACCTTCGATTCGTCGAGTTCTGAAGGGGAATTCCCAAATTCTGCGTTTTACCCGCTTTCGGGGCACTGCTCTTGTATGTTCCTTGGACTTGACATAAACAAAATCGTGGTTTTGGGTGAATTCTCTAATTCCTTTGAATGAAACGTGAGCATACGAGTGAAATGAGGGGAGAAATTCAACTGCAGATGGAATTTGAAGCTTGAGAAAATATCGGAAATAAACGAGGTGTAACGTGTGATGATTTTGTGGAGGTGGGTGGCGAGGTATTGTTACTAAAGGAGTTTCCGAAAGAAGAAGATACTGTGAAAATCTGTCCGGATCTTCTCAGCTCGACAATAATGATGGCAGCGGTAGTGATGTAATAGGGAAAGTCTTGGCGATAATTGAGGATGCTTTGATTCGACCACCTTCAAAAGAGTTGGATGGAACTGGCGGGATCATGTAGGCCTTGACTATCTACGTGACGTTAAAACGCGGTTCTCACATAAAGGGTTGCAGTTCCGAATAGATCTCGCACCTATTTTATTTGAATTTTTACTTACTGTTGGCCCTGACGACTGGATGGCTCAGTTGGTTGAGTGCTGACTGCACGTAGTTAGCAGGGTCCTCGGTTCGAATCCCAGTGAAAGCAAAGTTAATACGCATTTATTTAATTTTTAAGTCTGGTCCAGTCAACGTTGGGATCAAATTAACGGCACTGTCACTGGAGTGGTCAATCAGTGGCAGTAGTCTGACTGTGGGTATCAAAATGGACCAACATGGTCTAAGTGTGCTGGTGAATTCACTAGCAGCCCCTCTACCTAACCTAACCTACTGTTGGCCCAACTTTTCATGAATCAAACACGAAACTGCCTCAAGCCTCAGTGATATGTCGGCAGACAAAAACAATTTATTTCGTTGGACGTAACGCTTATCCGCAAATTCAGAATTCTAGTATTTCTACGAGTACCGAAAGGCCCATGTTTGAAGAACTTCTTTAAAGAATTCAAAGAATTTTCAGTCCAGTCACTTTGATAACGCAGACCAATGGCGCCTTTCTGTTGGGTGTTGAGGTGCCCTTGGTGAAGGGAAAGAGGCAAAAGTTGAGTTGAAATGAAACAAAGTGCGAAATGCGAAACGAGGCTTCTTGGACTCTCACTTTAGACAACAGGTTAGATTTTTGAAGGGGAGTGTGATGAGAGAACATCACTTTCACTCGAAAGCTTTAGGACCGGCTGTGAATCCCTTCCTTCGTGGAGTACACATTCCGATTAAGTCCATCCTGTGCCACGTGATGGCCTAAACCACCCCGTGCTCTTTACGAGTCTTAGAAGATCTGATACATCCGCATTCGCTATGTCCGCAGTCTCTGTGAAGAATCTTTGGCCCAGCGAAAGCTAAGCGCCGGGTCTGGAGAGCCGAGGAGTGATAAAGCAGATGTTGGATCGTTTCGTTTCTGCAGAGATCGCTGGATTTTGCACTCCATTCTCGGGCGGTATCCTGTGATCAGCGATGGGATTTCTACCACTGTTTCCAATGTTGAAAAACCCACCAACTTTAACTCTAAAACTACCACATTTTGGCCTTTGCTCATCATATCCCTAGCATTGTTCTGATTTTATATTAAGATTCGAGAAAAATTTGGTCTGTAGGACGCTAAATTTCAAAATATAGGGATCCAAAAAGGTTATAGCTTGAACAATGCCACCAGTTATGGAAATCATCAGATCTTTTTTTTTCATACAACACAGTGATTATTGAGGATCTTAATGTAGAGTGGATGCAATTTATGGAAGAATGAAAAATTATAGAAACGACTGTTGAAGCCAATGTACCTTAATGGGATTAATTTCGAATTATTGAATGGTATGGAAAACTACCCCTAAAATCCTTGCAATGTGTTGCATCAAACATGTTGCATCAAACATGTTGCATCAAACATATTGCAAATTTGTTGCTTACCGTACCTTGTTCTTAGCAAAAAGGAGGAGAGCGAATGGATAGAGAAAATTGTTCAGTAAACCAGATCGACCAACAAAATTCTGCCGCCAAAATAGTAAGACTGGGGCACGTGTTTTTAACTTTAGGTTTGTTTTGGGTTATTTTTTATTTTATTTTTGAAGTAATCATGAAGGTAGGGACTGTAGGCACAGCCAACAAAATATCAAATGTCAACCACAAAAAACAGGATGATGACCAAATCAAAGGTCTGCCCATGAAAAGCCTTTTCAAATCAGCTACAGAGGTTATGGTTGAATTTAACTTACTAGTCTAATCCCCAAAAATAGAAGGAAGACTTGAAAAAGGAAAGTACTTGGGAAGATGTTCCAGAGTAGCGCTGGTCCTTACCAAAACCACAGGATAAACAGTCTTAAATTCGCAGAAGACCACTTAAGTTTCAAAAGGCAAAAATAAAACAAAAAATAGGAAATATTCATTAGTGAGACAAGAGTGAATTTGGATTGATCTGATAGTCAAAGGTAGACACTGCATCAAAAAATGCAACATACAGACTTCAGCGTTTTGGAATGGAATAATATCTAATAAAAAAAATAAAATCTAATAAAGATATTCGGTGGTCCTATTGTTTTGTCCGTAACTGTACAAATTTATTCATTTTCATAAATCATATATTAACATCAAATCTTTCTTCTTTATTTGGCGTTACAGTCCGGGGTGGACCTGGGCCTCAACCAACAAGCCTCTCCAGCTAGCACGGTCTCTGGCTAGCTGTCTACAGTTAGTGAGGTCCTTCTCCGCTTGGGTGCGCCACTAACACGCAGTTCCCTCTGTAGCGTTGTCCCAAAAGTTCGGATTCGAAGCTGGCCGGAACTCAGTTGTCCATACACTCTACATGCTACTAAGATACCTTGCCATTTTAGGCGTTGGATTCGAAGACGCCTAACTAGATTCATCTCGCTGTACAGCAAGTACAGTTCGTGGTTGAATCTTCTCCTCCAGAAACCGTCAACGCAAACAGGACCAAAGATCGCACGTAGAGCCTTTCTCTCGGAGAGACCATGGACTTCCTCATCTGCTGTCCATGCCTCCATGCCGGACGGGGATGATCAAGGTCTTGTATAAAGTCAGCTTGGTTCTTCGAGTGATGGCTCTACCACTCAATTGCCTCTTGAGCCCAAAGAAACAGCGATTAGGAAGAGTAATTCTGCGTTTAATCTCGGTACTGATATTGTTTGTACTACTTAATGCGGAGCCGAGGTAGACGAAGTCCTTGACTACCTGGAAGTCTTAGCTGCCTATGGTGACGCTCTGTCTAAGACGTCGATGTTGTGTGTCCTTTCTTGATGACAGCGTATATTTCGTTTTGCCCTCATTCACCGCTAACCCCATTTTAGCCGCTTCCGCCTCAATGCCAGCAAACGCCTCATTTACGGCTCGCTGTGTTCTGCCAATCACGTCAATGTCATCCGCGTATGCTAACAGTTGTACGGACTTCTGGAAGATCGTGCCTCTAGTCTTGGCGTGTGAGTCTTGCACGATCTTCTGCAGGATGATGTTAAAGAAATCACATGACAGCGCGTCGCCTTGTCTAAAAGCTTTTTTGGCATTGAAGGTCTCGGTGAGTTCGTTACAGACCTTGATGGAGCAGCGAGAGTTCTCCATCGTCATCCTGCACAGCCTGACGAGTTTGGCAGGAATGTCAAAACTAGACAGGCGACTAGGCATTGTATTGCTCGTCCCTATGCACGCTGTCATATGCGGCCTTGAAATCGACAAAAAGGTGGAGGGCGTCGATCTGCATCTCTTGGGATCCTGGAAAAGGATCTGCCGTAGTGTGGAAAAAATTAACATCAAATAAATAAGTGAATTAACATGGAAACCTTCTTTGCCTTTGCTAACACTTTTCTACCACCTTTTTTCTGCTTATCTACCACCATTATTCACTTCCCAAGTCGTATCACTGCCTGTGATCACTCCGACGAGCACACGGATTAAGTTGCGGGCCAACTTTAAACACTGGCGCCTGCCAGAAAGTTGTTGCAGTCTCCTTCACAGAGCCGACCAAGTTGTGTCCACCTCGGAGCTGGAGCAAGAAAAATCGCGGATCGCTTCCCCTTACCCGATTTTGAACATAGGTGCCTGCTTAATGGAACTTGAGGAGCCTTGCCACGAGATCGGATAAATTCCCCCGGAAAATGCAGTTTAAATTAAGGAAGCCGGCAAAGCGAGTTGAATTTATCAGAGAATAGTTTGTTGAGCCCGCAACAGACTTATTCTTTTCCCGAGGTTATGTTTCACGTGAAAACAAAAATCGGTCTTACTTCGTTCGGCCTTGTTTCACCGCATCCACTCGACCGCTTGACTATGAAGTTAAGGCAAATTTTTTGACCATTCATTGAAAATGGGCTCAAAACCCTGCATAATAACACTGTTCTGTGATTAGTTTGATGGCAAAGCAGCCGGTTCAACCCCCTCCACAAGTGGAAGGAAAACCAACCGCAAGTCGGGAACTGTATCAAGCGGAAGCAAACCGCAGCCGAAAATAGTTTTGATTATTTCGTTGAAATTTCACCAATTTCTCATGTTCCCAGACCGCGGAACCACTTGTTCATCCGTTTCCGGCAAGCAACTCTTTTCGTGACACGACAAATTAGACAAAATTAAATTCCTCCACATAGGTCCTTCAAGTCGCTTCTAAGTCTGTGTGGTATATTTTGCTTTTCCACACCCCCGCACCTTTCTCCATTCCACTCACCCCGACTGACTTTGGATGGCGAAAAATGAAATGCACAGCGTTCGAGTGTACGACAAAATGCAATATGAGACACCGAAAGGAAGGAAGGGGACATTTCTTGTTGATTTGTATTGTTTTTGTAAAGTGACTTTGGCGTATTCGCTAACCATCCGCCACCCCCATCGAGAGCAGCACACACACACACACACACACTCATAATGCACAGACTGCACAAGTTCTCACACTCTGCCATCACCTCGAAATCGAGTCGCCATAGTTGTCGTTGTCCTCGAAGTCGATTCCTTATTACATAGATTTTTCGGTTAAAATGGGTGGCAATAGGAAATATCGAGGTTTCACTCATACACACAACGTATACTCCCCCTCCACCCAACATCCCCCACACACACATATTGCACAACCTCACCCACATCTACTTATAGATATTTTGGTATGTGCATTTGGAACAAAACAACTACACAGAGTCTATAGGTGTAAGGTTTTCTTCCTATCCTTTCGTAATGTTGTTTCTGTTTTTTTGTGTGTTATTTTTTGTTCCACCCTGTGGTAACTAACAGCGCCAGCAGCAGCAGCACAACCTCCCCCCAAACCGAGAGTTGCACTGTTGCTCCTCGGCTCCCTCGCCGATCATGGCTCTGATAGAAGTTCAAATTTTTTATTTCGTCGTCCTTTTTGTCTTCTGTCTCCCATCTTTGGAATTGTTTTTTTTTCCTTATTTCAATTTTTTGCTAAACTCTTTTCCCCATTTTTTTTCCTGTTCCTACAGTTCCGTTTTGCTTCCTTTTTTTTTCTTTCCACCGCGTTGGTTTTTTTTTTGTTTTGTCCTCTTCGTCTTCCGTTTAAGTTTTGTTGATAAAATGTGCATTGCATTGGGGTAGGTATGGGGTGTCGGGGAAGGACCGAAGAAAAAAGAACATAGCCAGCGATGGGATATTGAGAGAGGGATGATTTTAGAGAGCACACACCGTGCACTGGGACAGCAGCAAAGGCGGCAACACCGCCAGCAACAACAGAAACACAATTCGCCTGTTGGATGATGTTGGGGTGGTGGCGTGGTGGCGTGGGTGAGTGGGTGCCTTTTTCGGCGAAACGATCGGAGCTGAGCTGAAGTGAACCAACGAACACCAACACCAGCGCCAACGTCAGCACCACCTTCATCATTGTACTGCAGATGACTGAAATTGGGTTGACTTTGGGTGTGAGTTTGAGGTTAGTTAGCTGAGTGGGTAAGTGAATGAAGGGGGAGGGTGGGGAGGGCGCGACGAGACGGAGCACAGCCTTAGCACCTACAACAGAGCAAAGATGATGATAGTCAGACTGGTGGTGGTGGCTGTGGTGGTGGTGCTGATAGTCGGTGCAGAAGCATTTTAGCGACGCTGTTGCACAGAAAGGAGTTTTTGTGTCCTTTTTCTTGTGTGTGCACACCCAAACAAGTAGTTTTGCACACCGAAAATAAAAAAAAGAAAAGTAAACCTGAAGCACACACAAAAATAATGCACAGTGCAATGGGAAAAAAATAACATGAACCTCGTAAAAAAGGACACAAGGACACCCAAACGAACTAGAAGGAGGATTTTTTTTTGCATATGTATGTGTGGCGGCATGGGTGTTTGTGTGCGTGTGGGTGGCGATAGAGGCGAACTACACAAAAAAAAAAACTGAAACAGAACTGTAGAAGGATATAAAACTGCACTACAGAGAAGACAAATAACAAAAAAAAAAAAAGACTAGGAGACTGAGATGAAACTGCCACCACTATCACCACCACCACCACCAATACCACCCGGTTGCATAGTAAAGGCGAAAAAGGAGAACACCCCCAAAAAAATTTTTTTTATAGAAAAAAAAACCGAACACGACCAGAAGAATGAAAAAAAAAAGAAAAAAAAAAAAATAAACGACGAAAAGTTTTTGAAAAAGTTTCGGTGTGCTAAAAAGTTTTTTCGTCCCGAGCACCAGTGTAGTATGGCGTTCGTTGTGCAACAAGTGAGTTTGGAAACTACGACGATACTATTGACATAGTGTATCGCGTTCTCAACCCTTGCACACAGCAGGAGTGTCTATCTTCATATAGAGTATAGTGCATGTCCCTTTACCGTTTTGTGTCATGTGAGAATGGGAACATTTTTATTCGAATAGATACAATCAAATTCAAATGGATTTATGAAAAATAAATAGTATAGTTTAGAAAAAAAAAAACAAAAACTAGGCAGTTTTCCAGTGTGATAGTGAAAAAAAAGGAACTGAACATTTTTGTGACATAACATGTAATCGGTGTGTGGAATCTGGTATTTTTTTTGAATATTTTTCCTGGGCGTGTTTGGTCCTTCGAGCCGGAACAACAATGATCCAATCCAGGTTAGTTGTTAATTTAAGCTATTTTCTTGTGTGTATACCAGAGGAGGAAATCAACAGATAGATGGGAAAGGATTTTCTTAAGTGCAACAAGTCCTGCAAATGCAACAGGATGAACATTTTGTTCTCATTCCATAGATAGACACAGGAGAGAGATACTGGAGAAAGTATCTCTAGGCGAGGGTACGGTATGTATATGATTGCATTTATTGCATGCATCTATTCCGAGGCGCTCTCTCGACTTGTGTGACTTGTTGATTCTAGGATTTGTGCACTCGCCTATCTTAGTCTAAGAATGAGAAAATGTTGTGTAATTTGTTCCCATTTTGTCTGCTTGTGTTTTCTTGGAAATCATTTGAAAATTACATCAGATGCAGCAACAGGCACTTGCAAATCGACCAACGAACTGCAGTCAATGGGTGGGTCGTGCTGTGTGTGTGCCATATGTTTTCTAATTTGTTTATCAACAGGTGTTTAGTTTTTCCTTCCACAAGTGTCTTGTGTTCTTCCAACAGAGCGATAGGTGGTGGACTAGATTTTCTTCTTTTTTTTTTCTTCTATTTGCCATGCTGGCTGTGTAAAGCGTGACATTTTGAGAGGTTTTCTTTCAGACTTTGCGGGATAGAATATGCATGCAGATGCAATTATATCTGCCGAGTTAATTTATCTGCGTGATGGATATTTAATAATTCTAAGTGAGGGACTAGGGTGTGCGTGTGCTTATATAAGGGGAGAGTGGGAAAGAGAGAGAGAGAGAGATTGAGAGACGAAAAATGAAGATCACATCAACTAAGCCCCACCCATGAAGAAGTCTGTCGTTTTGTACCATTTTTGTGTGTACTCCGTGCCTTGAACCTTTCCTGTCTTCTACTTCGCTCTCCGAGAGGGGAGAGAGAGAGAGACTACAAGGAACAACAACAACGACGACGAACAAAAAAGAAATCTAATTATTCATAATTTTGTTGGTCTTTCAGTGCAGTCTGTTCTTGCTTTTGCCCAACATCATCATCTGAACGAACACGCACTCACTGGCAATTTTAAAAGTATCTAGATACTTTTTTGCTCATTTTTTTTTTGTCTATACTTATACATTCTTTTTTTTATTGCCGAACATCTACTATGTGGAAAAATAGAAGAATTTTCTCACTTTTTTCTATCCCTGTGCACTTGCACCACTACGAACATAATGACTGTGACGCTGACGCGCTGACGACAACAGCGGCTACAACAACAACAACACCGACGACGACGACGACGATGGTAATGATGAGAAGATGATGGGGGATGAGGACGAGTGAAGGAGGACAAGCATGGGAAGGCTGAGAAAAGAGAGGAAGAATGAAAAAAAAGCGCATTCTCTAAGGAAATGAACGTATTTTTTTTTCTCCTTTTTCTCGTTGCGCGCTCCCTTAACGAACACTGGTGCAAACCACCGACCATATCCGAGGGTCCATCGGAAGCCCTGCCCCCCCTCCCAAACAAGACTCCGGAAGAGATCTATACTGATTTTTCTAGAGTGGTCCTGTGTACCTATATATCTGCCGAAATTTTTTTCCGAAAGCCGGCGATGTTGAGGAGGGAAAAAATATGCTTTTTTCGTTTTCACAAGATACAAATTACTTATCCCTTTGTCGGTGCGAAGTGTGTACAGTGCGTTGTGGTGGTGGTGCAGACTGAATCGGGTCTGAACGAGAGAATGATGAATTTTATCGTTTACCACCCAACTGTGGATGGATCGATTGTTGCTGGGGCTAGAGTTGCACCAGACGGAGGGTAGGTAGCTTTTGGGGATTTTATTTCCTAATTTTTGGACGTACTGGGCTGTGGAGGAGTTTGTGAAGGATTGCTTATGGTGAAGTATTGAAGCAGACAGATGGGGCGGGGGTGCGCCAGAGCTTTGAAATGTTGGATTTTGACGATGGGTTGAGAAGTTATTGAAGATGTTGATGAAACGAATTAATTATTCAGATTAATTGGTTTCTTTTAATATTCTGGATTCTTATGAAGATCTGAAATATTTAAGAAGTTGGTAAATATAAAAAAAATCTCTTAAAATTTGTTTTCGGGGTTGAATCTGCTTTTATGGCCGCTACGAAACCAACTTTGATGGAAGACATTTTCAAAAAGAGTCGTGCCAACCATAACCTATCTTTCTACTGTATCTTTTGACTAAGGATGTGTTAAAGGTGGATCACAACCAAACGCATTTTACAAGAAAATTTGCTCTGTGTGCTGGAATGACTGCCAATCCAAGACTTTTGCTGGTGATTTATGAAAAAAGCAAATTAATAAAATTCATTCTTCTCTATAGCTGACACCTGCGGCATCATCATGAATATCCGTTTTATAGAGGTGTCCGTTCTAGAGGGGTAACTAAGTTGATTATTGAATTGGGCAAACAAATATTGCTCACATATTTTCTTGTAAACTGGGCGATTTTCGCCTTTTTTTACTAGTCATTAGAATAAAAGTGTGCACTCCGAATTTCATAAATAAACTGGGCAGCGAAACACTCAAATAGTGTCTGTAAAGGAGGACGGTAACGCAAACATATAGTGAAAGCTTCCATAGGCGGACAGCGACGGTCGCAGAACTTTCGTCCGGCTGAGGGAGTTGTCCATCCTTGGGAATGTATGTAGGTTGGGTAGAGGGACTGCTAGTGAATTCACCAGCACACTAAGACCATATTGGTCCATTGTGATACCCACAGTCAGACTACTTCCACAGATTGACCATTCCAGTGACAGTGCCATTAATTTGATCCCAACGGCAAATGGTGACTGGACCATTGAGATTCCAACCGGGGACCCCGCTATCCAGGGACAGGCACTCTACCAGAGATAAGAGATAATAGAGATATCCAACTTCGGCCATTTTTCCCCTAGTCGACACCGGCCAAAAATGCAAAAGTATTGGTATTCCCTTGTATTTCACAAATACTCTTATTCAAACCATGGATCCACCACGCAATGGCCGCCGATTCTTGGATTTTAGTGGGAAATGGCTGCAGATTCGTGGGAAAAATGGTGTCAGATTTCTGAATTTGCCCACGATCCATGTAACATACATGAGTATGTTGTTCAGAGGGTGTTCAAAAACTGTCTCGTATTCTTTAGAGAATGTGCTAACATTGTAAAATGGACTATCGTGAGTAAAAATGTATTACAGTGCCCATTTAACTGGAACAATTTGACCTCAAATTAATTCTTACAGCCTATTCATAATCCATACCTGACAAATTAACTCAAAAAATAGGGTGCGCTGTATACACTTAATTTATGAATTCTGAAAAACTCATTAATTCAATTAAAATAATTTAATAAGAACAATGGCAAGATATTGCAACTATTCTTCTTCTTCTTCTGGTGGCGCTACAGTCCGGGGTGGACCTGGGCCTCAACCAGTAAGCCTCTCCAGCCGGCACGATCTTTAGCCAGCTATCTCCAACTGTGCACACCAAGTTGATTGCAACTATTACTAATGCATAAATATTGTTGTCAAAACTTTTTATTTTAAGAGATTCACGATAAATAATATTTATTTTTTAATTAATAGTAAATTTATTATAAATTTTTATTCATATCCAAAAATTCACGCTATGTTGTGCATTCATTAGATATGTCTAGTATCTCAGATTGTAACTTTGCTCAAAGTTTTAATGAATCGACTTCATGAACATAAGCTTTCTTCGTTCGTTTACCCCGCCATACTGTGTTGAAAATTTAACACCGAAATTTCAAAAAAAAAAACCTTCAAATAACCTAATTCACCCCATTACTAAGGTGGGGAAGGCAATCAGCAAATCTCAAGAGCAGACACGGGACAAAAATCGTATAAAAACGCTGTCAGATGAAATCAAGGGGCAAGGGAGGTGGAAGTTGGATATCTCTATTATCCCTTATCTATGCACTCTACCAACTGCGCCATCCACTCGTCTTAGGGAATGTATGTAACTTCAATTTAAGTTTATCAATTTATCCGTTATAGGATCTTTAACTGTACAATCGCTTCCATGTTTGCTTTTGCTTCGTGTGTCCGTTATTAGTGGGTTCAAATGCTTTTCATGTCCGCTATAGAGAGGACCCTTTGTAAAGGGGTAGAGATTATCGAGTAGCCCCCATTTCATGCTGGTACATGAGGACTTGTCCGTACAGAGAAGTGTCCCTTATAGAGGAGTGTCCGTAAAGAGTGGTATCACTGTATTTTTAAAACTTTACGGAAGTATTTGCAAAGTCATTATTTCGTTTTAATGGACATGATAATTTGGTAGTTGCCGAGGGCAGCTAGGACTGGAGAGCTTCACAAAGAAGAAGAAGAGGAAATATTGGAGTGACATGGGTCTGAACATGGGTAACCTGAGTGGAAAATATCACCAGAATATATCACCAAGATTGTGGCCCGTAGAATGGTTCGAATATCATCTGCAACAATCTCTCGTCGCGATGAAGGAATTTTTTGCTTGAGTTTTTGAGTTTTTCTATTTCGACTAAGTTGGGGCGGTGGCTTTGGGCTTGTTGACTCTCAAATCTTGTCGGTCTTCTATTTTTAAGTCTCAAAGCTGCAACTTGATTATCCATTGATTGAGGATTGATATCTGACTCTTTTGTCCCTGTGGCAACCGAGATCTTTGAGTGCTTCGCTGATGCAAAGAAATATGATCGAAAAAAATACGAGGGTATAAAAAATTGGCAGAACTGAGAGGAAAGTGGCAAGAAAAAATTAACATTAGCGAGCAAAAGTTTGCTCTCCGTAGTCAAAATCGTCTTTGACGTCATTGGTGATTGTCACCTAAGTCACCAAAAAATGTGAATATCAGCTATTTCTTAAGCTCAGGACCCCCGCTTGAAAAACACTGCCATAATTCGCCAATCAGATTGAACAGTTCAAGCTTAAAGGTTTGTAGAAAATGTCCCCCCTTCTGGCTGTCAGAACCTGATGTATTGCTTTGGTAATCACTCACGCTTCAAACAGAATGTGTCACTTAAGGAGAAGAATGCTGTATAAATATTCTTGCTAGTACATGTATCTAAAGGGTTTCCAATAAGAACTTGGCGACTTTTTTTAAATAAACTGCAAACCACGGCTTGAAGTACAATCAAAACATTTATGAATGGAATCGACTTCGTTCATATGGCCATCGCGGGCACATTTGCAGCCGTCGATTCGTTGGACCCAATTTGCAACGCATGTTCCGAATCGGCCGCTATATCGCCTTTAATGTTGGCTCTGAGTGGTCAACCAACGTCGTCGGCTTGTTGGCTAAAACCAATGACTTAACATATCCCTACAGAAAATAGTCAAGCGGCGTTAAATCCCACGAACGAGGCGGCCAATCGACGGGCCCATTTCTTGAGATCACACACTCTCTTACTCTTTCTCTTCAATAAATCGATTGTAACGTGTGCTGTGTGCCTTGTGGCACCATCCTGTTGTCCAAGTCCATATCTTCCAATTCGGGCCAAAAACAATCGGTAATCATGGCGCGATAACACTGACCATTCACAGTAACGTGACGTGACGATCGTTATCGTCGACGAAAAAAGATGGTCCAATAATGGCGCCGGCATGTAAACCGCACCAAACAGTTATTTTTTTGTGGATGAAGTCCGACCAATATTGGCTTATTAACGAATATTTGGCTTCTTGACGAACCAATTGACCCAAAAAGGAGCTCCGTCGTTGCGGTCACCGAGTCCGAATTTCGATAGAAAATTTTTATAATTTGCAGACGTTGCTCGTTCGTGTACTTTACCATGATGAAAAATTTGAGTTTACTGAATAAGTTCACAGTGACAGTTTGATGATTAGTGAAAGAGTGCGTTCACAAATTAAATTCAAAGTCCCTATTGGAAAACCCTTTACTTCAGGAAGCAGTCAATCAGCAGCCTTAAACTTTCTAATTCTCAAGGGGTTCTTTGCAGCCCGCGGCAACAAATGATTTGAAAAATGGGGGCTTTCTTCACTTAATCTATGTATGCCAACGTAAGGTATCAAATAATTGCAAGACTGGGGCACGCAATATAATAAAGAAATCGATCACAGTTTTGTTGCATATCTCCTTGAACTGGTTAAAAACGTAGATGTCAAGGACATGCTTTCTGATACTAGGCGGGGATGAAATTGGAGAAGAGATTCGCGGCGATAATAAACATGTATAGAGATGAGATACTTAAGCAGGTCTTAGTTTTTTGTATCTCCGGCTTTAAGAGTAACAGTGGTTCAACTCATGATATTAGGCAAACACAGAGTTCTGGACAGCTTTACCGCGGCCATTATTGATGTCATCCAATAATTCTCAAGTCAAATGAAAGGCAGAAACAAATTAATATTTGTATTTTTTTATTTGGCTCTACAGTCCGTGATTGGACACGGTCAAGGATCTCCATCCAGTACGATCTCTGGCCAGTTGTCTTCAGTTTCACATGGCAGTTGGTTGAGGTCCTTCTATAGCTCGGTGGACAACGATGCGTCCTCTATGGCGTTTTCCAACAGGTTCGGAGTCAAAACCGAAGGTAAGTTGTTCATATGCCCTACATGGCCCAGCCAATTTAGGCGTTGAATCTGTAGAAGCCTGGGTAGGGTCATTCCGTTGTACAGTACAATCGCTGTTGTCAAAATCACGTTAGCGCAAACATGATTAAAGATCGTTCGCAGAAGTGTTCTCTCTAAGATCTTTTGAGATTGTCCATGCCTCCGTCTCAAACAGCAGGAATGGGATGATCAGTGTCGTATATAAAATCAGCTTGGTCCTTCGAGAAACGGCTTCAATACTCACCTGCATCTTGGGCCCAAGGAAAATAGTGGTTGGCAATAGTTGCTCTGCTTTATACTGCGTAGCCGAGGTACACGATGACCATACCTCCCCCACCCCACCCCCCCCCTCCTCCCTCTCTCGACACCCCTTCAAGGGCCCTACCTCAAAGCTGCCCATAACGAAGCTCTCTCCAAGGACCATTCTTGAATTTCCAGCATATACTACTTCCCTCATTCACCGCTAGACCCATCTAGCTACTTCCGACTCAATGCCAGCAAATGCCTCATCCATGGCTCACTGTGTTCTGCCAATCGTGTCAATTTCAATCGCGTCCTTTTTTTCCTACATAAAACCAGAAATAAATTAATCTTAAACCAATTACAATTAAATTCGTGTTTTTTTATTATTTTTTACGTTCTAAGCAAGTAAATTGTGATGTGAGCTTAAGAATCTGCTCAAGACGCACGCTCAAGGTGGTCACAAAATTAGGAGGTGGCCGTTTTGAAATGCCATCAATATATGTTTACACAGCTATTTAGTCGTGCTACTTCCTGCTGGCATTCACAACTGTCACCATGGCGATATTCGCCCGAAATTGAAATACAGTGGACTCTCCCTAAGTCGAATTGTCACGGGGTACAGAGAGTTCGACTTAGGGAGAGTCCACTGTATCGTTCTCACTCCACTCTGTCCTTATATCCGCCTATCGTTGAATTTCGTTTTTATATCATTTGTACCGAGGGTCCTGTATCCAGGCAGTGCGTTAAATAATGCCTCAAGCTGGAAGGAAGTGTTCGTCGATTGACATGAAATGTTGCGCATGCAATCTTGAGACTTGCGTCACTTAAGTTGAGTAATTTTATTTTCTTTTGGGTTGATTCACCGCAGCCGTATTTGATCTTGATACGAGTATGACACAATTCGCGTACATTTTTGCGGTCAAATTTTTGGGCAGCCTTGAAAAATATTGATGACTTGCCTTAAATTCCCCCAGTCAAAAACAGCACGCTAAGACTTGTCCTATAGCTCGTCATCGTTCTCCGAGATTGCGAGTTCGTCTTGAAATAGGTTGGCCCGCTACAGTCGCTGATTACCTTATCATTTCTTGCTTGGGGGACTTTTTGCAAAGAAGGGGTTTCACAAGCTTTGATGGATTGTGTAGATCAATCGGAGAGTGAATCATCTGCCGGTAGTTCCGTTTGATCCAACAGGTGGACGTGAACTCGTGGAGAGGGGGAGGTAACCATATTTTTGAGCGTTTCAGCATTTGGATGCAAATCTATTTGAAAAATAAACAATCTTTTGAAATGAAGCCTTAAAGAGACTTCACAGCAGATTGGCCCCTAGTCCATCCACGAATTTGAGTGCCTTTTCGACCGATAGTCATGAATTTTCAACGGTTATTCACGAAATAACGTAAATCCCGTCCTCTGATTGGTCCATTTGGTTTAAGAAATCGTTATAAAAACAGTTGTCAAAAATGTTAAGAGGCAAGAGGGGTAGAAGTCGGGCTCCTCTGTAATACTTCATTTCTGCTTCCAATATTGGGAATACAGTGGAGTCTCCCTAAGTCGAACTCTCCCTAAGTCGAACCCTCCCTAAGTCGAACTCTCCCTAAGTCGAACCCTCCCTAAGTCGAACTCTCCCTTAGTCGAGCTCTCCCTAAGTCGTACTCTCCCTAAGTCGAACTATCCCTAAGTCGAGCTCTCCCTAAGTCGAACTCTCCCTAAGTCGAACTCTCCCTTAGTCGAACTCTCCCTAAGTCGAACTCTCCCTAAGTCGATCTCTCCCTAAGTCGAACTCTCCCTTAGTCGAACTCTTCCTAAGTCGAACTCTCCCTTAATCGAACTCTCCCTAAGTCGAACTATTCCTAAGTCGAACTCTCCCTAAGTCGAACTCTCCCTTAGTAGAACTCTCCCTAAGTCGAACTCTCCCTAAGTCGAACTCTCCCTAAGTCGAACTCTCCCTAAGTCGAGCTCTCCCTAAGTCGAGCTCTCCCTTAGTCGAACTCTCCCTATATCGAACTCTCCCTTAGTCGAAATCTCCCTAAGTCGAGCTCTCCCTTAGTCGAACTCTCCCTAATTCGAGACTCTCTAAGTCGAACTTTTTCGCCATATTTTACATACATTTCCCTCAAATGTCCCTACACAGCCCTCTCTCTTAGTCGAAACACTCTCTTACTCCAATAGATTATCCCGTGACAATACGACTTATTATTTCGACTGTGTTTCAATCCATGACAAAGTCGCAACAGGTAGACTTGAGCGCATGTCGCCTTGTAACGGTGTCTCAACTCAAGAGCAGCCTCTTCCCCATTTCATCGGCCAAACAGCAAGTCCTCTCTAGAGTCCATATGTAACTAGGTTACCAAAGCCGGGTCTGTTGTATGTCAACGGTCTCTAAGCAAACCACAATATGCAAATCTCAAATCTCAGTTCATCTGTCAATCGCCGGAAGACCCGTCACTTGCTCACCGTTCGACTGCTCATTCGCGCGCACACACACATGGTGACCACCTCTTCTCGGCCAGCCATCCATCAATATTTCTGACTTGACATCAGAACAACTACCTGCTGTCACATGGCCACTGCACATTCAGTATAACATCGCACTGTCCGACTCGCCGCTTGCATCATCATTGCCATCATCGCCATCTTCCTCGTAGCTGTCGCCATTGTCATTGTCGATGCCCCGAATCTCCTCCGATGTGGAGGCACAGTGTGTGCTTCTGAAACTGCCGAACAGGCCATCGAATGGCCTTCTCCACAATCGCCGAGTGCAGTGTCCGTCATCGTCGTCATCATCATCATCAGCAGCAGCGGCGGCGGCAGCAGTAGCAGCGGCGCGCGTTGCTTACCCTCTCGGCCTGGCGGTGTTGCTGCCCACATGAGATGAAGAAGACGAACAGCAAAAAAGGGGGCAATGCCGGCAATGTGGTCAGGGGAGGGGAACGAAGGAAGTGGAAACAGCTTTTCATTTCAGTTGGTTTCACATTTCGTCCGTCTGTCCGTCCGTTCGTTGGTTCGTTCGTCCCGTACTCTGGTTTCTTTTGTGTGTTTCTCGCCTTTTTCGGTTTCTTATGTGTGGTGGCGGCGACGGCGACGGCAACGGTGGCGGTGTCATCTTCCCTTTTGTTCCTCGTTCTTCGGCTCGCACTCGAACCTACCATAATGCATTTATATTACGGAAGCACAATGAATGATCGTCGGAGTCTTGGGGGCTCTCTGCGGTCTGCTAGGGGCGGTGAATTGTTGCGGCATTGTTGGGGCTTTGTTGACCCTTGCATGATGCATGCTGACTAATGTCTGAGTGTGCGTATGTGTGTGTGTGTGCGTGTGTACACGATTTTGTTGTCTTCAACAGACTGGGTCGCATTGAATGAATTCTTCTCGCTTACTCGCTTGCCATTAAATTCGCAACGGTGTTACGATTATGGGCCACATGCATACCCTACCTCAACCCCGAGCTTTCAGTCAAAAAGCACCGATTTCCCTTTCTTCCCTTTCGTTTGCTTACAATCGCCGCACGGTGGCGACATGCATTTGCGGTCAGTTGACTTGTGCGGGACCGGCCGTGGTGGCGCGGCGGTGTGTGTGCAAATTTGAGTGCATTTCCAAACAGGACTTACACCATTTTTCAGGGTTTCGCTGGTCAGTGCTACGTTTGCTATTTTTCTTTGTCCGCTTCTTCGCTTTTTATGGGTGTGTGTGTGGTTTTTTTTTTGAAGGCGAGTTCTCACACTTGGGGGACTCATTGAGTCGGGGCCAGCGACCTGCGGGCCTTATCGCTGCGATAAGGCGAAGATACATTTTTAGAAATATCATTCTCTCACTTTGATCACGTCTGCGTATCTATAAAAGACTGATGGGCTGAAGTTCAGAAAGGTGCGTTCAAGGGATTTCGCCAGTGCAAGGTGATTTGAGACGCTTATCTTATGAGATCATCTCACGTTACTTGAAGAGGTTGAGGTTGGGTACGGTGGTGCGAAGGTTTTTCCTTGAGAGCTGGTGGTTGGATGGAACTGGGTTACTCAACAAATATTTTTAAGCTTTTAACGTGATCACTGATCAAAAAAGATCGGCCAGAGCCTTCGCAATGTTGTGGTTCTTGACTGTGTCCGGCCTTGAATAAAGAAGTGTCGATTGGGCCGCTACATCCATCACCAGAAGCGTTAACTCACGGATGAGCTCTATAGAGAGTATGGGCGACCTCGATTTTTGATAGGATCATAGAGTGGTTGGATCTTAAAAATCTACTGAAGCGCAATCCTGTACAAAATATTTGTTCAAGCACTCGTCAGGGAAACTTTTGGGTCAAGCATCTGATTGTTCCAAACCAAATGGTTGGGAGGAAGTAGTGCCAAAGAGCCAAGATTTTGAAGCAGTTTTACGACGATTCTCTAGCCGACCTTATGGCAGATAGTTAGACTAGCCTGAAGCTAGACAAAGTTACCAAGTGCCCTAGGAGTTGCAACGCTTGTCAATAGAAACAAAGCCGACTGATCTGAGGAGTTGCAACGCTTGTCAATAGAAACAAAGCCGACTGATCTGAAGGTGCTCACACCTTCTCAGCGACGATCTGGCATGGCATGATTACTTCCGAGAAGGAACCACTGGTTCGTCTTACTCCCTACCCGTGATGAATTATTGTACCACATTTCATTACTCTTCTTCAAGTTGAGTAAAGGCACCAGCGAAGCCAGCAACCAACCTGATCGAGGTCAACGTGTTCCTCTTTTTCGGAATGGCATCGGTGATCGGTTGATCTTTAGGGTTTTTTTCTGGTTCGTATGAATAAAGCAATGAGCGAATTAATTTTCTTTAATTATTTCGAATGTTTTAAATGTTTCATTACAGCCACAAGATCGTTGATCGTTTTTCTTGCTTGGGATTTAAAATGATTTCATGTCACTCCCTTGTCAGCCGGCTTTGGGGCTATGTTTTCAAAATTGAGTTGATTCACTGAACCTGTTGGGTAACATGCAATTCTGCCCAAACTCAGGATCGGAATTTTGTACACCTTCTCATCTGATCGTGCAATCCCCTCATGAAGCGTACACCTGATGCTTGCCTTTGTCTATTGTCTTATCCATCTGGGTCAAGTGAATGTTGTGCTTACGCTTACAACCAGAGTCAGAAAAACGCCGACTAGAGCGAGTTTCACCTCAAGGACCTTTTTGAAGAGATTGGCCCTCTCTTTAAGTAAGAGAGAGAACTATCTAACAACCCCACAATGAGTTGGAATATATTTTCGCGTACATTTTAGAGCCAAGCTAGATCACCAAGATTTGTAGTCGTGGTAGACTCTATGATACGGTGGTATTTACAACAAACTTTCCTAGAAATTCGAGTTGAGACTACAGACAACAATGAAGCTCTCAATAGCTCGGTCAAGCTGGCCAACCGTGGTGCCAGACTTTAGCCTACTATCGAGCTTATTTAGCGTTGGTCTGCTAATTGGTTTTAAGCGTGTGAAATATTTAATGCGGTTCTTTATTTTAGTTCTCTCTCGAAATTAAACTCACTTTTCCTTCCAAATTCATGGTTATAAAATCGAAATTCGAAATATTTGAAGTTCGTGGTACCTCATTTTATTGAATTTATATCATTGGCTCTTCTTTTTAAGCCGATGCAAGTCTGAGCTTCAATCTTCTTTCTTCGAAATTCCATATCCTTTCACCCAAGCGTGACGTTTGTAACTCGGTATCATTTTTACACCTAAAGAAAAGAAATGCAATCGAACGGAACCAAATCACGGGAACAAAATATTTTGTTCGATTTATGGAATGTTCTAGTTATGGAGTGTAAAATATGGGAAGATTTAGGTTTAAGTTCTGAAACAATAAACACATTTTTTTTTTCGACTTGTAGCAAATTCGTCTTAAGGATGTTCGACTTACAGAGGTTTGACTGTACCCCAAATTATTTCTGTTTTGCGACGTATTTGAAAAAAATGCCGGTGTAATTTTTTCTGCCTTTTAACAGAACTGCAGATCTGTTCAAATGAAAAAAAATTAAAAAAAAAATGACTTTCACTACAAGTTCATCTCTTAATATTTGTATAAACGAATTATAACTCAATATCATCAGACTTGCCCATTTTAAGTTCGTTTATCACATATGTATGTGTAAACGAATTTCAATCCAATATCAGCTGATTGTCCATATTTCATATTTTCCCTTTGTTCTGTCAAATTTGCATATGCGCGGTGCGATTGAATTCCCACTAGCTCATGCTTAACGAAACTTCTGTGTGGTTTGTGCACACAATATCCCATCTGCCAAATTCACACATGCTTGACGAAATTTTCACAATCATTCGTCGACAACAATTATAGGTTGACTCATAGGGGTAGGTGTATTCGGTCACTCACCCATGCGCATTTGACACTAGCTCTTGCGCATGTAGTCAACATTTTAGACTCATCCCCAGTTTCACATTGCAAGTCAATCCACTTTTAGTTTGAACTTCAGTTCTAAGATTTATTCTATTTTTTCGTTCGTTTAAAACTTGAACTGTTCAATTGTAGTTCTGGTTATACCGAAGTGTTATATTTAATAGCGAGTAAACGCAATCATCCAGAGTACCAGTACTCCAATTTGTTGGTCAATTTCTTGACACTGTCGATGTTAGTGACGTAAAAAACTATCACGAGAGATCTTCTGTATTTTATGTTATGTGAAAATGGTAAAACTAATTTAAAACAAAATTACAAATAGAAAAACTTTAAATTCTAAATTCTACATATTCAGTACAAACAAAAACACAATTACTTACTTATCAGGTCGGCGGCGACCCATAAAGAGCCGAACCTGAGTTATCGCTCATTCCATCGTTGGCGGTCCTGGACACGGTTCTTCCAGTCATCAAGACCAAGCTGTCTTGCATCCGTGATGACTTGAACTTTATACCGGAAGTTCGGTCTTCCTCTCTTTTTTCTTTCGAAGACACCAACAAGCATCTCTGAGGTTTTGCTTATCTTCCAGCTTTCGGCTCCATATAGCAGAACTGGCAACATAAGGGTTTTGTAGAACATGATCTTGGTCCTTCGGGTCAGGAGCTTTTTCTAATCTTCCAAAACTTCTAATTATATTAAAAAGCTTCTTTTTCAAATTGCTTGCATTTTGATGTGTTTTCGATTTTGACGATTCCGAGAATATGTCGTGGAAAAAATAGCTGTGTTTTCTATAAAATATAATAAAATATAACCCACAGATGAGCTCTATAAAGAGTATGGCCGACCTCGATTTTTGATAGGATCATAGAGTGGTTGGATCTTAAAAATCTACTGAAGCGCAATCCTGTACAAAATATTTGTTCAAGCACTCGTCAGGGAAACTTTTGGGTCAAGCATCTGATTGTTCCAAACCAAATGGTTGGGAGGAAGTAGTGCCAAAGAGCCAAGATTTTGAAGCAGTTTTACGACGATTCTCTAGCCGATTCTCTATATAGTGAACTCTCCCTAAGTCGAATTTCTCCCTAACTCGAAGTTTTTCGCCCTATTTTACGTAGGTTTCCTTAAGTTTCCCATACGAGAACCTCTCTCTAACTCGAACGATTTATGGTATCCCGTGACAGTTCGACTTAGGGAGAGTCCACTGTAGTCTCCGAAGAAAAAATAAAAATCGTAAAAAGGAGGTTTATTTTTTTCAAAAAGTCGTATCATGAACTCTGGCCATCAAAAAGGGTCGAATTGCGACTACAGTCTGATTATGCTGTGATCGCAACGAAAACCTGAGAAAAGCTGACTAACAGCTTCTGACTGAAGCGTAATGTTTGTCTGTTACTCTGAGGAATATTCTTCGATTTCGCGGGTTAAAAAATCAGTTTTTTGCTAGCGAGAATCCATTCAGAAGCAAAGCTTGAACACAAACATTTAGTGTTCAATATCGGAACGATTCATATCGGAAAGTTGTTCAATACCGGAAGTGTACGTTACAAAAACCAGTGAAATTGTTAAACTTCAACCTTTTGATCAATCTCTTGACAATGTCGATGTTTCCAGAAAGTGGGTATGTACAGCTGCGTTCAAAAAAATGTATGGCGTTGAATTGTTGAAGGCTTCTGTTATTGAAAGGTTTCATAAAGCTCATTTATATCTGGGTGACGAAACGTTTTTGCTGGCTAGTTAACATTCATTCAAAACGAAAACACCAAAAAAAGCATTTTAAATTCTACTCATTCAGTAAAAAAAGATATAAACAAATAATTCAATATGCCATTTCTAAGTAACTGCACTGCACTGAAAAAATTATGAAAATAATACCGGAAAACAACGCCATTTCGTGGTAAAGCCTTTATTTCGCATGATTGCCTGACAGCGAAGCTGCATTGAGTTCACTAAGGGCTGACATCGCTCCAATGGAACTGGAGCCTTCCATGAATTTTTTACTTGCTGCTCTCCACAATTGGTTGTTATTGAACGCCTTTGCTTAGGAAAGAGAGTTTTTTTCCATCAGTCCAATGGTTTTCAATTGGGTTGAGGAACGGCGTTTAGCCGGCCAACCTATGACCTCAATTTTGTTCGCTTAGAACCAACACTTTGCCTTTTTTTCTGGTGTGTTATCTCATTGAAGCACCCATTTCAAAAGCTGCCCATTGTCCCTTTTATCCAAAATATCAGGCCAAAGTACGAGAAGCATGCCTAAACCATAATACTGGACAATTCATGTTTTAAAGTCTTTCTCATCCCGATAGGGTTGTATTCAGTGTTTGGTGGTTGTCTGACTATTCGCGAGAACCAGGGCAGAGATATAAAACAAATTTGGTCTGGTCTGTCTACAGAAAGTTTCTCATTTTACCAGTCACAGTGAGTTTTAGTCTAGCCCTGAAATGTGTTGTCTCTTCAACAGGGGGACTGTCCTTGGTTTGGATCTAACTGAAACCTCAATAGGGCTTTCCCACCGAGCTTGGGGTGTTTTCGAATCATTTCTGTCAGTTTCGAAGTCGCCGGCAAAGCAGCAGAGGACACCAGAAAAGACAGAGAGAAAAAATGAAAACCAGATTCTCGCTGTACGCCTGTTCGGTTTGACAACCTCTCATGGGGGAATGAACTGAAGGGGTTACAACTAATTTTTATCGAAAGAGCGAGGTTTCGAAACCCCGAAAAAGTATGCTGAAACCTCGGAGCCTTGGAGAACTTTTGATGAAAGCTCGAGATTTCGTTTGGTTTCGTCAAATTATGACCGATTTGAACAGTTGAATAATTCACAATGACAAGGTCCAGGTTAACTGAAATCAAAATCTTATCGAAATCCGATTAAGCGATGTTTCGAAACTCCGAAAAAGTTTGCCGAAACCTCGGAGGTTTGCAGAAGTTTTGATTCGTCAAATTATGACCGATTTGAACAGTTGAACAATTCACAATGACAAGGTACAGGTTAACTACTGAAATCAAAATCTTATCGAAATCCGATTAAGCGATGTTTCGAAACTCCGAAAAAGTTTGCCGAAACCTCGGAGGTTTGGAGAAGTTTTGATTCGTCAAACCGATTTGAACAGTTGAACAATTCACAATGACAAGGTCCAGGCTAACTACTGAAATAAAAATGTTATCGAAAACCAATTAAGCGAGGTTTCCAAACCCCGAAAAGTATCCCGAAACCTCGGAGGCTTGGAGAAGTTTTGATTTGTCAAATTATAACCGATTTGAACAGTTGAACAATTCACAATGACAAGGTCCAGGCTAAATACTGAAACAAAAATGTTATCGAAATCCGATTAAGCGATGTTTCGAAACCCTGAAAAAGTTTGCCGAAACCTCGGAGGTTTGGAGAAGTTTTGATTCATCAAATTATGACCGATTTGAACAGTTTTACAATTCACAATGACAAGGTCCAGGCTAACTACTGAAATAAAAATGTTATCGATTTCTATTTTTGGAAACAAAAGATTATGCTTTTGAATTGAAAATGGTGATTTTTAAACCTCGCCTTAAACTTTATTTCTTCCGTGCACACCTGTTAGCCTGACGTCGCTTTCAGGTAGAGGACTGAACAGCTTTCTTTCTCAATTAAATGGCCCTTCCAGCTTCATTCGAAAATAATCCCACAACTGCCAAGAGTTTCTCTGCGATTATGCCATTTCTGTAAAGAATATTCCAGATGGGACACAGGAGAAGGGCCACGGTGTGTTACACCCTTCGCCTCTTCTTATAAATGACATTCCGATTAGGATTTTAATCAAAATACAAGCATCCACATATTTTTTCCAGCAAGCGACTTCCTGGTCCCTTAAACACCAAGCGACGTCATCCAAATCTGCTGTTTGCTTCATCCCTAACATCCCACACAGCAGCACGGTGCGCCCACCTGTTGCACTCGGTTGCCGAGAACGGATGGAAGTCTCATACGAATCCGAATGCCGGGCGGGTGCAGAAACTTTCTAACACACAATTACGCGTCTAATTAATTAGTTGTTACGAAATTAAAAGCACTGCCTCAGTGGACATCAATCTGGGAAAAAAATAATAAGAATTTCCTCGGAAGCCCAGTGCGGGCCACACAAGCACCAGCCAATGCAACACAGAAAAAAAAAACGAACTGAGGGAAAGAGAGAGAGAGATGGAAGGGAAAATAACACGAAACCTAGGCGAATGGGGAATAGGGAAATTCCCAGAATGCAATTCTATTTCTATTAAATGCTTCTTTTTAATTATCCCACATAATCTTCAATAATTAATTTTTTTATTCCTTCAGCCGGCTCCCCGCCCCGGCCGAGACTTACAGCGCGGCGCTGTGCCATCGTCGTCGGTCCTTCTTCTTTGTTTCGTGTATCTCGTTGTCTTGCCAGCTCTTCATCCTGAGAGAGTCGAAAGATGAAGAACAGAGATTACCTCGTCTCAGTATGATTCGACAGGAATAAAAAACCGAACCAAACACACTCACACAACAACAACACAGAGAAATTAATTGCAATCCCGCTTTAATTTTTGCCCCATCACCAAGCCGCCCCCCCACCTCTGGCACTCTACGACCATGTCCTCCCTTGCACTTCGTCCCGCCCTCTTTTCATCTGTGGCCCTCTCCCCTGACTGGCTGGTTGAGTGTTTTTTTGTGCCGTTGCTTGCATCGTGCTGGCCAATGTAATTTACATGCCACGGCCACCATCTCTGCAGACGTTCGACTTGGCCGCTGGAATCCATCATTCTGTCCATCCGTTCACTACTCGTATTCAAAACTACCATTCAACACATGGACACCGAGTAAAATTCGCACGAGAGCGAGCACTCACACTCACTCACGCACACACACGCGCACGGCCGCTCAGGGAAACGACAAAAAACACCAGAATCTCATTCTGAATGCACTTCTTTTCGATGCGAATCCGCTGCGCTAGTGTCCGTGAGTATCTCCTCTCACCAACACACGGCCGGTCTTACCCCGCAAGAAGGGGAGCTTTTTTTCGGCGCTTTTAAGAACCGTCTACTGGTGTGCGTTGCGTTTTTTGCGCTCGTTCTTAGATGCGATTTTCTTGGAGACAACACTCTCTTTGGATTGCCTCTGTGTGCGGGCGCGCGGCTGCGGATGTGTGCGTTTTCTCAGATAACACACCAAAGTCGGTTCTAAGGGGGAAAAGGAAAGCCTGAAGCACACAGCACACAGAAAAGGGGAAGATGTTTGCGTCGTTCCCACCAAACCCATCGTCACCATCACCACCAGCACGGCCGCTGCTTATGAATCGACTTAAAGAAAGTCCTCGGCTTACACGAATGCACTTCACCCATACAAACATACACACACTCGCGAATACACTGCCAATTGGGGGAATGCAGGCAAAGGTGCATTCAACATGAACACACTCTCGCACCGTTCAGTGCGCGCCGTTTTTTTGTGTATAGCCCCGCCAGAAAGTGCATCGAGTGCGTTGCATCGAAAGGGGTGATGTGACATCGCCTGTGTGTGTGCGATGGCCGGCTTGCGTCTGTATTCAAGTGCACTCTCTCGCACACATCGAGCGGCGGGAAAGCTTCTATAGGGAATGTAGCAAAAATTCTTTGGCACAAAAAAAAATGTGCAATGCAAGAAAAAAAGAGACCTATACACAACAAAAGGAGCAAAGCGGTGAACAACAACTACAGTCAAACAGAAAAAAAAAGCAAACAAAATTGCACTGGTTGGGTGGACAGAAAAAAGCAACAAAAAAAATAAAAATGCAAAAAAAATGAGGGAAAAAAGGAAATTATATCGCATGCGCTTCTGTCCCTATCGCACATTGGAAAAGTATTTTTCATCATCATCACCATCATCAGCGTTGATGTTGTCGTCGTCGTGGTCGTCCGTCGATTGTTGGCGTTGCTGCCTTCCATCGTTGTCGCTGTAGTTGTCGTTGTCGTTTGCGTTCTCGTCCTCCTCATCATCATCATCATCATAATAATAATCATCATCATCTTTATTGTAATGTCGTTCTCGTGTTCTGTTTGCGTTGTTGTTCGCTCTCTTAGTTGGTCTTACTACACAATACACTATAGTATACCGCCGACACCGCCAACGTTGCTACTACACACTCTCGCTCTCTCTCTCAATTGAACATCGATGTGATATAATTTTTCGCTCTCCTCACAGTCGCATAAACACAACGCATCCGATATGCAGCGGAACGCATTTTCGGACGCGGCCCGAGTCGATCCGAGTAGCGTCCGATCGCGTTCAATTAATAAAAAATTATTACCACAGCAGCAGCTACAACGGCAGCAGTCGCTATCATCAATTTGTGGATCGCTACTACTACTACTATTGTTGTTGTTGTTGTTCTTGTCGTCGTCGTCGTCGTTGTTGTCGTTGTCGTTGGTGTTGTTGTTCTTGTTCGTATCATTGTCGTCATCGTCGTCATTGTCGTTTTTTTCGCTGTCGGCTTTGTAGTAGTTGTCTCGCTGAAGTTGTCAAAAGTTTTGAAGTTTAAAAATCGTCAAAGTTCAAATTTGTCACTGTCGTCGCCAATAATTGTCATTACATTCGTTAACGTACCGTTGTTGTTGTTATTGTTATTCTCAGCGGCGGCGATCTGTAAGAATAATTTTAAAAAAATTAAATCAAAAAAAAATTGTTTTTTTTTTGTTGTTAAGTTCTGTTTGCAAAAAAAAAACAAGGAAAACGAGGACAGTTTCAAAAAAAGTAGCCAAAAATTAACGCACACTCTCACAAATACAAAAACAAGAAAAAAAAAAAAAATTGTCAAAAACAATTTGACATTTATTTTGAAAATATCTGCCATCTGATCGCGCGAGCAGGGACTATCATTGCATTCAACTCGTCCATCAGTCATCAATATTACAACACACTCCTCCTGGTGCAAGACATCAAGCAGCAGCAGCAGCAGCGTGCCTCGTCAAGAGAGAGAGCCTACAAAAAAAAACAGCAAAAAAAAAAAAACCAAAACCCCCTAGAACATAGAGAGCTGTGTGTGGTGTTGTTGTTCGTGCTAGAGCTGCATCGAACAGAGATACATTTTGTGCAATTTTTCGGAACGACATTCGTCGATAAACGTCGTCGTGTGTATGGTTTAAGTTGTGTGTTGTGTGTTTTGGGGCAACACGGGCATATACACGGAGGTACGTTGTATCGTTGTCGTCGGCGGCAGAGTATATTGTGTTATTGTATAGCCCCCCCGAAAGTAATTTCTGTATATTCACGTTATTTTTTTCTTTATATTTTTTCGTCGTTTATTTTTTTTTTCTGTTTTTTACTGATTTTGGCACGCAGTGTGTTGACTTGATTCAGTTTGTTGTTGTTTTTTTTTTTTTTTTATTTTCCTGCAGTTTTTATTCAACTTACTCACTTATTGTTGTTGTGTCGTGCTAGTGGTGGTTTTCCGCGTTTCCGCGTTTTCCAAATTTCCGATTATGATTTTTCGCATTTAGTTCAATCTGCTCGACGTTTTTGTTTTTAAGTTCCCCCGTTTTACATTCAATTTGTCGTGTGTTTACCGCCGGTACATGCACTTTTTCGAGAGTCTTCATTAATTTACTGAATTTTGTTTTGTTTTTTCTTTTGTTTTGTGTTTTCAATTTTCACATATGTTATCATTTTGAAACCGGCCTGCAATCAACTCATTCTCTGTGCATACTTATTTATTTATTTTTTTTGTTTGTTTCTTTCTTTGGAGCAGTTTCCGATTTTAATTTAACTCAAAACCAAGAAGATACATACAACATATGTACATCCAGTTAAATGCAATTATTTTTTTCTGTTCTAAATGAAAAAAAAAGAAGTTTTTAGTGTTTTAGTTTAAATGCGAAAAAGAAAAATGATATAAATTTGTGGCAGAATTTCGTGTGTTTTAATTGCAACAACAGTTAATAAAGAAAAAAGAGAAGAAAATAAAAAATACAAAGAAAAAAACATCTTAAACGCAACACAAAATCAACAACAGATCCAGCGACAAGAGTTTTCGTTTCACTTTAGTTTTGCGATTTTCAACAGGAATTGGGATTTTTAAAATATGCTATGCTCATCAGCGCCTACGAAATATGTACGTATCAAATTTTTGTTTAAATTATTTTTTTTTTTATCTTCAAACAGACAAAAAAGCAAAAAATGTCACGGTGTTTAATAGTGAAGTTCTTAAGAATTTTTGGTAATTCTCTGGAAGACGTGTGTTTGTGAAATTTGATATTGTTTTCGTTTTCGTTTTCGTTTCCCATTTGGCAGTGATACTTTTGTGTTTTTGCTAAGCTTAAGTATGACATTCGTTGCTTGGATTGAATTTACTACCAAATTTCTATGTCTTCGTATGTGATTTTGAAAATGTGTTAGCTTTTGAATTTTTCGAATAGTTTGATTGGCTTGATGTGACTTCTGTGAGTCTTTGAATCTTGGTGTGTACCCTGACAAACGATTTCAAAATCCATGTGAAATATGCTTTTACGCAGATTAATCAAAATCCGGCGACATGTGAATTTATTTAAATGCTCTGGGTAAATGCATTTTAGTGACAGGGACAATTTTGACTCTATTAATAATTCATCTCGTATCCACTTTAAAATTCTTACCCGCAAAATACTGTTGGGACACAATTCAACTTTATTGGCTTTTGAAAAAAAAATGTGTTCGTTGAAATCATGAATTTGAGTTTCCCGCTCGAGTGCCAGGAGAAGTCCTTATTGTTCCAGGGAGCTGTGCGGTCATAGGAGATGACCTCCATGTGTGTTTTGGAATGTTTCGAAATGATTTAAAATTATTTTGAAACATTTTTTGGAATTATTGTGACCCTTAAATCGGCTGTGAAACATTTTTTGGAAATATTGAAACTCTTAAATCGTCTGCATTTCATTTTCGAAACTGAACCCTCTAATCACAGTGTTCATTCTACATTTTAGCTCCTAGCACTCGAAATACAAATTTTAACAGTTTCACGTTATTTTTTTCTTTATATTTTTTCGTCGTTTATTTTTTTTTTGTTTTTTACTGATTTTGACACGCAGTGTGTTGAGTTGATTGAGTTTGATGTTTTTTTTATTTTCCTGTAGTTTTTATGTAACTTACTCACTTATTGTCGTTGTGATCTGTGAATTTAAGTATTTTC
This sequence comes from Eristalis intricaria, assembly GCA_964034865.1. Classification (NCBI taxonomy): domain Eukaryota; kingdom Metazoa; phylum Arthropoda; class Insecta; order Diptera; family Syrphidae; genus Eristalis; species Eristalis intricaria. The sequence goes on from OZ035873.1 coordinate 128,631,158, forward strand.
CATTCATTGTGACTTTTCCTAAGTTAAAAAGAAAACTAGGAACATTGGTGTAAGCTTAATAAGATGAGCTGGACAGCTTGTCAAAATTGCCATGTTTTTGTTATGTGACGTCACTCAGGGTCCGTTCTTAACAATGGGCAGATGTGTTGCTTAAGCTTGCACCACAATTCGATTTCATACATAACAAGAAGATGTATAAAAAACATGAATTGAATTCCAACTTGATGTTAAACGAAAGGTTTTAATTTATTTATTAATGCTGTTATATTGGAAAGTACCATTACGTGTAGTAAATTGTTGCAGAAGTTTTAATGAGTGGGAAAATGTTGAAAAGCAATCCGTTTTTGTTTTTAAGAGTGTAAAAAATGTTGATTCCACCTTTATGTTTCTGTTGACACACAAATTCCCGCGATTTCGCTGCTTCAATAGAACTGTCCAGCACACCTTTCTGTCCTTCCACCATGACTTGGAAGAACGTGAACTTTGAAGATGAAGCTGATGGAAAAATTAAAATTGAAAGAAAATCTCGTAGTTTGATCTCCCTAAATTGCGAGGCAGCTTTTATTTTCAAAACTGAACTCTGAATTTGAACAGTACATATTTAAGGGCTCAATGAACAAATAAATGCCGTCAAACAATTTTTGGCACCGTCACAGTTAATTCGGGCATGAAAGGGTTAAATGGGCGCGTTAGCAGAGTCGGTTTGTAAGGGGTGGCGATAGGCGTTTCCACGAGCTAGCGAGAATTTTATGTTAAAACGCAGCAATCATAGTTTTCGAAATCGATTTAGAAACAGACATAACTCCTTACATTTTTTTTTCTCATTCTAAACTAATTAATCAGAGACAGTTCCACTATTGCTTGTAAGGGCTTAAACAATTCATGAATTACTGTCAAAGATACTATCAAATTCGAGGTGTTTGCTACTGTTGATTGTCGCCTGCGAGGTCTGTACTAGTCTCTCTGAACTATTTTTTAACAATCTCGACTATCGTCTGACAAGTCAAAGGTTCTGAACAAAAATATAAAATAACTATGTACGAATAAAATCTCCATACAAAGAATTACAGTGGACTCTCCCTAAGTTGAACTCTGCCTAAGTCGAAACCCTCTCTAAGTCGCACTTTGCCTAAGTCGAATCTCCCTCTAACTCGAACTTATTCGCCATATTTTACATAGATTTTCATCAATTTTCAAATACAAGAACCTCGCCCTATCCAATTATGGTATCCCGTGACAATTCGACTTAGTATTTGCACAAATAGTCGCATCATTCGAATTCAAAAACAAATGTTTCACAGCCGTCAAAGAGGGTGAGTAGAGATTTGATATACCAAGGACTTTGAGCTCGAACTTACGATATTACGGTCTCTATAAGTTCCAACGGCAAACCGCCCCCATCCGACCCAGCAAATGATTAACATGCCTCTTACATTAACTAGCATCATACTTCAAATGATTAACATGCATCCTTCCTTCTTTGACTACAATATGTCAAAGTCCGAACGCCAAAACAAGCCGGACAGTGGTTTAACAGCGGAAAAAAGGTCGTTGTAAAGTCCTCTGTAGCCTTTTTAGTTTGATGTCTAAGTACTCTTTGATAACCTGGGCTCATGATTTCCAAGGCTTTTTAATTTATATATATATTATGCACTTATTTTCAAGCCCACAAATTCAACAAAATATTTATTCAAGTTGCGAGCCATATTTTCAACAAAAGCTTACATGTCTTTATCCCAAGCTTCATAAAATAAATTCCGTGTCCTTATACATCATTCTATTGGTCTGTTCTTGGCTCTAAAAAAAATTTAAAATATCTTCAAATATACATATATACCTTCAATAAGCAGCTTCAAACAAAAGTGCTTAAACAATTTTTTTTGATGAATATTCTTTGAGTTTCAAACAAATCTACGCCAAGCTACGCATAGCGACTTATATCAACGTGTGCTTCATACCTTCAAGTTGCATGGACAAAATTAGATGCAACTTCTTGCAACCTTCGGAGTTATGTTCAAATTTGTTTCGCTGTATCGGATCTAAAAAAACACGAGTTTGACTTTGGTCAATGGTGCAAGAGTCACAATTTCTTGCCTAATAATGGTTGGAATGAATGCAACTAGGTCTTTATTTTCAGAAAAATATTAAGCTGGCTTCCGTGAACAGAGCTCTGAGATATTTAATTTATTTTACTAGGATCTTAATAAAATGCGCTTTTCCAGGGCGTGTGTTTTTATGTTTCTTGAATTGTGAAAGCGCCAAGGGGATCCAACGGGAAAGCTAGTCTTTTCTGAAAGCTGAAGACGTGCTCTATTGATGATGAAAAATCATATACGTTTCTTGGACTGTGAAAGCTCCAAGGGGATCCAAAGGGAGAGCTTGTCTTTTCTGAAAGCTGAAGACCTGCTCTATTGGTGTTGTAAAAATCATATCCGCTTACAGACCACTTACGTTGACTACCACAATACGTTGACCTAAGCTGCAAGAAATGGCAATTGGGTTGTAATTACGAAGCTGTGACGAATACTTGTTCTTTGAAGTAATAAATATGTAACTTTCGAAACCGTGGACTGATTTTAATGAAATATAGTACAAGCGCCAACAAATCTTTTCGTGGGTCTAAAAAGTGATGTTTTTATTTTTTCCCCTTAAATTTATTCCGTTAATGAGCAATCCGTTTGAGCTATAACAATTTTTAATCAAAAAAAAGGTCTCGTGGCCCGTGTGCTATGTTTCAAATTTCATTGAGATCGGTTCACGGGTTCAAAAGTTTCTCATTAATAGCCGCGGTCCCATACAAAGCGAAGCACTATGCGCCGTTTTAATTTTGGTAAAATAATCTACTACTCTAATTAGTTGGGACTTATTTGATAGGTGCATGGGAAAAAATTGGTAGTATTTCTTTCGATGCTAAAGGTAGATCGATTTTTTTTTATTTATTCACCGGTTCAGAAAAATTACAATTTGGTGTTAAGGTATAAGTTTGAAAAGGAGATAAGCAAGAGTCTCGTTTGGATTATAACCTCCTGAGACCCAAGACCAAGTTATGTATTTTCCATTAGCAAGACCATTTTTCATAAGCAAGACCATTTTTCATAACTTGAACTTAACTTGTGGCATCATCAGTGATACTTTGTGATATGATATTGCTTCAAAAGCTTCAAAATGACTTATTAACTTAATGGAAAAAATATTTGATATTTAACCTTACTTACATATTTAAAACAAATCACTATAAAATAACTTAATAAAATTAATGTTTACCCGTGGGCAAGGTCGAGAAAATCAAGCTTAAACTGATTGGATTTGACGTAATTTGACAACTAGAGAAATGCCACGTTGCTCAAAAACAAGATAATGGCTATCCAAACTGTCTCCGCAAAAGGTTCTACCGAAATCCAAGAGATGGCGTGGGATAAAAAATAAAGGATTTCCTTTAAAACTTCCTTTCTCATGAATATTCTTTAATGAATATGTTCTCATATTTTTAACGCCAACACTTAATTTAGTCAAGAGAACAAAGTGAATTTATATTTCGTATTTCATTGCTTAAATATTCGTACACTGTTCGCTCTGAACGTTCAACAAGCAATATCATCTACTCTCCTTTTCCTGCAACACTTTTTGAAGCTCTTCTTAGTGCTGCCAAGTCTCGCCAGATGTATGTGTTACATATTTGTCAAATATTGGTTTTTGACAGCTTACGCATGATTTGTGGCATCTATTTGACATCTTCTCATCATCTGTGTCATCACAAGTGTCATTGTATGTTCACCCGAATAAGCTTATAACTAATTGTGAAATTGCTTTGTGGAAAGTGGTTTTTCGTGCACTTCGATCATTCGACCTACACAGCCGGATGTTCGATTTTTTGTCCATGGCGATAAGTCTAATCATTTACACCTGTTATTATAGAGATACCAGTCAGTATAGAAATTGACTCAAAATGGGAATCTGCTTATCGACCACATAAAACGTAGTCGTGGTCAACATTGTCATGAAAGTGCTTAACTTAACTGAAAGCAAATGTAACAAACAGAGCTCCTCCCTAAACAGTGGAGCCTTGCAACAAGCCAAAATACAAGAACGAATGGGGCCACCTGTGAGTAATGAGAAGGCTTGTGTCCCAACTACTTGATGCTGGTCTATTTCGAATTATGAATATCTATTGTGCATGAGGACGATGTATAACGAAACCTGCTGGAAATAATTAGTTAATTCTGTTTTTTATTGAGAGCAGTCATTGCTTATCAATATTTCTTATGTACAGTGGCGAGCAAAACTCATTTTAGCTTTTGTGTTTTTTCATCATCAGAATTGTTTCCTTACGCCGGATTAAATTGAAATTCAGAGCTGTTTTCTTGTTTAATTATTAAAAGAATGAGGGATCACTGAAAGAAATCGTGCAATTTTAACGACTGAAAGAAAATAAAAACCTACCGCATCCCATGTATCCAGTTTCACATGTTTTAATTTTTCTTCTTTTTTTTGTGCATTTACCGTTAGGTCAATCATTTGACTATCGTATTTAATGATATATTTCCTCACTCTGATTTTGGCAGACTGGCTACTGAGCGGTAGCAGCGACATTATAGCTGAAAAATCAATCCTCTATTTCACAAATTAAAAAAAAAAAAAATTAAGAAATATATGTAGAATACCAAGAAGAACATCGTTTTGTTTTGCTGTCTCAAAAACTTCTTAATCGTGGAACGTTGCACACACGGTCCTTTCTATCGCACCGTACATATGGCACGAAAAGGAAACACTCGGCAGAATTTGGCTTGTCTCCACTATAAAAAGTTAAAGCATTCGGAAAAAACCGAAAATATAAAAAGTAACTAAAATGTCTGCAAAGAACGTAAAAGCTGGACTGCAGAAGACTATAAACAAGTCAAAATCACCAGGTTCCAGTTCGATGTAAACTGAAAATTTCAATCAAATCCGTCGTAAGGAAACAATTTTGTTGTCAAAAAAAGAAAGTCTTGTTCGCCACTGTATGTCCAATTTTGCTATTTTCCTCTGTTTTAATAAACACAAAAACTGATTATAACTTATATCGATGACATGCCCATTTCATAATTAATATTTTATGTTAAATGTGCTTGTTGAATGGTTTGTCTTAAATCATGAGTACAGTGGAACTCCCTTCTTATTCCGACACTTCGACTTAAGAAAATGAGGACAAAAATATACCATTCATTGTTTTGTCTTATTTGAGATGAGGAGAGATAAATTAATGTCATGACAAAAATATTTAAAGATTCAATAACTATACCTCTTTCTTATCACATTTTGTTTTGTAAGAACCCTTAAATTTCATGAATTATGTACAGTACCTCACAAAATAAAGCAGACACTCACAACTAAAACAAAAAAGGTTGCTTTTTTCGCCTTGTGAAAAGTTGTTCATTAATGAAAAAACATATTCCATTTAGTAAAAACAAAAATAACAAAACAGTGAAATTAAAAAAAAAACACTACATTTTAACACAAAAAATAGAGCGTACACCAAAAAGAAAAATCAAGTTAAGGTTGAAACGCAAAACAAAAGCAGTTACAAATAAACATTTTGTATACCTCCTGCAGCATCTATGATAGCTTGTAACCGCGGGGCCAGTTTTTCAGCAAAATATGGCGGAATGCTATCCCAAGTTGCCTGAATTTTTGAGTTTCATCTCTTGCTATTGGTACATTCTCTAACCAGCACTTTTATTTTGAGCCATAGGTGCTCAATAAGGTTAAAATCCGGCGGCTGCTTTGTAGCATTATAAAGCAATCATTCACGTACTAAATAGGAAGTATACTTCGGATCATTGTTTTGTTGGAAATAAAAAACCGAGGTTAGATTTAATTTTTCTGCGGAATTCCGTAAATTTCGTCTTAAAATATTCAAATACGCAATTTTGTCCATGGTATTTTCTATAAATTTGAAGAAATATTTAACACCAGGTAGGCCATATTAGCCGCAAGTTTTTTGAGAGCACAATATGAGGTTACCTTAGTTTCCCCATTATATTTTTTTGTTGTTTTTTAAAAATGTTCATGATATCTTAATCTAAAGGTAAATTCATTTTAATGATTATAAAAAAATAATTAGGATTCAACATAAATTGATGGTTTTATTTCGAAAAACGTTAAGGGTGGGCCATATTTGACGAACTTCTACAGTTTCCACAAAATGTGCACCCTAATCAAGTATATCGGATGTTCAAGGATATGCAATAAGTGCATATATGGTAATCGAAAATGACCTGTTGAAGGGGGGCTTCTACCATCGCGCGTACAGAAATGGCTTAAGATTGACAGACCGAGGCGATTTAAATTTTATTTTTAACTTTTGTACACCACTGTATGTAAACGTAAATTACAAAAAATTCCAATGAGTACCCTTATCTATGCACTGAGTCATATGATGAGTTGATTGAGCACAAAACTCTCCAGTTGCAGTTATCATTTGTAAGACCGAGTTAAAAATAACCAACGTTTGGGTCTGTTCCTCACAGTCGAGCTAATAAAAGAAACGTCCCTTCAAAAAATTCGCACAATTCATTCAATGTGGGTCGACAAATTTCGTCAAAAAATGTAGAAACATGTGCGTTCTCAAAAATGTTTGGCACGTTGTTGCACATTGAAAACCTTTGTTTTGTGTCATTTAAAAACAACGCCATTCTAAGGCCGCTTAGTCAATGCAAACCACTCCCCAAACTGAATCTTCTGATATCCGCCATTCCATATATTCGAACAATCAAATCGCCAGAAAACCCACACTCAACTGAGATAACATGAAACAAGGTCAAGTTTCTTGAGTAACGTCCCAAATTACTTCGACCAATTGCGTTCCCGAAAGTTACCCAACCTATGAATCATCCCAAAAAACAATGTTCACATATTTGGGGGATGGATTTTATCAAACCGCTATGATCTCATCCACGTTATGAAACATTGGCTGTCAATCGCCACTGAGAAATACCACTCCCCCCCCCCCCACACTCATTTTGAAACACCGCAGAGAGTGTTTTATTTTTGTGATAAAAATTGCAAATATTTTATTTAATCACATTATTTGCTTAAGTTTTTTTTGTTCCTTTGTTAAGATACGATTTTGAAAGTTTTCTTTGTTAGCTTTGTGATTTGTTTTGTGCAAGTCTGCGGTTATGATTGTTCAGTGTCCAGTCAACGATTACAGTGTTCTTTTGATTCCTTGTGAAACGTCTGAAATGCGGCTGCCGATTGTGAGAGGAGGGATCCAAATCGATTGATTTCACGTTGGGCGTCTGTTTCTGGCGGGTATCTTGCACCTTGATAGAGTTCCGTGTTGTGCTTCGACTCCAACGTAGAGAGTGACAAATCCGAACCCGGAATTTACCAACTCTTTCGAGACACTGACATTGGGCAGGGAGTACTCATTTTTCTAAATGCCTAGAAAAAGCTTCTTAATTCACGTCCTTCGGGACGACTGCATGGCGCAGTTGGTAGAGTGCCTGCCGCTGGTTAGCGGGGTCTCCGGTTCGAATCCCAGTGAAAGCTAAGTTTATATGGTTTTATCAGGTTTTCAAATCTGGACCAGTCACAATTTGTCACCATTAATGGAGTGGTCAATCAGTGGTAGTAGTTTGACTAGGGGTATGACAATGGACAATGGTGGTCTAAGTGTGCTGGTGAATGCACTAGCAGCCCCCCCTACCTTACCTTACGTCGTTCAGAGTTGCAAGCACAATACGAAGGGTTGCTGTAGGAGATAAGAGCAGAACTAAGTACAGGTTATTATTGTTAATGAATTTCATAAAGCCCGTTTAATTCAGTCATGACTAGAGTTTACTTTTGGCTTGGAGCTTCTAGGCTGGTACAGTAAATGATGGATATAAGTAAGTTTAAAGTACCAGAGAATTTCTTTCTTACAAGTTTTCTTATATAAGGCTATTCGATATAAGAAAGAAACTAAACTACTTACAAAAAATTGTTTAATTAAAATGAAGTGAAAAGAACGTTTCCTACTCAATGTGCAAAATGGTAAAAGAGAAGTTCAATGAGAATGATAATAAGCGTCATCAAAAAACCGATACATAATAATTCTCAACATAACATACTTTAGTTTGTTTCTTGAAGAAGCTCTCGTGTTGCCTTTGGTAAGGAACCAGTTTGATCGAAATATCATTAACATGCTGATTTTCTAACTAACTCTCACTCATCAGGAGTTATCCCCAACCAAAAGTATTTTGTAGACCACCTCGTCTTAGATTTGCCAAGCCAATTCGCCTACCTAATGGAATCGCATTTAACGCCCGCCTGGGAAGTTGCTATGTGGGACCATTCATATCTCGGCAACTTGTATTCGTAAATCTTTTGGTCATTACCCAAACTACATTACCAAAGTGTGAGAATTAGAACTAATAGTGAGTTGAAATCCGCTAACTTGGCTTTGACACGAAGCTCGGTATTCCTTCTTATCCGGCTTGGTCAATCCTACACGAAAGCTCAGTATTACTCATCACGTCACTCGAGACAAAAAGACCCCGAGATAAATAAACTTCTTCACCTGCTTCAACTATACTAACATGTAGAGAACTTGAACCAGTGTTCAATATCTGATTTTTTCCCCGTTAACCTCATCAGCATAGGCCCCAAATTTATCGATCCCGCGCTGAAGTTCCGCCTGCAAGAATGTAAGGATAACTAAGTCATCTGCAGATGACTTAGCCTCAACACTCTCAATTCGAAACATTCGTCGCCTTGGTTGCGTTGCGACATGCAGTCCATATCTACAATGAAAAGGAGACGTGACAGGACGTACCCTTGGTTTCCTTATTAACGATTTCACTAAGAAGCTCTGCTTTATCAATCAAAATACGTGCTGTTTTCTAAGTCTTCATCGTTTTCTCTTGCTTCTTGTTTTCGATTCCAATCACATTATTTAGTTCGTTGATTTTGGTTGTATATATTCGTTCAGCTTTAATGTTTAGTTCACTCATAAATCATTCGTATAGGCATACATTTTTGTACGTAATGTTAAACGTTTAGCCTCAAATTTACTTTCTTTTACCCGTGTTTTTCTTATACGCGAGTTTCTTATATGAAATAAATTTTACACGTAGTCTTATGGGGAATTACTTCGTGCCATCAAATTTCTTTCTTATACACTGCAGCAGTTTATTCATTTATAATTTATATGGGTGGCGCGACAGTCCGAGGCGGACCTGGGCCTAGCTTCTACAGCAACCACTCGTATTGTGCGTGCTAGTGCTCCTTCACGAGTGGAAGGGACCTACAGTTTTAATGCCGACTCCGAACGGCGAAGTTGAGAGGCTTTTTTTTGACACGAATACTCTTTGAGCATTGTCAGTGACTCGAAAGAGGTGGAGCCGTGAATTCTGAAACTTGGTAAATTCGGGTGTCGAACCTGGCACCCTCTGCGTAGGAGTCGACGCACTTACCCACTAAGCCACGGCGACCCACGTATTCATTTAGACAGAGCAAATGAATGTATTCATGCAAACCTCTAGTATTTATGCATCCATGCCTCTAGTCCGCAATTAGTCGATGCGTTATGCGACTTTATTATATCCGTCATTGTATTTGAATTTGGTGGCTTGTAAAGCAGAGTTCTCCTCTAAATATTCTCGGGAATGCTTTCGCAGGGCAGCATGTCTAAAGGTCTGCCCGCGTACTTAGTTCGCTCATTCAAGGAAGATAATGAAGATCAGTCAGAAAGTGAAAAAAAACAAAAGAAGTCAACGAACACGATAAATACAAGAAATGACTCAAGTCACTTGAATGTAGGCGGATGGAGTTGTATGACAAACCGCTGATATTCGCTTAACCAGCTGAGGAAGTGCTCATAATAATAGAAGTCCTTATCCGCCACTGTGGCATAAGTACAAATGCATCGCGTCTGATTAGGGTTGCCATGCGTCCTCTTTTAAGAGGACATGTCCTCTTTTTAACCCCGGCGTGGAACGTCCTACAACCCTTTCAAGAAATTGTCTTCTTTTTTCCCCTAGTAGTAATTGTAATTGTAATTTTGAAAATAAAAAAGTCATCGAACTCTGAATTTAAAAGAAGAACAGAGTCAATACAAATTTGATAGAAAACCTTAAGTGATACAGATCTTATTTTGCCTCCTGACTTATTTTGACTGTCAGACGCAAAGTTAAAACGATCGCCGAAAATTACACTAAATTTTTTTATTAAAATATTTTTTTTTTATTTTAAAGAAAAACAGAGTCAATACAAATTTGATAGAAAACCTTAAGTGAAACAGATCTTATTTTGACTCCCATGTGTCAAGGAGAAATGAAGTATTACTGAGACGCCCGACTTCTACCTCTCTTGCCCCTTAAGATTTTTGACAACTGTTTTTTATAAGGTGTTCCTAAACCAAACTCGACCGATCAAAGGGCGGCATTTACATTATTTCGTGAATAACAGTCAAAAATTGATGAATATCTGTCAAAATGGCACTCAAAGTCCTCCATGGACTAGGGGGCAATCAGCTGTCAAGCCGGCTATCTCTGTAATATTGGGTAGTCGAAAAAGTCTTTTCGTATTTCTAATCAAACTGTTTTCACAGACAATTCATGTGGTGCCCAAACATCGAGCTTCTTTTTGTAGCCAGCCTTTTTTAAATGGTTGAAAACCGTTTGATGATAAATGTTTAGCTGCTTGGCGATGTCATGGCTGTTTATGTGACGGTCCTGGTCAATATTTTCCATAATTTCATCGACTTTTTCAACGATAGGTCGACCAGAGCGAGGTGCGTCTTTCACATCGAAATCCTCCAGAACGGAAGCGAGCGAACCATTGTTGTGCTACACGAACTGATACAGCATCGTCTCCGTAAACTTCACAAATTTCATTGGTGGCTTGCGTGGCATTCTTCCCTTTTTTTATACAAAAATTTCAAAATATAGCGAATTCCTTCATTATTTTCAGTCATTTTTGAACAGCTGTAACTTTCTTTCAACTTCTCTGAATTCATTATTTTTTTTGGTTAAATGAGTCTTAAAATGTCACCTTTCCAACACGAACCCAACATCTTTGAGATAGACGGCTCCAACGGCATCTATTGACATTAGTGGCAAACAGTTTTTTTTTGTTTGAGTTCATGGACTTAGTTTCTGTTTCCATTCTGTCCTCTTTTTTAAGGTAGATCCTTCGACGACCGGGATTTTAAAAATGTGTGTCCTAGGCGAGCTTAGATAGCCATGGAAATCCTACCTCTGAACATTCTCTCGATGAATCGGTCCAACGGCTGCTCTGCGAATTCCCTGACCTGAAAAGAGGGACTGCCTTAGGTTAGGTTATGTGACTTTCATCGAAATGCTGCATAGAGACTGTCTATGGATTTGTCCAACGTCCTGAGACGTTCAAGACCTGAAAAGAAGGACTGCCTGCCATCGACGGTGATGGATTCACTAAGACCCAGGAGTCCATTGTGTTACTACTGAGCGGGTTACTGTTTCTCCTGGAACCATTTTGTTTTTTGGACAAATGCTCAGTTTGATTTGACATCCTTTTCGGATATATCCGTTAGTTCATTTTTATAGAATTCGCCCACAGTTTCTTTCCAAATGGAGGCCAGTGCAGGGCAGTTGCAGAGTAAATGTGAGGGGTTTTCCTCTTCTTCCTCATCCATGCATCTGCTACAGAAGTCGTTGAATGGTAATCCTAGTATTGCGGCGTTCCTGTAAGGATTGCAACTAGGTTACCTAGGTTTCTCCTGCCTAGACTGAGTATGGCCGTGGTTCTTTGTAGGTCCAGGTTTGGCCATACTTCTTTCGCATGTAGGCACGCTTAACTTAAGTTCTTTTTTTACTTGGGTTGATGAAGATCTTCAACGCGACACTATGTGGCCCAGGTAGTGTCAGATTTTTACTGACTAAAAACACACTACATGGTGTTTTAAGCCGTGGCGTAGTGGGTTAGTGCGTCGACTCCTACGCAGAGGGTGGCAGTAAACTGTAGGTCCCTTCCAAGCGTGAGAGAACAATAGCACACGAGTGGCTGCTGGGCCTAGAGATCCGCCTCAGACTGTAGCGCCACCCATACTAATAATAATAATAATTTGTACAGAATTAATGAAAAGTGCTAATTTTTCTATATTTTTAGAGTTAAAATTTGTATGCGTTCATTTGGTCTCATTGGGAGCAATGCGCCAGTATTTTGATCATTCGTTCATTTTGTCTAGAGCCCGTTGGAGTTTTTCAGTTGAGGACTCGACTGAGCTTCCAGTTGCCAGGATCGCCGTGTCATCACAAATGTAGCCACAAGTGTACCCTCAGTGTGAGGAATGTCTCTAGTGTACAACAGGTGTAATGTGGGGCCAAGGACACTCCCTTGAGGGACCCCTGATCGGATCTGTTTAAAATCGGAGTATTCAGTTCCGTGTTCAACTCTAAATATCGTATTGTCGAGATAGGGTTAGAGGATCTTATACAAGCTTGTCGGTAGAAGCCTGCTTATCTTGTATCTTAGGCCTTTATGCCAGAAGTTTAACTTAAGTTGATGCAGCAGGAACTACGTGAGACGTGGCACCGAAAACACTCCTGAAATGCATATCTGGGCGGTCTTAGAAATATGGGAGGTCTTACGGTTGTGAAACATCCTCTATGAAGGACACAATGGGCCCAACACGTTGATGCAGATGAGTCACTGCCGTCAGGGCACTGACCTACGCTGCTCGATGTCCAGGACCTTAGTCTGTCCTTGGAGCGCGAGAGACTACAACTTTGTCTGAGTAAATGAACACAATCTGTGAGTTTTTAGTAAAATACAGCACAAACTTGCAGGAAGGGATTATACTTCTGCCAAGGATGACTCCTTCTCTTTCTGTCCTCCTTCTCTTCTCCTGCTGAAGCGGATGTTGGCTACACTGTCAGAAACCAATTTAAAACGATCGCTGAAAATTACACTCAACTTCAAGTGCAAACGTCAGTCAACATTTTCAGCGGATCCCGGTCAAAAACTAGTCAAAATCATTGCCCAAATCCGCCCGTCCCTCGCAACCTTCACCCTGCTCCCCAGAATTCCGTATCCTTGAACCCTGCAGCAAGACACACGTTCAGTTACACTGCAGTCACCTGACAAGACGAACGAGCACGCCATGATTTCCCCTCCGCTCGGCTTACACAATTCCAGTTGATTTATCATATTAAGACTTCCGGGCGTCCTTGATCAATTCATCGCAGTGTGCATGTGGCTCTGTGTGTACGTGTGGTCTTAGTCATTACAGAGAGCGCAAGCGCGACCGCGCTCCCTCGCCATCTCAACGGCATGCATTCACTCTGATCATAGATTCGTTTGCCGTGTTGGTACCGTATACGCGTCGTCATCGACTGGCAAAAATTCAATTGCGAAGCGAAACGACGACCGTTTGCTTGGCATTTTGCTTTCGAAACGCAACGATCTTGGCTCGATTTGCATCATTGCAACTTAAATACTTGTATCTCTTTGCGAAATGTGCATGAGTAGAACTTAATCTTTTGTTTCCAATTGCGGAATTGTTTGTTTTTCCTATTTTTTTTTGTTTTTTGTGCTTTGTATTTTCTTTATCGTCAAGGATTGAATTACAATGTCACCATCATCATCATCATCATCATCATCGTCGTCGTCGTCGTTGTGGCAAGAGTGACTCACGACGAGTTTGAGTAATTGCGTGAAATATATAAAAAATAAATAAATTCGATATGACTATCTTTCTGTGCTTTGTTTTATATTTTCTTCTCTTTCTTCCGAGCTGTTGTTTGCGGGCGATTCTGAAGAAAGGCGAGCATGGAGATATGGAATGTGACTTGAACTTGTTTACAACTTTGCTGATTTTTAGTCGAAGTCAAAATTTGTGCGAGAATGTGGAGTGTAGTAGCAGAAGCGTTGGGATGTCAGTTTAATTGACTCTCATTCTCATGTTTGCTGCTTAGGTTAGGTTAGGTAGGGGGGCTGCTAGTGCATTCACCAGCACACTTCCATTGTGATACCGCTAGTCAGACTATTGCCACTGATTGACTACTGCAGTGATAGTGCCGTCAATTTGACCCCAACAGCATATTGTGACTGGACCAGATTTGAAAACCTTGCTTGAAACTTTGCTTTTACTGGGATTCGAACCGGGGACCCCGCTAACCAGGGGCAGGCACTCTACCAAGTGCTCCATCCAGTCGTGTTGCATTGTCTGCTTGCTTTATCTCTTCATACTGTGGCCTTCCAGTCCGGGATGAGATTGGTGCCAGCTTCTCTAGCAAACCTCGCCACTACCTCTTCCTTGATAAAATTCACTTCATTGCAGACGCTGCTAAGTACAATTAATCCTCTTCATTCATGAGTGCCTCCGGTTCATGGAATTGTTGCAACATCAAAAGGAAGCTCATTAACTTCTACGAAGAACCTTCCAACGGTTGCCACCTCTTAGATGACAGATGCCCTTCAGCCAAAGTAGGTTTGTCATGCCATTTTTCGAAGAAAACCCTCAAAGGCCAGGGTCTACATCTACATCTTCCAGCATCTAATAAGTTTAACGTCGATTCTAGTGAATGAATTCATACAATCTGGCAAACATCAAGGTCCTCGCTGAGAAGATTGTGACTTTTTATGTTGAGAGTGTGGAGTGGTAAGAAAACACTTTGCCTGCTAAAGTCTTAAGATCTAATTGTAATTTGAGTGAATTACAAAAGCCACTGGATTTGCCTCGCGACGGTCTTCTAAGATTGCAAATGCCATGAAGGGCTTCTGAAGGCACGTCATAATCATCTCCATTCATAAAAGGGAAAAAGAAGGCCCGGGCAAAAATTCTCTCCATGGGCTGTAGGAGGCAAACTCAAAAAGCCAGAATTCCGTTGAAGATGAGCGGGCAAAATTCTCTTCATGGCCGGTAGGAGCCAGACTCTAATAAGGCAGACCTTCAAACTTTATTTTAAGAAGCCTTCGCCTGTGACTTTGGCTAGGCTAGGTTAGGCTAGGCTTCAGAACCACTCATGGTGATCAATTTTCACAAATTCCCAATTTCCCCGCTCGGGACCTCTCCAGTCGTTCACAATGCTCAATAAGTAACAACTGTAGTAGTTTAACACAATGGGCCTATGCTTGGCCTAAGTGTGTCTGCTGTCCGTATGCGCAGCAGCCCCCTCAACCTAACCTAACCTGTAGAACACAGAGATTGACTGGCTATTGAACGAAAGCTGGTGTTTGAAAAACAATTTCGAAAGTGGAACAAAGCACAAGAGACTGAAGATCTTATGGACGCCATCTATACGTTGCTATGTCATATATAAGGTTGGGTGAAAAGTAACTTGAAGCCGGCACGAGTGAAGCCGGCACGAGTGCTCCGAAGGGGGCGAATTAGGCTCAATGGGTCGGAAAGGTTATGGCGTCGGTTTTTTGGGATTGTCATGACATACACTTCGTGGCCCACCTCGAAAAAGGAAAAACCATCAACAACGAGTATTACTGTGCATTCTTGGATCGATTAAAGGTCGAAATCGCTACAAAACGGCTTCAAAAATTTCGTTTTTGCAAGACAATGCGCCGGCGCGCGAGAGCATCGCAATCAATTGCTGTCGCATTCACCATATTTGGCCGATTTGGCTACCTCGGACTATTATCTCTTTCCAAACATCAAAAGATGGCTCATCAATAAAAAGATCAGCTCACGCGAGGAATTCATCGACTCCACGGAGGAGTATTTTGCAGACCTTCGGGAAAATTACTTTTCGGACTTTTAGAATCCGTCATGTGCGTTGCGTCCTGTCAACAAATTGACAACGCATGAGGCCTCAAGTGGCCCACAAATACAGCCCACAAGTGGAATCAACCACAACGGATGGAATTGGTCAACTTTTATGCCCTTGACATTTTCAGTAGGGTATATGTAAATCATATGTTTAAGTCAAAAAGGGGCGGTCGTGCGTTGATTTTTGACAGACCGTAATATCGTAAGAGTGAGCACAAATTTCGAAGTTGAGCTACTATCCAGTAGCGTTACCAGATTTAGCGGTTTCCTGCGATTTTAGCAGGATTTGATCATAAAAGCAAGATGCAGCAGATGTTTTAGCATTTTCAAACATTCTGCAGTTTTTAGCAGTTTTTAAATAACTTGGGCTTAAAGGAAAAGGTGTTAATGTAGCGATGCACATTAGTAGGCACACCGAAGCACACAATTCAGCGAAGCATTCATGCGTCGACTAAAGAAGGTATAAACAGTTTCAATGTTTCCATGCATTTATAACTTAACTTCCTATATAACTCACAAGTCCAGATTACGCATTGGCAATTTACTAATTGGAGGCATTATATTTTTTTATATATTATAAATTCGCAAACCGTAAATACTGACGAAAAAACTGCGAAAATGTCCACACTTGGCGATAATAAAAAACATTTACAACGAATATCGGCTTATCTTTTGACATCGGGTTTTAACAACAATGAGATTCAGTCAGATGAACAAAGAATATTTTCATTCAATAACCTTGTAAATATGTAAATTTAGAAAAGTTGATCCTTTATAAATTAACATCTTCTGTGACAGTAATTATTTATCACGAATAACGAATGTATAATACCTACAGTTTTATGCCGACTCCGAACGGCCAACTTTTTGAAGCTTTTCCTAGACAGTTATCACTCTTTGAGCATTGTCAGTGCCTCGAAAGAGGTGGGGTGGTCCTTGAAAATTATTTTGTACGTACCGAGAATCGAACCCAGGCAGCTAGGTTCAGTTGCTTAGAAGTCGACGAACAGACTCGCAACCCTACGGTAGCCGCAATTTATACTTAATACAACTGAGTAAATGCGCTAAAATTAAACTAAAAAAATGAAAATAAACGTATTTCTTAAGGGGAAATCGATCGCAGTTGTTTTTTTTTTGGCATTTATTCGTTCTTTTCTAGCCGATTTAGCAGTTTTTCGTCCTAACCTTAGCAGGTTTGAATAAAATAATCTGGTAACGCTGCTATCCAGTCTCTCGGTCTTTTTCACATTTGTGAAACAATTTTTCTTAAATTGATTTCTCAATTTGAATTTTTGCCAAACTGAGGCCATTATTTCCTCAAGTGATTAATTTTTTTTTTTGAATTTTTATTTTACAGTAATTTCATATTTCTTCTTGAAAGCTATATTTCAAACCATTTGAGTAGGGTAAACACGTGCGTTCATTTCGATATGGAAAAGTGAGGGTGCCGCTTTCTGACACAACATTCTCGTAAGCCCGATAAAACGCGTAGCAACGCCTGTCACAGATCGACAGCGCGAACCCGCCTTTGCGATTCAGTCTTCAACTTTCTGTGCGTTTGACAGAAGTTTCCATGGAAATTCTGTTGCTTATGTGATTGTTTGATGTGACCTTTTGATTTGTTTAAAATTATTTTTGAATAGCTCCTAATAATTGTGGAACCTAAAAATTTCGAATTGCTTAGATTCATACCAGAGTGCATTGCGCACGCAATGTACGTTATTGGGCAGCTCTTTGCCATCCGGCGATTATGATTTTTGAGGATTTACAAAAGCAACGTACGCAACGTACAGACGAGGCTAAGACAATTCAGACCATTTTTTGTGTGAAATTTTCGAACCAAACCAAACCCCCAAAACTATTTTTGAGATTTTGTTCGATGAAAACATCTTGTTGTGTCGTATGACGCTCCATTTTTACTAAACACATGCTATCAGCTGTCAAATTGTAATTTTTTTTTGAGTGTTGCCAACAGTTAATTGCACAAATGGCGGCAAATTCAAATCTTGCGGGACACCCCTTATTAACAACATCGTTAGAATGAGAAATTACCTCTTTGTCATGGGAAAAAAAACCTAAAAGAAACGACTAAGTTTTCTAAAAAAAAACGGGTGAAATCGGGTGAAAATCCATCTTTTTCCGAAGAAACAGAAGCTACAGTACTTCAAGCGAGTTTTTGATCGCCTTTAAAGACCAACATCATCGGGGTGGTAGTTAATTAATAAGGCATGGACACTCGAGAGAGAAATGAAGTGATGACTCACATCATAGTTCGCAAAACTTCCGATACATCACCTCGCGTTCAATTTCCGGTCGAGAAACGCCGCGACGTAGCACCTCAATCATTCTATTTACCGTCACTACCTCGCGTGAGTTGCAAAAAATACCTTGAAAGTAACTACGCACAAGTAAAGAGTCATGGAATGTGGTGTAATTATTCGATCCGAGTCGATTTAAAACGATGAGTCTGCGCACATATGTCTGACAAGATGCTGAGTAGTTTCTATAAATTCTTCTAATGGACTTTGGTCCGACGGTCGCATGTCGACTTCGACTTGTGACACGAAGGGACAATGACTTGCGTAAAATGTCAGCCCTGAATCACCCTGGAAGTAAATCCCTATTTCGTATCAAGTCGAATTGTGACATCATTCAATTCGGAAGCATTTTGTAATAATTAAGAGTCATCTCAATTCGAACCCCGAGCAGTTCCCGAAGTGACATAGACAATGGTGACGTTTGAAAAAATGACTGGCTGTGAAATACCCAAAGTTTCACAGACTAACGCGTGAACATGGAGTTTGATGTGGAAAACGAGGAATTTTCTAATCCGTCACTTGGAATAGCCGTGTTTTATTCAACGCTATCGATAGTGAAGTGAAGTAAGATTCAAAAAAACGATTCGCAGTGGCTTTGATTTTTATGTGTCAAAATATATGAAAAAAAAATTGATTTGTTCGAAATTGATGTCAAAATGGATGGAAAAAAATTCGAAGTCGAATTTTTATCGGCAGGCACTTTTCACTGCCGATATTATAGGCAATAGGTTGTTGTATGTGCTTTACGTACAAAATCCTACTTCACTATTTATAGATTTTTGACGGCTTATGTCTTTCAGAGGGACTAGGCAAAGGCTTGTTGGTTCAGCTCAAGCGTCGAATTTCTATTTCGGGTGTCTCAACCGGAAGTAACCTGACTCCACATTCATTGGATTCACTAACAGAATACGAGGATCATGGGTATTCTTTGGATTCAGCTTCAGGCCAGTGGAGGAGATCATGCCTACGTTTAGGAAGGCCCCTTCTGTAGATCGCACGGCTCAGTTCTAAAGAACCGCCAAAGTTATTGGAATCACCGGTGTTGACAATGTTAATCGAAACGGAGTCGATTGCTTTCAGATAGATTTCTTTATTTCGTATTAAAATTTTTAGTAGTATAGACATTCCCTCAATTAAATTGAAGGAAAATACGATAAAAAACCTTCAATATAAGGAAAAAAAGAAGAGACAAATAAAAAAATATTAAAAAAAACAAAACACAATATGAACGAGAAAGTAAATAGATAAATAAATAAATAGTTAGTAAATAAATAAATATATAAATAAGTAAATAAATAAATAAATAAATAATAGGTAAATTAATATAAATACATATAAGCAAACTAAAAAGAAGAATAGTGGGTCGCCAGAAGTCGGTACAACTGTTAGCATACGCGGATGACATTGACTTGATTGGCAGAACACAGCGCTGACATTGAGGCGGAATGGGTCTAGCCGTGAATGAGAACAAAACGAAGTATATGCTGTCATCAAGAAAGGACACACATCATCGACGTCTTGGACAAACGGTCACAATGGGCAGCTATAACTTCGAGGTAGCCAAGGACTTCGTCTACCTTGGCTCCGCAATAAATAGTACGAACAACATCAGTTCCGAGATCAAACACAGAGTAACTCTTGCCAACCGCTGTTTCTATGGGCTCAAGAGGCAATTGACTAGTAGAACCATCTCTCGAAGGACCAAGCTGACTTTATACAAGACCTTGATCCTCCCAGTCCTGCTGTACGGCACGAAAGCATGGACAATCTCCAAAGCGGATAAGGAAGTCCTTGGTCTCTTCACGAGAAAAGCTCTGCGTGCGATCTTTGTTACTGCTAGCGTTGACGGTTTCTGGAGGAGAAGATTAAACCACGAACTGAACGGGCTGTACAGCGACATGAGTCTAGTCAGGCGTCTTCGGATCCAACGCCTAAGAAGGGTCATGTAGAGCGCACAACACTGTTTCAGCTGGAAGAGTCTTCGACTCGGAACCGGTGGGACAACGCAACAGAGGATGCCCACGGAACCGATGGCGCACACAGGTGGAGAAGGACCTCAACCAACTTGGCGTGCGACACTGGAGACAACTAGCCAGAGACCGTGCTTGCTGGAGAGGTTTGTTGGTTGAGACCCATGTCCACCCCGGACTGTAACGCCAAATAGAGAAGAACAAGAATTTAAATTCATCAGATATAACGACATGAGTTTGGTCAGGCGTCTTCGGATCCAACGCCTAAGACGGCTAGGCCATGTAGAGCGTATGGAGAACTCAACTCCGGCCCGAAGAGTCTTCGACGCCGAACCCGTGGGACAACGTAGCAGAGGACGCCCGCGTTTAACGTGGCGCGCCCAGGTAGTGAAGGACCTCAACCAACTTGGCGTGCGACACTGGGGACAGCTAGCCAGAGACCGTGCTACCTGGAGAGGCTTGTTGGTTGAGGCCCAGGTCCACCCCGGACTGTAGCGCCAAATAAAGAACAAGAAGAGAGGGGGAGAGCAAAATCCCGGATTTCGTTTCTTAACTTCTGCTATTTCCGTAAGTTGAAGAAATGAGAAATTTTTTTTTTTTTTTGAAAGTTGAAGCCAGAAAATTTGAGTGAAGGAAAGCAAATCCAGAAGCGAAGAAAAATCCCAAAGTTGTGTTTAATTTTTGGTGAACAAAATTACCCTAAGTGTCCGACGGAGGGTTAGATACATGAGGAAGATACATGTTTTTTTTTTCTTCGCCATTTTTCTTTGTTTCCTCAAGTCCCTTGCCTCTGAGTGGAGACTATCTTCGGTTATATCTTGCGGGGAATGAATTTCGTCCCTAATTGTTCTGTTCAGTTGGTAGAGTGCCTGCCTCTGGTTAGCGGAGTCCCCGGTTCGAATCCCAGTGAAAGCAAAATTTCAAGCAAGATTTTCAATTCTGGTCCAGTCACCATTTGGCGTTGGGATCAAATTTACGGCACTGTCACTGCAGTTGTCAATTAGTGGTAGTAGTCTGACTAGGGGTATCACAATGGACCAATATAGTCTAAGTGTGTTGGTGAATGCACTAGCAGCCCACCTACCTAACCTAACCTAACCTACGTTGTACATCAAAATTGCTTTTTGTCAACTCCCTTTTGGGCATTTTGAAGTCGCACCAGAACCGAACGATTCATGTTCTCAACTTCGCCAGTTGTCTGTGGCCAATAGGGAGACATGAAAATATTTCCACTCGAAGAAATGATCACGTCTTCCAAGGATTCGCACCCAATCTCAAGTACCGACACAATCACCACGACAGTCTGACAAAGTCTGATTCAGGTCACCCTTCACCGACCATCTGTAGCGGCGGCGCGGCGTTACAAACAGCTCTCACGCCCCTGTGTGCTCCCAATCCCTTGGCACCTAAACTAGTCTCATCGGTCGTCGCACCGTCACATGAGATCAGATTTTTTATTGCGAGTCGTGGGGAACTTTGAAGGGTTAGATCCAAATATTTATAGAAACCTACCAAATGCGAAGAACGTGTGTGTCTACTAATCCGATAAATAAATAAATTTCGAAGTCTCACCCCCCAAGCCCCGATAGATGGAATTCACAAAAAAACAAATTCCAAACCCGTTTCTCAACTTAACTACAAACTGATTAAAGCCATTAGTGTGCGGTGCACCTGCTGCTGCTGCATTGCCACAGCCACTGACGCCGCGCCGCCATTACAATCCAAAGTTTATTATGATTTTATTCTGAAAATTGAACGTCTCTCTATCGGTCGCTCTCGGTCTGTCAGAGTGGGAAGGTGGGCAGTGGTACGGGGGTGACGGGAATGGAAGGCGCAAAGGCCAGTCCAAGCAAACACACAACAAAGATGCAGCAAAACACACCACACCTTAATCACTTAAAAGGAAAATAATTTTAGAAATTGCATTCATATTTCACGGGATAATACGAGAGTGTGTTCGCCGATAGCGAAGGTTAGGACGGGTTGGAGTGAGGTTGGAGTCGCGGTGCCACCTTGAATTGTGCGACGATTCATATTGGGTTTCCTGAAAAGAAGCGAATGCAATCACTCACCCTCCGTGGCGATGGGTTGTGATGGGTGGTGATATGATGGTCGTGGTGGACGGCGAGTATCTTAAATTTAGTTCTGCCATCGAATATGCTTGTCTCACTTGTCGATACGCCCCTATTTTCCGAGACAAACGTACACAATGTCGTATCTCAATTCTCGACGTTTGTTCAAGGTGTTGCTTGCCGCGCTGGTAACTGTGGCATGAGGTCGGTCCCGCGGGCCAACAAAAGCAAATGGATCGAGCCAATTAATTGAAATTTAATCAAGTTAGTGTTGGTGTACAGTTTTAATTACCGAATTAGGTGGGATCCACTTGCATGCTATGCAAATTAAGTTATAACTCACCACTTAATAATCCTTTCAGAGTGCACGGTCACGTGTTTCGCTTTCTTACTGCTGACGAAACCATGCATGAACCGCGCGCCGGTCCTCGGGGAAATGGACTTTTTTCGAGTTGAGTTGTGTTTTATTCGCTTTTAATTGAACGGATCCAATTCTTTATGCAATTCATGTCGCGTGACACGCTGCCCAGACAAAGGCGCCAAGGATCTGAAAGTTCATTTAAATGATTGCCGGCTCTTAGGAAGCTTTCTGAATTTTCCAAAGATGAGACGTACTCTAGACTGAAAGGGCTAATTTGTTCGTCTGATCACCAAGCTCACACAAAAGAAGTGTGCATGTAGTCTGCGTTTAGAAAGAGAGGCGATTTATCAAAAGGCATGCGGTGGCATTCGCAGACGACATTCGCGTGATTGGGCGTCCACAACGTACACAGTGAGCCGTCAAGAAGGTATTTATGGCAATTTACACCAACACGTCTGGCTGAGGCGTAAGACGAAGTGTGTGCTGTCATCGCGAAAGGACACACGTCATCGTGTGGCCAGACTGTTATCATGGGCAACTCGAATGCGGCAGTCATGTGCTATGTCTAGCGTGGCCTTGCAGTCATCAACATAGAACCAATCGGAAATTTATTATGTCTTGAGACATGAGGACATGAGTCGTCTACGGAGCCAACGGCTAAGGTGATCGTGGCTAACTTGGCTCCGCTTTGAAGTGTCTTCGCCTCCGAGGCTTTGGAGTGACTCAACAGAAGACGGCCAGCAGCTGGAACAAAAAGGGCGTTTATAGCCTCGACTGTAGCCTCACACAAGGAAGACGAATCGCTGCTGCTTAAGGCTGTCGAGGGAATTGGGTAACAGCTGAATTGGCGGAAGCAAACTGGCTTGAAGCAACCCCTTAAACAAACCGATCATGCTACGACAAGATCGTCAAGACAAAACCACAAAGTTTTTGAGCTGTACACCGTCTGTTGAACCAAGAACACAACAGCTCTTTGGGAGGGAACTTGGTCAGTGGACTATACAGAGACCCGTATGCGCGGGTAGGTTCAAATGGATCACAACTAGCTTGGAGTGTGGCGTTTAACACGATCTTGAGAGGTTTCATTGCTGGGTTCTTGATTTTCGACTAAAGTGCCACTTGAAGCGGACAAATAACATAAAACAGCCTTGAGGGTTTTTCCTGGAATTTATTAAGACTCCAAATAAGTGAAGGACTTAACCAGTAGTTTGTAATTCATGATTGAGGTACTGATCGGCAGGTTACTCTCCACTGAAAGTTCCTGCTAACACCGCCACCACCATGCGCGGGTGTAGACTATCGCACGGGACCAAGGGGTCTATTCCTTTGAAGTTCGCGCAAGACATTAGTTTCCTCAAGGATCGGATGATCTGCAGAGTTTGTGTGCTCTTCTAGCGGGCTTATGTTTATCGGCAAGGTTTTTATCTTCATCTTGGAGTGGTAATATTCCAAGACCTCTGTTGATATCGTCATATCTGACATACCATGGTGCATTGACTATACTTCTAAGTACCTTATTTTGAAAAGTCTGTATTATGTTCAAATTACTTGCTTTGGTATAACCCCAAAGTTTTACGCCATACGTCCAAACAGGTTTTAGGATTTGCTTGTATACAAGCAGTTTGTTGTCAATACTTAGCTCGGAATGTTTACCAATAAGCCATATTTATGTCAAGTTCAGCATGCTTCTTCTTAACGTACTCCCTTCACTTGAGTTTCACGTCAACAGTCATCCCGAGGTATTTCGCTTCATTGCCAAAAGGTACGATTTAAGAAGACTGGCAAGTTATTAACGTGAAGTTAATATGGACTGCTTTCATTAGGGCCTATTCGCCAGAAGTTCATCCATTCGTGTATCTTATCTAGTGAACGTTGTAACTTTGCTGTAAACTCTTCAACCGTTAACAACCGTGTTAACAAAATGGCGGTGTCGCCAGCAAATGTGCCTAAAACTGTGTTTCCTTCTTGTGGTAAATCACTAGTATACAGTAGGTACAGCAGAGGGCCAAGAACGCTCCCTTGCGGTACACCAGCATTTTTATTTTTAAAAGCAGAGTATTTATTTCCATGCTTCACACGGAAGATCCTATCAGAGAGATAGTTCGCTAAAATACTATACAGTTTCTCCGGTAGAGATTGGCATAAGTTATATTTCAGGCCTTCGTGCCAAACTTTGTCAAAGGCTTGAAATGTGGATGAACAAACGAGCTCAGTTATACGATGTACTTGGTCAATAGTTGAGTGTTTGCTTCTAAAACCAAATTTGTGATTTGTTGTGAGCTGTTTTTCTTCCACAATTGGACTTAAACGTCTAAGGAGAATTTTTTTTAAATACTTTAGACATCATTGGGAGTATCTTTTATCCGCTGGCGATTTCCCGGGTTTTAGTACCATTATAACTTCTGCCTAGGGACATGGTCAAGTCTAAGCGCAGCATTAATTAAGAAGAGTAACTTAAGAACGGTTTTTTAGGAAACTTTTTAAGAATTGCTCCTGTAATTAAATCGTAACCAGGAATTTTTTTAGTTCTTCCTTGAGCTCTGCCAAGGTAGCACTTCTCAGAAGGCAATTGCCGTCGTATACGTCAAATCCATTCCAAGTGACAGCAAGAGTTTGACCGTCGAATGGCTTAAACGTTTCTTCCAAGTAATCTGCGAAGAGATTAGCTTTGTCTTTATCTTCTTTAGCCCAATCGTCTCCTGATTCAGGTTTTTTTTTAATCCCACCGCCTTCCAGAGTGAGTAGTTACTTTCTTATTTATTTCTTTGCAGTTAAGTTTTAATTTGGTTTTAAGATAAACTGAAGTAGCAACAGTTGCCAAGGGCGTTTCTCCGTTGGATCTAGGTTTTCTTCACATTTTCATATCGGTAGACACGTTCAGGGCACAGGTGCCAGTATATGGTCCATTCTCGCAAATCTTTTCCAAAGTGTGTCTGCGAAGAAAAGGGCTGATTCTGACGCTGCTCAGTTCAGCCAGATTGACAGCCCAAATGACAAATGGGCCCCCCAGAAGTCTGAATTTACGGGATGAGAGAGCACTGCAGATACATAGCAAGTGTTCGATGGTTTCTTCCTCATCCTCGTGC
This sequence comes from Eristalis intricaria, assembly GCA_964034865.1. Lineage (NCBI taxonomy): Eukaryota > Metazoa > Arthropoda > Insecta > Diptera > Syrphidae > Eristalis > Eristalis intricaria. The sequence goes on from OZ035873.1 coordinate 128,656,686, forward strand.
ATGCAGCTTTTTTTCTATCTGCACATGAATTTAATTTTATTTTTGTTTAGTATTTATTTGATTTAAAATTATTAAATGTTTAAATTTAAACTCGCCAAATCAAAAAGTGGCCATCTTTATTTTCCTTTTCATTTAGAAAATTGGAATTTCGTCGTCAGATGGCGTCAAACTCGCATTAATTGCTAATGGAGTTGGTACACTTACATTCTTATGAGTTGCTAATGAAGTCGTTACGTTCCTACCCTTACAAATGTAATATAAATGGTGCCAAAACTAACGAAGGGGCAGCTAGACGAAGGGCACATTGCACAAGACTCCGCACAGTGCTCCCATTTGGTTCAGAAGTTGAACAAGAAAATGTGGATCTTACCAAGGATACTCGATTAAAGTGAAGTGGAATAAAACTTCCGCAGGCGGCTTAGCCAGCTAAGGACGGCGCAATTATTTTAATTAAAACTCGAAGATAAATGTCGAATTGATTACACGGCCAAAAGTTAGTCAACTCAATTTAGGAACGAGGGTAGTTTTGAGTGTCTACCTAGTAGTGTAGTTGGTCAGTGTCCGGCTAACGGATACCGCGGCCACAAATAAGAACTAAGTCAATACAGAAATTAATAAAATTACCTTTATTGGGTAGCCGGGTGGGTCTCCGGGTATGCGGGTATCAAGTGTTTCCAAGCAACAAGTGTTCAAACAGGTTGACGGAATCTCCAATAGATTGCAATAGTTTCACCATAAGTGCTCGAAGATTGTGCTAACGCTTGAATCTACTGGATTGAAGAAAATGGCGAGGGAATACAGCAATCAGAATGTACTGTGACGGCGATAAATTTTTTTACCCCTGTCTTGATCTAGGTCCTTAATGATGCTTTTGATCTAAGTCTTGAGAACTTTGATTATCTCTCTGGACACTCTAGTCATTATTTTATATCAGCTTGATGTCAGAATTGGACAATCGACGAGTAGGTGTTCCATGGTTTCCTTTTTTTTGAGCTTCTGTGCCCCCGTTTGTTCAGGCGCATGATAAGTGAGCATTGAGCACCACATAGTATCCTTAGGTCAGGCTTGATCTGATTTTGGGGCTCCATGGTTCTCCTGCGGTCGACTCTAAAGCATTTTTTGAAGTGTGGAAGTCCCTTCTGACTTTTCCTGTATTGCATGCGGCATTTATTGTGTAAATGTTGTTATATGTCAACGTTGCAAAGTCCATTAAGAGGTAGTTGGCAAATAAAATGAGCCCCGGCCCCTTGTTTGCTTGGGAGTCGGCCTTTTCATTGCCTCCAGATAGATAGATATCTGGAATTTTTAACACCTTCAATAAATAAACCAGGCACAGTTTCAACGTTTTGACAAATAAAGGTGAAAAGCCTGTTTCAAAATGTAGCATATAATTAGGCGTATTGCTGGGTGCTTTTCTACAGTTTCGTATTTGACGTAACCCCAGGGTATCGCTGCCTACATCATAATTGATGCGGCCACTGATAGGAAGACTTTGTATTTCACGTTATGCGTAACAAATTTATTGGCAAAGCATCTGTGCCAGTATTTTTTGCCTTCGATAGCTTATTTTTTTAAGTGGATTTCCATACTTAGATTACTTGTAATAGTTACTCCAAGAGATTTGTAGGATTTAACTACCTCAATAGGCGTATGATTACACTGCCATTCTTCATTCCGTGTTCTACCAGGAATTTCCTTAAAGACCACTGTCTTTGATTTATCCATGCTTTCCGTTAAATTCTGTGATTGACAGTATTCTCCGAGACGAGTGAGTAAGCAAAAATTACATCACCCGCAAATAGAAGGGCCTTTATTAAGACTCCTGGCATTTCTATTACACCAGGCAAGGCATCTAACTGATGCCATCGATGAAAAAAGCAGAGAAATTCGGGCTAAGTGAGCAGCCCTGTCTTACGCCCATCTTCGACTCAAACCAATCCGAAAATGAATCTGAATCTGAACTAACTCCATTCCAAGTCGCAGTTCTAGTTCCGTCGTACAAATTTTCAAGCACTCTTCCAAACTTACTAGATTGTAGAGTAATTCTTTAAGATCGATCGTGTCAAAGGCAGCTTTCAAATCAACAAAAAAGGCGTACAATTTCTTTCCCTGCTCAACACATGACCCAGCGACTAATCCACGAATCTTCAAATTCATTAGCATTCCATTATTCGCACACAGCATGCTTATGTAAGTTCCATGACGACTTGTGCCGTGGGCTGCTCATATCATTCGCATTTGGAAAAGTTTTCAGCAAATTGAAATTATTGTCTGAATTCATTTTACTGGGCATAAAGGAGCGATCCAGACGATAAAACAAAGAAGTAGTCTACGTTCCAAGTATTCGTCCTTTTTTTTTGGAAATTTGAAAGGAATTAGTCGGATCCACGATGAGGAGGAAATTGCGTAGTCATTCAAAGGATTGATTCTCCAATTCGATTGAATTTTTGAAAGGTTATCCGATCGCATTGTTAAGCAGTTTCTCGGAATCTACATTTCCATTCGCATATGCTTACCTCAGTCTGTTGGTGGTCCTCGTCGTGGGGAGTCTCATCAAATGCCGTGCATGGTCTCACGCGAAGTCTTCATTGGAACGAATTCTTGTTAATTTATAGCTGAATCCAGGCGTTGCGTACTTGAAAAACTCAGCAGTAATCCTATCAGCTCTTGGAGCCTTTCCAGTTTGAACATGGCCGAAAGTACCTCCTCATTACTAATAGCTGTATCTAAAATCTCCTCGCAGTGATATGGCACTACATACTGCATTGGCATTATATTACTGACAGGATTCAGCAGTCTTCGAAAGGGTTGCAGCAAATTCTCTCGTACTGAGTTTCACGCTTATTTTAGGTTTCTTACCATTCAACTAAACAAAATTCCTTGGAGTTTTTTCCAACATGCGAGCTTAATCGCTTCATCTTCGTAGAAGCGTTTCCTTTTATCTCTACAGATTGATTTAAAGGTACGGCCCATCTGAATATACACTTTTCTAAAATGTTCATACGAATATTTTCTGGAGATTTTTAGCCATCGGAATGATAGTCTCGTTGCCCTTTCGCACTCGTCAGCAAACCATTGCTTCCTATGTCTAGTTTTGTTTGTCGTATATTCTCTAGGGGCCGGATAAGAAGTTTTAATTAGCTTTCCCAATCGAGTTGCGTGGGCACATTGCTTTCCAAGTCAGACCTGTATTACATTGCCTTAGATCCTTTCCACACAAGTTTGGGGGGGAAATTGAATGTTGATCAGAGTAAGGTAATGCCAAAACTTGGAAGTCCTCTATTAGTGAAATCCACTTCCCTTTGCCAAACAGTAGTCGATAACTGAACAACCTTGATGTCCTACAAAAGTGTACTCTCCACAATTGTATTGCCTCCATGGTCTTTATGTCCAATGTGCTAAGATCGCCTTCAAGTAAAAAATGATTTTCCCTCTCATTTGATAATCATTCGTTACTTAAAAGTCCTCTTAGATTGCTACACACTTGCCACATGCGTGCTAAACTATCACAAAATCAGTGTTAATAGCCTGCCAATGTATTGCCGCCTCGTTATGACAACCGATCATATCAATCAACACAAAACAAAAACTCCCCTGATATTTACTCAAGTGCATTGTCACATTGTCAGGAAACTATTCACAATCGCATTCAAGAGTCAAATGTCACACTGTGCCTGTACTTGCCATAGAATCATTTTTTATATCCAATTACACTTTATTACCTTGATTTATTGATTGCCGTTTTTGTGTTGTTTTTGTTTTGCGACTCGGTTTATCTATTCAAAGAGGTGCTTGTGTGTATCCCTTAATTACCCCCCTCGGTGCGTCTCACTTGAAACCAATGAAAACGGGAAAAATAGATTTAATCAAAAACAAAAAAAAAAACTCACATCCGTCATTTCTCATTCGTCATACGCTGCAAAATATTTGTAAACAAATTATTTATCAAAACTTGATTTGCGGAGAGTTGCATGTTGTCTGCTCGAAAGCAACCACAATCCCCAATGGAAACGTCTAGAGCTTTGGAATGGGGCAACAAGTCTAACCCTTCGGTATAAAGGCCTGGTGTAGAATTAATGAACCGTGAATCAAGAATGTGGCGAAATTAAAATTGGAATTTCCGCGGGCTCTCCGATGATTTATCTTAGGTTAGGTTAGGTAGAGGGGCTCCAAGTGAATTCACCAGCACTTCCATTGTGATACCCACAGTCAGACTGCTACCACTGATTGACCACTCCAGTGACAGTGACTTGACCATATTTGAAAACCTGATAAAAGCGTATTCATTTTGCTTCCACTGGGATTCGAACCGGGAACCCCGCTAACCAGAGGCAGGCACTCAACCACCTGCGCCATCCAGTCGTTTTATGATTTATCTTAGTTTCGCAGATCATGGTGAGTGTGAGCAAATAAAACGTACAACCGACGAGGCATACCAAAAGGCGCTGCAACGAAAAACTATAGCAGCGCAGGAGGAGTATCGGGCTAGAAGACAGGACGAGCAGAAACTTCTACGCCAATACCCGGCTAGAAGACGGGAAGAGTCTAGGGACAAGCAGAAAATATGGGCCTTATGCAAAAAAGCCAAAAGCCTTTCCGCTGGCTTTAGGAAAGTCGCCCAGGCTCTTCGAAAGAATGAGACTAAATCACTCGCAGGGAGTAGATGATGAGTTTAAGAAGCACTTCCAACAGCTGCTTAGCAGGACTGACCAGGAGAGAGTGATAGGGAATCAAGAAAACCCAACTCCAGTCGATGACGTAGTCCTCCCACCTAGCTTTGAAATAGTCGGCACATCCAGTAAAAGGCTGAAGAACGACAACAGCTGGCTAACCACCAGAGCTCTTCAGATCATTTGCAGAATTTGGGAGGACGAAAGCATGCCCGACGACTGGAATACCAGCTCTATATGCTCCATCCACAAAAAAGGCGACCCTACCTCTTGCAGCAACTAAATCCCTGCTTAATGTCAAGATCAAGGTACACGCTCTGTACTCTTTCTGGGTGGCGTTCCATCCTCTATACCTACCCTTGTCCAAACAATCCCCAGATGCACAACTGGCACAGGGTGCCTCACTAGCAAATATCTTTGGCCTCTGATCGACCATAAGCGATCGCTTAACCTGATTAGACTAAGCAGGCCTAATCTGAGATCTCTCATCGGCATTCTAACAGCGCATTGTGCCATAGGATCGAACTCACGCCTCCCGACTGGGCCTTCCATACAATGACTTCTGTGGAAGCTGCATGAACAAGGGAGAAACCATGTAGGACGAGGAAGAAACCATGTAGTTGCAGTGCTCTCTCATCCCGTAGATTCAGAATCCTGGGGTCCAACATCTTTGGTAATCTGGCTGAACTGAGCAATGTTAGAGTCAGCCATCTGCTTCGCTTTATCAACGGCACTATGTGGTCTGCGGGATAGGTAGGCTTAGATCCGCGTGGTAATACAATGGGTCTATGCTGACCTAAGTGTGGCTGTTGTCCTTCTGCACAGCAGTCAGCCAATTCAACCTGACGTTGAGGAGACTTATGCATCTAGAATTGGCTCAGTCAAATGTGTCTCCTTTCTTGTGGATCTTTTCTTGGATTTGAGGGCCGTTAGAAAACCTCTTCTTTTGGGGGGACTTAAGCAGCTTAATCTATCGAATTAACATGCCTCTATTATGAGAAAACCACTGACTTAACGCGCGACTTAGTACGCAGACTGAAAGACTGAAATTTGAAAATTTTATGAAAATCGGTCTTAACAAAGGGTGTTCCAATAGGGACTTGACAACTTCAAATTTAATTTGTGAACGCACTCTGTCGCACTGTCGCTCTGTCAGTCTATTCAGTCATCATGGTAAAGTACAGGCACGAGTAACGTTTGCTAATTGAGTCGGTGACCGCAACTTTAAGAGCGTTAGCTCCAATTTTCGACGAAGCTCAATTTCGGATCATCAATAAGCAAAATATGCGTTCTTGGTCGGGTGAAAATCCACATGTGCTTCATGAATCTCCACTTCATCCACAAAAAATAACTGTTTAATGCGGTTTGCATGCCAGCTGCGTTATTGGGTCGTATTTTTTCGTTGACTATAACGATCGTCATGAGAAGCTAGGCCTAGGTCCACCTCGGATTGTCGCGCCACCCATATTATTATATTATAACGATCGTCACGTTACGTTACTGTGAGTGGTCAGCGTTATCGCGCCATGATTACCGATTGGAAGATATGGACTTGGAAAACAGGATGATGCCACAAGCTACGCAGCACACGTTACATTCGATTTATTTATTTATTAAAAACGCTAATAAATAATTGTAAGAATTACAAGTTAGCTGTAAAGCCAGAGCGATGAAGCCTTGTTCTAACATCCGATGGTGTTGAAGAGTATGTATGGTGAGCGTGTTATCTCAAGAAATGGGTCAGTCGTTTGCCGCCTCGTTCGTGCGATTTAACGCCGCTTGACTATTTTCTGTGGGGCTACGTTAAGTCATTGGTTTATGCATACAAGCTGATGACGTTGGACAGACCCCATCGAACTCGAAATGGCGGCCTTTTCGGCTGAGTAGTTGAAAATTGGGTCCAACGAGTCGACCGCTCCAAACTCGCCCGCTGTGGCCATATGAAGTCGAGTTCCATTCATAAATGTTTTGATTGTAAATGATATTGAATTGATATAAATGGTTTGCGTTTTATTTAAAAAAAAGCCCTTATTGGAAAACCCTTTTTATGAGAGTTGTGAAGGTGTTACAGACACGACGAGGGGATATGCCTTAGTTGTAAAAGTTCCCGCCTCGAAGAAGGCCGTAATGAGATCAAGTCGCATTCCCTGCCATTGTCCAGGCCACACACCGAATAAAAACCAGAGAGTAGGCAAATTTTGAGTCTTCGAAGATTTACACATTTCTGATCTAAACGAAAAACAGCCAAAAGTTAAAGCAATTTTGAATTGAAGCAAACCCCACTCTTCTCATCCTGCTCAGTGCCCGCAGCAAGTCGAAGACTCAATTAAAATTCCTCAGTAAACTCTATTCCATCACACGCAGTGATCTGTTCCTCGTCACGACAACAGAACATTGATTGACATTTGTAATCGCGAATCCATTTAGATGCAGCAGTTATTGCAAACACTGGCATTTTTCAGTGACCAGTTTTTGGGGAAAATCCAAAATCAAATCGGCTTTCAGGTGATTACAGATTACAGTGCGTCAGCTTGTTCAATTGAAGGAGCGTGACTTTTATAATTGCTTCTTCGATTACAATGCCAGGCAAACAACGCCTGTGGCGTTGTCTTCGAATTTCACTCGCCGCCCAAGAGCCTCATATCGAATTCATAATTAATACCTTCGCCACTCTGGCCGAGTGGGGGAATGCCACGTTTCCCGGCTGTGTCGTCTCAAAACAATCTGACTGCAGTGTGTGTGCATAAAAAAAAATAAATAAATCGAATACAAACACGGCCTTTATTTAGCCATTTTGCCCAAGTATCTGCGAAACAAACAGCAGCAATAATAATTATTATTCAAACGCATACGCCGCTCCGCGCCATCCCCTCCCCCACCGCTGGCAATCTATCTATTTAACTATCTGTGTCTGCATGACGAATAAGGAAAAATACGAGGAAAACAACACAAAGAATAACGAAAAAGCGAAGAAAAAAAAAAGAAAAAAAAAAACATAAATAAATAATAAAGCGATTTTTTTTTTATTTGCAAAATGCCATCCAGTATTAGGAATGGGGAGCGCCAAACGGTTCACGTGTGCCGCCGCAGCTTTACCTCGCCGGAGAGCTTGTTGGTTAAGTTTTTGATTGCATGGGATGCAAAAATGGAAGGAAAACAACATGAATTCACTGAATGCATTGCTGCATATCCATGAACTGGAAAACCTTGAAAACTCTCGAATCTGCTAGGTAGTTAGATATTTTTCTTTAATGTTGTTATTCTTTTGTCTCGTTGTTATTTCCCCCGTTCCCGCTACGATGTGAGTTAAGACAGCAACTGCAAATGGTAATAATAATGGAAATTCAACGAATGAACGAAAAATAGAAGAAGACAAAAAAAAAACAGAAAAATCAACGAACAACTTGCAATTCAGGCTTTTCAGTTGACGGTAATGAAAATTAATTGTGCTTCGAGGTGCACGAGGTACGAGGAGGCATTTGAAAAATAATACAAAACCAACAAGAAAGAATCCAACTGTGGCACAGAAACAACAAAAACTACTATACTCCAGCGGTTGCATAGATGTGAACTTTTTTCGTACACCACCATGGGGTGGCGGAGTCCCCGACAAGGCCTGACGAGGCGGGACGATCCGCAGCCGTTGCCGCCGTCGCAGCCGCAGCGCCTCGCGCCTACTTTCGATGCTATATCTGGAGAATGCACTTGAAGCTGAATGCGATTTTAGTTGTTGGCCTTTGATTGGTTATGAAATTTTAATTTAAAATCTGAATGAGATGACATAAAATATTCTGAATAAAAGTTCCATCTCACCGACACACACACAGAGAGAGAGAGAGAGAGAGGGAATACGAATGGGACGTCAGTTGACTGAGTGACGGTCTGCTGGGGGGAGGGTGTGGGAATGATGAATGTGCAGGAGGAAGGAGGAAATCTGTTCTTTTCGAGTTTGGCCACAAGAGGGGGCGCACTTAGCAGCACTTAACGGTGTTGCTTGGATTTGAAATCGAAGAAAAAACAAGACAGATTTGTGGTGGCAGTGGGTAGGTCATGCCATCGCCATTGGCAAGCAGCTAGCCTTGACTGATGGATTGAGTGCGCATTTGATATTTGACGGTGCTGCAGTTCGAGTGAGGGTCCGGCTCGCTTGTTACTGTCACCTGGTTGTCATTGGCGTTTGTTGGCGTTCACCTAGGTGGGTGGCTTCAGAATCGCTTTGTTTATTATGTGCTGTCGTCAATCGATATACAGACAGTTGTCATCGGGCAGTAAATAGGAAATGTAGGAAATTTATGCAAATTATTTGATATTTTGAAAAGTTTCACGGACATTTCATGGAAGTCACAGGTTTTGTCGAAAACTGACTCGGAGGGAGATCGGATTGGGTTCGATTGAAACCAGAAACTCTGTGCACGTAAGCTTGCCACAGATCCTCATTCACAGCTATGATTGTCGGCGTTGGATTAATAGTGTCCCACTCATGCTTTTACAGAAAACAGTCCAACTGTTCAACTGTCCTCCAAAATGAGCCTAGAATTTGAATTTTGACGAGTTTTTTGTAAATTTTGCAAAAATGCTAGCGTGACAGCTGACAGTTAGAGTCTATGGCCTGTTGAATGGGAAGAAAAATGCAAATTGAAGAATATATCCTCCAATGGCCCTCAAACCATTTCCAACTTGTTGACTCACATAGGAATCACATTTAATGGGCAGGTAATTTTTTAATCTCACATTCACTATATGGTCGTGGGTCGCCGTGGCGGAGTGGGTAAGTGAGTCGACTCCTACGCACAGGGTGCCAGGTTCGATACCCGAATTTACCAACTTTCAGAATTCACGGCTCGAGTCACTGACAATGCTCAAAGAGTATTCCTGTCTAGAAATTGCTTCTCAACTTAAACTGAAGGTCCCTTCCACTCGTGAAAGAACAATAACACGCACACCACGAGTGGTTACTGAGAAGCTAAGCTCAGGCCCGCCTCGGACAGTTACGTCACCCATATTATTATTATTCACTATATTATGCATAAACCCGCTTCTTCCCGTGGCCTCAAAAAATGCTGATCCAAGAAACTCTCGAAAAGCTACGTTACCACAACCCTCGTAATCACTCGCTCATAAGGACAGTATACATGTACGATCTCTCCAAACTTTGCCAGTCAAAAAAATCCACATACTGCGTTAGCCACTCAATTCGTACTGCGGCTGTCCAACGTAGACACCTACACTTTGAATTACGCAGTCTCCTATTGTCTGATAGCTATCCCTTAACACCATTTAAGGATCGACTGCATTTGATCGGGTTTGCCACGAAGTAGCTGGCATGCCTTTTGTGTACCAACTTTTAACAAGAGCAATCAATTCGCTTGCCGTTCTGGGACTGATTCCAATCAGCTTCAACCCCTGTCCCCTTAGGTGTGTTCCAACTCAGTTTCTAAGCCCCTCCGGCGTACCAACTATGGCCAGTTCCACCCCGACTAGAGAATGTTGCGCCTAGCTAATATATCTCAAAATTCAATGCCTATTCAAAATTCCTTATTCATAACAACCTTGCCTAACCTTGCCCTTCAGTCATTAGATAACTTTGTTAATATAAATTAGCTTGTAGTTTTGTGGACTTTCATTGTGGAAACCAGCTATTTTTCAAAATATGGTCGGAAAACTGATTTATTTTTATCAACTGAGTGTGTCTGATATTTCCCGTACCGATCTAGAATTTATTAAAACCCATTAAGCCAGTAAAATCGAAGGCACAGGTCCAAATAGGTGCAGCTTAAGACTCTTAAGACTGCTCCTCCCGCAATATACAATCAGTATATTGGTGTGACGTGATCTGTTTTTTTGGATCGTTTTCATGCGTAAAAATGTACAAAATTGGCAAAATCTCCAAATCCAAATGCTTTATAACGTTCCTAGCATGCTTCTGGACACTTGCTCATATTTTCGCTCATGGACGCTCTGGACAAGAAGTGTGAAACGCAAACATCACAAGACTTTCGCTACCATGCTGTATCTATTCAAGGGTGTACTTTGGATCAAGTGATTTCTTGCCGGACAGATTAACCCTTGTTTCAAAACCCACACACCCGGGTGTATTTTTCATTCTCAAAGTGGTATACAGTGGACTCCCCTTAAATCGAAGTGTCACGGGATACCCTAATCTGTTCGAGTTAGAGAGTTCGTCTTAGAGAGAGGGCTTTGTAGGGAAATTTGAAGGAAATGAATGTAAAATATGGCCAAAAGGTTCAAGTTAGAGAGAGTTTCCACTTAGGGAGAGTTCGACTTGGGGAGAGTCCACTGTCTTTTGAGTTCTAGGTGCCGTATCGACTTGGGCCTCCAAAAATAGTGTTTTTTATCATATTCCTAAAAAAATATTAAAATTTTCTTTTTGGGACATGATTTGCAAGCAGTTTTTAGAATTTACCTCTTCTGTCAATAGCCAACACACCCGGGTGTGCATGGAAAAATTTATGTAAATTTTTTGGATAAAAATGCAGAAAAGCTCTTGTTTCATTATAAATTCATATTTATTATTAATTTTTTTTAGGACGGACATCTATCAGAATGAGTTATATGCACTGAATGTTCAGCAAAAACTGGCGCACGCCTTGGCGACTTTTCGCGTTGGTCTTCTTCTGGGGCATAGCTCCAAATTTCCTTTCTGCTTGATTCTGTCAGAATTGATCTATTTCTCTTCCTTTTGGATTAGAAAATTCGACCTTACGCCTTTTGTTTACAGTTCCCAATATTGACAAATTGTAGTCCAACATCAAAGATGAAGAAAGCCAAATTATAACTTGTACTATGTTTCGAGCATTTCCACGGAACAAATTGCAACACAAATCTTTGACCACACATTCAGCCTGATTTGTTGCTCTTTCTATAGAAGGCGCCAAATCAGTATAGATCTGTTCTTAACTGGATAGACAATTCTAATAAACAATCGACTCCTTCAGACGCCCGTGGACATACAAAAGCCGTCACACCCGGATGTGTTAGGTGTATGTTTATGTATAATTCTTTGGGTGTTAACACAAGGGTTAAAAAAATATTCCTCGCTTCAGTATTGTTTTTTTTTTTTTCTTCATGACTATCGTTTATTGGGATAATAATAATAATTTTTGTGGCGCGACAGTCTTAGGCGTACGTGGGCCAAGCTTTTCTCCAAAATCATTCGTGTTGTGCGTGCTCTTGTTCTTTCAGGTAGGGACCTACATTTTTTGTATGCTGACTCCGAACGGGAAAGTTGAGAAGCTTTTTCTAGACAGGAATACTCTTTGAGCATTGTCAGTGACTCAAAAGAGATGGAAGTCCTGAATTATGAAAGTTGATAGGTTGGGGATTCGAACCTGGCACCCTCTGTGTGGGAGCCGACGCAATACGTCACGGTGACTCATTTATTTGGTTTATTTGGATATTCCTCCTTAAATTCCAAGCGGGGTCTTAAAATATTTATCCAGAGCCCCGCGTTGTTTCCCTTGTGGTATATGCATCAGCGATGAAGATCTGATCGATAAGTGAAGGGTTGAAAGTCTAGACCCTTTAGACTTGTGCCAATATTATTAAGATATTATTATTAAGAGATATACGAAAAATAAAAACCCTTTCAAGCGAAAGTGCGTTGGAATTTAGACCCCACCACAAGTTTATTTTAGAAAGAAAGGCATTTAGATCCGCTTGGATAATATTAGGCCCGGCTCTTAGATTGTATTTTCCTAAAAATATTGACTTTTGATCTCTCTTCTCTTAGGTCAGGACTTAGAAGGTGAGTGTGATGACAGAAAACTCACTTGGGGGACTTAGGGCCCATCCCTTCATTCTGATTAAACCCATCCTATCCCACGTGATGGCTTAAACCATCCGTCTTTACAAATCTTAGCAATCGCTAAGTTCGCAGTCTCTGCGAAGAATCTTTGGCCCAGCAAAACTAGGCGCCCATTCTGGATATCTGGGCAGTGGCAAGGTATGGATCGTTTCGGTCTCTTCCTCGTCATTGCAACTCCGGCAGAGATTGCTGGATTCTGCCTTCCATTTCCGGAGCACTGCTCCGATAGGGCAGTGTCCGACGATCAAACAGATCGAGTTGCGATCCAACGCCAGAAGCTTTTTTGTCGTGCCGTTGTTAAGCTCTGGGCACGTTGATCTTGTCATGTGACAGTCATCTCTAGCGAGCCAAGACGATTTGGCTTCTTTAAGTGTAATATTTCGGCATCTACACCCTCTGCCATAGAATCTGGCATTCTGTTAATTAGATTCAGGTTTCCATAGTCAACGATCAACCACATCCATTTTTAAATCAATTGGAACTTGGTCCCAAATAGCAACGGGGCAGATTCAATTCAACGGGTCATTTTAGGACATTGATCGCATTAAATCCCTGTTGTGGATTATTAATTTGAAGCGTGACAAGAACCTATCTATTTATGATGAGATCTGAAACGAATTAACTAGAGAATCAAGAGTCAGTAGGGAAAGGGTCTGAGTTGACATTCCGAAGTTGATCACTTAAGGACAGTTTTGCTTTCCTCAGTAAATGAGTTACCACGCTTATCAGAAGTGTTTTTAAATAAATTACACAAATGACAAGCTGGCCATTGCTTTGACTTAGCCTCTCTAAACAGCATGGAAGGCAAGAGTTTATTTCATTCAAGGAAAACACGGTTGAACTGGAATACCCACAAATTTCTGATTAAATTAATTTTCAATTCACCCCAGCGCACATGATTCTGTCTAACGATCGACTAGTTGTTATGCATGCCACCTCACCCGAAATTCAAGGCACTTCAATGTACAAAGTAATGCACATGATGGAATGAAAAATGCGGAAAATTCCGGCATCAGACGCAACACCCTCAAATGGGCATATTCCAGTGCCATCCATAAAAGAGAAACAATAAACATATCACTCGCTGCACCATAATCGCATATTAATTAGCAATCTAATCCGACGAGAGAGACATGTGTCACACAGATGTCAGCGTTTTGTGAAAACGTCGTTCATGTCGTTTCTCGCCGTCGTCGTCGTCGTCTTCATCGCCGTGCTGTGTTTATTTTGTCTGCTTGTTGTTGCGATTGTCGTCGTCCATCTCTCGTTGCGTCGTGCCCAAAAGGTGCAGACCCACCACACCTGAAATGTAATTCGGAATATAAAACATGTCACGAACGATTCATCATCCGCACCACACCATCATCACTCGAGAATCGCTCGGCCAATCATTTAATATGCAAGCCGATCGCGGCTGTCTACGCGAACAAACCAGCAATAACTTCATAACTACACCTAATTTGAGTGCAAACTTCAAACTCTAACAACGGAGCCCGCAATAACAAACGAGAGCGGAGCGGCGGCAGGAATGAATTCATGCACTCAAATGGAACAGCACTTGCCGCTGTTAATTTTCCCTCTTAACGTGCGACCTTTAAATGCACCACACCACAACTGTACAGCTAATTGTCGCCTGTCTTATACGGTGTCTCTTTCTCTCTCTCTCACACTCTCTCTGACTGTGGATGCAGTTGTGCGGCCAGCAAAACAGGGCTGATTTGCATTGAACAACCAACGCGACCGGCGGTGCCGCTATCGGCCGCAGCCTCAGCGATTCCAAATCATATTCTCACGAGAAAATTTGTGTTTTGCATTTGGAATACCAGAACTGGTATGAGCAACGACGGCGACGGTGTGTCACGTCACACGCCAGCCGGTGGGTTGCCTTGTTACCAATCGCTAAACGAACCGACTGATCGACCGGCCGGCCGACCGACGGACAGACAGACGGACAGACCGACAAACCAACGCAACAACGATGGGGTTTAAAGTTTGTTCATTCCGATTTCAGTTCAATTAACAATTATTTAGTCTCGAAGTATAAGTTAAACAACGACAAAAAAAAAAGCAACTACACTTGAACCTTGAAGTAGCCCGCCGCCGCGGCGTCTCCTCTCCGCGGCATCAACAAGTGTGTATCTGTCTGTCTGCTCGCGTATTTGTATCTGTCTATCTCCCACTGTTGGAACAAGTTTTCAGCATGAATTTTTCCTTCGATTTTTTTTCTATTTTATTGAAATTCTATTCTATTCCGCACTGCCATTTACAGCATTTTCACATTTCAAACAGAATATTAATAAATTCGTCCGTAGGCCAACCTTCTGTCGTGCGGGGGGAATTTTTCCTTTTTTTTTTTTTCTCTCATTTTTTGCACATTTTTCTGGTTTTATTTGCATTTTCAATGAGCTTATTTGCTTTCCGCTGCACTTTAGGTGTCGCGAAACCAGGAAGAATGTTAGAGCCTAGCGCGTTAACTGTTGACGTGGTCCATCGTCGTCGACAGGTGCTAATTTTGACAAGTCTTCCGGCAGTACAAAGCAACCATTTGACAGAGAAGTGCTGTTTTTAGGGCGCCTAGATTCTGGCTTCAAGCGGCTATGAATCAGAGAGTGCATTGTGCATGCGACGGGCTTGAGTCATTTCTTTTCTGCCTGAGAACAAAGCCGCAGTGGAAATGACATGGAAACCGTATTCAATATCGTGAGTCAATTGGAATTGTTTTCGGGGAAAACCGATTGTGTGAAGAAAAATATGATTCTGCGGTTTGATCGGATTTGAATTTGTTTTTTTTTTTTTCTTTTTTGACGCACGACAATCTATGTAGCTTATCTCAGCGGTTTTGGATTTCAGTTGCGTCAAATGCGACTGGCGGATTGTAGTGAATCATCTCTCAGGGTGGCAGGTTTGCTGGGGAATATGTGAGCTTTGAAGTCAATCTGTGGTTTGATTTGTCTTCTGGAATTTCTGACACGTGACCTGAGCGAACTCATCCATCGAAAATGATTCAGTTGAAGTTTAAAACTATGAAACGTGGCTTAATTGCTTGGGATGTTGGCTGGATTTCATCATTCAGATTCACTTCAATCTTCCGAAAATCCTGTAAATAGGGGTATGTTCATTGGATAGTCTCTTAGTCGTGTCACTTGTCACTGTGACAAATGTGTATTGAACTAGTCACTTGATTGTGACTAAAATAGTAATTTGATTGTCACATAAAGTTACAAAAACAGTACAAATTTGTCACTTAAATTAGTAAATTATACCTCACATAAAGTGACTCAGACAGTACAATATGTCATTTGAATTGGTCACTTGATTGTCACATAAAGTGACTAAAACAGTACAAATATGTTATTTGAATTAGTCACTTGATTGTCACATAAAATGACTTAGACAGTACAAATTTGTCACAGGCACAGTGATGTGTTAAATTAGTCACTTAAATGTCACATTAAGTGAGTAAGACAGTACAAATTTGTCACAGTGCACATCACATTTGTATATGGCTAAGAGAATAAAGGCGAATGTTTCTATTCAGTGACAAGAAAAAATTCGTCTCGTTCTGATAGTCAAGGCGGCCATAGAGCACTGCCTGCCACTAACATCCTCGTTTTGGCACATCCTCTTCAGATGATATCCATAAGAAGACGCTTTCATTAAGGCTGTTGGAAGCAGTCGCCGTCAATTCGGAACTTGAAGCTCCCTGTCTTTCGCCACTGGAAGACGTGGCAGAGGAGCTCAATATTCGCCAGGCGACTGTGAAGGCTGCGAGCAACAAATCTGATCTCCTAAACTGACTTCCATGGAAATGCGCCTCGCCATCTAGCTGGTGTCTTTGGCTACGTAAGCAAAGGACCCCAATTAATAAGCATTTGATAACAGGCATGCTTAACGTGTCAGACCTATTTAGAGTCGCAGCCCGTGGAAGGACCCGGGCCTCGACCAGCATGCCTCTCCAGCTAGCGCTATCTCTGCCCAGCTAAGTTGAGGTCCTTTTCCACTTGTATGGCCTGGTCTTGTTCTTTGGGGGGTTGAGGGGAGTTAAGATCAATAAGGGTTGGGTTGCTACAGTCGGCAGTGAACTTGGGGCTCTGGTGCTTATGCTAGAACCACTCGAATGGAGTCCCAGTTTTATATCGACTCCCACAGAGTGTCCTGCACATAATCCAACTTTGCAGCTAACAAACAACCTAAGCGATTCCACTTCAAACTCATGCCCTGTCAAGTGAAATTGTTGCCTGCCCAAAATCAGAATTGTGATCCCCCGCCGCATGGCGATAAGTTCAACTGAGTCACAATGACAAAAAAGACCAAAGATTGCACATGACAAACGCAGCTCTTGGGGATATTTTAGTCTTAAGAATGTCATGGTTTGCGGTTTGATTTGTTTTTGACGACTTTTCTCGTCAAGTGAATCTTGTATTTCACTGTAGTGCCGTTCCTCTACTTAAGTGAATAATAGTGTCGCCAGCATTGTATGTTTATTGAGATTTGTGAATAAAGACTCACCGCAACCCAAGCAACCACGTAAAGTGATTTGAGTCAACTTCAGTCAACTGAGTACACACAATGTCATTTCTCTCAGTTTTATTGAGTTTCGTTGAGTTTCGTTAAGTTTCGATAAGTTTCGTTAAGTTTCGTTGAGTTTCGTTAAGTTTCTTTAATTTATGCTCAACTATCTAAGAGTGAAATAAATCTCTTTCAGACAGTAAATGCTGACATTTTTCGTTCCAATTCATATTTAGACTGAAATTTGATGGTGTTCCTAGCTGAGTTTCCATCGGCACTGACAAAAGCTTGAGTTTACTTAAGTCAATTATGACTGGGCCTAAGCACCGAAGTTATTGAATCAAATATGCTAGCATTCCTGACGAACCAGAACAAAGTGCGCCCTACTTCCGATGGTAAAATATACATCACTTTGAACCGCTTCGTTTTCAATGCCTGCGAAGGCTGGATGCGGCCTATCACGCGAAGGTCGTATAGTAGCCGCGTATAGTAGCAGCTGATCAGACTTCTAGAAAATCGTGCCTTCTGGTGCTGGACTCTGAGTTTGGCAAGATCTTCCCCAAACCAATCATAACAGCGCGTCACCTGTCCCGTAGAGCTCGATACCTACCTGACCCCTTGTCTGTTAAAAGTTCCCTAGTTGCACCAGACATAAACAAGTAACGCCGCCCCTCTTCTTCCCTGGTCTCCGTCAGAAACACAACGTACTCGTACACTGCATGAGCCGTCGAGACAAAAAAAATTAAACAAAGTTAAGCAAACTGTTAAGGTCCATCACCTCCACGCCCATGCCAGTTCTTATCTGACAGCAGAAATCACTGCCAACGACAACATTCAGTTTGACACTTTCCGTTTTGCCAAATTCTGAATGCCACAAGCCAAAGCACCGTCTGCCGTCAAACCGCGAACGGCATTCGTGTGGCGGCACTGCCACTTGAAAATGCAAAGCACTTCCGCCCCGCTGACCACTGTAACAGCCGCGTTGTAATGCATGATTTATGATGCAACGCCGCTGGAATATTAATCCATAAGAAATTCAACAGCATGAAATACAAAAATGAGGAACGCATACGCCACCAAGCACACAAATCCACACCCAGGCAGGCACACGCCAAAAACCAACCCACACCGTGCGTCGAACTGATGCGCTGCTGTCCACGAAACCGAATTGGTCATGCAAAAACCGAAAACGCTCCTCTGCCACTTAAAAACAACTTCAACAGACGAATAATTGCGTTAAAGCACTTCAAGCCTCCTTGGTCGGGAGTGTGTCGATTTGGGATTGACGGCAAGCAAGCAGCCAAAAACTATGGCAACGGCAGCAGCTCACACGTCCGCTCGCCTGCACCCGGCCTCTTCAGGTGCCACAGGTACCACCTTGCTGTGCATACGATTTTTTGGGGAAACGGATGAAACTCGATTATCCTGGGTATCCTGTTCACGATGATGCTTCGGCCGGTGTGCACAACACTTGCCTCCTTCCATTCATCCCCTTCGCTGGAGTGTGTACTCGTTGCGCTTTCGTTGAGAATGATTACAGTTCCATCGTGTCGATGGTGCTAGGTGGTTCCGGTGGGAAAAGTTTTCGCAGCACCGAAACTGTAGCAAGGACAAGAGTGTGCTGTTGTGCACCTTCTCTCGGGCAATGCACAACAGGATTCCTCGTGATCCTACGGGGGCTGAACAACAAACAATTGGCTGCCAAATGGTCTCAGGATAGAATGGGCTTACAGGCGTCGAGTGCGTGTGTTCAAAGTGTTCACAGGTTGTTCTCTCACTTTCGATCACCGCATAGTTGAAAGGCAGTTAAACGGGGGAAATCTCTGGTAATCCCTTTGCGTTGGAGTTGGTCTTTGTGGATTCAATACTACGAGTTGCTGTCGTCCAGTCGGCGGTGTGTGCTACAGGTGCACTCGGACTTTGTCTCGTTGATGCACGGGATTGGGGGTGTGCAAGGACACTGGTATGAAAGTGCTGTGGACGAATGAAGATGGGGAGAGGAACTACGTTAATTAACACACAATTGATTGTGTCGCACTTGCGAGTGTATTTTTGTTGTCTTGCACTTGTAGGGAAAAAAATTTGTGCCAACAGGATGACGACAAAGGAACAAGATTCCTACAGCTGCTGATCCTCAGAGGGTGTACAGGAACACAGGATATACAGGGTCATCCATTTTTTAGTTCTAAAAGAAAATGTATTTAAAAACATCGTGACAATGTCATCCACGTCTCGCTTCTGATGAGAAATTCGATGGCGGATCTCCAAAAAATAGCAAGAAATCGGTCAAATAGTTCGTTTAACAGGATCAAAAATTAAATCCAGCGGCGATAAATCACAAGAATAGGGAGTTCACGTCATCAAACCGCGAAGTCACTCATCCTAGAAATTTGATACGCAATACAGTCAGAACAGGGAGTGATGTGTGAGGAAAGACGACGCACAGTGGTTCAAAAGAGGAAATAAATACCAAAAATGAAATGTTGAATATGCAGTTGTTGAATTTTTCTTATTTTTCATATATCTTTAACTGGCTAGATTGGCAAGTTATGTCAAGGGATGCTTTGTTATTTAAACACACAAATCACAAAGTGTTCACTAGAGTTTATATTTTATTATTTTTTTTCCTTGAGCTACAGTTTTAGCGCTACAGGCCGCCAACGAGTGGTTAACAGTTTTAGAAAGTTACGATATTCAGCTTACTATTTTATAAGGAATGATATCCGCCCTGATCAGCCGGGACACAAATTTGGACACATTCGTTTCGGTAAATCCGTTTTTTAAAAACATGGTTTTAACTAAAGTAATGTTACAAAATTTGAAATTTCTTTTTTAAATACATTGACTGAGTTCTGGTATATTCAATTTCTTAAACTGCAGGGCTTGTGTTTTTACTGGACTGTACACAAAAAAAATGTCACTGTGTTCCAAATTTCATTAACATCGATCCACGGGTTCAAAAGTTTCATATTAATTTCCGCACTCCCAAACAAAGCGAACCACTGTTCGGTGTCTTGTTAAAAAAAACATGGCTTCCACATACAGATCTTCGATTTGAGACAAAACAATTTCGGTTTACATTTGGCAATAGCGATGAGCCACTTGACGAGACGCAATGACCTTTTGACAGGTACATGTGGGGTTTTTTTCCCGATTGTGCCAATTTTGTTTGTTAACGTACGGCTTATTTTCTACACATTCTTGAATGAGCGTTGAATCATTGAAGCAATTCGTTGCTGAAATCTCAGAATTCATCCGGTGGCACTGTTTGGCATTTCAAGAAAAAACCTAAGTCAACCAACAACGTGCCGCTTGCTACACGGCCTATTCCTTAATTTCTTTATTTACCCCAGAAATCAATTTCCGTTATTGTGGTCAGTAAAGAAAACCCTCCAAATAGGCAATCCAATGTGTTTGAGGTTTTCGATGTCTAGAGCTTTTGCACGCAATCCATCCAGGACCACAAGAACTTAAAGGGACAGATTGGATATTAGGTATATATGGAAGGGACAGGATGTTCATGGAAAACAACTGGTACATTCCTCTTCTAAATCTCAATCAAAAAAATGATTCACAAATTTTGGGTAAAAAACTGTGTTTCTGCTTTTTTTTTCTTTTGTAAACTTTGGGACACCCTGTATCCTGATACCCTGATACACTTTGCAAAGCAAAAAATTAAGGAATACTTTTTCTTAAAAATGCCTGCAAGCCCCAAGACTTTTAGTGGAAGGAATTTTAAATTTCGGAATCGTCATCGAAATGACGTCAAGCTTTCAACGCCAATGAAACATTTCGTCCCCCACAAATCCGCCTGAAACCTAAAGCACATGCCAAAGCGTCAAATCTCACACATCATAGTGCAACCGTCAAAAAAAAAACCACCGATGAAGCTATAAACGAGTCGCCCAGTGTAGCAACAGCATGCGAGGAGGTACGTTGTCACTAGCAGCACGACGTGGAATAACTATCCCATTACTCAGAAATCATCGCCACCATCGTCGTCATCATCTTCATCCTTCTGCCTTCTGGCTCTCCACTCTCCAGCAGCAATTGCAGTCGTCGTCGTTGTCGTCGTTGTGGCCCTGCTGCTGCCTGAGGGTGAGTCATATTCCCCAACATTGTGCGAGTACATGATCCCCAACGGTGGGCCCGATGCCAAAACTATAAAATGGGCAAACAACACTCACTGGTGGCGGCATCCCGATTCTGCTGCTGCTCTCTGCACTCCTGTTTCGCTATGCAAATACACGCGCGATGGGGGTACACTGCAGTCGTGGTGCTCGTTCTCCTCCCCCGCCACCGCCACCGCCACCGATGCCGACGCCGACGCTGCCACCCAATCACCAGCCGCTTCTGGTTGCCTCTTCGTTGCGCCCAGAAATGGACGTTAATAGTTTTGCCACTTGTTGCGCCTCAATGGGATTGCTCTGTTTGCCAGTGCGATGCCGCCATATACCGCCACCGCCACCGACGACGACGATGATGATGATGACTCCCTCCCGATCATGGGTGGTGGTGGTGTTTGATGGCAGTTAACTGTGTACAGCTGAATGGACACGATGGAGTCGCACAGCGCACACAGAGGCGAGAGAGCGACTCTCCGTGCATGCATATGTACTGCATTTCGAATTTGTGTGTCATGACGAATGCAAAATCTGGAGCACGAACAATGCCCATATGCTGGCAGTCGATGGTGCACTGGATGCCTGCGACTGCTCCCTTGTACATGCTCGTGAACGTGGACACAGGCGGCTGGGCGACACGTGTGTGCCTGTGTGCCTGTGCTGCACACTCCCCTCGGGGACGACGCCGCGCGGCGCATAGTGTAAATTCAATTTCGGAAATATTATGCCACAACGAGTGACGTCATGATGTCGGAATTAGACTTCCCAAAGAGGAAAGAGGATATTCTATTTGGAGTTAGCTATCACCTAGTATCTATCTCGGTTAGGGTTTCATTGAGGTTTTGTTATCGGTCGGGCTGTTGGGGTGGCGACGACGTCGTCGTTCGGTGGCGCTGGCTGCATGTTAATTCATTCATTCATAGGATTGGCATTTGTGTTTTGGCCTACTGACAACGTGTGTGATGCTGGGATGCGAAGGATGCAGTTGTGGCATCCCGCGTACCTGTCTGCCTATGTGCCTGTGTGCCTGTGTGTATGGTCTGTCCTCTCGGGTGTTTAGAGAGAACGCTACTAGGACAATCATTTTGTCGACGGTGGCATTAGGTGCACGCTGTGTAGATTTCATTGATTCGCACTTTGAATGGTGCACAATGGATGAATGGGTGATTAGTGCGTTGTTGACGTTAGTTTGTTAGTCTGTTTTTTTTTTTTCGGGTGCAATCAGTGGGTGGTCAGTGGAAGGTGGGGGCTTTGAAAATTAGGAGGTTTTGTGAATGTGCTCAGGCTAATAGTGGCTTTCGCTTTCGACTGGGGTTGCATTTGATAGAAATAGAATAGAAAGTGTGAGCGTTTGTGTGTTGACTGCACACACACAACAGGTGACCCAATTGATGGGAGCGTTCCTGGGAATGCCTGTCTTTTTCAGTCGAAAATGGGAAGTTTTTGTGGTGAAATGAAATACGAGTATGTTTGATAATCCCAACCGCCGATCGTTCTCCGAAGGGTTAATCATCATTCAAATTTTTCCGGAATACAGGGTGTTTTGTTGGAGATTTATTCTGGGAATTTTTTGAGTACGAGGTTGATTTGACCTCAATTTGATCAAGAGGAGTACAAGCACTTGTGTATCTCCAGTGTTTTTAAGCTTTTTGAAAAGTTGACGTCCACTTTAAAGAAACGTAACGACCCCAACGAAGGGGTTGGCGAATAAGCTTCGATTCTCGTTGAAATGCTAAGTAAATCAAAAAAACGAAGAAATGACTTTAACTTTAAAATTAATTTTTATTTTTTAATTCATGATTCTCAAAACTAGACAAAAATAATTAAATGTTCTTAAAATCTATCCAACAGACCCCTCGCAGGTGCTCTAAAATAATCTAAACTTACTTATCTATTTGCCTTTCGGCGTCTAAACGAGGAAATGATGAAGCAAAGCATATTCTTTTCCCTTACTGTACTCAAACAAATATAACACACATTGTATTTGTCGGTCGAATTTGCACAATACTTTTGATATTCAGCAAATACAATTATTACATGTAATTTTTCGTTCAGACTGGTCTTATTGAACATGTTGAGCGATTCGGACACATTTACCAGCGAGACCATTCAAAGAGTACAGTTGTGCCTGATTGTTTTGCGAAATGAGAACATTTTTCAGTCACAATTAATGTTCCCACCTTCAAGTCTTTGATAAGGTCTAAAACTACCCGGTGGTGTTGATTTAGTTCGGGCTTACTATTTCTATCAAACTATAGATAAATAACCGATACAGACTTTCAAAGACCTTGGAATGTATTGCTTGCAATAAAATCCCCCACGATATTTAACTAATCTTTCATCGAAAGTAAACACTTACATTACTTTCGCACCTATTCCAGAAATCCCTTATTGAATGAGTTAATCCCGAGCTCGACGATCATGCATGTCACACTTCTTATCGACGCGAAATCATCGTAGGCTAATCGTAGCCTTGAAAATTGGCCTTCCTTTAGGGTCACTCATATAATAATAATAATATGGGTGGCGCTACAGTCCGAGGCGGACCTGGGCCTAGCTTCTCAGCAACCACTCGTGTTGTGCGTGCTATTGTTCTTTCAGGAGTGGAAGGGACCTACAGTTTAAAGCCGACTCCGAACGGCGAATTTGAGAAGCTTTTTCTAGACAGGAATACTCTTTGAGCATTGTCAGTGACTCGAAAGAGGCGGAGCCGTGAATTATTAAAGGTGGTAAATTCGAGTATCGAACCTGGCACCCTCTGCGTAGGAGTCGACGCACTTACCCACTACGCCACGGCGACCACCGACCGATATCACTTTTACCTATAATATCCAAGCGAGAGATTCGAGAAACTTCTACTGAAACGAATACAACCACTAATAGAAGAAAGACGCCTTATCCCCGATCATCAATTTGGATTCTGGAAGAGTCATTCCACAACTGACCAAGTATTTAGAAGGAAAAAAAGGTTTGCTCCAGCGATTTCCTCGACGTATCCCACCCCTTTGACAAGGTTTGGCACGACGGCTTGAGATACAAACTTAGTAGGATATTTCCGAAAAATCTATATTGCATCTTAGAATCCTACCTCAAGAATAGGATACTTAGAGTTAAGCACGGAACGGAATACTCGGAATTTAAAGACATTTCCGCCGGGGTCCCGCAAGGGAGTGTCCTTGGCCCTACTCTGTTTTGTTATATACCTGAGACATACCACAAACTGAGGGCACAATAGTAGATACGTTCGCAGACGATACAGCTATTCTGGCTACGGACAGCACAATGGAGTCCACTACCGTAAAACTGTAGCACGCTGTGAATAAAACTTGCGATTGGACAAAACTCTGGCGCATTACCCTAAATGAAACCAAATCCACGCATATTAATTTTACTTACAAGAACATAGACAATATACCCGTCTTCATTAGATCGGTACAAATACCGTACGCAAATGAAGGCAAATATCTCGGGATGAGGTTGGATGCTAAGCTTAAGTGGAAGGCGCGCGTAAAGAAAAAACGTGACGAAGAAAAATGTACTGGCTACTCGGACGACATTCCATGTTAAGTGCGCATAACAAACTGCTTATCAAAGCCTGTGTGGACCTACGGTATACAACTTTGGGGGATGCACTAAAGCAAGTAACAGAGAATTCATACAGTCATTCCAAAACAAAGTTATAAGGGCTGTCGTGAATGCTCCCTGGTATCTACGAAATAATGATGTACAAAGAGTCCTAGGGATCGCAACCGTGGACGAAGAAATAAAAATCTTCGCGAGGAAGTTAAGAATTGGACTTCATGGTCATTGTAACCGTGCCATACTCCAAACACTGGACATGAGAAACCTCGTGCGACGTCTCCAACGAATGAAAGCGCAATGAGTACAGGCGGCTATAAACGGTTCCAGCAGGTGATCTTATCGAAAATCTACGCTTCACGCGTAAAAATAATGATGTTAAGACTACTGGATAGGGAAACCTAGTTGTAGTAAACAACTAAAAACAATGGGAAGGGTGTGTTTAGTCAGTAAAAAAATATCTGACACTCCTATGAATACACCGGTATCATAGTGTCGTATTGAAGACTCACACCAACCCACAAAAAGAAATTGATTAATAATCGAAATAGGATGGTGGTCCCCGTGGCGTATTGGGTAAGTGCGTAGACTTTGTGGTCTAAAAATCGTTGGTGCAGTTCAAACAGAATACAAAAAAATTGAAATATCACTTTTTAAAACCACGAAAAAATGTCTTGACAATTGTACTATATTTTAAATTTCATTTAAATCAGCCCACGAATTCAAAAGTTACATACTTATTATTTTGTAGAACTAGTATTCATCACAGCTTGGTAATAAGAGCCCACTTAATAGGCTCCTGCGGCCAAAGTGGTCGATAGGCGGATTTGATTTTTACAACATGAATAGAGCACCCTTAAGGCTTTCAGATAAACAAGGTCTATTGTTGGAGCCCCTTGAGGATTCAGTTCAACAAGCAATAAAATACACCCCCTGCAAATTTGTGACAAATTAAAATTCTAGTATAGGAAATTGAATATTTCAGAGCTAAGTCAATGTATTCACTTAATTTTTATTTAAGAGAACGACTGGATGGAGCAGTTGGTATAGTGCCTACCCCTCAGGTCCGAAGGTCGAGGTAATAAACATCTTGTTGCAGCGTGACTTGGAGAAAATTCAGCGATTTTGCGACGGCTGGCAATTGCTTATCAACTTCCAGAAGTGCGAAACTAGTATTTCCCGTCTCCTTCCGTCTTTTCCGGGTCCGGCGCCAAAACTGGCGTTAGTTCGGCATATTTGACCCGCATTGTCGGCCGTTAGATGTAAAAAGTGTAGGTAGATGTCTAGGCATTTGGCTGGATCAATATCTGTATTTTGACGAACATATAGAGAAAAAGACATAAAAGCCTTTGCTGCGGCAAGGAGGTTGTGTTTCAGCAGCCAACTTCATACCAGAGTAAAGGTAATCTGCTACGTGGCCCTCGTACGGCCATTTATGGCGTACGGTTGTCTATTGTGGTTCAACGTGAGTCCTTCCCAGATGGAAAAGATGAGGGTGTTCGAGAAGTAGTGTCTTGGGATCTGTCTCCGTCTGTATCGCACACCCGAGTCTGAGTACAAGAAGTACTATCCTAACGAGGCAAACGTGAACAGGGTAGATAATTTTATTATTAAGCTAATCAGAAGGCACACTGCACGAGCTATGACCTCTTCCAACAGTCTGATCCTTGGGGCTTACTACCCCAATAGTATGTACCATGAAAGGTTGCACCTTAACGGGTTTATTCCTCCCGAAGCATTCCTTTATCTAGACACAAGTGGCCTTATATAGGATTCACAAGGATGTCTTATCATCTTCCATGTCGTACGCCGAACAGTGGACAGGCGACTCCAGAACGAACCGGATGTCGTTCGCACACACGAGGATCTCCTCCATTTCAGATTGGAAAGAGTCTGCCAAAAAACGGCAATTTTACTGGTGGATACACCAAACCCAGTCTCCGCCACCGCTAGCTTTTCCACAGAATATGGTAGCTGACCATAGTGGCCACCTTATATAGTTTTTAAGGTAGCAATTAGAAAAAAACAAAGGAAATAACAAAAATTTTAAACAAAAAATCCAAAAAAAAATGATAAAACAAAAAAATCAAAAAAAAAATATATATGTACGAAACAAAAACAAAAAAAGTTGCATCACGGCGTATAAATTATATATGTTAGGTATAATATAATAATATTGGTGGCGCTACAGTCCGAGGCGGACCTGGGCCTAGCTTCTCAGCAACCACTCGTGTTGTGCGTGCTATTGTTCTTTCAGGAGTGGAAGGGACCTACAGTTTAATGCCGACTCCTAACGGCAAAGTTGAGAAGCTTTTTCTAGACGGGAATACTCTTTGAGCATTGTTGGTGACTCGAAGCAGGTGGAGCCGTGAATTATGAAAAGTGGTAAATTCGGGTACCGAACCTGGCACCCTCTGCGTAGGAGTGGACGCACTAACCCACTACGCCACGGCGACCCACGAGGTATATGTTGTGTAATATACGCCCTGGTGCACGTGTCCATACTGTTACGGACATAGTTAAGATAGTCCTAAGTTTTCTGTTAGGTTAAGTTAGTATAAGGTAGTTTATGTAGTTAGGCTTAGCCAAGTTTTTCACAAGTTTTCTTGGCAAATAAAAAAGTAATAAAATATTGTCTTAAAGACTAAAGAAAAAAACGTAGATTAAGCCGAAAGGCACATTTAGAATGTAGATCAGATTAGCTTAGAGTACCCGCATAGGGCCAGTAGGTTAGTATTAAGAACATTTGTAAATTCTTAAGATAGTTCAGCTAGTTTTAAGTAGTTTTATCTAGCAAGTAAGTAAAATATAGTGAATGAAATTAAAATACATTAAAAAAAAGTGCGTCGACTCCTGCGCAGAGGGTGCCAGGTTCGAATCTTCAATTTACCACCTATCATAATTCACGGCACCACCTCTTTCGAGTCACTGACAGTGCTCAAAGAGTATTCCTGTCTGGAAAAGGCTTCTCAAATTCGCCGTTCGGAGTCGGCATTAAACTGTAGGTCCCTTCCACACGTGAAAGAACAATAGCTCGCACAACACAAGTGGTTGCTGAGAAGCTAAGCCCAGGCCTGCCTCGGACTGTAGCGCCATCCATATTATTATTATTATGATATCGGTCTATATGATTTTTTGTCGTTTACCCGGTTTCGGGACCATTGTCACTTGTGCGACTTTCCACGAATCTGGTACGTACAGTACTCTGAGCGAAGGGTTTATTAAATACTGGAGCTTAATAATAGCTTTTTTTGGTAATTCCTTGAGGATTTGTCCGGTAATTAAATCATAGCCAGGTGCTTTGTTACTTTTCAAATTTTGTATTGCCTGGCAGAGTTCATTCATTCAATTTTATTCTGAAGTTATCGGATATCGGAGGCATATCGGTTGGATCATCTACCAAGATTTGTCCGTTTGTTCTAGATGTTCAGCAAATAGGTCTGCCTTTTCTTTATCACTCTTTGCCCATTCGCCATTGTTTTTTCGGATTGCTGCCGAATGCAGTTGATGCTTTTTTATATTTTTCACTGCTTTCCTAAGTGAATAATTTGTTTATCCTTCAAGGTATACCGAGATTTCGTGATTTTTCAAGGCTTTAATTGCTTTTTTAAGTTTATCGCATACAAAATTTAAGTATGATTACTAATCAGTGAAGCGCTGCACGCGACACAAAGCTGAGCTCTAATCGCGTAAGGCGACAATCGTCTCCCGATAGCGTATCGACGATAGTTTCGCTTCATGTAAGCATAAAAAAATGATAGCGTCTGAGAGATATCGTTTTATCTGCTTCGCGTAGACTGAACTGTCATTACCTATCGTCTCGCAGACTGATTTTTGGCGATACCTATTTCAGTATCGTCTCCTATTAAATGAGAACAAATTGTGTATACATATCTTGTTCTACACTTTTGAGAGATTTTGAGAGTGATAGGTCGCATTTGTATTAGTTTTGTTCGCAAACTGAAATGAGAATGCGTTAGTGAAATTTGAGAGTAATGAGAGCACAGATGTCATTTGTACGTGAGAGTTAATATTTTCAAAGCACTCAAACTGTAACTATGGGCGAGACGATAGTGAGTGTCTTATATGAGTGGCGCGACAGTCCGAGGTGGACCTGGGGGCCTCTAGCTTCTCAGCAACCACTCGTGTTGTGCGTGCTATTGTTCTTGCACGAGTGGAAGAGACCTACAGTTTAATGCCGACTCCGAACGGCGAATTTGAGGAGCTTTTTCTAGACAGGAATACTCTTTGAGCATTTTCAGTGACCCGAAAGAGGTGGAGCCTTGAATTATTAAAGGTGGTAAATTCGGGTATCGAACCTGGCACCCTCTGCGTAGGAGTCGACGCACTTACCCACTACGCCACGGCGACAGTCTTACGTGAAGCAAATCATCGACAATATCATCAAAGAGAATCCAAAGGACGATAGTCGTCTGAAAAGTTACGCGATGAGAGCCCTGAACGGTGCAAAGCTAGTGAGGTTATAAAAACAATTGAAAGGCCTATTTTATATCTTCTACTAAACTTTCCCTATCTGAAGAGAAAAAACACAGTTAGCCGAATAGTCTAACAAAATTTAGTAGAAAGGTACCAACGTGAGGTTGCAGTGTGTTGAGTGTCATGCCATCTTGTCATGTGACAGTCGTCTCCTGCGAGCCAAGACGAGTTGGCTTCTTTAAGAGTGGTGTCACTTATAGTTCATTTCAGACCCTTTTCAGACCCAATTCATCCACTCTCTCATTCCCTGCTATTGAGCTGTGGCCCGGGGCCCAGCGGAGTTTGACCTTGTGGTGACTGATGGACTTTAGTGAGTCGCGGCAGTTCATAACAGGCCTTGATCTCTCCCAAAGCACTAAAAATGCATGATAATACAACAAATTAATCACACAGCAGTAAAAAGATTTATTTCACAAAAATTCTTCCATGATTTGACATTCAAGCTTAAATATTAAATTCTTCATTTGTTTGTTCGATTCGATGGCATACCGCAGAAGGAGGTACCAAAGGCTAAGGTGGAGCAGGACCTCGCCCAGTTAGCCAAAAATCGCACTACTTGGCCGAGGTTCAGGTCTACCCCAAAGAAAACAAACATTGTCCCAATGAAAAATCTTTCTTCATCCTTTAGACAAGAGCACCCACTTAAAACCAACGTGAAAAAAACAACAAAGAGTCAACCGTAGAGTTGAACAGTCAGAGAAAATGAAAGCAGCCGCCATCTGAAAGTGTCCTTGAAGTCGCATGGCATGCACCCGCATTCTTTGGCTATTTTCAACGCACCCTAAGCACATCAAGTAGTGCCTTTTTACTAATCCCACGCTCACGTGTCAAAGTCTTTCTTCAATTTACTTAGAAGGGTAGAGTCCTTGCGATACGCTGAATGCATCCACGAATGCATTTCCCCATGAGCATACTGCAGAACAAAACTAAATTAATGCAAACAAGAAAAATAAAGCTCTTATTGCTTGAAGTTAGCGGACGGAACTGAGACCATTGAAGGGTCTCTGTTTCACTATCCTTAAACACTTGCAACTAAACGCTTTTTATGCAATTTCTTGAAGAAATGTCTGAAGTGCTGGATGGATGAGAGGATTGGGGGAGAGTGAGTGACATGTCTATGAATGTGTGTTTAATTCCGTCCATGCGAGGATGTATTCATCATTCAGAGCCATCAATGTAAAGCGTGGACTTGCGGTAATGAAGGGAACTTCATGTGAAGATCCTTCAAGGATTACCACACTTATGCCGGATGGCATTAGATTTAGATGAACCACATTTTGCCTGCTGAGGTTTTACAAAGTCAAAGAATGGAAGCGAAGAGACAAAGATGAGCTAAGGAGCTACTGAGTAGCCAGTTGGGAAGCCTAATGGGAAGAAACTGGTTGAAAACTACTTGGAAAAAGTTGCTCTGTTTCGTCTGTGAGGATCTTCGGTCGGTTTCAATTCTAGAGTGAATTTTACTTTATACGTGGAAGTGGATGCGAGTCCAAATGCACTCACTGAAACATAAATCACTTCGCAGGTGAAAATGCGAAGCGTTAAGGAAAATCAGAGCTTCAAAATTGAGTGCCACCTCATCATCAACAAAAATATCATCTTCAAGTTGCTCTTAATTTGTCGCGGGAACAAAGCACGCTCAATTCTTCGTCATGCTCTCTTACTCACCAGGAAGTACGTATGCCTAAGTGTATCCCTGCCAAGTCGCCCAATCAATCGTCAAGTAAAGTCGCATTCACGGCACACATTAGAAGGCTTAATGATATGGTCACCGGTGCCACGTGATCAAATTGTGGAAGCATTGTTCTTTCCCTTCGAAGAAGCAAAGCAGTGAGTAGCATTGATCATTTTAATGGAAATTTTGGGAGCAAATCATAATTTCTAATTAGACGAAAGATGACTTCCAGTGGCTTCTCACATGACAGTGGCTTAAGGTCCTACTTACTTAATGCCCAACTATATAACCGGTGTTCGTCTCAACTCGATTCAAGCATCGATGGGAATTCACAGAACTGGTACATTGTGACCTTTATAGTAACTTCGCTTACTTTCGTTGAGTTTCTTTAAAATTATTTATTATTGCCTAAGGACCGTTATTTGGCCTTAGAGCTTAGCATCCTGTCGAACGGATGCTGGTTACTTTTCGTTAGGTTTTGACATAAGCTTAATTATTATTAATCTTTATACTTTCAATTATGGTTGGGCCCATAGAAATTTTGAAATAAAAAATTCTTCCGATCTTCTCCTAAATCCAACAACACTCTCCGAAGCGTGCATGAACTACTTCAGAGGTCCCTACGAACACCTTTTCCACCGATTGTGACCATAATAATCGCTTCTCTCAGTTTCGTTGAGTTTCGTTAAATTTTACTTACTTCCGTGGGACCGTTAGTTGGCATTAGAACTTAGCATATGTTGGCCAATGATGATTCTGGATACTTTTCGTTAGGTTTTGACAAAGCATCAGTCTTTATACTT
Source organism: Eristalis intricaria (assembly GCA_964034865.1). Classification (NCBI taxonomy): domain Eukaryota; kingdom Metazoa; phylum Arthropoda; class Insecta; order Diptera; family Syrphidae; genus Eristalis; species Eristalis intricaria. The sequence goes on from OZ035873.1 coordinate 128,688,365, forward strand.
CTTTATACTTTAATGGTTGGGCCCGTAGAATTTTTGAAATAAAAAATTTTTCCTATCTTCGAAGCGCGCACATACTACCTGAGATGTTTCTACGAACACCTTTTCTACCCAGTGTGACCGTAATAATAATCGCTTCTCTCAATTTCGTTGAGTTTCGTTCAATTATGCTTGCTTTGGTGAGACCCATATGAATCGTTACGTAAATGACAGTTGGCTTTGGAATTCAGCAACAGTTCTTAGAAGCAAGCATGGGCTTGCTGCCTTGACCGTCCGCCAGGGTATGGCTTTGAAAATGAACGATGCTTCTGGTTTCTTTTCGTTCAGTTACCTTTAATCCACGTCCCTTATGGTTGGGCCTTAAGAATTTTCGATTTATTTGTTTTTGTTTTCGAAGAGTTTCTTTCGATCGTTTCATCGACATTATGGACACACCCTCTGAAGTGTGCACAACGGGTTCCACGAATATCCTCTTCTCCCGATTTTTGGATGAACATTTAACGGGGAGAAGACTCTCAGATTCTTGCCACTCGAGACTGCGACCCATCGTTAAGACGGAGCAATTAATTTGAACCAATGTTACATTAAAGAAAAAGAAGCGGCCCTTAAAGGGAACCTTATAGAACTCCACAAAAACCACTTCCGGTACAGCTCCTTTCTCGAGTCCGTCGTCAAATTCAAGAGTGCGTCTGAAAATTCCCTAAATTTAATATCGACTACCGCTATTCGAGTGTCAGCTTTAGTGAACCCGTGCCATTTACAATGTGTGTCGGTATAGTTGAAACAAAACACATTTAGAATGTTCATCATCCCCATTTAAAATGTTACGCCTCGTTTAAGCCCCCTCCCCCCTTCTCCTTCATTTGTCATGAAACTATTTTCGTTGCTATGTGTATGCTGTCAGAAAGGCGACTATCATCCCCCCACTCGGGCATGCAAGTTCGAGTCACTTTCATGGCAACCCTTCGCTTTCGCATATTTTTGTTGCGACTATCACACCACCACGCCCCGCACGCCCTTTTATGGCCCTCCTTGCCGGCGAAACCATCATCTCCATCACCCACCCAGCCACCCTGTCACACCAACCCTCCCTCTAAGCCATGACCCGTAAGTCAGTCAGCTTTTGTCGACCATCGTATTGATGCATGCGTTGCATTCGATATCGTGTTAACAACAATACCGTTTATAGGGGATGTTATTGGGTGGTTGACAGAGTCGGTGGGGGCGAAAAATTGTCGGAAATATACGCACAGGCAAAAACAACTAACATCATTTTGCTGCATACATATGCGACTCTATGTGCGTGTGTTTGTGTGTGTTATTTTTTTTTCCGAGTTCTTTTGCCACCACACGCCACTACCGCCCTTACTCAATGAAGGGTTGAACCCTGCCATCCGGAGCGCGCAGTGTGTACAGCAAACTAGGTTCCGCAATTTGAGTTAAGAAAACGCAAGTTATTCGAGAGTAAGTTTAGGGGGTTGCTGGGGTTTGTTGGGGTTTGTTGGGTATTGGCACTTGGCGGGCGGTGAACGCAGCTGAATGGGCTAGAGGGGGAGCTTATGGTTACAATGTCCAGTACGGTGTATGATATTAATAAATGGGTTGAACGTATATGCATACGCTAGGCAGGGTAAGTGTGGTACCCTCTGCACTTTCGTGCCGCCTGCCGCTGTCTGTTCATTCAGCTTGTATGCGTTGTTTGTTTTCCCAGCGATTCTCGTTGGCATTTTTTTTTGTTCGTTCTTCTCTTAAAACCCTTCTGAAATTCCAATACAGAAAAGGCATATAAGCCCGTGCAGTGTTAAGTAAAATTAATCCAACCATATAATGTTGTGGTAAATGATAAACACACTCTTCTACACGCACACACGCGAGTGTGTACATAGGAGGGACATAAATTTGATGCGTTGTGTGCGTTCTTTTTTGTTTTGCATTTTTTCCTTGGACGAGGGGATGAGTTGGGAAATGGATTGCTGTGTCAGTTAATGAGGGTGGCTCTGGTGTGGGGTTGAAATAATTCAACTGATTCTACTCGTGGGGTTTTTTTCTTCTTTCATTTCGAACATATGATTAACAAATCGATAATGCGGATAATGAGTTTCATTCAAAATGAAGAAGACTGAGTCAAAGATGGGATTCCTATTATTTAGGTTTTGTTGAAGGCAATTGTGAATGATGTTCTCTATCTGAACTCTGTCTGGAACAAATGAACAACAGAGGAGCAATCTGAAAGACTATATTTCAGTCGTCATGTATGCGCAGGTGGGAAAGGCTCTCTTAGATTACACCACCTGATCTTTAGTTTACAAACGGCAGTGAATGTGTGCGCCCAGAAAATCAGCACATTATGAATCTGAAACTCCTTCATTACTCGGCGCTTTAAAAGGTCGAAACGAAAACCTTCCACGAGCTTTATTGAAAAATAGACGGCTCGGAAGCGTTTGTAAGAATATATAAAATTGTCTTGATGGAAAAGAAACCAGAATCTAAGACTGCTCCGACCAACGTCGAGATGGTGGTGACGTACATTTGTATCGCAGAAAATACGAGAAAAAAATCAACAGTAGCTTTAATCGCATACTTACACACGAGATAAAGACACCCTTGGCGTTTCTTCAACCCAAGTTTTGATCAAGTTACTTACCTCTCAGGTCTGCGGTCCATGGACCGTCTGAGACTGAGCAGTAGCTGTCTTCCATCGCTGGCAGTCTTGTGCACGCTACTCCCAGTCATCTTCCAGACCAAGCGTCAACGATAACTTGTTCTTTATACCGGAGCTTCGGTCTTCATTTCCCATTCAAAAAGTGTCGGAATCCAATAGAACCCTCTTAGGTAGGTAGATAGGCGGGCTGCTAGTGCATTGGTGCATTGGTCCACTGTGATACCCAAAGTCTGACTGCTACCATTGATTGTCCACTCCAATGACAGTGGCGTTAATTTGATCCCAACGGCAAATGGTGAATGGACTAGATTTGAAAACCAGATAAAAGCGTATTAACTTTGTTTTCACTGGGATTCGAACCGCCACTCTGCCCACTGCTCCATCCAGTCATTGTACCCTCTTAGGTGACATTCTCCGGGTCCTTCGAGTCAGGGGTTTTGAGCCCAGTTGTTTCGACAATCTGACGATTCTACATCAGATCTCGGCTATGATGTCGTTGGTCCAGTTTTCGTTTGCTCCGAGGTAGACAAACCTAGAGACTGTCGATTGTGATTGTTTTTTTTTTTCGACATCATACATTTCGTCTTATCCACATTGAGCAGCGTCTGTTCTTCAATCGCTTCTACTACAGGACGTTGGGAACGCTCGACGATGTCAATATCACCTGCTTGTCCCAAGAATTGGACTGGGTCTCTTGATATGTAGCACAATAGCCTACGGCACCAGCACCAGATGGAAGAAAATCCAAAGTTTTAAAGTTTTGCTCGAGTCATTGGGTGGTGTGAATGAAAACTAAGTGTGAGCATTTCTTAGCATTTTTGAGGAAATGCTCCATGTGGTGTGAATTTTAAACGTATTTCGTTAAGTTTAACGAATCCTCTCCGCTCACATATTTTGGCAGCTGAGTCTCACCTCCGTTTTGTTGTGAATAAAAATGGAATGTGTTCTGATATCGCTTGAAGAAGATGAGTGTGCACAGGAGGAGACCTCAAGAGAGAAAAATGTGAAGACAATTTAAAATAATGAAAAATACTGCGTCGGGAGTCGGATTCAACCTTAATCCTCAAAAAAAAAAAGGAAATCTAGAGTGGACGATGACGATTTCATCAAGTGTTTGCCGCACTGGAAAGAGCCAACCTCCAGACATGAAAAATAGAAAGAAATCTGAGTTGAAAGCTATAGAAGAAGAATTAAAAAAAAATCCATGGGCTTAATTCTTCTACGTTCGCACGTAGAAGTGTGAGATTTTGACTCACTAAAACCACCACCCTCAATTTATTTTGACTATAACTAAGTGAAGGTGAGTCACCGTGGCGTAGTGGGTTAGGGCGTCGACACATACGCAGAGGGTGCCAGGTTCGAATCCCCAATCTACCAACTTTCATAATTCACGACATGCACATCTTTCGAGTCACAATGCTCAAGGACATTTTTTATTCAGACCAAATTGAGTATTTCCTTTAACGCAAATACTCGACTCATGTGTTCTTACTTGAAGTGATTTCTCAGTTTTTATTCACACCACCCATTGCTCGATGTGTGCCCGAAAGTCCTGTGGCTGACTATTGGTTGAAGTGAATAGATAATCCACTTGCATGGTGTAAAAAAATATGTTTAAATACAATTTGGACTCTTCCAATAAAATCAAACGACAAAGCGGAAAACTCTGTATTATTGCTCAACTCAACCAGGTTACCGTAACGAAAAGACTCAAAAAGACTCAATGTTAGATGCTTCTCTTGTCTAAAGCCAATGTTCTTGTCCAGCGTTAAATGTGTCTCTTCACACGACAGCTCATTGTTTTCATGACAATAAAATGCCTGCAACAAGCCCCGAAACCTGATGAAACTAGCCTCGCTCTCTCTCTCTCTCTCTCTCTCTCTCTCTCTTTAGCTTCATAGATCAAACGGTGCTACAACGACTCCGGAAATAATTTAAGCAAACACAGTGCCATCTTGTTGATAACCTTTTCATTAGCGAAACACTGTGAGGTGTTCTAAATTCTCAGTACTCAATGTTCAGTGACGTGCATTTGTGAAATTCCACGTCATTGCATAAGAGCAGACCCGCTCAGCGCTGGTGTGCTAATTATAGTCATTTTGACAGACACAATTTCGAGAGCGGCTGCAGATACAATGTTTGTATATTTTCACATTTCACGGAGATAAGACTGTTCTGAGTAATGGCCTTATCTGCGGCTGTGAGATACAGCAACACTCACCGCCGCCAACCAAAACTTGTGAATCAGGGTCGTTCGGATTTGAAATATTTTTGAGGCGCCCCAGTGTCTGAATGGGTGACATGTGAATTGATTGGATTTCTCTGGGCGATGTGATGTTTGATATTTTTCTTGAATCATCGGTTAGAATTCATTTCTTTTTTGGAACTCCGTTTCGTCCGTTTTTTTGCTGAATCAATCATGCGTGTGTTGCTCATTCTCGCGAGGAACACATTTTCTTATTCTTCTCGGCTATAAATTGAAGTACAGTGGTGGTCAAGAAATTAGCACACACTGCTTTAATTTAAGTAATTGCCACAAAAACGGGATTATAGATATAATATATAATATGGGTGGCGCTACAGTCAGTAGAGGGCCAGGGCCTAGCTTCTCAGCAACCACTCGTGTTGTGCGTACTAATGTTCTCTCACGCGCGGAAGGGACCTACAGTTTAATGCCGAATCCGAACGGCGTAGTTGAGAAGCTTTTTCTAGACAGGAAATACTCTTTGAGCATTGTCAGTGACTCGAAAGAGGTGAAATATGAAAGGTGGTAAATTCGGATATCGAACCTGACACCTTCTGCGTAGGATTCGACGCACTAACCCACTACGCCACTGCGACCCACTGTTGCATTTGAAACGAAACTAAAAATTCCATTTTCTCAAAAATGAATTCGATTTATAATTCAGATTATACAGGGTGAGGACCAATGGAAAACTAAAAATGTTTTGTTTTTTGTTTTACACATTTTTTTTTTAATTTGAATTAATAAGTGAAATATGACATCAGAAAAATGTCCACCATTTTGCTCGATACAGAAGATTGGCTCTATTTCGCGCGTTTTTCATTAAATTGACTGCAGCAGACAGTAACTGATTTATGTGTTCTGCAATTGAATTTTTCCAGCCCGACAACCTACTGGAACTCCTAAAGTTAACCCTGCACAAATTCTTCGATGTTCGCCATGCAGGGCCATGTTCGTGAGCAAACCTCATTTTGGCTATGAACGTCGCTGAGTTCATCTATTTATACTCTGTAAAGAATCCACGCGAAATGAATGGTCAATGAATGTCGCCAAATGTGTTCGCCATGTAAAGGATAACGCAAACGAAAAAGTTCGGCTAGCATGTTCGTACCTTAATCCAAAAGGCTTTCAGAGCTGATTTTGAATTAAAACAATGGCGACAGTATAAAACAAATGGGTAATTTTAAGGGAAGAAGTTATTTATAACCCTCAAAAAGACAAAAACCGTTTTATTGAAAAATTAAAACATTGGTTCGATTTATTTGGACCACCCTGTAAGAGCAAACCTCCTTGCAACTGCCCTCATTTAAGTGACAGAAACTGGAGAACATTTAATGTCGAAAAGTAACCACCCTGTACTCCACCAACTTGTGATCATCGACTGCCTCGTCGATCCCTTCTGCATAGGATCAACCACAACACGCAATGCCATACGTCATTTCCAGAAAAACAACTTCCTTGATCGCTGCTCCTAATCACCCAGCCACCTTACCAATTTCAAGTTATTCACAAGCGAGCCATCTCTCACCTCCTTTCGAATGACGTCCCTACTCTAAGTTGGGGGTTACAACAAAAAGAAAAACTCGTTCTTATCATTGAATCCCCTCGAATCAATCGATACACAATGGCGCCTTGTGGCACATGACAATGCGTCTTCAAACCGCACACAGCCCCCACTCGCCATCCGAATTAAAATTCACACAGAAGCCCTTTCAATTCCGCCAGCCACTGCTGTTCCATTTTGAATGTCATTTTGCCCAGCAATTATCCTTGCTGAGTTCACTACACGACTTTGCGGCGCGTTGAGCGTTGAGCGGCCCAAAAAGACGTTCGATAACGCCTCCGTTGTCAACCGCAATATCCTTGTTTATATGCAAACTTTGCAAACTTAGCAAACTTAGGCTGGGATTCCTTCACGACCCACCCACCCTGCCATGCTGTCCCTGTGTAGCTGTGTCCCGCCTTAGTGACCGAAATAGTTTCCCGGTGGAGGGCAAAAGGGCGTCTACGCTAAAACTCTTCGAGGAGACATCCTTTGAGTGCTCCGACAGTTTGGATACTCGTTTTTTTGTGTCACATCCCACACCCCGACGACGGCTGGGTGGTTGTGGCGATGGATCCCACTGCCGCTGGACAGGAGGTGGCACGGCGTGAGGGAGTAGTTGTTTTTTTTTTGGTGCGGCTCGTGGTGGCAATGCGTTAAGTTTAGTGGCAGGATACTGCTCGTCGTCGCCTGAGTCAAATGAGCTGGGTGCAGACACGGTCTGGTTCCGGGTCTAGGCTCCGTAAGTGGGGCAGAAGCCAGAGCCGGCTCTTTTGGCACAAAATGTGTTCCCTCCACGATTGGCGGGGCATCATTAATGCCTCCGCCTTGCGTTGTGCGTATGACGTGAGGCTGTCGAGTAGCCCCACGCACCACTCCAATCCGGAAGCATGGACTCTAGGGTTGTGAATTGCTTTTTTCTCATTTCAACGGCTTGCTGGTTATTTTTTTTTCCGCAGAGGAGAATGCGTCGGCAGAGGGTGTAAACGGCAAACGGAGGGGCGTCGGTGGCGGCGGCGGCGGGGCAACTATGCAACGTGCTGGTGCGAGTGTGCGAAAGAGGGAGCCCTGCACATACATACGAGGATTTGGTGCTGCAATAGGATTATGTTGGCGGTGGCGGCTTTTTATTTTTGCTTTTCATGTCAATATGCGAGCGTCGAACAGGGGGGAGCATGCACACGCACGCATGCCGGCGGTATATGCCAGCGACCGGGGAACGTGTTTTATCCTTATGTACAGACATAAATCATCGACTACTCGGAGGGGTGGGTTAAATCAACCCTAATTAAACGCGCTTAAATTTTAAGTTTGAAGTTCCTTGGCGCGCGCTCGGCCATTGACCTTAACCATGCGGTGTACTCCTGCAGAAACTCCTGGAATTCCTTCTTTTCGTCGCACCGCTGGGAGGGGGGAAGGTGGATGTTGGTGGGAGTGCAGGCGCCGTTATGATTATGTCAATATGACGGATGAATAAACGAACGCACCCGTGGCTCGTTTTTCGTTTTTGCGTGTGCGCGAGCGTGTGTGTCGTCGGCGATGGCGACGGCGGTGGTGGCTGTGTTGTTTTCTTTTCGTCTGTGTGCTTGCGCTTTGCGGCACTTTGACGGAATTCGTTATTTTATTTTTTTTTGTTCTGCTTGTGCGTGTGTACATAGATTGGTTGCAATGCAGTTGATGATATTCTTTTGGGACACAGAAGGAGCAAGTGTCAATAATGCGTATGTCAATATGGAGAACTTGAAACTGAGAGGGTGAACAAGAACAAGCCTCACGCCTTGGAATCTGCTGAGGGTGGAGTGGAGAGAGCGGCGCACGTACTTCGGATAGTTGCTTGAGACAATCCAAGAACGACTTAAGACCACTAGAACGACGTGTGTGTGTGCGTGTTTATGAGACGCATGCACTCATTCCAATCCGGGGACGGGTCTGTGCAAGTGTCGGCAGATTGTGTTTGATTTGCGCATCCAAAGAGGATTGCAAATCGTATCGTTAATTCATTGAGTGTTCACATGCAGAGGGGCCCTGCTCATCTATTTGAGCACTTCTACTTTGCCTGTGGATTTCTGGGGGAGTAAATCGTCCTAAATTTCCTCATTACGATGGGTTACTACATTTGTCTGATCAAGAGACGTGTGTAGTCTGATCTAAGAGCTTATGTTTATCTTCATAATGAAAATGAAAGGTTTATTGTCTAAGGAGATTGCGCTCCAAAGTGGAGTTCGTTAAGGGTACATATTGTCACCACTACTGTTTCTAGTGGCTATCAGCGTTGCGCTCTGTTGAGCATTGACAGATGAAATTATTGGGATTCAATGGACTATAATGCTGACGATGTTTGACTTTTACATTTCATAATGGACCTTCACTTGATGGCAGACAATTTTGAAGCTGAGACAAACAAAGGGTGGTTCAAAATAAATACAACAAAAAACTAAAGCCGTGGGTATATCTAAGTCGAGGAACTTAAAACCTTTCTATATTTAAAAAGTCGTCTTAAAGCTCATGTATGATTTTCATGACAGACTAAATGTACACAATGCGCAGACATAGTGTCACCACTATTTTTGCACTGCCTACTTTGACTGGATTTTAAGTGGAAAGAATATAATCGCATACCTATTTCTCATTTAATATGTATTTCGTCCCCTCTGGTGCTTGCTGTTAAAGAGACGCTCATGTCCACCTCAGACTGCAGCAACACCCATATTATTACATCATAAGCATTTAATTTTCTTAATCAAATGTCTGACCAAGCATTTCTTTTTGTTTTGAATTTTTCAGGCTTAGAACGGGTTGGTGAGGAGTTAATGGGACTCAGGAAATGGAAGCAATATCAAGACGCTCTAACGCGATCCCAATTAAGTGCAGATATCATAAATCTGGATCAAAACGATATTTCAAGTAAGTTCGCACATCAAATCCCTGCCCGAGGGAATTCAAATCAAGCAAAACCGATTTCAGATCAGAAACACAAGCCCGAACAAAAACTGGAGAAGCTCACGGAAAATTCACACCAGCCGCAGCCGCAACAGCAACAGCAATCCTACGAAAACGACGTTGCAAAAATCAAAGCCGAAGTGTTCGACGTGAACGAAAGACCGGTAACGTCACCGCATATAAAAAAAGGTAAAAGTTACTCGCACGAAATTCTAAGCAATTTGTGATCGTTTATGAATTCTTCGTTGTGTTTGCAGAAAACTTCGAAAGCAATTCAGAGGTAACGGAGGGAAGCATAAAACTTAATAACAACACAACCACATCACACTGCATTCACAAGAATAACAATAATAGCAACCGAAGGGATAACGAAGAGTTGCTGCCAGCCATCAGTCCGACATCACCGCCACCACCGCCACCGCCGGCGCACCCCATCGATTGGACACCGAATGAGAAGTGTAATTTTTGTATTGACGGCAAACTGCTCACAGTGAACGAGAAGGGCGAACTAGTGGCCGAGTCGAGCCCGGCTCTGTCCGAGGCAGATCTCGCCAATAGAGTAAGTTCATTTTTTCTCTGACATTTGCTTGCTTGGATTTTGAATTTGTCTTTTAATAGCCTCCAGGAGAGACGGATAGTGACTCTAGTGATAGCCTGGGACCGGATACTAGAGTCAATGCGAATAAAGTTCTAACACCACGCTACAAAGATTCTGTTTCATCGAAAATGACATCACTCGAATCGATGGCAGCACGATGGACGGCTATTCGATCAATACCGGGCCTACAGTCAAGCTTAGGGACAATGTATCCAAGTGAGTGAAAGTATTTAAATTGCATTTGTTCGTTGAGTTGAGAGAGACAGGAAGTCCACAGACTTATAATGTCACTAGCCCTTGCTAAGGCAAGTCTTAAGTCATGAAACACCTACATTTTATGTTGCTCATGTCAGTCTGGAGAGCATTTATGTTCCATTTCATAGGTGACCTTATTTGGGGCAGATTAAAGATGCATTATTTGTTTAATTTGCTTTCAGGTATATTGTTCAATTTAACTCAGCAAGTGAACTCAGCCACACCAACTACCTCAGAGACATCGGCCGCCGCTATAAGTCCCTCACTCAAGGATTCTCCCAGTCCCAGTGATTTAACGGGTGAACAGCCATTAGATCTTAGTTCAAAACCATCACCAAATTCCTCAATCGGCGGCGATGCCAGGCATGTGCATAGGTAAGTTTTACTCAAAAATAGTTAGATTTACACTCTTGGCGCCAAGCGCATGGCCCTTATTCAAAAATAGTTAGATTTACGCGCCACGCGCATGGCCTTGAAGTTAAAGGGTGTCCGATCATATTTGACGTTCAGGACGATCCCGGACTATAGCGCCACCAGAAGAAGAATAATTCATATTTGAGGCGACTGATTGCCGTCAGTGAGTTTTGGAACACTGCTCCCTTCGTCTGCTATTACAAGATTAATGCCAAGCTAACTGTCTGGTTTGGTTTGTGTGAGATAGAGAACTTCGTGATTTTTAACGTTTAAAGTGGTAAAGAAGTGAATTTCGATTTATGCAAGCGTAATTGTTTTTCGTAAAGAAACCCTCACCGAAACCAAACAAAGGCTTCATGACTACGTCCAACATTTTAGAGATGGTCTACTGAGTCATCACAGGTAACGCCGGAGACCTGTGAACGTCCACCTTTTAAGAGATGGTTTCCTGAGTCGTCACAAGTAACGCCGGAGACCTGTGAACGTCCACCTTTTAAGAGATGGTTTCCTGAGTCGTCACAGGTAACGCCGGAGACCTATGAACGTCCACATTTTAAGAGATTGTTTCTGAGTTTACTGAGTCTGAGTAACGCCGGAAGTTAATATAATAATGATATGTGAGGCGCTACAGCCCGTAGAGGGCCAGGGCCTCGCATCTACAGCAACCACTCGTGGTGTGCGTGGTATTGTTCTCTCACTGGTGGAAGGGACCTACAGTTTAATGCCGACTCCGAGCAGCCAAGTTTGAGAAGCTTGTTCTAGACAGGAAATACTCGTGAAAATTATTCTCGGTCGTACCGGCCGGGAATCGAACCCAGGAAGCGAGGTAACGTTGAGTAGGGTGGACCTATATGCTAGTTAAGGTGGCCAAAAAGAGGTCGTCACGCCTGGAATGGTATACACTCATGCTCATACAATTAAGCCACATATGCGATAATTACGTATCTGCTATCTCACATCTCGTTCCGTCGTTCCGCTTTATTTTCTTATAGGTTGTGCTCTCCGCTGTTCGACATATCGAGAAACTATTTTCTTGCTCTTTAGCAGTCTTAAAATACTTAAGATTCATTCATTGCAACAGTAGCAATTGCTACGGCAAGTACTTCCTTATTGCATATGTGGCTTAATTTTATGAGCATGAGTGTATAGTAAGACTTTCGGAGAATCAAACTGTGTGAGATAAGGTGGACATGAAAAAGCTATCAGAAGTCCATTTCTAAGGAGTCACAAAAATGCATTATTCCCTGGGCTGCGACCTGCAACCCCATCCAGCATAGTCTCCAGATTTGTAGAAGAACTCGTTGGTCGTTAAGAGAATTGGGTCGTTAGAACTTTTAAGGAGGAACAATTTCATCGTACATGATTTTTGCGTAATTTAAACCGTTTACGCACGGAATGGAAGCTCGTGTGTCCCGTGTTTCCAACATTTTTCATTGATGCTTCGCTACAAAGCCTAAAGCCGTCCCCGATAAACGCACAATCCACCAAAAAAAGAATTTTTCAATTCAAGCCAGTAGTCCCATCAGATTAGAACGTTCAACCAAACAAACTCTTCAGCTTCATAATAATAGTATACATTTAATATTGGTTACCCAGGCATAGACGAATGGGCAAAGCGTCTCAATATCGACATGGAACGGTGCGTTTGACCGTCGGACTTACATATACTCATGTCAAACTGCGTTTTACTTCTATTCTATGTCACATGCGGACTTATCCGCGGGAAAACACATTTCACTTCTTGGAACGCGTTATAAGTTTAGAACGCTTATTTGTCTCTTCCTGAATTTCAGTAAATCCACTTCAAATCAATGTGTTTCAACAGGGAAGTCAATGGTTTTTTTTTTGGATAATTTTTGCGCTCTCAAGGGATTGCTAATACCCTTATGTGTCCGGGGTCAAAAGACAGCACGAGCCGAATGTATAGAGGGAGAGGACGTACCTGCGCTCATCTGCGGATTGTAGTTTGTGGGAACTATTAGGCTGGGAAGAGCATTCCATATTCGTGTAGTGCGGCTGAAGAGCGAGTCTCTGACTTTAACTGTGCGCCCGAAAGTAGGCTAAACGGTATACTGACGGGCATTCCTGGCGAGACGGGCATTGCAGGTGAATTTGAATTCAAACAGTTGGCTACTTGGCTCACTTGAACATCGTTTGTTGAAATAGCGATGAAACGCGGACATAGAAGAGACGGTACGTCGATGTTCGAGCTGGAGACAGGTTGCGTATAGTTGCATACACTCCTGGACTATTTATTTATTTATTTTTAAATGAAAAAATATAAAAACTAAAAATAAAAGCTAACATATAATTGTTAAAATTATAAGTTAGGTGCAAAGCCAGAGCGATGAAGCCTTAGACTAACTCCTAGACTAAAAGTATGTCACTGACTGAATCGCTTTCAAATCTTCCCTTTCATCGCCATTAAAGCAAACGCAATCAGCGATCACAGACCTAAGCTAAGGGTCCCTTCACACGCTTTCGTTTCTGCCTGACTTGACAGACTCACCTCCGTCGTCTAGAACACACAATTGTTGTTCCACAGAACAAATCAGGTTAAAGAATTACTTTTCCTAGTCTTCTTAAGTCCGAATTCCATCCAAATAGAATTACAAAAGTCTAGTAGACTTGGACCGAACAAAATGACACAAAATTCCCTCAAAAATAACTCCTCTCTCTCTCCGTGAATGGATCCCAAAAATGACAGATGGTCCCTCACACCTTTCTTCAATCTGAGAGTGGGTCTTCTCTCACTGATCCAAAAATTAAACACACACCCACATCCATCTCTTTCACTCAATCTTCTAAAAGGGGAAGGCTCTTCTGAAAGTGGCTTAATTTACATGCACACGCACATACAGGCCTGTCTGAGAGCCCGCGACGAGTGCATCGTATACCCACTAGTGCATGGGGGGGGGGCTCAATACGGCCTTTTAACACCCACCCCCCCTTTCTTCATCTCCGTCGTCATCAGTGCTCTTTGTTGTTTCACCTTCGCCTCGCAACGCCGGCCGTCGCCACACTGTCTCTCGTCTCTGCCCCGTCTTCGTCTTGCATCTATTCATAAAGAAATTATAATGAAAACGTAGAAGTGAAAGAAAAGAGAGAAGAAAAAACGCAGCCTTCCAAAAGGACTTTATTCGGCTGCATTCACATCATACACTACATATGAGCACACACTTGGTCGAGGTCGTTAAAACAGACGTTGGCATGGGGTAAGAAAAACTTATAGACAATCCCTGGAGTGCATTATAATCGATAGTTTGTAATTGAGAGAGATAACGCTGCTCGCTGGGATAAAATTAGATTTTTCTCGTTTAATAGCTTGCTCAGCACGTGCCACGTGCAAAAGTACGTAACCTTGGGGTGTGGTGCAGACAATGGCGAGTGCGTCGGGAAAAAAAGAATTAACAGAGTGCAGTGAATGGGAACAAGTTTTTGATATGTCGAAAGCAATCAGCTGAGTAGCTGCCACAGGGATCCTAAATTGGTAAACTTAGGAAAAATTAAGGACGTCTGACAGTGCTTGAAGGGCGCACATTGAATGGAGAAATATTTACAGTGACACCTCTCTATAGCGGACACCTGCGGGTACATCATAATTGTGCCTTGTGCAGGGATGTCCGTTCTAGAGGGGTAATGTGAGTTATTTCTGAAAGCGGACACCTGCGGGACCATAAAAATTGTCCGTTGTGCAGGGATGTCCGTTCTAGAGGGGTAATGTGAGTTATTTCTGAAAGCGGACACCTGCGGGACCATAAAAATTGTTCGTTGTGCAGGGATGTCCGTTCTAGAGGGGTAATGTGAGTTATTTCTGAAAGCGGACACCTGCGGGACCATAAAAATTGTCCGTTGTGCAGGGATGTCCGTTCTAGAGGGGTAATGTGAGTTATTTCTGTAAAAGCGGACACCTGCGGGACCATAAAAATTGTCCGTTGTGCAGGGATGTCCGTTCTAGAGGGGTAATGTGAGTTATTTCTGTAAAAGCGGACACCTGCGGGACCATAAAAATTGTCCGTTGTGCTGGGATGTCCGTTCTAGTGGGTTCTAGAGGGGTAATGTGAGTTATTTCTGAAAGCGGACACCTGCGGGTACATCATAATTGTGCCTTGTGCAGGGATGTCCGTTCTAGAGGGGTAATGTGAGTTATTTCTGAAAGCGGACACCTGCGGGACCATAAAAATTGTTCGTTGTGCAGGGATGTCCGTTCTAGAGGGGTAATGTGAGTTATTTCTGTAAAAGCGGACACCTGCGGGACCATAAAAATTGTCCGTTGTGCAGGGATGTCCGTTCTAGAGGGGTAATGTGAGTTATTTCTGTAAAAGCGGACACCTGCGGGACCATAAAAATTGTCCGTTGTGCAGGGATGTCCGTTCTAGAGGGGTAATGTGAGTTATTTCTGAAAGCGTACACCTGCGGGACCATAAAAATTGTCCGTTGTGCAGGGATGTCCGTTCTAGAGGGGTAATGTGAGTTATTTCTGAAAGCGTACACCTGCGGGACCATAAAAATTGTCCGTTGTGCAGGGATGTCCGTTCTAGAGGGGTAATGTGAGTTATTTCTGAAAGCGGACACCTGCGGGACCCTCATAATTGTCCATTGTGCAGAGATGTCCGTTCTAGAGAGGTACTGTGAGTTATTTCTGAAAATTGTGTGATTTTACTACCCATTATAATAAAAGCGTGCACTCTAAATTTGCTGAATAAACATAAAAGCGCAACATTTAATTCCAAAATCATACAAAGGGCGGTGCCTTCGGGGAGCCGGAACTTCTAAAAAGCGTTCAAGTGCATGGCCGTGTCCGGTATAGAGGGAGTCCGTCGTAAAGGGGTTGAAATATACGAATAATTCAACCTTCGTGCTGGCCCATGATGAATTGTCAGTAAAGAGAGGAGTTGTTTATAGAGGGGTGTCTGCGAATAGAAGTTCCAGCGTGTAAACTTGGAACGAACCTGGATTAGAGAGTCTAGGTCTTCGTATTGACACCCACTTCGCGGGAAACAGAGCTAGGGAGAAACTGACTGGAACTGGACTGGAAAACCAGTAAAATTCACTCATATGGCCTGTGGGCTATCAATTCCTTCAAACCCCATACAATGGCAGGACTCGATGGCATTTACCCAGTATAACTTCAAAGGGTTGCAGACCTAATATATACCTGGTTGGTCAGCATCTATCAAAGTTGCCTGAATCTGGGGCATGTACCTAGAATCTGGAGAACGACCACCGTGATCTTCATACCCAAAACTGGGAAATGTTCGCATGTCAAACCAAAGGATCTAAGACCTACAAGACTATCATCCTTTCTGCTAAAGAGACTAGAAAAAATGATCGACGTATTTATACGACACACAGGTCGCTGGCAATATGTCGATCTCTCAGCATGCCTACGACAAGGGCAGATCTGACGAAACAGCCCTTCACTCGCTTGTCGGCACTGTAGAAAAATCCCTCGAGCACAAGAAGTTCACTCTTACTGCTTTTGTTGATATTGAGAGAGCTTTTAACAACGTAGAACCCCACGCAATAATCTCAGCGCTCAACAGACTTGAGATCGAAAAGTCCATAGTGGCTTTTATTCACCAGCTTCTGAATAACAGAGTGATAAGCTCGAAACTAGAGAGACCACGATCTGCAGATCTGTAAACAGAGGTATTATCTCCAGCTCTCCCCGCAACCCCTCGGAGCCAGAATATACCTCTGGTCAAGCTGAGCTTACTTACGAACTTGTTCATAATAACGAGCACTGAAGGAGGGGCGTATCCTAAACCAATAGCTCTTATCTCAGGATCTTCGTACGACAGGCAAGCCCCATACCCCTTCCCTCGCGCTCCTGCCATCGCTTTGCGTATGAGTCCAGCCGAAACTGGTCCCTCGTCATCGTATGACATGTAGGCCGAGGAGATCCATGTTTGCTTTTCCCTGCCGGTGGTGAATTCCAGACACTTGACGTCTGGTACACTAAATTGTGGAAGAAGGAAGGCTCTTAGAACATTTTTAGCAGGAATGCAACTTCTTGTTATACCTGTTTTAGCGGGGTATAGGGTATACCGTCTTACCCTCAATCGAGAGATTGGCTTCTGGATGAGGGCGATGTTCTCCCAGCCTTTGAGAAGAGAGAATCGTCCGCATCAAGGACCTTAAGGGTGACTTGCCGAAGCTAAGCTCAAATTTCTTTCCTCAAGAATCCGAATCGATTCCTGGTTTATAAAGAAACTGAGCAGCCTACTCCTTTCTTCTGGCTTATCGGCCTTGTTAATCTACCAGTTGTCCGTAGGGACACCTGAATTCTGCCCTTAGATCAGTCTCAGATTTTGGACAGGGTTAGGGTTGCTTGTTGAACGACTGGATGGCGCAGTTGGTTGAGTGCCTGCCCCAGGTTAGCGGGGTCCCCGGTTCGAATCCCAGTGAAAGCAAAGTTAATACGTTTTTAATACGATCAAATTAACGGCACTGTCACTGGAGTAGTCAATCA
This sequence comes from Eristalis intricaria, assembly GCA_964034865.1. Taxonomy (NCBI): domain Eukaryota; kingdom Metazoa; phylum Arthropoda; class Insecta; order Diptera; family Syrphidae; genus Eristalis; species Eristalis intricaria. The sequence goes on from OZ035873.1 coordinate 128,705,494, forward strand.
ATGGTAGCAGTCTGACTGTGGGTGTCAAAATAGACCAACACGGTGTATGTGGGCTGGTGAATACACTAGCAGGCCCCCTACCTAACCTAACCTAAACTAGGGTTACTTGGGCCTGGTGGCGTCCATGCTCTCGCACGATGTCTCACAGGATTCTGTTAGCTCCGCACTGGGCCATGGTTTAATTCATTTAGGAAAAGTCACCCTTAGAAGCTCAACTGAGCTCTGATTGTGACATTTTACTAGCTTAGCGTCAATTTGAAAACCACCCGGCTTCAGTCAAGGTCCGTGGAGTTACCGACGGTTTCTCTTCTATGTCCGCCAATGTACCTCACCTTGTAGAGTCATTAAAATAATCATTAATTATCTCCAATTGTCCCCACTGAGCTTGCCCTCGTCGTCAGAGAAAGTCAGAGATCCCGTAGACGAGCTTGTCCTTTACGACTTCACTGAAGGGTTGGTTCGCCGTTTAGGCACTCCTCATCTTTTTAGGAGTCTTATGATCTTCATCCTGGAACCGGGGACTCTTGAACGTTTTGTCCTTGGGGGCTCCAGCCACTTGCCCACCTGTTTCTATCGCTTTGCGTATCAGTTCAGCCGGAACTGGTCCCTCGTCCTCGTATGGCAACTGTCTTGGCTTGCCAACTGTCTTGTCTTAACCACCTGGCCTCCTAAAGACGTGGCTGGTACGTGGTCCTTCTGGACGTCCGACGGTCCGGTCCGACGGTCCGGTTCGATCTGCCGAAGTCGGTTGATCTCCACTTTCCGGTAGCTCCCCCCGTTACAGGGTTCTTCGCTACGTTCCCTTTGGATGAGGGCTCACTTACTGGCTCCAGGAACTCGTTAGCACAGCGTAAGGTGTCACGTTCTCTGCTTCCGCCCAACTTTCCTTTAGTAGGGTTGGCTCTAATTTTTGCAAGAAGAAGGTTGAAGGATTCTTCTTCTTGCTGGCCGTGGAGGCCGAGTCATTTGCGAGCCTGCACGCGAATCTGTTGTCGGAGTCCGATAGCAGGTCGATACTGGTACCCCTGTAATCAAGTATACCAGGCATCTCCTTCTTCGCCATTTGTTTGTTTGTCGTTCGTATTGCCATTGTCTCTTGCAGTGTTCGCTTGAGTATTGTTTTTGTTTGGATTTGAAGTGTTCATTGTAGGTCCCGCGAGTAAACCGGGGAAAACGTTTAGCTGCCATAGCATAGCCGGGTCTACTGCTCGCCAGTACACCTGAAGGTTGAGCTCGTTAGTGGTTGACTTGCCCCTCAACCATTTGACCCTTCGGCAGGGTTTCCTTTTCGCTCACACCACCAGTGAGTCCTGGGGTTGGCTACCTCTTGGCTTCGGCAACCCGATAGAACCCCCGCAGAGTTTCTCCTGAGGGATGCCTTTCAGACGCTCTAGATCCCTAGAGGCGGCGCGCAGATCCTAATGCTTTTTTTTGTGAAGACCCAATGGCTTTCGAGAGCTCAGCTGCTCCCCGCATTGGATTGCGATTTGGTGTGTTTTTATTAAAGCGCTCCATGCGGCCTTTGGAAGTACTAGGCCACTTTCCTAGATCCCGGCACTTCAGGCCCATACGGGCACTGGGGTATTGGTTCCCAGTCGGTGAGGGAGCACCGGTCTCTTTTGTTTTTTGAGAGGGGGGGGGGGGGGCATGGATGAGGGCACAAACAATTGCTCAAATTTCAAAATTATCAAACTCCTTAAATAAGTGCACATGGAGAGAGACAATCCATTGACGTCACAAGCGAAAGAAAGAAAGTACATTGCGTCGACAATGAGAATGACACTACAGATGAAGAGATTCCATTTCTGTGAACACCTTCACTTGTTCGCATCTCTGACTTCTCTGTCTTTCCATTAGCGATAGCACTTTCTGAAATGACCTTGCACAGCACACTCCTCACATTCGTTCAAACAGACGCATAGTCTACTAGCTGTGGGCAATCAGCCAAATCGACTCCTCCGTCCCCCCAGCAACTTAAGAAAAACCCCACACAAGCGCGTCTCCATCGCACCAGCATTGTGCATCGTATTCGTTCCACTTTGAGGTACAGTCTTTTCAAAAAACCTGTTTTTTTTTTGTTCTTGCTGTTTTTGATTATTATTTATTTTTGTGTATGCACCAGCAGAGCACAGACTACACAGCCATAGCAATTATTTACCCCCAAAAGGAGATCATTTTGGAAATGAGCATACCCCCCATGACGGCGGGAGGTGGCTGGCTCCCAACAAAGACAAGAGCCCGCATACAGTGGAAACAAGTGAACACAAAAAAAAAATGTATATATTTTCATTTAAGTGTTCACTTGTGAAGCGAACGTCATGATGCCGACGAGCGGAGGTATGAAAATCACACCTTTATTTCAATACCCCCAGCAGAAGGACGACGCGGCCGGCACAATGAAAAAACACGAAATTTTCGGGATAACTCCTCGCCGCGCGCCACCTTAATGTACATGACGAGGCCCGCCGCCGAATGAACACCAGCAGCGGCAGTTTACTGTGCACCAGACAGAAACGAGTGCATCGTATCGATCGTTTTTTTTTTTGTTTTCGTGTGTTTTTTTGCATTTGCGTACAAGTGGTACACATACCCATCTCTTGCAGGATTTCTTTTTTTGTGTGAAATTCGTGTAAAAATGCAGCAGCAAACAGAGTGGTGCAGCACCCCCATAGAAGGGCAACCCAACGCAATGCAAACGCAACCAACGAACCACCACCGTCACCACTATTATGATACCAGTACCAGCACAGTGAACTGGCAAAACCCCAAACCCGTGTCGTGCCGAAAAAAGTGCATTTTTACTGCATTTATCGTAGAATGACGAAAAAGTATCGCAAAATTGTGTGCACCGTACACATGTACACAATGCAACGCATCCAGCCACTGAGCCAGTCAGCCAGTGAGCCCAGCAGGATATAATGTATGACAGGACTGCACTAAATATCCTATACATATGCGAGGCAAATACACAGCTCCTGGCGGTCGGTAGGGGGCACGGGAGAGTGTGAGATGCAGATGGGATGGAGAAATACAGAAAAAAAAAAATACAGCCCGTACGTGAATAAATAATAAGTGGTCCGGGGGTGGGTGGGTGCACTCCTACTTATTCCCTTTTTGAAATTGCGAAAAATGTGCACACACAAAAAATTATGAGAAGCCATTCTCCGGCAGTCGCAGTCGTCCTCGTCGTCGTCGTCGTCGTCGTCGTCGCTGTCGTTGCCGCCGTTTTCGTCGTATTTGTCGTCATCGTCAGCCAGCCCACTCCTATTCATTGGTGTCCCATTTGGGACAAGGATTGTACTCGTACTCTTACTCTTATGCTCGTATCTGCGTGCGTGCATTTCGGGGTGATTCGAGGGGGTAAGTGGATACAAACTCACTCTCTTCTCTTTTATTTTTGTGTGTGTATGCTTTCTGCTGTTTTTTCGTGAGTTAGAGAAAAGGTAAATGACTTTCGGCATTGAAATCCTTTAAAAAAAAAAAAACCATGCCCTCCTCTCCCTTTCACACACCGCACCGGCAGCTCACCGCTTCTTGCACTTAAGCAGGATATGCAGAAAAATGCAGTGCCGTAGTACATCATCAGAACAACCCTCTTCCATTGCACGAAACAATGTAAGATACACTGCCAGCAACCGACAGGAGCTAATGTCGTGCCTGCACGTACCCGCCTTCGCAGAGGCAGCAAGAAGGAGAGAGAGAGAGAGTGCTTGAATCCGGGGGGAGGGGGCTCGGTGCCGAAAAAATGTTTGTAGCCAAGCTGTAAATTATGAATGGCAACAAGGAGTGGAACGACATTCAGGAATTCCCAACACACGAAATTTGAGAAAAAGTACGTATCCACATCCCAAGCTGCCCTCTACCCCTCTCCCCCACACACACTGGCAACCCAGGGACCGCCGCGCCACTGCGATGCTGGTAATGTCAGCAGAGAGGTCCTTTCTTCAAGTGTACGTTGAATTTTCGTAAATGCAGTGAGACGCGAGAGTGAGAGTGAGTGTGTGTTTTTTTTGAGATGCATCCTGCTTGGATCTTGTTGAAGAAGTACAAAAAATTAATGAAAGGATGTGCTGTACGCATTTGTAGACATGCGGCAGATGGGCTGTGGGGGTGCCTGGGGAGTGAGGGAGTTCACTCCGGCATTTATGCTCCGCATGCCAGTGAAGTACCAAGGATTTTCCAATCGAAAAAGAAAATGCTATTAAAAAACTGTAACTGAATATTTCGTCGATGTTGTGATTTGCGAGTTGCTCGTAATTGGGAGTAAATATTGCTTAGGCAACCAGCCGGCGTGTGTCTGACTCTGAGTCTGGGATGGTTTTGTTGGCCGAGAGTTTTTTTGCTTGCACGAATTCCGAAAGGAGTTTCTGTTTTATGGCGGTGGTCGGAAGGTATGCCTTCATCTTCATCTAATGGATGCAAGAGGGAGGAGGGTGGGAGTATCGTTCGAAAGCAAATGGAGATCCGAGCTCCTGCTTAAGGTCTGGTCTAGGAGAGGTAAACTCCTTTTGCAACACTCTAATCGGGAAAAAAACCAATGCGGCTTTCGGCTGTGGACACAGATCCTGAAAAAGACATCTATGATAATACAGTCTGAGGCGACAGTCCGAGGCGGACCTGGGCCTAGCTTCTCAGCAAACACTCGTGTTGTACGTGCTCTTGTTCCTTCGCTCGTGGAAGGGAACTACAGTTTAATGCCGACTCCGAGCCACGGAGTTGAGAAGCTTTTTCTAGACAAGAATACTCTTTGAGCATTGTCAGTGACTCGAAAGCCGTGAATTCTGAAAATTGGTAAGTTCGGGTATCGAACTTGACACCCTCTGCGTAGGAGTCGACGCAATTACCCACTACACCACGGCGACCCAAAGACATCTCGCATGTCGTATGTGAGAGCAACAGTTCGATAGACATGGACAAATTGATCGCTTTGTGGCGAACATGGTCCAGTTCGAAACGGCCACTCGATTTTGGCAAAGTAATGAACTGTCGCGGCAGCTGCAGTACCGGTCAAAAAAGCGCGAAACTGTGGGTGTCGTCATAAACGTCAGAAATCTGAGCCAATAAAGGGTGGTTCAACGAAAACGCACGATGATAATTGTAAATAAAACAAAAAGTTTTCAGAGAATTGTCTTAATATTTATTATTATGAAGGATCTATTATTTTGGATCCATGAAACAAAGTATCGGTTAAATGCTCGCCATGGCTTCGGTGGAATAGCTCTATCCGATGGTCCGTACTTTCAATGAGTCTGAGACATAACTGAGGTTAAATGTCGTTAATGTTCCGAATTATCTCATCCTTTAGCTCTTGAATTCTTAGAAAGAAGTCCAACGGTGTCAAATCACATGATCGTGGCGGCTAATTAACATCTCCACGACGTGAGACAACGCGGCCATTAAATTTCTCATGCAATTGTCTCGGTACATTGTTGCGTTGGCTGTGTGACAAGTGGCACCATCTGTTGGAAGCACATGTCCTCCAGGTCCATATCCTCAATTTCTGGCCACAAGGAGTCCGGTAAGATCTCGCGATAGCGAACACCACGGTAACTGCTTGGCCGACCTCATTTTCGAAGAAGTAAGAAGTAGGCCGCCCATAAACCGCACCAAACAGTCACTCTTTGTGGAGGCATCGGCTTCTGAACAACCCCTCGTGGGTTCTCATTTTCCTAAATGCGCCAATTCTACTTATTAACGAATCCACTGAGGTGTAAGTGTGCCTCGTCGCCTCGTCGTTGATTTTCTTTGTAAAAACACTGAAACAAAGAAATGGCAAATTAAGTTGCACAAGTGACTCACAATTAACATCGTGCATTATGGTTGGACCACCCTTTACAATCGCATTTCTTTTCTCATTCATTTTTGAACACACACACTGGAGAATATGTCAACATCCCTGGTTAGGTACAATTGTCATCAATCATCGACTATTCACAAACCTAAGAAGTGGCCGCGAGACAAATGGTGCGGAATTTGATTTTTGCGCATCTGATAGAAAAGGAAATTATACAGTACAAACTCGATTTCCGCAACTAACAGAAATTAAAGCACTTGCTCCTTTTTTAAAAAGAAAAAAAAATAGGAAATAGCAATGTAATGAAAAAAAAAACAATTTTAGAAAATTTTAGTAAATCCGTTGCCATTTAATCCCCTCACTCACGGGATGGTTTAGTAATGTAACCAGATTTAGCAGTTTCCTTCGATTTACGCAGGATTTGACCATTAAAATTACATGCAGCAGATTTGTTGTCATTTTTTTAAATCTCGACAGTTTTCAGCAGTTTTTGAAAAGTTGTATAAATTCCAAGTATCAAGTATGCAATATTTGCCTTCAAATGAAATGCATTAAGGTGTTAATGTGGCGAATCACATTACAAGCGTCAAATAAGGAAGGAATAAGCACATCTTTTCAACGTGCAACGTGTGGAAGCATTTTTAATTTAACTTTATATACAATTGCAGTGCAGTTTACCAATTGATAATTTACTAACTCGAGCTCTTTCATTTTTAAGCCCACAAGAGAAATGTTTCCAAATATGGTACAGGAAAATGATACTCGAATGGCAAATAAAATTTGATAAACATATTTATTTATTTATTTAAAAAAGTTAACATATAATTATTAAAATTATACGTCAGCTGTAAAGCCAGGCGATGAACCTTAGAATATTTGATAAATATAAATGTATGAGATCTTTTGGCAACCGTAAGATTCATGTCATGTGTTAAGGAAATGTTACTAAAATAGAAAGAAACGAAAAATATGCTACAGTGTGTAAGTTTGAATATTATACATATGTTTATTAGATTTGCAAACAACATCTCATTAAGAACTAAGAACCGTAATCGCTCCAGTAATGAAAATGCAGCATCAATCTTCCAAGTAAAGCCCGCCTCCTGTTTGCTGTTACAACTTTCTTCTAAATAATAAAATATTCCGAATAATTATTTTTAATAACTTTGTAAACAACTAAATTTAAAAATGATAATAATAATAATAATAATAACATGGGCGGCGCGACAGTCCGAGACGGACCTGGGCCTAGCTTCTACAGCAACCACTCGTGTTGTGCGTGCTATTGTTCTTTCCCGCGTGGAAGGGACCTACAGTTTAATGCCGAGTCCGAACGGCTAATTTGAGAAGCTTTCTCTAGACAGGAATATTCTTTGAGCATTGTCAGTGACTCGAAAGAGGTGGAGCCGTGAACTACCAAAGGTGGTGAATTCGGGTATCGAACCTGGCACCCTCTGCGCAAGAGTCGACACACTAACCCGCTACGCCACGGCGATTTAGAAATGATAATCCATTTAAATTATCATCTTCTATGTCAATAATTATTTTACAATAATTATAAATTGAATACTTGACTTAGTTATTCTCACAACTTCCCAGACGGAACTCCAGCACGCACTCGATAGGTTTGTGGCCGTATGTGCTGATTCTGGGATGGACAAATCAGAAGTTATGGTAATTTCCAGAATGCATTCTACATGGAGCAGGTGGAGAAGTTTAAGTATCTCGGAGTCTTCTTCACGAGTGATGAGAGGAGTATTACTGAACCTTTCCTGTAGGATGGGTCAGTTCTGACACAGCTTGAGAGATCTGTAATCAGGAACGCCGAGCTTGGTGTGAAAGCCAAGTTAGCAGTTTTCTACTCAGTATCTGTTCCAACTCTCACTTAAGTCATGAAATTCGGGTAATGACCGAAAGAATAAGATCGCGAATACAAGCTGCTGAGATGAGATTTCTTCCATCTGTTGTGGAAATTGCTCGCCGGGATAGGTTCAGAAACACGACACTGCGAGAGGAACTCAACGTTGAGCAGCTGCTTTTTCGATCGGAAATAGCTATGCTTCGTTGGTTTGGTCACGTAGCACCATCACGACTTCCGAGGCGAGCCTTGAATGCGATTTCATCAGGTAGGCGACCACTTGGCAGACCCAGGATGAGGTGGTTAAGACCATAAACGCGCCTGGTTACGCTTGGGTATCAGTTAGAGTCGATGTCGAAGGATCGAGTTGCCTGGACATCCCTCGTCCAGGCACCCCGCGATCCGTTTAGTGGATCATGGGGGTCAGAAGATGATGATGATGATGGAGTAAATCATTAATGTTGAACATAGTTTATATGTTATCAGAAAACGAAAAGTTAGAATTGACACGTACAAAAGCAAGAAAGAAGTTTGACATTTTAGTTTTGCGAAAATTGAGGAGGGCTACGTAAATAGGGTTTGTACTGTCCCATAGTCGCACAAAAAAAAACACTTAAAAAAGTAGAGTAGGGCGAGGAGGTTCTGACATGTCAACTGATATTTTCGAAGATTAGATACACGCGTTTGGAAACAAAGCAAAGAAGAGCAGATAGAAGGTATGCTCCGTGCATCTTTTCAAATTGTTTGTCTTCAAAAAAACGCAAGCAAACCACGAGTTTCACTATTGTTAGAACCGCAATTGGTTTTTTTGCTGGAACCGAAAAGTTCCAGCAAGTACTTAAAAGCTGATTTGTTTAGCTTATGGTATTGTTGAAATCTGGTGAAATATAAATGTATTAATTTATTTTAAAAAAGGCTAAAGACTTTTGTTTACATATACAGAGGTTCAAGCAACTCCAAAAGATTACAATAATCCCTTAAATGTCTTCGAAACACTTTCACTTCGTTAGTTTCTCCTCGGGTAAAATCCTCATGACTATGCTGTTAATTTTGTGACAATTACATCTGCCGAGACTTGGCAGCACTGATTCCACTCTTTTTCAATATTTCGCTGATGAAGGAATGAGGACGGCATTCGATGTTGATCCTTTGAACGGGGTACAATTGAAATACAGAGACAATAAACTTAAATCTAAATAAACATTGAGATTTTCTTGTGTTGAATTATTGTATCGTTAAACTTTTAGCTTGAATTCAATTTATAAAAACTTGTTCTAACTTCACTAAAGACACACACTTTATTCAATTATTTGTATTTCCCACTACTTGTCAAAATGACACTTGTTCGAAAAGTTACAGCGGATTCGAAGTGGAATTTTGTTCGGCCGAAATTCATGACAACCTTTTCGCAGTTCGGGCAAACACAAATAATTCGGGTGAAATGCTGTTCGGGCGAGATTCATGATAAGGCTGACTTTAAATCTGTTCGTTTTTTTTTTGTATTTTCACATTCAATCACTTTTTTTTAATTCCGGCTTAATAATTCAGGAAAAAATGACACTGAACTGAACTTAGACTGAACTTGTTGCAACGCTGATCAGAAACCTGGATAAGGATAAGGGGAAAAGTAGGTGCAACTTCAGACTATGGACACAAGAAATTATCATATGTCATATTTAATGGAGGGTCGGCTACTGCTTAAACATGATTTGTTGCTTTCCTTGGAACTGGAGTTTAGAGGAGTACATGACGAAAATTGTCAATGAAGCTAGAACGGTTTGTTCGGAATCAAAGGTAGAAGGGTTTATTCACACACTTCGCCGCTGAAACGTCTCTGCTGTCTACTGTTATGTTCCAATCGGGTTTCTGTTACTCGGGTGAACTGTTACTCAAACTTCAATGAGCCGTTCCCACGGAGTTGAGGTGTTTTCAAATGTCATTAGTTGTCAATTAGAAGTGGCCGAGAGTGTTGAGAACATCAGAAAAGAGAGAGAGACAATGAATACCAAAATAAACAAAATAAACTGCTAAAACACTGTAGGTTTGTTCGGGTTGAAAACCTCTTACGGTTTCAACTATCTATCAGCGAAATCGCGTGGTTCGAAACACCGAAAATGTATGACAAAACCTTGGAAGTTTGGACATTTAATGAAACCTCGCGATTTCGCTCGGTGGGAACATAGCATAAGATCTTTGATTGGATTCTTTAAGCTCGATGGATATGACTTCTCTCAAATGACTTCTGAAGCGTTTTTTTTTTAACCAGAAAAAGGTGACTTGCGCTTCCACTGTATGTAGCCAATTGTTGTCCACTTCGGTTCGTCTTCTTCGGTTGGTTGAAAGCTCCAATTGGTTTCCTTGGTATTTCCTTGAGGTTTATGTGGCAGCTTACAGACATCACTCAAAGAAGAAAGCTCTATATGCTCGTAAAGTTCTCATGCAATGAGACTTCAAAGAATGCCTCAGATTAGACTTAGCCAGCGACGTAAGCTCATGGGTGGAAAAAAAACACTCCTCAGCGGTATTCTGTCCCAAATGGGATCGATATTTTTTATTTTTTTCTGCATTCTGTGATATTTCCATCAGTCCATCAGCCCAACCCCAAGTGATTCCAAATTGTTGCTACAATATCAAATTGACGACCAGAGGTTGAGGGACATAAAGCCCAGCTAATGAGTTCCACAACTTGTGAATACGCATTTTTTTGTTTGCATCACTCGTCATTCATAGCACACAGCCTACGAACGCGTCTCTTTAAATTTTCCACACCAATGTGGTCACATACCGTCGCTCGGGCAGCCCGAAAATGCATATACTTATGAAGCACATACTCATCCCTATCCAACATTATTTACTTGGACTTTTCATTTTCATAAAAATTTCCTCGTGTATGTATGCCATATGTCTGCGAACAAAAAAGAAAAAAAAAACAAACGCACATAGCTCCAGTCAAATTCATTGTTAAACTGTTTTTCTTTTACATATAATGAGCAATTAATGTTTTTTCGTTTTTTTTTTTTTTTTTGCATTGTGCACCACCCCATACCCCCGGAGTGCATTCATGTGGAATGTGTACATAAGGAAGCGCACCGCCAACAACGCCCCGAAACGCGAATCAACATTGCAACCAATTTAAAAATGTTATCAACGAAAATTTAATCATACCTGATAATAATTTTCGTTATCGCCATTGAATTTCGACAAAGAGCTGTGTGTGTGAGAGAGAGAGAGAGAGAGAGAGAGAGAAAGGAAAAAGTGAAAAATGCTTGAAAATTGGCACAATAAACTCTGGGCCATTCCAGTGTGGATTTATTTCGCGTTTCCACGTTTTTTTATTGCTTTGCAAGAAGTAACGAAATTAACCTTATCTTTCGGAGTGAGGAAGAAAATAAAATCAGAAATCAATGCGCTCGCATTGCTTCGTGCGAAGTGGGGCTGCTTACTGAAATTCAGAGCAATTGTGTGGTAATTTTTGAGTTTCGATAATCCCCGATTGCATTGCGTAATCAAGCATTGTGGAGCTTCTTTTCACAAGAACAGTGCAACTTGGTGGCAATCGCGATGACTATTTTTGAAGTAGTAGCTGTTGTCAATAACACGCTCATTTTTACGGCTTCTGGTCTCTCTGTCAAAATAAAACAGATCATCCACGAGCTCATTGGCGAACTTAATTTGATTTCGAAATAAAATACGGAGCCATGTACAAGATCAAGGGAGATTATAGATGTATTCCTCTGAGCCAATCGCAACCGCCTCGACTAGCTCATCCTAAAAACTAGTCAAAGTGGGTCCAATATTCTCTGAAAAGCTGAACTCTAAGAAATGAGATGAGCTCCAGGGCACATCCATACACTCCAGACTTAAATGTTGTCTTGAGTAAACTTAAGCTTATTTCAGAATCGAAAGGAAAGTAGCTAAAGTATTGTAAAATTTGAAAGAGTTCAGAGAATCTAAGCATTCCTTGCGTTTACGTACGTAGGGGAGGATTGATTTTGCTCCTACTTCAGTGAGGAAAAATTACCGGAACTTAACGAAACTTAACGAAACTCAACGAAACTTAACGAAGTGATTATTCTGGTCAGTGTATCACAGTGAATGATTTTTCTGTATTTATTCAACTGCTTAAGTTGACTGGTAATGTTTGCTACGTTCTCTACGATTGGGAAAACGTAACAGAGGACGTTTAAGGTGGCGCACCCAGCTCGTAAAATTTGAAAAAGTACAGAGAATCTAAGCATTCCTTGCGTTTACGTACGTAGGGGACGATTGATTTTGCTCCTACTTCAGTGAGGAAAAATTACGGGAACTTAACGAAACTTAACGAAACTCAACGAAACTCAACGAAACTGAACGAAGTGATTATTCTGGTCAGTGTATCACAGTGAATGATTTTTCTGTATTTATTCAACTGCTTAAGTTGACTGGTAATGTTTGCGACGTTCTCTATGATTGGGAAAACCTAACACAGGGTGTGTAAGGTGGCGCACCCAGCTGGAGAAGGATCTCAATCAACTTGGCGTGCAGCTTGCCAGAGATCGTGCTAGTTGGAGAGGCTAGTTGGTTGAGGCCCAAGTCCACCCCGGACTGAAGAGGACATTAAAGAAGAAGAAGATGATTGGGCTTTAGATCAGAGGGTTGAGTTCAAACCGTTTCTCTCTTTAATAAATTCCATACATCTCCATGAAGAAAGAGATCGTGTACAGACGGTTATAACGGTTAGAGGGTTAAGATCTAAGGCGTAAGATCTAGGGCGTATCACGTCACTTTTTTATGTCTAAGAGGTACCTTGCTAAAGAACTGTCGATTATTTTCAAGAGCATTGTCAAATTACATCGATATGTGAACGATGGGGATCTCGCTTAAACCGATTAGTTTAAGGCACGGGCCTCTAGAAGATAATCCAGAAAGGGGAAAATTTTTTGCATGAATCAAAGCAATAATGGTAGGATTCTATTGATTCCTGCAAACGTGAGCACTGGCGGAACGCTTGACTAACTTGTCTAATTGCTTCAAGTGACTTTCTGATGACTTCCTTAAGCTCTGACTGGCCCTTTCAGACTCATCGCCAAACCATTAGTCCCTGACTCTAAACGAACTCCTGTAGTGGAACAATGTGAGGCTCTGGCCATGTCGTCGATCGTCCGGAAGACGTATAATACTTGATCTTTCCTCATTTATTGTCATACTCAATTTAGCTCATTTCACTTCGAAGCTGCATATTTCTAACTCACTGTGTTCGATTGATCAGAAGACTCGATTGGGCTTCGCGACTCCAGTGTATAGTGAGTTCTGCACGATGACCTCCTGAAATATATTGAACAAGTCACTTGAGAGTGCCTTGCTGGTTGGTCACGGTGTTACATCCTCTCTCACTTTGAAGGTCTCAATGAGTTCATTACCAAACTTTGTGGAGCAGCCGCAGTGATTTTGTAAGACCTACAGCTCGTCTCCATGTACGCTTTCATAACCAACCTTGGAATCGACGAGTAAGTAGTGACTATCGATCTGGAATTTTTATTTTTACACCAGTTGAAAAATCTGGTCAATTCGTCCCGCCTTGAAGAACCAATCAGATTGGCAGATTGGTTGCTTCAGGCATTCGTGAAAAATGGAAGAGGCTATTTTAGGGAGACTCTTCCTTGTTGATCAGTCATCGACATTGAGATTCCAAACATGCCCAATGCTTCCGTCCTACTGATTGAAAGATTTTAACGTAAAGCACCGCCGCTATTTTGTTCAATATTGACTTTGAGTTCATTAAACGTCGTCGACTTGTTAGCATAAACCAATGACTTAACGCCCCACAGAAAATAGTCAAGCGGCGTTAAATCGCACGAACGGGGCGGCCAATCGACTTTCGACTTTCTCTTCAATAAATCGATTGTAACGTGTGCTGTGTGGCTTGTGGCACCATCCTGTTGTCCCAGTCCATATCTTCCAATCGATAATCATGGCGCGATAACGCTGACCATTCACAGTAACGTGACGTGACGATCGTTATCGTCGAAGAAAAAATACGACGCAATAACACCGCCGGCCTGCAAACCGCACCAAACAGTTATTTTTTGGGGATGAAGTGGTGATTCATGAAGCACATGTTGATTTTCACCCGACCAATAACGCATATTTGGCTTATTGACGAACCAGTTGAGCCAAAAAGGAGCTCCGTCGTTGCGGTCACCGAGTCCGAATTTCGATAGAAAATTTTTATAATTTGCAGACGTTGCTCGTTCGTGTACTTTACCATGATGAAAATGTTGAGTTTACTGAATAAACTGACAGTGACAGATTGATGATTAGTGAAAGAGTGCGTTCACAAATTAAATTCAAAGTTGACAAACCCTTTATTTCTTGTCAAAATGCTTGGAGTAACCTGTATGGCAGCAGTTACTTCACCATATGTCTCTTCTCTCTGAATTCGAGGATATCATTTTGAAGGCCTTCGAGAGACTCTATAAAAGAGACTCAACTCATTATTGTCCATTTGCTCCGAGGCGTGTTGCCAAAAGTGCACCAAAACGTGATGATACGGCGCGAGTTTTCTGGGGCACCCCGCAAGGGGGAGTACTTTCCCCTCTTCTGTGGATAATAGTGGAAGACGGAATTCTTAATGAACTTAGCCATGGCGGCTGCAAGCCAATATCCTACGCACACGTCATAGCCTTAGTCGTAACAGGCAAATTTCCCCAAATCATTAGAGACATTAAGGAAACCTCTCTACAGAAACTAGAAAGGTGAACGGGAAGAGCTGGTCTAGATGTTAACCCATCCAAGACGGAACTCGTACTGTTCACAAAAAGATACAAAATACCTCCTTTAATCCCACCAAAGTTGATGAACAAGGAAGTAAGTTTTACTAGTCAGGCCAAATACTTAGGCGTAATACTAGACAGTGAGCTAAGCTGGAAACCAATCATTCAAGACCGTATGAGGAAGGCGGCGGAAGCTATGTATACTTGCAAGGGGATCCTCGGTTCCAAATGGGGGCTCAATCCGAAAATGACACTCTGGGTATACACAGCAGTCGTCAGACCAATTCTAGCATATGGAAGCCTTGTTTGGTGGCCAGCATTAGGACATACATTCAATCTTAGAACGAAAAGCAGTATACAAAAATTTGCGTGCATTTACTTTAAGGTGCACTTCGCTCCACACCTTCAGCCGCCATGGAAACAATGATACAGCTACTTCCCATGGATATTTACTGGAAGTTGGCGGCTACCAATGCAGCGATCAGGTGGAGGGAATGCAACCGCTGGAGCAAAATGCACAGTTTAGGTCACAATAATCAAGAATGCGAACGTCCCAAAGCATACAAATTATATTGCGCCCATCGTAGACTTTGAATTTGGGTATAAAACACTCACCCCAAATAAGGAACACTGGGCATCAGACGTAGTCAGAGAAGCTACCCATCTGGAAGTATATACAGACGGATCCAAAACGGAAGAAGGCACTGGACTAGCTACGTCTCTCTGTCCCGTCGATTATGCAACCACTGTGATATATTCCAGGCAGAAGTAAAAGAGAAGAGGCTGCCCGCTTACTGTCAATGAGCCCGATAGACGGGCTATTTATCTTTGTATACATAGACAGCCAGGCGGCCATCAAGGCTCTGGATACACCACCAATTAAATCAGAGGTGGTAAATCTTTGCCGTCTATCTCTTAGGAAGATAGCGGTCAGATGCAACCTTACCCTCTGCGGGGTCCCTGGGCATAGTGGTATTCCAGGCAACAGAAGGGCCGACGAGGTGGCTAGAAAAGGGGTGGGCTTGCCAATAGCAAGTAATCAGGACATCCCACACCTCTCTCTTCAAGTAATGAAGACTTTGTTACTTACAGATGCTGTCAACGCCGCCAATCGGAGGTGGATGGAATTAAATACTTGTCAAGGCTAATATGGCCTTCAATAAATCCCCAAAAAACATGCGCTCTGCTAATTCTAAATAGAAAGGAAATCAGCATTGTAAGCTGTGTTTTTTTGCAAGCGGATATACGCTTAAATTTTAATTTGCATTTAAAATACACTAACAACAACTAAGTTACTCATCGTTTCTCTAAATAAGCACGGATAAAAACAATGCTTCCAATCAATATTTTCCGTTTGTTCATTCCCGAATTTATTCATTCATTGTTTAGGTCACTGTATGTGGCTTACATTTGTAGGTGTGGTTGATGTATTAGATAATTTTTAAATGTTTTTGCATCCATAAGTATGTAAAATTTTGGTGTACCCAGAGTGTCTCTGCTATACATTCCGTTTAGGTTTCGTAATCGATTCTGTTCATTTGATGAAAATGGTTTTTATTTTATAATTTTGCTATTAAATTGAAGGTCACGCTACACAATCGCAAACCGAAGATTGTGACCATCAACCATCTCCTTAAACGACTTCACCCTTGACTGTCATAATTGTCATAAATATCGTCGGTGATGCCAAGATTTTATGATGAATTTTTAAGCGCCGAAGATCGTGTTTTGTGCACAAATTCAAGCGTATACCCGCTTGCAAAAAAACACAGCTGTAGGTGGCATTATCAGTGGTCATTGGCTATTAGGCACACACGCAAGGATAATGGGAACCCCCTACAATGACTTTTATACGAGCTATAGGGACGAAGAGGAAGAAGAAACTATACTTCACTACCTCGGCATATGCCCAGCGCTTGCAAGGGCTCTTCATTCAATACCCTTGAGGAAATGTCTGGGATTGAAATTCTGGACATAGCAAAATCTATAAAAAATACTAATTGACTGTAAGCCAGCAAAGGAGTGCATCATCCAGAGTATGCCACTAGCACACCAGTAGGTATCTTCAGGTGTTTTATTTAGTTAGTACCCAAAGAGGAACCGGCACGTTAGCTGCCGATTAGTGATATAACAATGGATCCAATCAGGATCTAAGTGGGCCAGAACGGCTTCAGTTGTGGCAATCACATTAACCTAACCTAACCTCAATTGTCCTTTTCCATTAAATACACATAACAGTCTGCAAATTACAAAACAAAAATGAGTTGATTAATTACTTACAAAAAAAGTTATTACATTTCATTTTGGTAGTGCGATTTATCAGCCACCCTGTACTTCATTTTCGCAGCACCATTTTTGTGAGAGTCATCGCTTCTGCCTTTGGGGCACAGTGGTGAGGTGAATTCACTCCTAGGCTGGGTGTCAAGATTCAATTGCCGACATGAACATAATTCAGGGCGCTACCTCTCCCGAGTGACTGATGATGACTGTCTCGAAAAGCTTCTAACAAACTGCCCCACTAGGACTCGATGTAATAAAAAGATTGATTCCACTCGTGAAAGAACCTCGTCGTTCAAAGTTGGCACGCAATTGTCTTTGTTTCTGTTGATCGCGGAGTCGAATGAGGGGAAGTCTCGGATAACCTTGAAGGATGCAGCTGATCGTGGTAACGTCCTGGCGTCCATGTTGTTTGTCATTTCTCGAAGACAGCTTCAATGCCAAGAGACGTCACACTAGCAACTGTTTCTGTTCGACACATCATCATTTGCGTATCTCATCGACGCTTACTTCCTTATTTCCACTTTGAAAGCAGAACTAAACTCAGAATTCTGATGTTCAGTGTAACACCACGGCAACCATCGCATCAGTTGCGCCGGCTTTTTCGGAATATCCAGCGTCCGGTCAATTAGTGCTGCACGGCTTACTCTAATATTTGATTACAAATACCACGTGGCGCCCCGACAACTCCCATGAGTTGCACCCACCCAAATGCATCATCTAACCTAATTCCCTGACCGGATTGTTGAACGTTCTCCGTCCGCCAGGCGAGACAGACCAGAAATAAATCACAACGACCAACTGCCGACGTCACCGACTCGACCAGTGACAACATTCAATGTCGCATGCCTTTTGTTTGCCAAAACAAAAGTGTTTCCCTTTTGCAATGACACTTAATTAATATATTATTGGACAATTTATGTGTTTCCCAAGTGATTTAGGTCACAATTTTATTGTTTATTGATTTCAAGATTAGCCGGACGATAACGGCCGCCGTCCATGTTTGCCAATGCGACCGTGTGTGTGTGTGCACAGCATGAGGGTAAATAAAATGTTTTAACTTAGTTTTTTTCCCCAGTTTTGTTTATATTTTGTTACTTTTGTAACAATTTCCAAGTGTGTGCGACTGTATGCATTTGGGTACACACATGCAGTTTGCACAGGTGAAATATTCTGGGTGATTGCGTTGTGCCCACACCAAACTTGGTGCAGTTGCTTCTGCTTTTTATTTTAGGGCGGCTGAGGGTGGGGAGCCAGGAGGGGGACGCATTTTGAATCGATATAAATGGATTATGGCACAGACATTTAATCAATAACTACGTAATAAACGAATTGGTTGAGTTTTATCCACCCAGACACTTTACGAAAAAAGGAGAATAATTCCCGTTTGTGTGGTGGCCTCCAGGTTGCTGAAGCTTTGAACGACTGTAATTGAATGCCGGGATCTGCTGATGTTATGGAGGAGGATTACCACTCCATTCGTGTTTGATTCCTTGCAACCGAAGTGGTAATCGGAAGCGTGTATCATCTCAACTTGATGGAGTGACGCAAGGTTGCAATCTGTCACCATTACTATTTCTTATTGTCGATGATGTTTAAATTGTTTAAATTCAATGGTGGACATTAGAATGACTGATTACAGTCCAAAAAGGCTGTATGTGCAGGTTGAACCAAGAATTCTCAAAGACTAAAATATGTTGCCACAAGAAAGGAGACTCCTTCAACTGCGCCAACTACCGAGGGATAAGTCTCCTCAACATCTCCTATAAGACCATCTCTGTCGTTTTGTGTGAGCGCCTGAAACCATTCGTCAACAACCTGATAGGTCCTTATCAGTGCGGTTTCAGGCCGGAGAAGTCCACCATCGATAAAATCTTCACATTACGGCAGATCCTGGAAAAAATCCAAGAAATGCAGATCAACACCCAACACCTATTCGTCGATTTCAAGGCCGCATATGACAGCGTGCATAGGGACGAGTTATACAACGCCATGTCTAGTTTTGACATTCCTGCCAAACTCGTCAGGCTGTGCAGGATGACGATGGAGAATTCTCGCTGCTCCATCAAGGTCGGAAGCGAACCGAGACCATCAACGCCAAAGGTTTTAGACAAGGCGACGCGCTGTCATGTGACTTCTTTAACATCATCCTGGAGAAAATCGTGCAAGACTCTAGAGGCATCGCCAACACTAGAGGCACGATCCTCCCAAATCCGTCCAACTGCTAGCATACGCGGCTGACATTGGCGTGATTGGTGGAACACAGCGAGCCGTCAATGAGGCGTTTGCTGGCATTGAGACGGAGGCGGCCAAAATGGGTTTAGCCGTGAACGAGGGCAAAACGAAGTATATGCTGTAAACAAGAAAGGACGCACAACATCGACGACTTGGCCAAAACGTCGCCATAGGCAGCTATAACTTCGAGGTAGTGAAGGACTTCGTCTACCTCGGCTCACAAGTGAACAACACCAGTACCGAGGTTAAACGCAGAATTACTCTTGCCACTCGCTGCTTCTTTGGGCTCAAGAGGCAATTGAGCTCTCGAAGGACCAAGCTAACATTATATAACACCTTGATCATCCCTGTCCTGCTCTATGGTGCGGAGGCATGGACAATCTCAAAAGCGGATGAAGAAGCACTTGGTCTTTTCGAGAGAAAAGTTCTGCGTTCAATCTTTGGTCCTGTCTGCGTTGATGGTTATTGGAGAAGAAGATTCAACCACGAACTGTACGTACTGTACAGCGGCTTAAGCCTAGCCAGGTGTCTACGGATTCAACGCTTAAGATGGCTGGGGCATGATGAGCGCATGGACAACACTGATTCAGCCCGAAGAGTCTTCGACTCCGAACCAGTGGGACATAGCAATAGAGGATACCCACGGAACCGATGGCGCACCCAGGTGGAGAAGAACCTCAATCGACTTGGTGTGCGCAGTTGGAGACAGCTGGCTAAAGATCGTGCCGGCTGGAGAGGCTTACTGGTTGAGGCCCTAATCCACCCCGGACATTAGCGCCACCCGAAGAAGAAGAAAATATATTGCCAATACACAAAAGAATGTGAATGTAGCAAATGAAGGTAGTGGTGGCTATTAAATAAATGCAACATGGCTTAGTCAATCATTATCTTTACCACGAAACAGGCAGGTAACTAATCTGAGTCGCAACAAACACGGAGGAGGCGGCGGCAAGCTCTGTTGCGTGGAATAGTTGCGTCGATTTTTTAACCAATAATCTCTACTTGGTTTTTTTTTTCTCTTGTACAACCCATACCGTGTAGGCAACGACACCGCGACCAGGGTAGATCTGTTGTATCGAAGGGTTGGAGTTAAGACAAAACACAAACCACTTCCCTCATGAAAGAAAGTAAATCTTTGGTAGTGGAATTTTTTAATTCCACTGAAGTGAGTATCTCTCTATGGAAGATACGTTTCCTTAACCAGATTATTGCTGGACAATCACGCAAGATGTGCTCACAAGTCTCTACATCTTCGAGGCAAAGCTTGTTGGCTTGTAGGCTTGTTAGCAATCTTAAGCTATCCTTATTAAGATGGAGTATTTCCTTATAAGAATAAGGCCTGATTAATCTCTTGGACTACCTAAGACCATGATCATGTGTCCACTGGTCTAGGCGAAGTCTGTTTTCCCACTCGTTAATCAGAGTTGTAGCTGCTGCAGAACGGTTCTGGACCGACGACCGCAGATTCAGAGCCAACTCTCGGAAGCTCATCTGCTTATTCGTTGCCTTCAATCCCTCTGTGTCCAAGGACCCAGCCAAGTTTGACTTTGTGAGGCAAGGCGTCATAGCAGCAGTTGACTGTTTTGGAGTCCATTAGATTGGACGAAAGGGTTTTTTGTGCTGCATGACTGTCTGAGAATATTTGTATTATGGCGCCCTTGATAGAGGTTAGTCTGGCGCAGATCTCGATAGCGTGGTTTTCGGCTTGGAACACTGTAGGACTTGACCTCATTGGTACGAAAATCCTTGTGTTAGCTCCAAAGACTCCTGCCCCCACCCCAGAATCCATCTTTGATCAGTCTGTGTGTCAAACCAGACTTCTAGGGTCTAGTGTTGGGATACCATTAGTCCACTTTCCGCGGTCCAATATAGGTGTGCTTTTTTGCGTTTTTTTATATACGCTTAAATTTCAATCTGCATGCTTAAGTCACTCATCATTTCTATCGCCGCTTTTAAAATGAGCGCGGATAAAAACAATGCTTCCAACCATTATTTTCTGTGCGTTATCGATGATTCAATCCTTAATTTATTAACTCACTAGATTTCGTATCCGGCTTTGCCCGGGCTTGTTTCTTCAACCGGTACTTTACCTGCATTAATACCACACTTTTTAATTTAAAACAATAATAAGACTACTCGAACCAGAACTCAGAGAAGAATTTGAATTTTCTTTTGTCATTGATGCCTATCCCAATCTCTCATTCACATCCCTACTTATAATGACTACAATTCGTTCACTGCGTGGATACATGTTAAAGTTTGAATTATCAATGTGTGCTGCAGCAAACCGGACGGAAATTACGATTTTTTCTCAACCATTTACACAACGTGGAGGGATATCAAGCGAATCATAAAAAAAAAGTTCTTGGAAATCCCATCTATGTACCTTCGCGCGATGTTCACTTGTTGTGCAAATTGAAGTCAAACTTCATGAACCATGAACAAAATTAGCCTATCTTTTAACACATTATGTAATTAGTCTAGCTCTGAAATTTTATCTAAATCGGGTAATCAGTTCAGAAGTTCAATATTCACAATTTGAGCAAAATTGAATGAATTGTGTGTAGCGAAAATGTTTATTGTTTCCTTTTTGTTTGGTGACTTAGGCAGTCGTTCGTATATGTTCGATTGAGACGTAGAAAAAAACGAATGGTTGCACCAAAGCAAAATATGAAAAATGTGTGTGTATATATGGGAGTTACAACACACTGGACGATGGATGGATACCGGATTGATGCAACCACCCTCTTTTTGAGAATTTTATTCCCGTTTAAAAAGTGCTCGTAACTTCCGAACCGTATGTCGTATCGACTTAAATTTTTGTTGAAAATTTCAAAGCTCTGCGACGTGTAGTTTCGGAGCCTTTGTCGGTCAGACACACAAACTTTCTGCTTTATAGTTAAGATTCATTGTCCTGCCGCATAGACATCATATTCACAATATTATGCGCCTAAAAGCATTTTTTCCTGCATTTTTGAACATTTGTTCGGGTGGTTGATGTATTTAATTATTTTGAAATGATATTGCATCCAAAAGTATGCAACTTTTGGTATACTCAGCTTGTCTGGGCTATACATTTCATTTATGTTTCGTAATCGATTCTTTGCATTGTTTCAAAATCTGTTTAAATTGATAATAATTAAAGGTATTTTTCCACTTAAAGATATGGTCACGCTACACAATAGCAAACCGAAGATTGTGACCATTAACGATCAACCAGCACCTTAAACGATTCCACCCTTGACTTCACCAAATGTCATTAATGTCGTCGGTGGTGCCAAGTTTTTATGGTGAATTATATGTCTTTTTGGGAACATATAATTTAAGCATATATACGCTTGCAAAAAAAACACACCTTATGTCAACTTCAAAAAGCCCCCCGAAACAGTTGCCTGACCATGGTATCCAGCATTGTACTGAACATGCCTCTATTAGGAATTGAGTTGAGTTTACTTAGGTGACCGGTTAGGTTACCAGGTCTAGCTGCAGTTTATTAGCGTATCCAGCATCGATCTTCCTGTCGGTGCGCGGCGCCTGTTATTCACACACCCTCTGTCACCTGTTTACCGTTGACTGTTTGAGTGTTTTTGGCCACCAGACGATGGCCGCGTATGTGATTATGGGTCTTACCGGCATGAATAATTTTTGGGGAAAGACTCCAAATCCTGCCGCATAGACATCTACTGGCCCACAGTGTGCACAAGTTCTGCGACTGACATGATGTGTGAATTCCAGTTGAGTCGTTTGTCCAGGATTACGCCAAGATGTTTAACTCCACTGGAATAGACCAGTGTTGTGTGTTGGTTGATTATTATGGGTTCCAGGTTGATACATAACCTCCCTGAGAAAGGCACTAGAACGGTCTTGCTGGGGTTATTAGATAATCCTTCTAAGCCACACCATTCCACGACTTGTAACAGTGCATTCTTCATTACACTAGTTAGTGTCGCTTCGTGCCTACCCCTAATAAACACAAACTGCGTCAGCACAATCTTGTACGGATGTAGGCCCAAATCCAACCGCAAAATATCGGATTGAGTCTCTGATGATGCCAAAGTCAGCTGAATTCCGCCGTTGGCTAAGTTTTCTTGATTTCGACTACAGTCTGTCTGGCTGGTGGTTTAAGATCGAAAAGATTGGACTCTTCAGGACAAACCGCATTCCACACTTACAACCGAACCAGCATTTTATCATTTTGTTGGCATTTCATACACGTCAGCTTAAAAGACTGTGTGTGCGTGTGCGTGCAACGTACTTCTCTTTAATTTTCATTGATATTGATTAGTCCGTTTCTTCTTACCTGTCTGTGTGTTCCACTAATGTACACACATTAGTGCATCACACTTCGCTCGAATTCCCCCCAGACACCACTTCAAATTCGTATCCTTTTTATTCCCTTCCTGTCTGAGTCTCCAATTCATCACACAAACTAGGAGAAATGAAAAACTGCAATGACTAAGGAATAGCATTCCCAGAGAGAGAGCGAGAGAGAGAGAAACCACAAGCAAGTTTCCTGATGTTTTTTTTTTCTTTTATTGGAACCACCCTCAACAACAAGAAGGAGAAAAACGTATGTCAACGCAAGCGCACTTCAAGGAATGGCACATGCAACAGGCTACGTGTGCCCCAACGATGATTACGTCAACACATTAACCGCTGTGCTATCATTTGTGGGTGGGAAGTGGGTTGAGGCAGGCGACGACGATTTATTCCGACCGAAAATGCCTTCAGAGGAGCGACCTGGCGTGGTGGTCCTTCGCTGGTGGTGAGTGCATTGGAATACCCATGTCCGTGGATTTTGAATTGAATCCCTTGTCCACCCCCTTCTTCTTCTGATGGTGATAGTGGAACAGAACAACGGTGGCAGTGTCTGAAATCCTAGTCACCCACCACACCACCGATGTCCAACCAATACAAAGGCATGTCATATCGCTGCAGCAGGGGCTGGCACAATAAGTTAACACAGCGGTTCTAGGGTGCCACGTCGAAGGAAGGACATCGCGGCGCATAAGGCAAGGGTTACCCAAGTGGATGGTGAGCGATGGGTGCTGTGAAGGGGATCACTCTCACTTCAGTGACAACGAAACGAAATCACTTTAAGACACACTCGCTGCTCGCAAGTGGCAATTTTAACTTTGGGCCGGATTCGGAGCGAATTCGAACCTGTGCCCACACCAATTACCGCTGGCAAAATATGATGGAGGGAGGATGGGTGCTTGGGGTGGCTTCGGAGAAGTGCACTTCCTTTTTGGTCGTCATCATCATCATCATCGTCCTCCTCGTTGCCATAGTCATTGTCATCGATGTGTTCCACATTTGCTGACGAGGATCTTAACTAACAGGTTAGCGTCAGCAGAATTTTAGTTTTTGAAGGATGTGTGGTGGAAACCGAAATCTACTGTAGTTGGGTAGTGAAATGTTGTGCACAGTTGGGGTGCAGATGGGGTTGATATTATTTTCAGAATTCGAGGGTGAAATATTGATTTGAAACGACTTACTGCCGTGGGTGTGAGTTGTGGGTGCAGTTGTGGACAAAAAGCACTCAGGACTACGGTTTTCTGAGGTCAGTTACTCTTTGTTTCTGGTGCGCCTCCCCCCGCGGTAGGGTGGGCAAACCGCCATCACACGAGGAGCGCTTGCTCATTGAAGTTCCCTTTTTATGGGAAATTAAAAGGGTTGACGTGTGTGGATGTACATATGGGGGCTTTATTGAAATTTGCTTCCTGGTTGCGGGGAAGAATGGGCGGACTGATTTGATAGTTGCAACAATGCAATGGGGAGCACAAGGGCGGCTAGGTGATAGTCATCTTAAATCACTCGAAATGTAATTATGTTCATGGACACGTGGCCGATGGAAGAAATTAACCACGCCCGAATTTTTGAAGAGAACTACTCCACATTGATGTTGGATACCAGGAATTTATGTGGAAATAGGAAAATAATTTGCTGATGTGCGTTTAGAGGTCTTTGAGTCGAACTGGTTGGGACTGGGACAAGATTGGGTTTAGTTTAGGGCACAACGAGCTCACCTATGTGGATTATGCTGCCTTAATGGAACCTGGTAAATTTGCCTCCAGTCCGAAACTTGTTAACTGGAAGTCAACCCATAGAAGATATACAGTTCCCCCCATCAGCAGTTCCTCTATATGCGGTACAACGTGACCGCTTAGGTTAGGTTTGGGTGATTGCCACCACTGTAGCAGTTGTGGCCCACTTAGATCCTGGTTGGATCCTTTGTGCAACCACTTCCCGGTTCTTTACACCTGCTCCTCTTTAATTCAAAGGGACTACACTAAGGAAAAGAAAATAAACCTGGAGACTGCCTAAATGGTACTCCAGTGGCCTACTTTGACAAGTCCACTCCTGTGCTGATTTATAGCCAATTTGTTTTCCTGATTAACTTGGCTATGTCTTGTATCTTTAAGTGTGACATTTCCGCTAGGTTACTGATAAAGTAGTTGCCGAGTATATCATTTCTAGTTTTTGCAAGGGCTGGACAAGTGCCGAGGAGGTGAAACGTATTTTCTTCCTTCTCCTCGTCTCTAGTCGTTGTGAGGGGCTCCCATTCTTTTGGGATCGATACCGATAAGGCAATTGCCGGTGATAATTCCTACTACGTTCCTTATTACATTCCTGTTTAGTTTTAGGAGTGTATTTGTTGTGTTTGGATTTAGTTAAGGCCAAATGAGCCTCGAAGTCCTACATGTAACTATTTCCATCCATCACCGATTAGCGGAGTCGAAGGCATCTGTAAGTAACATGTTACTTATAACTTGGAGTGAGGGATATGAGGTGTCCTGATTATATACCAGTGGCAGTCTCACCCCTATTCTTGCTAACTCGTCAGCCCTTTCGTTGCCTGGAAAACCATTATGCCCAGGTACCCAGCCTAGGGTAAGGTTAGATACAGGGGCTGCTAGTGCATTCACAAGCACAATTTGACCATATTGGTCCATTGTCCATTGACTACTACTCCAGTGATAGTGCCGTTAATTTGATCCCAACGGCAAATGGTGACTGGACCAGATTTGAAAGACAAGTAAAAGCGTATTAACTTTGCTTTTACTGGGATTCGAACCAAGGACCCCGCTAACCAGGGGCAGGCACTCAACCAACTGCGCCATCCAGTTGTTCAGCGTGGGGTTAGCTTGCATCCAGAGATAATGGATGATAGAGATATCCAACTTCGGCCATTTTTTCCCCTAGCCCACAACGAAGATGTTGTGGTAATCCCTTGTATTTCACTTATACACCTACAACGCTCGTCAATTCAACACAATATGGCGGCCGATTCGTGAATTTTGTGGGAAAAAAACGGCAGATTCATGAATTTAGCGGGAATCCATGTACTTTCCATGTAACGTACATGGGTATGTTGTTCGGAGGGTGTTAAAAGTTGACTAGTATTTTTAAGGGAATTTTTTTACATTGTTATATGGACTTTTGTGAATAACAATGTATTGCAATGTCCATTTAACTGGAACTATTTGACCTTAAATTAATTCTTAAGTGTATATATAGCCTATTCATAAATCATACCTGACAAATTAACTCAAAAAATTAAGCCCGCTTTATACACTTAAATCATGAATTCTGAAAAACTCATGAATTCAATTTAAACAATTTGATAAGAACAATGGCAATATATTGCAACTTTTACTAATGCTAAAAAATGGTTGTCAAAACTTCTTATTTGTGATTCACGCTTTAATAATATTTTTATTATTGGTTAACTGAACGTGTGAATGTATTATTAATTTTAATTCATCTGAAAAAATTCACACTATGTTGTGCATTCATTAATTATATCCAAGTATTTCAGATTGTAAATTGCTCAAAGTTTTAATGAATTGACTTCATGAACATAAGCTTTGTTCGTTCGTTTACACCTCCATACTGTGTTGAAAATTGAACACCAAAATTTGAAAAAAACGTTCAAATAACGAGCGAATTTTCAAATGAGAACTCTAATTCACCCCAATACTAAGGTGGGGAAGGGTATCAGCTGTTCCACAGCTGTTCTTAAGAGCTCACACGTATTCACAGACAGGGGACAAAAAGCGTATAAAAAACGCTGTCAGATGAAATCAAGGGGCAAGGGAGGTAGAAGTTGGATATCTCTATTATAGGTTATCTCTGGTTGCATCTAACCGCTGTCTCCCTAAGAGATAGACTGAAAAAGCTTTACCCTCTTCGTTACCGCTTACTCCTAGTCCCTTTTGGGACTGTACACTTTTAAAGCGTGGTAGATCTCGAAGAATAAGTGTGGTCAATTTGAAAAAAAAGCGTGGTAGATCCTGTGGTGGGCTTACTGTATATACAACTCCTCACCAGTTGTATATAATACAACTCCTCACCAGGGATGAAAATGTTGATTCCAAAAAGTGAAACAAATTGCCCAGTAAAACGGAGTAGATTTGCAAAATGTGGAGCAGATAATGAAAAAAAGTTTTTTTTGCTGAGGTGCGACGAATATAAGGTCCAGTAAAAAGAAATCCATTATTTTTGCACGAGATTAAGGCTGAATTCACCATAGTCAAAATGGTTCGATTTAGGTCAAATTTTCTTGGATTTGTTGGATTATTTTGATGCCATATTGAATCTTGCTTCATAAGCCTCTCTTAAAACGAACTTTTCACCAGCAAAATCGAGTGCCATGGCGAGGAAGAGTTGGTAATCACTTGGTGGTAGGTCCGGACTATAAGGACTGCATAAGGATCTCCCAACCACTCTACCTAATCGTGCTTCCTGATACAAAATTCTTCTCCAATGGTCTTCTGGGCGATTGCTTCCTTCAGGTCGTCCAATTGTCGAGAATACAGTTCCGAATTAAGAGGTTATCAGCTAATATTCCAGTCGATGCCAATTCTAACAAACAGACAGTAAGCCATCAATCCTGGCTTGCCCACTCCTTGAGCCGACTCAATGTGATTCAACCACGACCACGACCACTTTTGCTTGACGTTAGTTTAAGTAAGAAATAGAGTATTTTTGCTTACTCTATTAGAGTTATAGAATATAAAGTACGCCTACATGAAATAGAGTGCAATACTCTATTTTAGAGTACGGTTGGCAACCCTATGAGCGTGGGGTATTATATATCGAACCGAATTATATTCACGAAACAGCCACATCGGGCAAGGACGTTCTGCAAGGCAGTTAATTTCGATTGCGGCAAAAATAGGAGCTGTGACTGTTTACACCCGTGTGCCTCTAACAACCATTCAAAGCGATGGTTGAACTACCCACTGTTCATCAAGAAACGTGGTGTAGTTTAGAAACGCATTTTGGACTTACATAATATGTTGTATTCACACAAAACTAAAATTTCGATAGATCGTTAAATTTCCCCAAACGTAAGAGGTTTCGTCATACATTTTCGGGGTTTCGAAACCTCGCGATTTTGGCGAAATTAGGTTGAAGTCCTCTTGAGTTCATTCGTTTCGTGAGAGGTTGTCAAACCGAACAAGGCTACAGCGCAATGAGATTCAGTTTATTTTTGTCCGATATGAAGTATTACAGAGAAGTCCGACTTCTACCTCTCTTGTCCCGTAAAATGTTTGACAACTGTTTTTTATAACGTTTTCTTAAACCACATTGACCAATCAGAAGACGACATTTACGTTATTTCGTGAATCACCGCCAAAAATTCATGACAATCTGTCAAAAAAGCACTCGTCGATGGACTAGGGGGCAATTGGCTGTGAAGTCGGCTGGTCTCTGTAATATTTCATTTCTGATTTTTGTGTTCATTTTTAGATGTCAAAATATATAAACCTGCCTCTTTTTTTCCACTATTATGTATTGCTTTCCTGTGAACAAATAGCTCGTTTTGCTGGCTTATCAGTTGTTGAATGTGTTTCGACGGGTTGCCATTCTTAGTTTTTAAAGTTTCTGTTTTTTTTCCATTTTCGAATAACCATGACTCTAAAGCGTAGTTGGCAAATTATGTATTGCTTCCAAGTGAATCAAACTTAAGAGCGATAAAGCGATAAAATAAAACCATTACAAAGCATATAACTGTATGCCGTGACCGACGGATGTACGCTTAAATCTTTTGAACTACGCATCGAACTTCAATGGGATTTCATCAGTAGATACAGTCATTCAAGAGGAAGGTTTATAGGGGAAGGTATTTTCCAATATTTTATGTGTTGTTTTTTCCACTACGTTTGTTTTTGTTTTAGTTATTACCTGAAGGGTTATCAATTATATGGCGAAACTAACAAAATGATATTGTTTACTATTAATTAGAAGACTTAGCGTTTATATGCTAACCTCATACGGTCCAAGGTGCAAGACGTGATTGTACGTTGTTCCAAAAATATTATTGAATTATTTCCTATAATTTAAAGCTATCATTTAAAATAAATGCTATCAATAAAAAGTAAAAGATGGTACAATGATAATTTTATGTCAGTGCATTATCTTTAAGCTTTTATGCTTGATTAAGAAAATTTAATTTAAAAAAATTGTTTTATATAAAAAACTCTTTTTAACTAAAGAAAAAAACTGAACAAAGGACTTGGATATTATTTAAAGACATGCGGAAAAAGGAACTACATGCAATTAAAAACAAAGTTACCTCTTTTTTGTTTTGGCCCAATTAAAGAGCGTTGTGATATTGAGAGAAGAGTCACTATCAAGTTCAAAATCCTCTTCGGACTCGCCTTTAGGTGCCCTTTTGCACTTAATTTGCTTCTTGGCATATTTTCCTGAAACATAATAATAATAATATGGGTGGCGCGACAGTCCGAGGTGGACCTGGGCCTAGCTTCTCAGCAACCACTTGTGTTGTGCGTGCTATTGTTCTCTCACGAGTGGAAGGGACCTACAGTTTAATGCCGACTCCGAACGGCCAAGTTTGAGAAGCTTTTTCTAGACAGGAATACTCTTTGAGCATTGTCAGTGACTCGAAAGAGGTGGAGCCGTGAATAATGATAGGCGGTAAATTCGGGTATCGAACCTGGAACCCTCTGCGTAGGAGTCGACGCACTTACCCACTACGCTACGGCGACCCACTTTTCCTGAAACATAGAAAACAAATTTTTCTAAAGAAAATCTAATAACTTGTAACTTGGACCGGACCAAAGTACACGCGCTGTGATAGGTCTAAGGTACACTTCAGCAAAAAAAAAAAACTAAATTTTTAAGTTGTATTTAAAACTCATACGTATGACAATGTATTCCTACCAAAAGCAAATACGCTTACCGAAAAACACACGAAATCTACACTACTTCAGGAAAGACATCAAAAATTACTTTTTTCACTGAAAACTATATTTATATATTTCTGGTGCAACTTTGCGTTCAGAAAAAAACTGAGAAGAGGAATTAACAGAAGAGCAACATTTCACAGAAGAACTATTTTGTGTGTGCTTTGCATTTTCCTCAAAATTGCCACTCGGACCAAGGCCCAATCGGACGAGGTACAGAAACAATACTTATCCCCACCTATGGTTTAATTTTGTTTCGTATTCATTTGTGGGAATATGACAAGCCTAGCTCAGAATGTTTGAAGAAATTAAGTCGACTGAGAGCTTTCAGTTCGCCTGTGTCGAAATCCTAATTCTTTTGAAATGTAACAAAATAATTTGTGATGTAATTTTACTTCACACTGAAACCACTTAAGCGTCTACATTGCCCCGGTGAAAAGCCAGGCGGGTCGCTGGTAAAAAACACGTCTCTTCGAGCTTCTACCCTGCCGTTCGCCTGGCACAGATCTGAGGACCTTATGCAAATGATTATAGTAATCAAAATTACTTCCATAGTCACGCTTTGCTAAAAAAAATATTACTCTTTCATTCACAACATCTAACCAACTCAAAAACAGCGTATTTCCCGAGAGTCTAGCTCGCTGGAATAGCTGCTTTTGACATTACAATTATGTGCTTTATCCCACCACAAGCTTAAATCACGAACCTTTTTTTGTATTAACTCCTCTTGCGTTTTGGTTTATTTTCAGAGCGAAACCCCGAATGACACCATGCACGGGACGTCGCACATACACCGAGGAGGAACTCAACAGTGCTCTGCAGGATATAATGAGTGGAAAGTTGGGCACACGTCGTGCAGCCGTACAGTATAAAATCCCACGTTCGACGTTGCGTAATAAAGTGTATAAAATCTCATCTGGAGCCAAACGAGAAACGCCCACATCGCTGCAGTATGTGGGAAACTTCGACGATGCTGACGTCGACGATGAGAAACCAAATTTGTCAGTCGACGAGGAGGACAGTAGCGGTGAAAAGATTCTAGGCAGTTCCTTAGCATCACACGGTGGCGATGACCTTAGCAACAGATTCGCTGAAGCAAATCTAGCCGCAAGTATTCATGAACATGAACACAATAGTCTAGCATCTCACCACCACCAGCAGCAGCAGCAGCAACAGCAACAATCAACATCACTGGACTCACAGCCGAAGCGTGAAGTCTCAACGCCCCAGCCTCCACCACCGATTACATCACCAATCGCCCTGCATAATGTGCTGCTGCAGAGTTTGTTTATGTCTGGCAACCCCTTGCCGCAGGAAGCTGCTTTGCAGCTATTCAATGCCTTGTTTGTCAACCAGGACACGTTACAGACGTTCCTATCATCACAGCAACAGCAGCAGCAGCTGCAACATCACACCAATTCGATTGTACACCCATCGCCTGCGGGGTCATATCAAAATCGCCAACCAAAGTCTGATACACCGGAAACTGCATCCTCAGTGGACCTGAATGAGACTCTAGGTGATGACAAATCAGGTATTATAAGAATTCCGTCCTACAAACCGGTAGCTGGATCCTCGACATCATCAACTTCTTCGGCTGCAGCAGTAGCAGCAGTGGCAGCGGCAGCGGCAGCAACCCTGTGCAACAACAAGAACGGCGAGAGTTTGCCATCGAGCTCTGCAAATATTCCCACAGCCTCAACTCTGTTGGGTGCCAGTACCTCAACACCACAACTGCACCATCACCACCACCTGCATCCACATCACAATCCTTCGGCTTCATCGGTCAACAACATTTCGGGCATATCGCCACCCCTGATGCGCTCCAACAGTGGCGAGTCCCAGTCGCCGTCAACCCTGTCACTGCGTGACGTGATTGCCAACAGCATAAGCCGAACGTTTAGCCAGCAGGCCAGCAAGGACGCCACAAGTCCTGGTCCCGCTCACGCAGCGTCAAACGCACTGGACCACAATGACCAGTACAAACGGCCCAGCATATCAGTGATAAAGAACATCGGCGGCACTGACACCTCACGCTTTGCAACCGCTCCGAATCTGATCGCGGCCCATCACAACTCAAACCATCACCACCAGCAGCACCATCACCATCAGCATCACAGCCAGAATGCGGCGAACAACAATTTGGCCGGCGGCAAGGGCACAAGACCAAAGCGCGGAAAGTATCGGAACTACGATCGCGACAGTCTCGTGGAAGCGGTCAAGGCTGTGCAGCGCGGCGAAATGTCGGTGCATCGTGCCGGCAGTTACTATGGCGTGCCCCACTCAACGCTCGAGTATAAGGTCAAGGAGCGTCACTTAATGCGACCGCGAAAACGCGAGCCCAAGCCCCAACCACCGCTGGACGATCGAACGGGCGGCAGCACCTCGTGCGGCAATACTTCCGGTTCCGCGGCGAACACCTCTAAGAACTCAAACATTCCAGGTCTAACGGCTGTAAATAGTTTAGATAAATTGAGTAAAAATAGCGGCGCTGCCGGCTCCAGTGCGAGCCAAAAACAGTCAGCCGCTGCCAAGAGCAACCCACCATTCTCTTCGACATCACCAAATGGCATGAAAATACCGCCGTTATTCGAGCCAAGCTTAGCCGCACAGCTGCAGTATCCATCGCCTTTATTCTGGCCCAATAACTTTGGGCCCCTTCAAATGGATTTTACCTCACGATCTGCAGTAGCAGCTGCCGCGGGAAACGCTTCGTTTGCCACCGCGAACGCCGAGCTATTCAAGTCCCAAATAATGCAGCGATTTCACGAGGACCGAGGACCACCGAACTCCATCGGTAGTCCGCCAGCGCCACACGCACTAAACAACTCCAGCAGTAGCAACAACAACAGCAACAAGAGCGTCCACGAAATCGCCGACAACTTCTACGACACCGGCAGTGCGAACGGCTCCTTCTTGGACGGCATCATCCGGAAGACCTTAGACCGCAAAAGTTCAGACCTTTCACAGGGAGCCCTCCTCGATCAACTGGTCAAGAACAACAAGTTGCCACAGCCGCGTCTACTGATGAACAATGAGCGTACAACGGGAGATCTATTAAACCTTAAACGTTCCGGCAGCCCCATGCAATATCACCCAGGCATTGAGATTAAACGCGAGCGTGCCAGTCCAACGTCGGACTCATCGATCAGTGACTCCGAGCGAAATCATCGACGAGACACAGACTCCGAACCACTAGCGCCACCATCAGCCTCACATCACCATGCGATTGGCATGCACCATGCAATGCTAAGTGCTAGCGCTGACTTGAATGGCGCCCAACACGGACTCGCCGCCCTCTCAAATCAAGGTCAACTGTCCGCCTCCGAAAACAATCTATCAGCCGCGTCATCGTCTGCGTTGACCACCAGTATTCTGCACGAAAAATTGGGGCAAATCAAGTCCGAAACCGAGGATAGTTTATAGAGAAAGCTACAAGGTAGGTTAGGATGCATTGTTGTTGCTGGCTAGGCTAGACGAAGATAAGCAACCAGTTCTGAGAAGCTGCAGGCTAAGGAAAAAAGCAAAAACAAAACAACAATGCCACCAATGTTTCCTTTCTCTTTTTTTTTCCTTCTTTCTTCTTATTCTTCTATTTGCCGTACTTCAAGTGCAATTTCAAAAAAAAAGTAAAACAAAACACAAAAAAACAAAACAAACATTATATAAATAAAATAAATATTATCAATTATTTCTCCACAAACAAATACAACAACAACTACAAGAAAAAGAAGGGAAACTTGGTAAACACATTTTTTTTCTTTTTTTTTTAATTCTTTGTTAAAGTATATATACAAATATTAGTCAAATATATTATTTCAATAAAAAAAAACACAAGAGAAGCAACAACAAAAAAAATCCACACACATATTCTTAAAGAAGAGAAAAAACAAAACAAAGAAAATAAACAAAAAAAAAAACAAAATAATGAAAAAATTTAAATACAATACAATACAATAGATATACATACGATTTCGTATAATTAATTATACATACATATAAAAATAATTAAATAAAAATAAGTGAACATTTCTATACATATACTAAGTTGATATATTCAAGCTAGGTACATACAAGTATATATATATATATATATATAAATGTGTGTGTGAAAGAAACCAAGAAAAACAAAATAATTAACAAAGATATATATATATATATTTATTATATATTTTTTGTTTCGTTTTTTGACAATCGACAAATAGGCACTTGTACAAAAAACAATAAAGTTTAAATGCAATTTTTAACAAACAAACAAATAAAATAAAAATGAAACCATTGTAAATGAAAGGGACAAAAACATCATCTATATATATATAAAAATACATACAAAACCAACTTCATCTTCAAGCAAAAACCAGAGAATACTTTCTTGAAAAAAAAAAAAACCAATAAAACACCATCACCATCACAACCATCACAACCACCACCACCACAACCAATCATACAAACCAGAGAAATCAAATAAAATAGAACAGAAACGCAAACAAAAGCAAAAGAAATATATATATATATGAACTCTTTTATTTTCTTATATCATTTCGGTCTATACATGTATGATTTGTTTTTTCATTTTTCAATTAAGTTAGATTTTTTTTTTGTTTTTTTGAAAATAGTAGAAATATATAAATGATATCCCAGCCAATACAGTAAATAGCAATAAACCAATCAATAACCGATGATACAAGCAAGCAGCAAACAAAACAGTTACAATATAAACAACAACAATAAATCCGATCAATAACAAACAACAAAAACCAGCAATAACAGAATAATCAGAAAAAAAAAAAACTATAATCAATCAAACTAAACAACACATTTCGGCCAAACTAAACCAAAAATCAAAAAAAAAAAAATCAGAAAATAGAACAGGAAATTCCATGCAACTTCAAAAGCAATAGATCAGCAGATTCAAAAACAAATTTAGACATAGAACAGGTTTTTCCTTTCAATTACTCAGTTTTTTGGTATTCTTTCGAGCTTTAGTATTACACTCGATGGAGGACTTACAACACACTTACATTCTTCGAAGGAACAGAATAAAAGACATCAGCAGCATTTATTTATTCTTTTTCTTGTTTCTTTTCATTCGTTTTAGGATCTCATACATAACGTATGTATTTTAGTGACAGGAGAGTAGTTTGTAGATTTTATTTTGAATTGATTTTTATGTTATCAACCACATATTCCTTTAATATCTGTAATCACCTTTATTTAATTTGGAAAAGCTCTTGATGATCGGTGGCGTATGAGTAATATTTCGCTTTGATTTTTTTCCCTAATTTTTCAATCGACACGATGATTTGGGCACTTTTGATGTCTCCTTTTGGAATATTTAATTAAGTCTCCAGTTTTCTTTTAAAATGACATACATTTGTGAACTAAGCAGATAACCCTCAAAATTCATTGCCGCTATCTTATCTCCAACCGTCATCGTCCCCTCTTTTGAGTGCTCGTTAAACATCCTTAGATAAACTATAATTTGGTCTGAAGTTACAGAGATGGAACAAAAATTTAACAAAAATCATTCTTCTAATTTTAAGAGTATTATCCCTTGCAATCTATCCACGTTCCAACTTGATTTTGCCAGCACAGTGAGTGGTCCGCATTTTTGACGTCATGCATTTTTTCCTTCTCTTCTTTTGGCACTACAGTCCGAGGTGGAACAGGGCCTTAACTAACAAGCCGTTTTAAAGCTAGCACGATCTCCGGCTATCTGCGTCCAGTAGCGCACACCACCGAATTGGCTGAGGACCTTCCCCACTTGTCTGCTCTATTGTGCGTTGTCCATACAAACGTTATCTGAAAAGCCTTTCAACTAAATTGGATACTCTCTCGAAGACAATGAATACTCATGTCCCACACGGCAAATTTCAGACGTGTCTCTCTCAGTGTCTCTCTCGCTGTGTTCGTTCCTTAACTGGAATGCCTCCAGTTTTGGTATGCGACTTACGGACGATTTTCTCAACAGGACGTGACAGCGCGGTAGTCAAACCTGACAGATGCCTTGAATCATCTGTGGGTTAGTTACCGAACCTGCGAAGCATCGAGAATTCTACATCGACGTCCTGCACAGACTGTCTGGTTTCGAATGAATATCAAAAGTCGACTCTCGTGTAAAGCTCACTGTCTTAACCCCTGAAACTCTTGAGGTTGATACTCTTGGGAACCCGCCGGGATCTGTCATAGTCACCCTTATTCTCTTAGTGGTGTCACATGTCTATGTGACAAATTTGTACTATTTTAGTCACTTTAAGTGGCATTAAAGTGACATGTGACACGACTTAGACAATCAGGAAGACTCAGAATAGCACGCCTGCTGTGGACTTCCCAGACCATGAGACACAAACGTTTCTACAAAACGCCATCTTGAACGTGGTGTGAAGAAGACTTCTGAGGGATAACCCTCAAAAACTGATGCAGTCAAGGGAAATCCACATTCGTGATTAAAAATACTACGGTACTACGTCGAATATATATATTAACACATACTTCTGTTTAAATGCTTAAAATATCTAAATTTGCTTACAATTTCCCGAAATTGATTGTACTTTGATTGTAGTTTCCTAATTTCACAAGTCTGGGGATTTAGTCTACAGATTAGGTGTCAAACTAAACGAAAAACGAGTCTCTGTGTGTGCTTGATTGTTAAGTAAAGAATGTCTTGAAAATCATCCTCAATACTGTGGCAAAGACGAGATTTCGATTCAGTAAGTGAGCAACTCAGTTCGAATGGTTCGTTCGAAAGTTCTCTTACAATCCAATGAAATAACGCATGTAATGTGTTGACAAACATCTGTCATTGTCATCTCTGTTTGTAGTACTTCTTTTATTTTCCCAACAGAAATTAGGACACATCTCAGACTTTGTTCTCACTTGTATAATCACTTCCTTCCACTTTCTCAAGTGATATTCCCTAGCTAGGTCCCTTCCCGTCGTGTTGTCATGTCTGCCGTTCAAAACTATTTTTCAGTTAATTTTCCTAATAATTCATACATCGTCTTCATCATTGGTTTGACAATGAATGACATCGAACGAAGAAGAGTAAAAAGTGTCGCTAAACTAGAAAGTTCCAAGTAAAGAGCCCACAATAATTGTAACCATTTCTCGAAATTCCTTTCGCATATCCATTTTAAGAACTAGAGGACATTCTTCCTCTTTTTGACCACCTTTCAATAAATGGGACAAAGTTTGTTAAATTATTTCATTTACTTCCTTTTCTGTAAATCAAAATCTTTTGCTCAAATTTCACTCAAAAACTTGTGTAGGCAAATTTCAACTATCAAAAGGAGCATATTCAGGAGACCTTCAAAGCAAGCAATGTGACTCAAAAGGACACATAAGAATTTCCTCATTCACAGCCCAAAGCAGGAGCATCAAAATTTCCTTCAAACCGTTCCCTTACTTATCTAATCCCTATCTCTTAACCAACTTATTGTTTCACTTCTTAATTTAACCCCCACACTACGATGACTGCAAACTAAACCACATGACATTTGAACACTTTTGGCAAATATATATATATTCGTTTGTAAGTATATCTAAAATTAGTCTAAAAAAAAACAATATATATATATGTATATCTATATATGTGATTAAACATAAAATATTTGGTGTTCAAAATTATTCCTTTTTGCAAAAAAAACCAAACAAAAAAAATATGTATAATGTATAAAGAAAATGACCATTTGTGTAAAATCGTATAAATCAAAAGTCAAAAATCTATATATAATCCTTCGGTGTTTAAAAAATAACAAAAAAAAAATGAATAAAAAAAACTCAATGTTTGTTTGGTATACCTACAAAATTAAACAAAACAAGAACATACATATATATATGCAAGCATAATGTATTCAAAAAGGAAAACAAAAAAATTATTTTGGATCAAGACAAAATTACTGAATTTTTGGTAAATAAATTAAAAACAAAATAAATCTCTCTATATATATACATGCATACATATATATATATATTTAAAGCAAAAATAAGCATCCTTATATGGATACATAGAAAGAAACAGAGAACAGAAATTGAATAAGACAAAACAAAAAAAAGTAAAATACTTATACAAAATTTATTTAAAATATATTTAAAGAGAAAAAAAAACAAACAAGAAAACTTTTTTATATGTGTGTGTCTTCACGTCGCGTATACCTCAATAACATCATCATTAATAAAACAAAAATGGTACTATATATACATATATCTATGGAGAAACAAAAAAAAAAAACAAAATCAAAATTATGGGTGTAGTAACAGAACAAATTATTGGTAAAAAAAAAAAAAAAAGGAAAACAATACATAATCTAATTCATCATATTTCGTACACATACACATATTTGGAAAGCATAATAAAATTGCATATATATATATATAAATTATAACGCTAAATTCTTCAAAACTTCTTCTTTTCTATATACGACTATACCGAGACACTGTTTTTTCTCCTTTTGATTTGAGATTCAATTTCGTTTATCCAAGAACACAAGTGTCCACTGATACCTAAAATTAAGAAACCATTTTTATGCATTTTCGGAAACAAACAAGAAAATTTATGACAAAAAGATAAAACGTATATGTAAGTATATAAAAGAATATATTAAATGTACCTAATATTTTGTGTGTTTAGCTAGTAAGTGTCAACAAAATTTTATAAAAAAAACATTTTAATTTAAACAACTGCATGATAACATTTAAAAATCAATCAAAAGACAATTTACAACTCTTTGCTGAAGTTGAGCGTATTTTTTTTGTTCGTGGTGTATGTGGTGCTTATTCAAAGTGGAATTCTGTTCGGAAAAGGAGTATGCATTTACTTACAGCAGTCGTTCTAAATTACTTCACATTCCTTAAATTTTCCGATTGATTTGGAATCAGTTGAACTTTTAGTTTCACTTCGTAGCGAATTGCACATTTTCTCAGTTAAGCTCCTCAGTGTGAACACTGGAAAAAACACTCTCCACAAATGTTAATCAATGCTAATGGTTTTCCTGTCCTCTCTCTTTGAGCACACATTCTTCCTCCCATCCCGAGTGAATATCGCACCCCAGACACCATTTGAGACACGCTACTTGAGATTTTTATTTTATTTTTCTATGAACACATTGTCTCTTTTCACCAAAATTCGAAAGAAATGGAAAAACAAAATATATTAGCAAATGATAGACAAAAACAAAAAAAAAAAAGAAACAAAAAGACAAAAGATTAAATTAAAAAATTATTATATTATAAATATATTTATTATATATTAGACACTATCTGTGATTTATAATCCAAAATTTTGATGTATATTTTCTGATAATAAGACAAAAGAAACCAACAATATCTAGATAAAATAAAAAAACATATAAACTGATCGGATACTTAAATAAAACCATAAAAAAAAACAAAAAAAAATATATTAACTAACTGCATATTAAAGACCGAAAAAATGGAACAAGTAACTATACACAAACAAAACAAAATGCATCGCCTGTTTGCGACTTTTGAGAGGTTTTTTATTTATAGCATACTTAGACAACAAAATGAAATGTATTACAAAACAAAAACCAACAAAAAAAGAAAATGTTCTTTTTCATGTTTCGAACATCCTCCACCCCCCCAGAAAAATACAAAACAAAAAGAAAGAAAATATTAAAGAAAGTTTTACAATAATTTTGAAAATGCCATTTTACATATATATACACATCAAGAGACAAAAAAAAAAAAAACCAAGAAACAACAAAAAAAATGTAGTTTTACTAAAAGAACTAAACAAAGAGTATTTTTTAAAACAAAAACCAAGTGAAAAATGAGATAACAAAAATCTTTCAATCATTCCTGCAGGCGTATATTTTCTACTCATATAAATTGTATACAGTTTGATATATATTTAAAAACAAATCAAAAATGAATATTGAAAACATTTCAGTAACAATAATTTCCAAACAACAAAAAGAAAATAAATGAAAAATTGAAAACAAAATGAGATAAAATGTAACAAAATAATGAAAAAAAGAAAACTTGTTTTTTATGATAAGAAACATAAAGTGTAAAACAGAATCCTTATTTTTTAATTATACACAAAAAAAAACCTTTATATATTATATACATGTATAATAAAACATAAACAAATGAAAACAAAACAAAAAAAAAATATAAAACAAAATTAAAAGTGCAATTAGAAGGATATATAAACGGTAAAAAATGTTCGTTAAAATATTAAAATTTAACATAGGGAATAAATGCAAAACAAAAAAGAAAGAAAAGAAAACACAAGTTATTCTATTTACATAAAACAAACAAGAAAATTAATAATGAATAGGAAAAGGAAATAACTAAATTAAATAAATTGATTCGATGTAGTTTTTCTTTCATCTGTACACGATTATTTGTCCTTAAAAAGCAAACCAACAAGACAACCATGAAAAAAAACAAAGAAATTCATAAACTCCATCACTCCATTGCGAAGAGATGTGTGCTTTTATGACGAATGAGATAGTGAAACCCTAACTAATTGAGAAACAGATTTGAAAAACAAAAAGGAAAAACAAAACCGTTAGTTGTGTATTTTAATATAGAAGAAAATATAAATAATTGAATGTTCTTTTTTGTTCTAAATAAATTTGGAGGGAATATAAAATGCGAAAAAAACACAAATATTTATACACTATATATCTCTATATATATGTAAAAAACAGAAAAAAGAAAGTAAGTGAAACAAGAGAGATTCAAAGAGAGTGGAATGAGAATGAGTAAAAAAACACAAGTCGTTGACGATGAAGAAGAATGAGCGAAATGAGAAAATTGTATATTGTTAATCCCTCAGGTATGTGTTTTATTTTCGGAGAGAAAAAAGATTGACTATAATATTACTATTTAAAAATAGATATATTTAGGAATGAGTATAAAATATTAAACAATACAAAAAATAAACAAAAAACGCAAAAAAAAAAACATTAACAAACAAGCAAAACAAAAAATTTAACAAACAAAACAAAAATGAGAAAAGCAAAGAAAAACCATAAGTGAGAATTGAGAAAGAGAATAACAAAATGTATGTAAATGCAAATGGAAAGGAAAGATATAAGAGCAAAAGCGAATGCATAGATATCAGAAATGGAAATTAAATCTTATTTCCTTTTTTGTGTGAATAAAGTAAAGAAAAATTATATTGTGTACATATAGTTCCAATTGAATTTTATAGTGCAATTGAATAAATTTTAGTAGATTTTTTTTAATTATTATTTTTAATATAATTTTTTTTTTTTATAATTTTAAATATGAGAATTTCTTCCCTCTATTTTATTTTACACATATGATTAATATTTTGTTTAATTTTCTTTTTCTTACAAAGAACAAAACAAAAGAAGAAAAAGTAATAAATATACACACCAACGCGAATATTTTCTTTTCGTGAATCTAAAACATATAATGCCCAGTGATTGAATGATGCATGAGCATTCCATAGGGACAAATCAAAAGATAAATGAATCTGAAACCAAGAAATGATTGCTTTTGAATTTGAATGAAGACAAACATTCAGCGTTTGGTTATCGTTCAAGTTTTGAATTTTCTTTTTCTACACAATTGTCCTTTAGGATAATTTAAATCAATAAAAAAGGTATAGCTCGCCTTGAAAACAAAAAACGAGTTTCGAAAACTTAACAAGCAAAATTCAAACAAGAAAGAATACATAAGTGTACTCTTGTGGAAATATCGAAAAGAAGCACATTTTCAAAAGATGTTCAGCTAAACTATTAGATGAAATTTTTATTTTTTAAGAAATGCAAAAACGAGAAACAAAGAAAACAATAAGAAATACATACATATAATAAAATCTTAGAAAATTGCATATATATGCAAATGAAATTCATTGAAATTCTTAGAGAGAAAATCTGCGAAAAAATCTATTTCTTTTAAAATCTGTTTTTTTTTCTTTA
This sequence comes from Eristalis intricaria, assembly GCA_964034865.1. Taxonomy (NCBI): domain Eukaryota; kingdom Metazoa; phylum Arthropoda; class Insecta; order Diptera; family Syrphidae; genus Eristalis; species Eristalis intricaria. The sequence goes on from OZ035873.1 coordinate 128,747,547, forward strand.
ATTTTACAACATATGATCGATGATTGTTAGCGGTATTATTTGAAGAGCGTGGCGGGATCTGAGAGAAAAGTTGATGCCTTATAAACATTTTCTTAAATTTTTGAAATTAATGATCGGTCTCATGCGAGCTTCCACATTAAATGCAATCTTGTCGCTATTCTTCGTTTAATTTTAATTTTTTCAAAACAACCCAAAATGTTTCTGTTCTCAAACCTACGTCAAATTGGATGAATTCGGTCGATTTTGTACGATCAACATATCCTGTTGGTTGAGGCCTATGTCCATAATGTACTGTAGCGCCATAAGAAGAAGAAGAAGACCATATCTTGTTTCCAATCATCGGAGGTTTCTAGCGAATTACATATCTCAAAGCCTTGTGAATTAACACAAGATACTGAAAACATGTCCTGAACTTAGTTCTCATTTCCTCTGTCATTTCAATCTGGTAAACCATGGCCAAGGTATTAATGAAACTTCTCTGTAGCGGACAGCAGCGGTACCATCATGATTGTTCATTCAGCTCATGACGGGTCTCAATACACGAATTCAGTCATGCCGAGACCAAGACGATTTGTCCGTGAAATGAGGTGTCCTTTATAGAGAGGTGTCCACAACGAGGACTTTCACGGCTATTGGTTCATTCCATCGGACTGTATGCTTCCACAAGGAGATTCTACTAATCTACTCCTATTCCCTCCTCAGTAAGATCCTTCATATAAGGTCAGTCAGAACAAAAGGCCACTAACAAGCTCTGAAAGCCCTCGCAGACGGAATTTTTTTTCCCAAAATTCTACCGCCAATCATCGATCCACCATTCAATACTTTACCTATTTTTGTCAATTTTCTTTCACTTATGTTGTCGAATTCCTTCGGAATAAGAAATTTAAGTGAAATTACCAAAAAAAGCAAACAATAAGCAATTAATCTCTGCAATAAACACATACAAAACTATAAAACAAAAAAAAGCATTAACAACATACCGGAATAATGAATAAACATGCAAATTACCATCGAATGAATAATATCAAATATTTCGAGCGACATTTCAAATAGACCAGCAAGGACAAACAAAAATAACAACACAAATCTCAACAATAGCACAGCCATATATGTATATAATATTCATGAATATATGTCAACTCTGCATATATATCTCATACATATATCTCAACATATATATATATATATATAGATACTATATACATATACCGTTTCCCCTTCAACCACATACCATTTGCATTCAAACTACACAACAGCAACAACAACAATTACAAATCCCCTTTAATCAATCTATGCCGACAGTCGATTGTTTTTTTAATTAATTTAAAAAACCAATCAATTTAACATTTAACAATAGCCACTACATAAACTACAATAGATATAAATAATTAAATAAACCGAAAAAAAAAGAATCATTACAGTTACATATAAAATTAAATGAGAATAACAAAAAAACCAAAAAAAAAAAAACAAAACAGAATAATAATAATGAAACTACTACATTCTACTATTTATCATCAATATGTTTTTATTCTTATTCTTAGGTATATACGTAGGAGATGGCATCTGCTTTGCCTTTAATCTTCTCAGCTTTTTTCTATTCATTCTTTGTTTTTTGTTTACAATTGTATTTTTTTTTATCATGTTTAAATATGAATGTTTCTGTTTCCGATTGTTTCGTTAAACCTGTTTAACTATTGTTATTAAGTTCAACTTTATTATTTCACAATGTTTTCTTTATTTCCGTTTATTATATACGCATGAATCGTATTCATTTGTTGATCACATTTGTTTTTGTTTCTTTGTTAATGAAATGACAACTCCAATTTAAACAGAAAAAAAAACAAAAATACAAAACAACTTCTTCATTTCTTATTTCTTGTAACGTAGAATTAAACGATTTTAAATCAACATAGTTTCTCGTTTTTACAATTACATAAGAAAAACAAAAACCAGATACATAAAATAGGAATAAAGCAAAAAATCACAATTACTTTTGTTTTTAATTTAACAGAAAGAATAGAACCTAAACAAGAAATAAATAAGAAAAACAAAAAAGAATCTGACAAAAGTACAATACAAACATTCTTTTGAAGCAACAAATTATTGAAGGAGAACAAAACAAAACAAAAAAAAAACATATTTAAGAGAACACACAGAAACTGTAATCACTATAAGAGTCTAGATGTGCTTTGTTTTCCGACGTAAAGAAGAAAAACTCTTTCATTTAATTTTTGAATATGCTTTTCTTTCTCTCAAAATACTATTATTCTTATAGTATGTAAATACAATTTAAACCGAAACAAAATAATACTTAAAAACGCAAAACAACAATACAATAGCCCGTAAGTTTAGCTGTTATTCTTTTAGAATTTGTCAAAGTCAAATGTAATCAGACAGACAGAATACAAGAAAAAAAAATATATCCAAATTGACTCAATTTCTGTTTGCAAATACAAAAACAAAACAATGTCTAACTACAAAGTAAGAATATCGAATTGAATATGAAAGTGTTCAGCCTTATCTCTGGATGATGGTTAGTTTCGTCATATTTTTTTCGAAATAAAAAGATCCCACATTAAAATGAAATGCATTTCAAACCTAAAAACAAAGGCCGAAAGCCGGTGAAAAAAAAACACCATAAGCAAGTGTAATAAGAATAAATCAAACATAAAATTTATCAAAACATAAAACTATGTCAGTATAGTAAACTAAGTTAAAACAAATCAAATATCACTCCCTCTTATGCTGAGAGTCAGTGAGAGGAAACCATAAAATATACTTATACAAATTGCAACACACTCCAAAATATTAAATATATATTTTTGTTAAACAATGATTTTAATCTTACGATGGATGATGAAATAAAAAAGAGAAAATTTACGTTTAGTTATGTTCTATTTTGTACTCCACATATATACACATTTATAAAATATAAATATATATTTTTTCTTATTTTCCATTTGCTTAGCAATATTATTAATGTTTAATTTCGACTCTATAATATTTCGTAATTACTTCAAAGCAAAGAAGTATAATTTTTTTTCTATATATACTTTTTTTAAGATGAACACAATGAGATAAAAGCAAAACAAAACAAACATCAAACAATGTGTTTGTTTGTTTTTTTTTTTAAGTAAATGCATTTTATATTGTAAAGATGAAAAAAAGGGACAAAGTTTACAAATAAAATAAACAAAAAAATGATATACATATATGATTAGCTAAATAATGTTTTATTTTTCGTTATTCAAACATTCAGTTTTAGATTTTTAAATTTAAGTGCAAAGGATATATATTATTAATGATTAATGAAAATGAAATTAAATTAGTTCTTAATGATAATGAATATTGGTAAACATGTATTTTTATTTTGGAAAATGAAGCTTTTTTATTATAATTTGTGTTTGTTTTTATTTTGTGCATTTTTTAATTTGTTTTCTGTTTTTTCATGAAGTGAGTCTTAGTTGATTTCTTTGATGAAATAGCTTACCCTCGGATTTGTGGTTTTTGAAAAGCATCGTAGAAAAGTGGAGGTTTCACTTTCTACGTGCGTCAATTCAGATGATCAAGTGGAAGATGTGTCAAGTCGCTTTTTACAACTTCAGAAATTCAGATATGACCTTGCTTTGTGAACGTTCTCGAAAATGTTTTCTACTTCGACTAGCGGTGCTTCTCCTTCCGTCGCTACGCCTCACCTCAGATTCACTTTCATTCAAGAGTGAGTCGAATTCGAATAGATTGTATTCTGAGTTTCGAACGATTCGACAGTTCATTCCGACATTCGATTCATTCGAATCAAATGTCATTTTCTTGTAGTTCCATTTCTTCTGGCGACTAGTTTCACAAAACATGTTAGTTCAGATATTTAAGTTTAAATTTCAAAATTTATGATTTACATGTAGTCCAATTTGACTAATATAGAGCAGAAATGGTTCTTGATCAGATTGATGGAAGAAAATCCCGAGGTGGCTAAGGATTTTTCGACAGGAGGGATGCCGCGCAGAAGCTCAATAGCTACGGACCTCCTTCTTAAGGCGGTGCAACATGGAAATAACTTATTTCAAAGCACTTTAATTCAGGCGAACGTTTTTAACAAGTCTTCAAGAAAATTAAATGTATCAAACATTGAAAAGGAATCTTATTTCACACAAATATACTTACGTACATACTTTGTATTGTCAACTTCAAATGCTCATCGCCGTCTTCATTGTTTCTAAATAAAACAATTGCAATTTATGTGCCCTAATGTTTTGATCAATGTTATTTGTGTTGAAATGAGTCAAATAGAAATGTCAGAAAATTTAAAACAGCTGATTTAAAAAGTCAAATTCATTGAGCTTCGTTCGAAAATGAATTTTTATTCGTTCGAATGTCAAAATACACAAAATTCATTCGAATGAATAGATCTATTCGAACCGTTTGAATCTCAGAATAAGGCTGACTGCCAATAGAAGATTCCATCAACATGATGATTCGATAGAGTAGAAGCACGCTTCACTTGGCTAAGTAGGTTAGACGACTGGGTTTCGGCCAATTTATGGAAAAGAGAAAAGAACTCTGGACTTCCTGGACTTCCAACATACTATACGGTTTCGATAGGTTGGCGCAAGTTTTGAAATTAATTATTTCAGTTTTAAGGTTAGCCCCCAAATTTTAGGCATTTTCGAAAATGTCCATGATGAATTGCTGTACAGGCCTAAACTAAAGTGTCAAATTTAATAATTTCATATCAATCACTTCACAAAATCAAACACACCTAAAAATAATGACAGAACCTCAAAGTAGATCAAGTACTTCAAATCGTGATTTGTCGGCCCTCATCATGGCACGGTTGATTCCATTCAGTCTCTGTACAGAATTATGCGAAAGCCCCCAATATCTCTCTCCCTCTCTCTCTCCCTCTCTCTCCCTCTCTCTCTCTCTCTCTCTCTCTCTCCCTCTCTCTCTCCCTCTCTCTCTCTCTCTCTCTCTCTCTCTCTCTCTTTCGTTCCCCTCTTTCTCTTTTTTCAATTCGATGCTAAGCAAGCCCTTTTGTGAATTAGAGCGATGATATCACCAGTGGGCGTCCTTGATTATAAAACTGTGCTGTGTTTTTGCTTAAGGTGATGCCAATAATGTCACAAACGAGTTAAAATACTCTCGCAAGCGTTTGTGGGGTCCACATTACCAATTTCCGTTTTCTTGCGATTGCAACTTAATGTGGTTCCTTCTTTGACCCTCCTTAGACATTACGTTGTCATCTTCATCACCCACTGAATCCTGGGGGTCCTGATGCTTCCGGGGGGTCCTACATTACTGTGATAAATGTCTTGAGTATTCCAAATCTCAACCAACCCAGATCCTTAAGAAATCTGAAAAGACAGATCAACGCAATGTCTGCTATGCCTTAAAGGTCATACAAGAATTATTCTCCCAGGCAGTGGCAGAGGTACTGAGGAGTATCCTCGCCCCAAACCAACCAAATGTAGTCGTTTTTAGCTCGCAGACGATTGTGTCAGTGAATGATCCACAAAACAACAGTGGCCACTTTTTGCTGCAAAGCGACCGAATTATTTTACAAGTCCCTTAAAGAGCACCACGTTCTGTTCACGACATTCACCTCAACGAAGCCAGCTTAGTCTTTCTGTCAAGGCAGGCGCTTCCGCCGACAATTCAAACCGATAGCCGAACGCTTATTTTCATTACCGTTGAGTCCTAGAAAAGACGAATGTGTAACTAGGTCCCACGAAACTTGTTTCTTCCTTCAACATCAATGTAACATTGTTGAGCATCATTACTTATCAAATTTTGTTCATTCGTCTCTGTTAAAAATTAAGATTCTTAAAAGTTTCTAGCAATCTCTCCATGGAGTCATGAGATCAGTTACCGCTATTCTCATCTAAGTGGCTCAATAGGTTACTTTCTTTGAAGTTGTGCGATTAGTCTCTACTCTCTGATCTCTATTCTAAAATTGCTTCCATACATACCGTACTCTTCGTTCTCGTAGCTTCCGTTGTGCAGCCTTTGTAAGTTTGTTCTTCACATTTAACAAATACTTTGTTCTTTTATACAAGTTCCTGTGTCCCTTCATTGTTACGTCCATGATCCATGCATAGAGGATCCGAGATTGATTTAAGATAGATTCTCTTCAGTAAATCCCGTGAGAATGCTGATCCAGCGGGATTGCATATCTTCTCTCCAATCCAAATTCAAGCCTGAATTAGGAGAAAAACTGCCGCTGCTGCAATCGCTTCATTTAGTTTACTCACTGTGTGTAATTATGCTTCAACATTTTGAATAGCTCTAAATCGTTCGCCTTTAAACATCTCACAGGCCAATTTTTATTGGGACAAACAAATTCGAACGAACTATTTTGTAATTTGTTTGACAAATGTGGAAGAATAGACCTTTTAAGCGACTTTTCCCAACCCCTCCTGAAGGCGGAGCTGCTGGTTAGAGGGTTAAGTAGCATATATTGCCCTCCTTCCTAGGTTAATTGATGATTATTCACGAGCATGTGCATCATTTTGAGAGTCAGCTTTTAAATTTTTTAGTTCAACTATAATTTATTTATTTATATTTATAATTTATTTCTGTTTCTTTCAAACACCATCATGTCTGCAAATAAAAAGGCAACACTTTCAGATATTCTAAGATATTCGAACGACAGCATCAACAGATTACAAGCAAATATGAAACAAAACAAAAAAAAAAGAATTAATTAACATATTGAAACCCATATACAGCAACAGCAATAGATAAACACTTTGAAATCAATATTCAACATTTATTAATATTTTACTTATGTAAATGCAATTGAACTACTTAAATATTACAATAAACTTAAAAGCAATACAATTACAGAGATCGCAAAAATAAAATGAAATAAAACTGCAATAGCCCAAATTAAATATTGATTGTGTTAGGGATTTTCCAAATCGATAGCACGTGGGGCCCCGAGAGAGACAGAGACAGCCAACGCCGTCAGACACGCAGAGGCTCACTGGCCGCAGATAAAGACCTAACACAATTAATATTTTCTCCAACTTCACACAACAATTTTTGAATATTTCAAATTATTACAATAGACAGGAAGAGAAAAACAATAAACAAAATAAACAAAAAACTTCATAATGGGTACATAACAAAAATGAAATAAAATTCTGTGAAAAGTTTTTGAAATTAATTTCCGAGTAAATGACTATTATAGTGCTTGACCATGTTTTTTTTCAGTTTTTTTTTTCTTTGGGTTTTGGTTTAGACTTTGATGGATATAAAGAAGAAAACTTTGGATTAAGAACTCCGATTTAGTGAACAAACACCCCTTCTAGGACAAGCAAATGAAATGGACGGAACACAACTTAAAACATTAGAACTAAAGATTGTTTTAAACGCGGAAGGAAAAAAAAAGACAGAAATAATTCAGGGACCAAATGAATAAAAAAAAAAAAACACAAACTCCAGCTTAGGCGTACTATTCAGACACGATGAAAACAAGAAACATTTTAGGAATCAATTCATATCGAGAAATGAATATTCAAACTAACATTACATATTTATAAACGGAACCAAAACTAAAAACAATACAGTTCCAAACTAAATTTACTAAAAAAGAAAATTATAAGTAAAAATTCTTCAAAAGTGACTAAAAAGAGAGAAAACATTTAAAGGAAATTTAATTCTTGTGAGAAAACAAAACAAAAAAAAAAAACAAAATCAAACAAAATTCTGTGCGGCTTCTAAACTACATATATTTGTAAATATCTGTGAGCACCCTGCTTATTTGTAAGACTAAAAAAAAAATACTAATCGTCTTGACAGAATTAACAGAAAAGATTTAAAACTACGCCTTTGGATTTTTTAATAAAGAAAATATAATATAGAGAAAATGAGAAATCAAAATTTTTATATACCTTATTTTGTAATCATAAGTTGTAAGAATGAAAACAGATATTTCACAGCTTTAAGAGAGAACGTAAAGAAACAAAAATTACGATACTTCGTTTAGGTAAACAAAATCTTTATGGATTCTGTTCGTTCAAGTAAATGTATACGATTTTTGAAGAAAAACAAAACTTGTTATTTTTATGTCAAAAAGGGTCCTAACTTTTACTTTCAATCAAATCTCAACCCCGCCTCTCCTCCCTTTTAAGATCCCAAAATTTTATTGAATCCTAAGAGAGAAATGTAGAAAAATTGTTAAAATAAAAAAAAAAACTGATTGTTTAATTTATGTTAAATGTGCAAAACTAAAACTAATAATAATTAAAAGAGAAAACAAAAAAAATGTATGAATAATAGAATCAACAACAACATACCACCAAAAGAAAAACTAAAAAAAAAACCACAAGTCCGTGCTTCAAAAGGAACATAAATAAATTCTGAATCAAAAAAAAAACAGAAAATAAAGAAAAGGATGTGAAATTTTTAAGACATTTTAAAGACAACTGCATTTTCTAAAACAAAACAAAAACTTAGCATAAAATGGATGTAAATCAAACCAAAAAAAAAACACAAAAACAAAGAACACATAAAAACATGGAGTATGAAAACAAAAATATGTGAAAAAAAGAAAAAAAAAACAAAACAAAAATGAGAAACAGAAGAAGAAGAAAAACAAAACAAATTATATTTTTGGAATAACTAGTATAATTTTATATTTATTTTGTTCAGGAAAAAAAATGGTAAATTTTATAATTTTCACTACTGTTAATATATAAATAATGAAGAAAATGGAAACAAAACAAAACAAAAAGACATAAACAAATCACAGTGTAAAATAACTTTAATATGATGTGAATTTGGAGCATACTCAGTATTTTATTATACTGTAATGAGGTAATTGAAAGTAAAATATACAAAAATATATAAAAAAAAAATTGTATTGTTTTATTTGTGCCATTCGTTTTTTTAGTTTTAGATTAGAAGACATCTTTGATTTTGATTTCAGTCAATAGCCGCGTTCACACTCGGTAATTTGTCGTGACAATTTGTTTGAAAACCGTGGTTGATGGGCCAAAACGTTAATGTGAACGCTCGTTACAACACAACGGCAGACTTGCATTTTGACTTTTGAGGATTCTTACCCCCACTCCTCTCAATTTCCTCAACTAAGAATTTATGTGCACAAATTACTTGGAAGAGGAAGAAGAAACTATACTTCACTACCTCGGCATATGCCCAGCGCTTGCAAGGGCTCTTCATTCAATACCCTTAAGGAAATGTCTGGGATTAAAATTCTGGACATAGCAAAATTTATAAAAAAATCCTAATTGACTGTAAGCCAGCAAAGGAGTGCATCATCCAGGGTATGCCACTAGCACACCAGTAGGTATCTTCAGGTGTTTTGTTTAGTTAGTACCCAAAGAGGAACCGGCACGTTAGCTGCCGATTAGTGATATAACAATGGATCCAATCAGGATCTAAGTGGGGCAGAACTGCTTCAGTTGTGGCAATCACATTAGCCTAACCTAACCTAATCACTTGGAACAGACCTAATGCTCTTGTCTTAAGTTTCAAGAATAGCAAGGTCACGGTGGGCAAGGATATGCATTTTTTGTTTGTTAGAAACAAAATGGTAAGAACGTAAGTCATCTAGGTTCGGTCAATTATAAACTACCCAAAATGTATTTTCTTGAAAAAAAAAAAAACAATGAAGACTCTAGGAGAGTGCTTCGTTTGACAACAAAAGAAAAAGAAACGAGGGCCAATGCCCATAGCATGATGAATAAAGTTGGTATACAATTGTTTCTCTGGCCAGTGATGAGCCTGAACTAATTGGTATTGTATACCATATTTGATAATGTCTGACACTGTGTTTCCAGTCATCAAAACCAAATTGTTTTGGCTCGTTGCTCGACTAATACTGTTTTCCGTCCATGAAGGTCTTATGCACTCTGCTTCCAGTAATCAAGATGAACACCTTTGCAACTGATCTCTATCCACCTTCTTTTCGCACACAAAAATGACTCGATTTCGAAGACCGAATGCAGCCTCCTACTCGACGGTTCCTTTTTACCAAGACTATACCCGCATATTCGTACACTTTGTTGACTTCACTGTAATGTTCACTCTTCTATTCGCCTCCTTAACACACAGGATCCAACCGGACCATTTTCCTTTTGTAGCCAACAAAAATCAATTTTTTGTTCATTTAACGGTTCAATTAACGGCTCTATATAGCAGGCCTGGTAGAAAAATGACATGATTTAATCCCTTCGTGTCAGGAGTAACGATTTGATGTAGGACAGACCGAATTGGCGGTTATAGCACGTTTCCACAGAACCGAAATCGAGCGATTTGGATGAATTCTTACTGAAACCTCAATAGGCCGTGTTTCCAGCGAGTTGAAGTAACTGCTTAATTTACAAGTGCATCGACGAATTTGAGTGGCTTTTTGACAGTTATTCATTAATTTTTAACGGTTATTCAAGAAAAAACATGAATGCCGTCTTCTGTTTGGTCAATTTGATTTGAGACAACGAAATAAAAAACAGTTGTCAAACATTTTAAGGGGCAAGAAAGGTAGAAGTAATTTATGTCTGTAATACTTTATTTCTGTGCCCGCCGCAACAAATGTCACTTGTTCTCAATTTTTAAATGACCGCCAAAACAGCTGTCTGTCTTCAGGAAATAAAAGTGTGAGAATAATAGGAACGAGAAAATAAACACAAAAAATTACCAAAATAAACTGAAGTTCACGTTGTAGGCTTGTTCGGTTTAACAACCTCTCAAGGACGGATGAACTCAATGGGGATTCAACTAGATTTCAGTGAAATCGAGGGATTTCGAAACCACCGATAATTTTTGGCGGAATCTAGTACATTTGAAGAAATTTGATAAAATCTCGCTATTTCGTTCGGTGGAAACGTGGTATTGCAGAATTTAGTTTCCTAACGACGAATAGAACATCAGCTCCATATGTCCAATCCACAAAAACGACGGTCCTTCGCCCTATAAGATCATTTCCAATTCCATCCCAGTACACTGCGAACGTTCCAAGCCCCTCTGCACTTATTTGCACGTTGGACAGATCGAAGTAGCAGCTGTTGTCAAGGACGATTCTACTTCAGATTTCCCCGAAGATGTGATGTGATAAATTCACTTTTGATGCAGTGAGACACTCCTTATCTCCCTACAAAAAGTTTTGTTTAAATAAATTATTTAACTTGCCATTGAGATAAGCTGCCTTGTGACTTTATCTCATCCATTCTGAATTCCTCCACACAACCACACTGCCAACTGCAGTAAGATAAGCCTTTTATACACACAAGTGTAATTGTTTTTCGCCGAGAACAAACCGCACATGGTCACAGTACAAAGAATTTTTTGTTTGGAAGTTGCCCTACTCAAAAAAAAAAAGAAAAAAATAAGCGAAATGTTCCATTAATTGACAAACAAAAACAACAAATAGCACAGGAGGTAGATACAACCTTGTGTCGCACGGTCATTGGCTTTCAGTAAATGACGCAACTGACACTTAATACCACATCAAGCTGTCAACAAGATACAATAAGCCCCCGAACCAAGTAACCAACCAAACAGCCAGCACATGGCGTTCCTACGTATTTTGGTTATATTGACCCGTTTATTCAAAGATCGGAAGAAAAACAACCGAGAACAAAAGAGACCACCAAAGATACGAGTACAGGTGCAACCCTAGCATGCCATGCGAATATTCTAAGCAAAAATAACCTCAAAAGGAAACATTATCCCATGCATGTCTCCATGTACTCAGGCAAGCATGCACATGTATCTTTTTTGTTCCCCATTCATACATTCTTTTTCGCGTTTATTTCGCTTGTGTTTTTTTTATTGCCTTTTCCATTAGCAATCTCCCAATGTCCACTTAGTGGTGTGTCGCGAGGTTGCTAACCCCTAAAATAGAGGCTCTGCGAGAATGAAAAAAAACCTGCCCCAACTTAAAATTAATTGACTTTGCAGCGTTGGGCAACGTGCATATTCGCCGCACCAATACTGACGTATGTAAACTAAATAATGCATATTAGGGCAAGGGAAAGAACGTGGAAGACGGAGAGACAGAGAGACAGAGAGCGTGAACGAAAAGTCGCGGTTTAATAAAAGTGTTTATGAGCGACTGACAGACGATCTGCATGCATGCATATATTCCGATTGGAACGACCGCGAAGGGTAGATGTCGTTTAATTGAATCTTAATGGATGCACGTGGTTTTCGGGGAACCATCGGCAGGGACGATCTCATGCTGCAGGCAATTTATGCGGATCGCTTGCGAATAAAAACAGAGGTTTGGTGTTTAGTTTTGGAGACGCATCATTAATAAGTGTTTGCGGTTTGACGTTGGACAACGACGGTGGCACAACATTGGAAATGGATATTTGGGAAGCTCCAACTTGCTTTCTAGAGAGGTACAATCTGTGATTGGATCATATCAGATCAGTCAGAAGCCACAGATTTGATGCTATCAAAATTTAAATTGGGCATCCAAGGTCTTTCAGGTTTGTCAACTTGGCTAGGAATAATAATATTAAAGATGGATAGAATGCACTAGACTCCGGAATCCGTTTATTGACTTTGACTGGAAGTCGTGTTCTTACGTAGTTTTTGAAAACTTGACATTCACACACACCCATTTGTAACGGAACGAGCTAAACTTCGATGGTTTGGTCACGAAGCACGTATATCCCCACCATCACGACTTCCGAGGATGCGGGCTTTGAATGCGATTCCATCAGGTAGGCGACCACTTGGTAGACCCAGGATGAGATTGTAGTTGGACCAAGTCCATAAGCTCGCCTGGCTACGCTTGGGCATAACCCCTGATGAGTTAGAGTCGATGGCGGAGGATCGAGTTGCCTGGAGATCTCTCGTGCGTGGTTTAACCCCGCGACCCATTTAGTGGATCATGCGAGTCAGAAGATGATGATGATGACATTTGTAATTTCAAAATGATACATCAAAATAAATTATAAAAAAATCTAAAAGTTCAGTGTACACTAAAAATCTACGCAGCGGAATTTAGTTTCCAGACATAAAGGTTTTTGAGTGAAGAAACATGCTTTGGTTGTATCAAAAAACAGGTACTATGGAGAGAGCCGAATCTTACCACTCTTGCGCCTTGAAAATTTTTAACAGCATTTTTGGGAATGCTAACTTTCAAAAATTCGTGAATAATTAGTCGTCGATTGACAAGGGGACGAGAAAAATATCAAAAATGTCCGAAGTACCGAAATTCTTATCATTGAAAGAAAAAAGATAGAAGTGGCTAAGGCGCGTTGGGTTTGTCTCGGCACGAGAATCAGTGAGAATAAAAAATAAGCACAAAGTCTTAAAAGTAGTGACCACTAGCCAAATCAGTTGGTTGAAAAGAAAAACCTTAAAGCAAGGCGAGTATCCTCGTATGGAACCAGCGTTATATAAATGGTCTTTAAATCAGCTTAATAAAAATCGACCAGTTGGCTGAGAAAATCCGAAAGAAAAAGTGAATCCATTGCGTTCTCAACTAAAGGCAAACGAAGAGGCCTTTAATGCCATTTGTCGTTGGATAAGAGGGTTCAAGTCACGTTATGGACCCCGGCTTTTTAAAAAAACCTGTGAGGAAAAACTTTCATCCAATGGTGGTGCAGTTGCGCCGTTCAAATATGTGGATGATGTTGCCTGAAAAAATATATGTTGCCGGTGGTGATAAAACGGCTCCAGGCCGAAAAGTAGAGAAGGCCAGGATTAAACCGAAATCACAAAGTCGCATTCTCGCGGTCGTGCTTTAATAGGCTTTGTTACGCGTTTTATCGAGTTGCCGAGAATGATATGTCAAAGCGCGTCAATAGAATAGCACGCGTTTTCCATGAAAAATGTGGGAAATACCTTTTTATAATAAAAAAGGATGTAATTACCACAAATAAAATGCCTACAAAAAATTAATTACTCACACAAATAGTTGCTTTAGCCTGCCAAAAATTAAAAACCAAAAAAAGAAAATTATTTCACAATTGTCAAAAGCCCGAATTTGTAGAAGTAGCTATACCTAAAAATGTGTGCTCGCGCTTACGATATTACGGTCTGTGAACTATCAAAACGCCAACACTGCATTGTGACTCATTTATTATTATTATATTTGGACTTACGTATATCCTACATAAAATGTCGCGCGAACGCGAATAGAGTGTACAAATGCTACTATCCTTCACAAAGTAAAGCCCCGTAAAAACTCGTTAAATTGTTGAGAGAATCGGTCGATCAACCATAATAGCGGCTAAAGCTATTCCAATTTTTGATTGAGCAAAAAAAGTGGGCTAAATTAATATCACGGAGTATTCAGACATAGTTTTATGGTAGCGGCACTAGTGGTCGGCCCCTCTCTAGTGGTCGTCTACTTTCACCCTTTTCGTCCTGTAATATAAGAACCGTTAGATGTTTTTCGAATGTGACGGCGCTGATACAAGCAGAAACATGTTCCACACATTTGCCCACAAATTCAATAATATTCCGAGATTACATCAGCTGGTAGACACACATCAGTCAGAGCGCATTTGCGAGAGTGAAAGAAAGTTGCGATTGCTTATATTTTTATTAGTGGTGCTTGTTTATAAAAATGTATGTTTTTTCTGTAATTTGTTTGAAAAATAACACATGATTAGGAATAGTTAGTAAAAGCATAAGGTATACATATTACGTGGTGCAAAGTTGAAATAATGTTACAGTAGACTCTCCCTAAGTCGAAACTCTCTCTAACTCGAGCTTTTTCGCCGTATTTTGCCGTCAATTTTCCATACGAAAATCTCTCTATGAGTCAAACTCCCTGTACCTAGAACAAATTATGGTACCCGTGACAATTCAACTTAAGGGGAGTCCACTGTAATATCAGTGGAAGTAATGGGCGTGGTGGAAAATGGGCGACGACTAGCACTCAATTTAATGCGAATATCAGTCGTCGGCTATTGATGGCTAAAGAAATACACTTTCGCTTAAATTTATCTATTGATGTAAAATATTGAAATTTTATGTACTACTTTGATTTAACCAAATAAATTTTTAAGAAATTCAATTTAAATTATTTTTAGATATCAAAAATTGGAAAACGGTCAAAAAGGGGGAAGAATCGGAGATCGAAAATCCCGGGAATCAAAAGCGGCAAGCAGATCGAATAAGATTCCTGATAAAGACAAAATGGCCCTGGCTCTTAGTGATATAAACATACATTTTGGCATATGAAAAGCCGCCGAATCCTACGGCATGTCTAGAACAACAATTTAAGACCGTCTTTTTGGCAGAATTTCTGAAGACGTTTCCAGGTTTGGACTGGAATCTTACCTTTGATCAGACGATAATCTCTTCTTCGATTACTCGAACCACCACTTGCCTTGGTCTTTAAATATAAACGCAAAATGAGTACTGAATTTGCAACAAACTCGTTTAAAGGTGTTTGAATCAAATCATCCTCAACGAGCTCAGAGAAAATTCATACACTTCTTCCCGCTGAAAATATTCACCAAACCCACGGCTTTGCTTATACTAGGACCATACAAACGCAGTGCCCCAAAAGCGATTAATTATAAAACCAACTTGTAGAATTCGACTTATCGAAGGTGATGCCAAATAATTTGTTCGATATAAAGATATTCGAGTAATCGAAGTTCGAGTTATCGAAGTCAAATCACATGTTAATTTCAGTTTTGGCGCTGAATGAATGAAATTGGTTGGCAATTTTCATTAGAGTTATCAAATAATCGGGTTATTGAAGTTCGACTCTATTTGCAAGATTCCTATGATTTGATGTCAGCTTGGTATTTGAACGAACTGTTGCCAACTTAGTGTATTTTTCATTATTTTTTACTTTGTTATCAAAAATAAATGAGTATTGATTATTTAATGTTTTGCTTATAAATATACCCTTAAATTATATCATTGAATTTGTTTTATTTATTGATGGATTTCACCTGACTTTTGATGCCATTATTTTGGTAGTATCTAAAAACCAGTAAGTGTTAAATTGAAAATTCAATTATTAATCTTTTTGGATTTTATTCAATGACATTTTTTTAAACAAGAGCAAAGTGAAAAAAGAAGTTAGGTGGTCGACCACTAGTACCTTTACCCTACATACTTTTTTGGAAGAAATTCGAGAAAAAGCTGTGCAGAAAGTACTGCAAGATAAAAAGAAACAGAAACGCATTAAGGATTTTTTTAAAAGAAATTTTAAATTTAATAAATACCAATAAAACTACTGGTGGGTCGCCGTGGCGTAGTGGGTAAGTGCGTCGACTCCTACGCAGAGGGTGCCAGGTTCGATACCCGAATTTACCACCTTTCGCATTTCGCGGCTCCACCTGTTTCGAGTCACTGACAATGCTCAAAGAGTATTTCCTGTCTAGAAAAAGCTTCTCAAACTTGGCCGTTCGGAGTCGGCATTAAACTGTAGGTCACTTCCACGCGTGAGAGAACAATAGCACGCACTACACAAGTGGTTGCTGAGAAGCTAGGCTCAGGTCCACCTCGGACTGTCGCGCCACCCATATTATATTATTATAATAAAACTACTGTCCAAGTGTATTTTTTGGGGAAGTAAACACGATTGGATAACGTGAGCAATCTCGTTTGTGTGTACAGCCTGTGCAATAATTACTTCACGCTATCCATAAAGCCCTGTACATCAATTCTGGTTTGTATCTGTGTTCCCTAATAATTGCCAAAATCTCATCATAAGTGAGCGAGTCAAGAGAGTCACTCATACTTATATAGTTTTCCATCAGACTCCTTTAAGGCCGGTGGTGAAGCTCTACTAGGGAATAAGCATTAGATCATCTGCAGAATTTGGGAATGGGAATGCACGCTGGTTATGTCGGAGTTGGAGACCACCAGCAGAGGAAACGATATACACTCATTCGTCCAAGGAGACGAGTCAGCAGTAATAAACACCAAACGTTTATCCGTCCACGGAAACGACTCAGCAGTAATAGATACCACACACTCATTCCCCAATAGAGATAAGTCAGCAGCTATGATCAATACCAGGAAGAAGACAGCCCAGACGTTCATGCTACTGTCGCCGAAACAATAACAATTCAGTAAGGAACACAATGAGTATCGGGGCGAGAAAAGTAGAATTAAGATTTTAGTCTTAAGACACGATTCAGTCAATAAAGTTCGTTCGTTTTTAAAAACTCGATACGCTTCAATCCTTATTTAACTCGCTTGACGACTCGTGCATCAGCTCCATATGCCGCCTTATTTTTACGATACCGTCCAATCGATCGTACTGTGTGAAAGTCTAATAAAGTCTATATATGTACATATTTTCGTTTAGATATAAATGGCTATTAATCCGGTTTTAGTACGTTTCGCATCATCAAACCATTGCTCTGGACTAATCAAAAGATAATGTGTGCAGTCTCTTACATGATTACCTACTTCATTTAGAAATACTATTCGTATCGCTATCGATCTTAAGGTAACCAAAATAAATAACATCTACATATTATGCATGCATGAATTTAAAACTTGCAAGAACTCATATGCAAGTAGTCAACCTATTCAGCTCGCAGTTCATTGCTCGCTGGCTTCTTTTCAATGACAAATTGGTATCGTGCCCAACACAATGCAACTCTGAAATCCGATCGTTTTCCTTTCAAAACCTATCGGGTGACTCAGCCGGCAACTACCCTCAAAGAACGGCGAGCAACGAATTCGAAAGCCGACGCGACGACATCAGCAAGCTTCCCCCTCAAACAGCCACACACAAGCACGTCGTGTGTATGAATTTCATTTTCGATTACAATTCGTCAAAAGCAACGCAAGAAAGGAAGTATCGCCAATCTCCAGCCGAAAAGAGAGAACGAAAACCAAACAAAAAAGCGAACAACAACGGAAAATGCCGACAGCAAAAAAGCAAAAATTGACAAACAAGATTAACGAACCAAAATAAGACGACGACGAAACGAAATCCGCCACCAAACACACACACACGGGCACACAGCGGCGGCGCAGAACGCAATGCTTTCGATGAGAAGCAAAAATATACGAAAATTGTAATTTTCGACGTTTTTTCGTGGCCAACAGTGCCAGCAAAGTCTGACGGGGTCAATGTTATTGTCCATGGTCAGTGTTCCTAAAAATAAGCAGCGCAACTGCACGTCATGTAAACAGCCGCAGAATGCCCGTCATGGACGTGTAATGTGAGCGGCGGGAGGGGGATACGAATTGCGCAGGGCAGGGTCTCTTACGCGTTGCTTGTTCTGTGTGTGTGCGCCATAGTTGCGGCGCATTTTTGACTTGTAGTCGCCGCCGCGCCGGTTTTTTGGCGGGCTTTCTGTTTCTGTAGCAAACAAAAAATATCTTCCGTGAATAGCTTGGATAAATACACAACTGGGTATGGAAGGATGATGGTGTATCCATACCAGTCGGTTTGCACTCTTACTTTGTTGGTAATTACAGTTTAATGTACATTAGTGGGGCGGACGACCCACCTCAAGAGATCTGCGAGAGC
The DNA here is from genome assembly GCA_964034865.1 of Eristalis intricaria. Classification (NCBI taxonomy): domain Eukaryota; kingdom Metazoa; phylum Arthropoda; class Insecta; order Diptera; family Syrphidae; genus Eristalis; species Eristalis intricaria. The sequence goes on from OZ035873.1 coordinate 128,765,989, forward strand.
CAGGGGACGGATGCCGGTTGCTTGGAAAGGGAACATTCGGGATGATGGCCTGTTATCTGTTTTTCGCAGCTGAATTCTCAATTACATTGCCTGGTAATCTGTTTGATTGCCTCTTTTGGCAATTTAAAACACTCAAGGTGTAAATTTAAGTGACGAGGGGTTACATGCCAAGGAAGACCTTCGGCAGGGTACTTGATGAGAGAACTCTTCTTACAGAAGCTCTTCAAGGTTAGCGTGATGGGATGTGCTGACTGTGTGTTGGTTTGACAGAAGGTCGACTTTTTAATGACATCCTCTACAAATGCGTTTGGCTATCAGGAGTTCTCTTTATTTAATCGATTGGCTTTGCACATGTGCAGAAATTATACCAAAATGTGCCTTAATTGACTTCTTAAATTCAACTGCTGAGTCTGGGACAGTGATGGGACTTGCGAAATCAATAATGTTGGTAGATGGTCAGAAAAGAAGGTGGTAGATAAGTGGTAGCAAAAACAAAAACATGTTTCCATGTTAATTCACTTATGTATTTATTTTAGCAAAATAAACAAAAATAACTTAAAGGCAAACTAACATGCGCTTACAAAAAAAAAAAAACAGAAAAGTAAATAAATTAATATCAGTCCATTGCTATATTCCACCGAATATCTTTAGAAGATTCCATTCCATACCCTTGGACATCAGATCAATTCACTTCTGCCCAACCGAACTAATAAATATTTTTTGAAATTTGTTTGCATTTTGAAACTTATCTGTTCTTCTGCGAACTTAAGAGGGCTTTTCCTTAGATTTTTGGTAAGGACCACAATACTCTGTGACATCTTCTGAAGAAATGTTGTTCTTCAAGTCTTCTTTGTATTGTTGGAGAGTAAGTTTAGTTCAATCATAATCTCTGGCATGTGAGATTTTGATTATGTTTATTTTTTTATCCTAGAATTAGTCATGACTCGTCTCGCTGCAACATCTCTTCCTTCGCCGGTTTCAGAGCAAAATCTCTTTTCTCAATCTTTCAATTGCTCAATTCACGAAGTATTTTTGAGTGTGAATGTACCTCAAAAATAAAATAAAACATAACCCGCCACGACCAAAAATCAAAAACAAGTACCCCGATAAGCTAGGTTAATCTCGCTACTTGAACAATTTTCTCTATCCATTTATTCACATCTGAGAACATGGGCTTTGTCGTGTTCAATGATGATAACATGGCAGATAATGCCATCGCCGACGAAGGGGTTCATCCCCCGTTCATATCGAAGACAGAGCTCAAAGCGGTCTTCGAATCACTTAAGAAGAAAAAGTCTGTTGGAATCGACGAGATCTCGAACATTGTGTTAAGGCATTTCCCTCTAGGTGTGGTTAATATGTACACAATCCTGTTTAACAATGCGCTGAATAATGCATATTATCCAGAGCATTGGAAAACTGCGATTGTACAACCCATATCCAAGAGAGGAAAAGATTCCTCGAATCCGTGCAACCTCCGGTCAATTAGTCTCCTTCCGAACATCAGCAAGGTATTCGAGAAGGTGGTCAATAGAGCCTTGATCAACTGGACTGAAGACAAACATATTATTCCGGATAACCAATTCGGTTTCAAAGCGGGGCATGACACTATTCATGCCGCGTCGAAACTGGTGTCGGATATCCAATGGAACAAAAGCCAGAAACAATGTACGGGTGCCTGCTTGATTGACCTGGAGAAGGCCTTTGACACCGTATGGTTAGAAGGACTTTTCTACAAGCTCAATCGGCTAGGCATTAGCAAACCACTGCTGTACCTACTGTGTAACATGCTTACCGGTAGACGGTTCGTAGTCAAGAATGGCAACGTGACCTCGACAGGTGTATTCCAAGTTAAAAATGGTCTCCAACAGGGTGCCGTTAATTTGCCGATCCTGTTCAACATTTACTTGAGCGATCTGTTAAGTTCTCTTCCGCATGCAATTGCGTACGCCGATGACTTGATCATGTACAGATCAGGCAAAAAGATCGAGGAAATCACTACTCTCGCGCAGGGTGACTTCGATTCATTCATGAGAAGTTGAGTATCAACTTCCAGAAGTCGGAAACCATTCTGTTCAGGACGCCGTTGTATAAGGCCTCGGCGGATACGAAAAAGAATTGGCGAAAGTTCTCAATCGTTGGAAGACACGGGGAACCACTGGCGCAAAAGACTGTAGTCAGATACCTGGGGATCTGGATAGATCAGTATCTATATCTTAACAAACATGTAGATGCTGCTCTGGCCAGAGCCCGAGGCGCTTTTGCCCTTACAAAGAGACTGTTTTACAACAGCCAACTCGATGCAAGGGTGAAGGTCATCTGCTACATGGCGCTCATCCGGCCAATGCTCACCTATGGCTGTCCCGTGTGGTTCAACGTGAGTGCAAGCTTGATGGAAAAGATTCGGTTGTTCGAGAGGGCTTGTCTTAGGGCTTGCCTTCGCCTTTATCGAACTCCAGAGTCCCAGTACATAAAATACTATTCCAATGAGGTCTTATACAACAGGGCAAACCTGACAAGAGTGGACAATTTCCTGTTGAAGTTGGTTCGAGGTCACACTGTTAGAGCGATGAACTCGTCCAATAACTTGATCTCAGGGGCTTACTACCCCAACCCACTATACCACGAAAGGGTACATCACAACGGCTTCGTCCCCCCAGAAGCATTCCTCCATTTGGATAAGCACAGTCTGATACAAAATATAAATGCGGTACCGCTCATCTATCACATCGCCAGATCAACTGTGGATGGGCGACTCAACCACGACCGCTCCGTCGCACAACGAGCTGAGGAGGGTCTCCTCCGGTTCAGTACGGCGGTATCTAGGCGGGATGTGCTGGATGTTGCTTTGCAACACCGAAAGTTCTGGTGGTTGGGGAGCGAGAGAACTCCAGCTTCGAACCCTTTAGACCCCGGTTAAAGAGGGTAATTCAGACCCCCTCATGGGGAGTAGTCGGTCCACGTCTTGCAGCGGATTTTATATCAGCTGTAACCTATGGCCGACTTACATACTTTAGCGTAGTTATAAGGTATTGGGTAAGCTGTTTATGTTAATTATTATAAAAAAGTAAAAAAAAAAAAATTAATAAAAAAAAGAGGAAGAATGTATATATATATATGCATAACAATATATATGCAATTTGTATATAAGGATATATGCGTATACGCATGTGTATATAGCTATACAAATGTGTCTATGTATATATACGTAGATTAGCTTAAGATAGTTTGTAAGTTTTATTTTAAGGTAGAATGTAAGTTAGCTTGTAGTTTCTTTTAAAAAAAAAATATGTTCGGTCATTAAGTTTTTAAATTTTTTTCTTATTATTTATTAGTCATGTTAAAATTTTCTTTTTATAAAATAATGTTACATTAAGTCGAAAGACATAGAATAAGTTTAAGTTCAGCTTAGAGTACCCGCTTAGGGTCAGTAAGTTAGAATAAGTAACTAACACTGTTCGACCAACTAGTTTTAAACATTTTTGTCTAGTATATAAGTTGTCATGCAGTAAATAATAAAAATGAATTAAAATGAAAATGATCCATTTATTCATGCGCACATGGTACCCCTTTTGCTGAGTACAAGGTACCGTTACCAACAACGGAAAATATGCAGCCAGGTTTAAGCTAATTTAGCGCCAGTTATTGTTTTCTCCGTAACTGTATATGTAGCTGTGTATACATTTTTCAGTGTTCCAAATAAAATGATTTCTCTTTATGACAACCATCTGAGAAAATGAATCTAGCCGCGTATTTAACTACAGATTTCGAGGGATCAAATTCGTCCTCTTTTACCAAAAGTTCTTTGGTTAGCAGCTAGTTATGAACATTTATTGTGTTCGATTTATTTCTTCTCTCATTTTTTATCATTTAAATCTGCGAAAACTATTATTCAACAGCAGGTCTACAGTGTGAAATTGTTTGCCAAAAAATTTGCAACATGTTTGATGCATGTTTTGTAGTGATAGTTTCCCATCCCATCTTTAATAATTCGAAATAAATTCCATTGAGGTACAATGACCGCATCAGTCGTAAAATGTTCTATTATTTTTCAGTCGCCTTTTAATTTCCTCCACTCAGCATTAAGATCTTTATTGTTCACTGCGTTCTGTGGAAAAAATTTGGTCAAACCCATTATTGTTGGCATTGTTCCAGCTGCAAACATTTTCGGATCAATTTTAAAATTTAAATTTTTGGGTCTAAAAGACCAAATCTTTCTTGAATATATACATAATTCATTATAATACATTTATCAGAACAATGCTAGGAATATGATGAGCGATGGGCAAAATGTGGTAGATTTAGTATTAAGTTTGGTCGATTTTTCAACATTGCAAAAAGTGGTAGAAATACTACTTAAGTGGTAGAAGTCCCATCGCTGGTCTGGATGTATGGCTTACAAATGGTACAGTGGTTCAATGTGAAATTCGAACTCGAACTCGGACTAACTGTTCTTCTGTCTAGATGCAAAATTCTGTGCAGATGCAGCAGTTGGTTATTTTGTTAAAAATTAATGTTTCGTTACAGTTTTCGTGTGTGATTTTTAAGTAAAACACAACAAGTAAGTGGAACTGTTTTGGAATAAGTTCACCAAAATATTGAACGTAAATGCAGTGTATGATTATTAATAGGTCATTTACAGTATATTTTTCACTTTTTAAGTGACTACTGAAAAGTACGTTTTTTAAATTTATATTTTTCACTTATATCCCTTCTTTCGAAGGTCATGGAAACGCTGATAAATCGTCAGCTTATGAAATATCTTGAATCGCGGTAGCTTCTTAATGACCAACAATATAGCTTATCTCACCGAAAAGTGGAACCAGTCTTTGCACAATGCAGGCGAAAGCAAGATCGTTGCGCTTGATATTTCTAAAGCATTTGACAGAGTTTGGCATCAAGCTCTCTTGCCGAAAATGCGTGCCTATGGTATCGATGAATTTCTTCTTCTATGAATTAGAAATAACTTTTCGAACCGTTCAATTCATGTTATTTTGGATGGGTTCAAGTCTGATATCCACCAAATAAATGCTGGTGTTCCCCAAGTTAGTTCTGTCTCCGATACTCTTTCTCATTTTTATAAATGATCCCTTGTCTGCTACTTCTAATCCAATCCATTCCTTCGCTGATGACAGCACCATAAGCTTTTCATATTCGTTCCAAGACTCACGACCCCACCCTTCGGCCGTAGAATTGGAACGGCAGCGAATGTTAGGCACATTGAATTCCGATCTTGACAGCATAATTAACTGGGGAAAAAACAGTAGAATGGAATTCAATGATTCAAAAACTCAATGCTGTCTGCTGTCACTCAAGCGAACCCTTGATAATCAGCCATTATCCATGAATGGCGCTTGTGTCGATGAAACCGCAAAACTTTCCATCCTTGGTATGTGTATCAACACAACACTTAGTTGGAACGATCTATGTGATCGTTCGATTGAGGTCGCCAAACATGCTGCGAAATGTTTAGGTTTCCTTAATCGATACAAGAAATATTTCACCTCTTCTGATTTGGCTTTAATTACAAATCTTACATCCGCCCCAAGATTAAGTAAAACTTTCATATCTGGCCTGGTGCCCCCAAGACCACCCTGCACCTACTTGAATGAATCTAAAAGCGAGCGATAAAACCTGTAGGAGACAACAATATCGCAGAGTCATTAGACTCGCTCGCACATCAACGTACCGTCTCTTCATTGTCCGTGTTTTACCGTTATTTCAACAAACGATGCTCAAGTGAGCTACCCAACTGCATTCCTCCTCTCCATGAATTCACCTGCAATACCCGTCCCGCCAGGAATGCTCATCAGTATACCCTTAAGCCTACTTTCGGACGCACAGTTAAATTCAGAGACTCGTTCTTCAGCCGCACTGCACGAATATGGAATGCTCTTCCCAGCCTAATATTTCCCACAGACTACAACCCGCAGATATTTAAGACCAATGTGCACAGGTACCTCCTCTCCCTTTCTCCCTCTATACCTTCGGCCCGTGCTGTGTCTTGACCCCGGAAACATAAGGGTATTAGCAAACCCCTGAGCACGCGCAAATTATAAAAAAAAAGTCAGCCTCAATTAGGAACCATTTATAGCTACTTAACATTAAAATGCAACAGTGAACATTTTCATTTTAGATCTTAAGAAAATTAACCGAATAATATTGGGTTTATTTGGTATCAAAATGAAGGCAATTTGTTATGGATTTTTTTAACTCAAAAGAACACTTATCTCTAGTAAAAACTTCTCTATAAATCCACCTTAATTATTTCACTAATGCTATAACTGGCCCCTAATTGAGACTCTACTGTATAGTGGATACTCAAGTGGCTGACTACTGGATCTGAAGGGGCTGACTACTCCAAAATCATTTTTTTCACTATTAATTTCTTTTAGCTAGGAAGTTAACTAAATAATGCCTTAAATTAATAATCTATATATTTCAACTAATCTTTAGGCTAACTACTAGTCTGTATGTATCTGGGATGATAAACATGTGTTTTTTCCACACTTGTCAACAGTCCTTGAGTGAAACTATTTGCGAATCACGGCCAGGCTTGGAGTGGCTGGGTAATGCTTTGGGATTGCATGGCCATCCAAATTGTTGATGGAATAACAGTGCAGCTGAAACGTTCGTATCCAGCAAGCATTCTTTTAGTGTCCGAGAACAGGAAAAAGTTACCAGATCTGAAGAATATAGGGTAAAGCACTAGTGGTCGGCCATTTAACATTTTTTTTTCCTTTTGGTCTTGTCCAGTTACTAAAGTATTTAAAAAAGTAATAAAAAATGTCATTGAACAAAATCTAAATAGATTAATAATTAAATTTTCAATTTAGCACTTACTGATTTTTAGATACTACCAAAATAATGGAAAAAATCGTATTGCACTAGTGGTCAGCCACAACATTTTATTGGTCGGTTAGGTGAAATCAATAAATAAATAAAACACATTCTATGATAAAATTTAAGGATTTATTTAGAAGTAAAACGTGAAATAAACTATACTTATTTATTTTTGATAAGAAAGTAAAAAAAAACAAAAATAATGAAAAATACATTAAGTTGGCAACAGTTCGTTCAAATACCAAATCAAACATAGGTATCTTGCAAATACAGTCGAACTTCAAAAACCCGATTATTTGATAACTGTAATGAAAATTGCCAACCAATTTCATTCATTCAGCGCCAAAACTGAAATTAACATGTGATTTGACTTCGATAACTCGAACTTCGATTACTCGAATATCTTGATAACTCGAACAAATTATTTGGCATCACCTTCGATAAGTCGAATTCTATAAGTTGGTTTTATAAGGAATCGCTTTCGGGGAACTGCGTTTGTATGGTCCTTTGTCCTAGTATAACCAAAGTTGTGGTTTTGGCGAATATTTTCAGCGGGGGAAGTGTATGAAATTTCTCTGAGCTCGTTGAGGATGATTTGATTCAAACACCTTCAAACGAGTTTGTTGCAAATTCAGTACTCATTTTGCGTTTATATTTAAAGACCAAGGCAAGTGGTGGTTTGAGTTATCGAAGTTCGACTGTACTTGCGAGATTATCGTCTGATCAAAGGTAAGATTCCAGTCCAAACCTAGAAACGTCTTCAAAAATTCTGCCAAAAAGACGGTCTTAAATTGTTGTTCTAGACATGCCGTAGGATTCGGCGGCTTTTCATATGCTCAAAATGTATGTTTATATCACTAAGAACCAGGGCCATTTAGTCCTATTCGATCTGCTTGCCGCTTTTGATTTCCGGGATTGTCGATCTACGATTCTTTCCTCCTTTTGATCGCTTTCTATTTTTTGATTTCTAAAAGTAATTTAAATTGAATTTCTCAAAAATTTGTTTTGTTAACTGTGAAATCAAAGTAATACATAAATAAACTTTCAATATTTTACGTCAATAGATAAATTTAAGCTAAAGTGAATTTCTTTAGTTCTCGGCCATCAATGGCCGACGACTAATATTCGAATTAAATTGAGTGCTAGTGGTCGGCCCCCATTACTTCCACTGATATTAACATATTTCCAACTGTACAATATTTAATACCTATAGCTTGTGCTTTTAATAACTATGCCCAATCACTAGTGTTATTTGTGAAACAAATTACACCTTACATTTTTATAAACACGCACTACTAATAAAAAAATAAGCAATTGCCACTTTCTTTCACTTTCGGAAATGCGCTCTGACTGATGTGTATCTATCAGCTGCAGTAATTTCGTAATATTATTCAATTTTTTGGCAGATGTGTGGAAGATGCCACTAACAGTTCTTATAATACAGAACGAAAAGTGGACGGCCATTAGAGAAGGCCGACTAGCTCCGTATCCCTAGTCAATGCGGAAGCAATTCTAAGCCAAATTCATGCAATTTTGACATCGTTTTCATTGAATTGTGACATGGTGCATTGTATTGATTGTGAACTTACTCGGCTCACAACTATTCAAGAACGATCCTTTAATTCTTGAGTGACCAAAATTTGATAAGCTCAAAATTCTATATCTCACAAACTAAAACTCCGAGAGCTGTGAAATATAGACACGTATCTTTTGTAGATAGATACTAACTAAAATTGATATGTGGTTTCTAGTGGGGCCCTGCGATTCTAGTGGCACGCTCTCTTCCAAAATCGATACGAACATTTCAACAGACTTGTTAATGGATTAATATAAGTACATATCTGCAAGTACTGCAACGAACTGTCGTGCAGGCAAGAAACATCAGTTGTTGAAAAGATGTAATTCTGCATTTAATAACAAAGAGGCAGAGACTTTCAGACTTCATCCAGTGTCTCTCGATTTTAAAAGAACTGGTGCTACCATTTTATGGTGTAACTACTTACCTTTTGGTGGTGAATTTTATGTCTGTTTCGTAAAATGTCCTGTGTCCTGTGATGAAACATCACTTAAAAATGCTGATAACGTTGATCAGAACTATATGGCTAGTCTCAGCAAGTTAGACAAATTGAGTATTCGGGGTACAGTTAGAAGTCAACTCTGGCACTATCTTTTACAGCAACTACTCGTGTTGTGCATGATATTCTTCTCTTACGAGTGGAGGAGTACGGAGTACAAGGGACTTTTATGTATTAAACAACTGAAACAGATAAAGTCAACATTGTCCAGACTACTTTTTCCGTTTGGATTCATAAAAGTCGAATAATGGAACGTAATTAGTGTAATTTTTTCAATAGTGCTGACTGCAGAGCAGAAATGAGGTATTACAGACATAGCCGACTTCCCAGGTGATTGGCCCCCAGTCCATCGATGAATTTGAGTGCCTTTTTGACAGATATTCATTCTTTTTTGACGGTTATTTACGAAATAGCGTAAATGCCGTCCTCTGATTGGTTAATTTGGTTTATGAACACGTTATAAAAAACAGTTGCCAAAAATCTTAAGGCGAAAGAGAAGTAGAAGTCTCTGCATCTCTGTAATTCTTCATTTCTGATGCAGAGCATAGTAAAGGCAAAACAAAAAATTACCTAATCGGAAATGGCCGTTTTCTGTTTTTGTGGAAGCCGCAGTCGTACGACGTTTAATTAAATGGGAAGGGATAAGACTACTTATTTAGAGCTACCTTGAGAAATTTCATAATCCCCTTTGATGGCATTTCCTGATCCATAGTAAGTTCCTATTAAGGTGATTATGTTCTTTATCTTATGTATATATGCTTGATGTCAGATTTGGACAGTCGACGAGTAGGTGGTCCATGGATTTCTTTGATTGTCCACAGTTTCTACAGTTTTCTGAGCTGCTGTGGGTCATGCAAGTGATAATTCCATGAAAAGTGGCCGGTAAGTGAGACACAGTATCCGTCGTTCAGATTAAGAGCCTCCTGCTGTATTCAGTTGTGCAACAGTTGTTGTATGTCGACTCTTTTATGTCCATAGATAGGGAAAGGTCAAAAAAGAGGAGTTCATGCGTCCTCTTTAAACTTGGACGTCTGATTTTTCATTTCCTTCACGGGTTTCATGTCCTAGCACCCATATCAGTTTTAACATGTTTTTATTTTCCAGGATTTATGTGGGATTGGAGTTTGTTTGGGGCTTTTACTACTGCCTGGCTATGTGAGGGTACAGGTATTTTGAATTGAGTAGGTTTCTATTGTTGATAGAATGTTGTGCTTCAAGCAGTTCAGCTTTGAGGATTCTGGACTTCCAAAGGAGACCAATGAGTAAGTTACAACTAAGTCGCACAATGCCACCTCCTACTTCACTTTCTCACTTCGACGTGTCCGTATACCATCTTTGGACGCTACATTTACCTACTTACTCTACGTAGGCCTACAGCTTGTCGTCCAGCTTCAGCCCGAGGAGCAATATGTAGCTGAAGTAGATTTAATAGTATTCCCATACCCTCCGTTGGAGTGGGTCTCATCGCTCCTATTGTAGACGCTAGCCCTTGTAGTTTTTTAACTGTCTTTTTGTGTTCGATTCAGAATTGATGTAAGCAGTGATAGTATAAAATAACAGGTTTCTCATTTTAAAACTAGTACTTCATTGTAAGTGTTGCCGTGGGTTTGCAATATTTGTGTTTTTTTTTTTTAAATTGCCCCTAACCTAAACGGGGTAGGATAGACCTCCTTCCCATAGTATACAAAATGCTTGTTCTTGACCCCTCTAAAAATACCGTTATCAATTGTTGGCGCCAAAGTAAACGTACTCTCCCCAAAAATGCGCATACATCGCGAATGTTTCTAAGAAGGAAGATAAAAGAAGGTGCATTTCAATAGACGTATATGTTAAGTCGTCAATTTATTATTCTCCAACCTCCCATTCTTTGTGTGGTCCAGAGATTACCTAGTCAACTAGCAACAACCGCGTCCAGCTAACGCGACCACTGAATACTTGCTTTCAATTACGCACACTAAGTTGAGTGTAGCTGCACCTACCCCACTTATGGGAGGCGGCTATTCTGTTGTCTTGTCTTTTAGCCTCGGCACGGCTCATCTTAAGTATTGGATCGACTAATGTTGATGTACCGCTCGTATCTCCAGTTCACGACTGAATGTTCTCCTCCAGCTGCTTTCACCACAAACAGGACCTATCAAAGCACGCAGAACGTTCCTCTCGAAGAGACCATGTCTCTGCGTCCTACAGGAGAACTGGATAAACGTGCCTCTAGTGGTACAGGGTCATAAGTCCACACGAACCTTCTGTAGACTTATGATCATTTATGGTCTAATGGCTCACAAATTGCGGTTGCCAGGGACCGGAATAGGGCAAAGAGAACTAAGATTGAATTGGAATTGTATGCCAAATAAAAAAAAAAGTCTTTATAAATGAAATAAAGGAAAACGCAAGCAATTTTCTACAAAAAAAATAGTCGATTAGTATGGTGAGTAATATGTCCCCTGAAACTCCCTGCTTCGGTCACAATAAGATTTGGAGTAGGTGCGAGGTTCTGGCCTTGAAGTGAAGTTTCTTTTTATTCATGTTTTCCATAGACTTGACCAAAATGTGCATCCACAAAACATCGCCACACACAACCACAGAACCTTTCACCTACATAACGTCGCATGTCACTCCGGTACTTCTTCTTCTTGTGGTGGCACGACAGTCCGTGGTGGACCTGGGTCTTAACCAACAAGCTTCTCCAGCTGGCACAATCCTTAGCCATTTGTCTCCAACTGCGCACTCCAAGTTGGTTGAGGTCCTTCTCCACTTGGATGCCCATCGGTTCCGTAGGCGTTCTCTATTGCGTTGTCCCACTGGTTCGGAGTCAAAGTCCATGCGCTCTACATGGCCTAGTCATCTTAGGCATTGGATCCGGAGACGCCTGAGTAGACTCATGTACAGTTCGTAGTTGTATCTTCTCCTTCAAGAACCGTCAACACAAACAGGACCAAAGATTTACCGCAGGACTTTTCTCCCGAAAAGACCAAAGGCTTCTTCATCCACTCTTGAGTTTGTCCATGCCTCCGCGCCGTACAGCAGGGCTGGGATGATCAAGATCTTGTACAAAAACAACTTGGTCCTTCGAGAGATGGCTCTACTACTCAATTGCCTCTTGAGCCCAAAGAAACAGCGATTGGCAAGAGTTATTTTGCGTCACTCCGGTACTGGCCAAGAGTCAGAATGGGTAGCTATAGCCTCGAAGCAGTCAAGGACTTCGTCTATTTACGGCTCCGAAATAGATAGTACGAACAACACCAGTACCGAAATCCAACGCAGAGAAACTCTTGCCAACCGCTGTTTCTATGGGCTCAAGAGACAATTGAGTAGTAGAGCCATCTCTCGACGGACCAAGCTGAGATTATGCAAGACCTTAAACATCCCAGTCCTGCTGTATGGCGCGAAGGCATGGACAATCTCTAAAGCGGATGAGGAAGTCCTCGGTCTCCTCGAGAGAACAGTTCTGCGCGCGATCTTTGGTCCCGCTTGAGTTGACGGTTTTTAGAGGAGAATATTCAACCACGAACTGTAAATGGGCCTAGTCAGGCGTCTACGGATCCAACGCCTATGATGATGGTGGCTAGGCCATGTAGAGCGCATGGACAACTCAGCTCCAGCCCGAATAGTCTTCGACTCCGAACCCGTGAAACAACGCAACAGAATGCCCGCGTTCAAGGTGGTGCATCTACGTGGAGCAAGAACTCAACCAACATGGCGTGTGGCGCTGAAGACAGCTAGTCAGAGACCGTGCCAGCTGGAGAGGCTTGTTGGTTGAGGCCGAGTTTCATCTCAGACCGCAGTACCAATAAAGAAGAAGATTATTGACGTAGTTGATAGTTGAGACTCAAGTTCAACGCAGACTGTAGCTGTCATTAGGTCACAACTCTTCACAAAGACCATTACGACAATAAAATTCAAGAGTTATTTTGCGTCACTCCGGTACTGGCCAAGCGTAATCCTAGTCTCGTAGCTTCTGAAAACAAACGTGAATCTACTCGCCACAGTACCAGCGTCGGACACATCGAAAGAGGGATCTGTTGTGCACTGATAAAAGCATTTCAAATACTTTCTTCTACACTCGCCGAATTATTTAATCAGAGTATTCCCTGACTTTTAAAGAAAACTGAGAACGCATCTGTCAAAGCTATAAAAATAATACAACTCTGGCATGAATTGTAAAAAAGGCTGCATCTGCTGTGGACCAGAAAAGCCTCAGCCTAAACCACCTGAAAATGTACACGAAGAGGAAGTAGCTCGCTATGATGTGATTGCGGGCATATGGCGGGTCAAGATGACGAAATCCGGCCTCTTTTCGTCCTCAGAGATCGACGTGATCCTGCCTGTGTGGATAGAATTTATAAGGAGTATCCTTCAAGACTATTCTGACACATCGGCCGATGAGTTCTACATGCACACAGCAACAATTTGTGCCCAGCAGCTAAAACATTACTCAGAAAGTGGATGGCAGTGTCTGCTAGGGGATTATGTTCCCACCGTCCTGAAGTGCTCAGATGTTGTAAATTTAGTGGTTTCATAGTTTCATCAATCATGAATCTCTTTTGCAGAATTTTCTCGAAGAACAAGAAATCAAGGAGCCATCTGTCACGTCTGAAGAATCCTCCTGGGATATTCATGCACAAGTGGAATTTCTTTTGCAGCTTGTTGCTTCAAGGTAATCGCTTGAGAAAGGACGATCGAGTGTTCATTGAAGTGTATACAAGTTCTCTTTACAGTAACGTCTGCCAATACCTTGTTCGAATGGCCTTTAACAAGACATTTGCTCCAAATCTCAGCGACGTAAAATCTCCAAGCAAACTACACACGCCGCAGAATTATTTGGAATGCAATCTGAAGTCTCTGGAACGAGAACAAATCCGAAAGAATTTAATTCACGGCACGTATGATGGGTTCATTTTGCCACTTCAAATTGCCAGCGAGGTGGACGAAGAGTTTTGGGAGAGGGAATGTGCTGAAATTGAAAGCGTATCAACAATCTCAAAAAACAATGCATAGAGAAAATAAAAACTATTTTATTTGGTTCAGTCGACTTTGAATAGAGTACTCCACGGGCCACATGTGATGTTGCTGCAACTCCCCATGGGAAGACCGGGTATTCTTTGGAACTCATCGACGACTTTGTCAGCGTCCGGTAAGGCCAATTGACCATAGCAGTTCCAACCAGCAGCGAGCATGGAACCACAATCTGTCTTTATGATGGTGTGTCGTGCACCGCAGGATACATCCACAACGTTGCACTCTTTGCCGGAATCCGTGCAGCTGGGGCAGTGAGGAAGATCGATCAGTTGCGGAAGCGGGTAGACTGTTGGGTTCTTGCAGCCGCTGGTTTTAAAGACTCGAATTCCAAGTTGGCCATTGCAGTTGAATCCCCACGTGTAGATGTCACCAAACGACGAAACAGCCGTACTGTGCCAGCCGCCAGCTCCGATGCTTACTATCTTTGGAAAAAAAGTTTAATTTATTAAGGCTCTAGTATATGCTGGTTCTATACCTTTATTCCGGCAAGTGCTTCAAGGAGAATCGGTGTCTCCTGCACTCGTAAGTCGTCGATACCCAATTGTCCGCGCCTGCAATGACATGTTTCAAACAAGAAACCCAGAAATCAATTCTCAGCAACTCACAGACCATTCCCCCACGTGTAAACATCTCCATTCGAATTCAACGCAATCGCGTGTTCAAATCCACAGTGCAACGAGACAATCTTCTCGTGGGCTGCAAATTGATGTATTTTTGTTGGAATATTGTACACTGAATTATCGCTGCTGATGGCCACTGCTAAATTATTTCCACAAGCCACATGAATTATTCTATGACCCTTCGCCGCCTCAACTTCATTCGGACCACAATCGAATATCTTACGTTTTCTACATGGCACCACTTCGATATCGGCAAATATTATTTCTTGAATACTCAAATCAATTCTCCTCAGCTTGAAGAGTTTGCCACACTCTAGCAAAATCAAGGCATTTTTATCTGTTGCACAGATATCAACAATTCTGTCTGGAAACGAAAGTTTTTCAATTTCCCTATCGTGATTGTGAACGAATCCAGAGAGAATGACTTCATTTCCTATCGCAATAAAGTTGCAACTCCACGCGGGACATATCAGAAAATCATTCTTCGGATAGTCTAGTGTGAAATCTGAGAATAGGAATGACAAATTTTATTCGAAAGTTCTTCCATTCATTCCAAACTCACTTGTTACCCGTAAAACTCTACTGGCATGCGCCTTGCCAAATTGTCCAAAGCCATTAAAACCACAAAAATACCACATTTCCACCAAACACTGTGTATGACTGTTTAGTTTAATAGTTTCTCTTAGCGACAGTTGAAGCTACTTCCTTAGAAAGCAGCAATTTTCCGGACAGATTCTTAGGCCATTTCCGAAACAGAAGTTAATTGATTCTTATTCTCAGTGTCATGGTGAGTCCTTTTGATGGGTTAGAAACTTTTGCATGCACTTAAATGGTTATTTTCCTATATTTAGAATTTGCTTTTGAAAATATGCAAATAAATCAATTTGTTTCTTGAATAATTGCCATAGAAACGAATTCTTTTGAAGTGGACAAACAATTCAAAACAGACTTTCCGTTGACATGTGTCAGCTGATTGTCAAGTGAATACGTCCCACAGTACACACAACAAAATTGTACTAGATCAATTGGTCTTTCTACACTGAAGAAAATAATTATATTATTTAAGACAAATTTAAACAATTTGCAAATTTTTCGGTTCCATCCTCAGGGTCTGCTATCACTTTTAAGAAAACTTCGACCAAATCCAGAGAGAGAGGCAAGAATATTACTTCTCGGTCTTGACAATGCCGGAAAGACAACACTTCTCAAACAACTTGCATCAGAGGAGATTTCTCAAGTGGGTATTTCGATTTCAAGTTGCCTTTCCCGGTTAATCCTCTTCATTTCAGGTGACTCCGACGGCAGGATTTAACATCAAATCCGTGGCAGCAGATGGCTTCAAACTGAATGTTTGGGATATAGGTGGCCAGTCGAAAATTCGTCCATATTGGAGGAATTACTTCGAAAACACTGACGTTTTAGTGAGTGCATCATCAACAACCCTTAAGCACAATCTCATGTCAATCTTTAAAAATCTAGATATATGTAATCGACTGCACCGATCGCACCCGCTTGAATGAGACAGGGGACGAACTCCTGGAATTACTGTGTGACAATCGCTTGAGAGGTGTCCCCTTGTTGGTGTTCGCGAACAAGCAGGATCTTGCCAGTGCAATGTCAGCTTCTGAAGTTGCAGAGAGTATTGGTTTGATACGCCTTGAAAACAGAACCTGGCAGATACAGGCTTGTTCAGCTATTGAGGGAACCGGCATTAAGGTGAGTCATTCGGTAATGTGACTCAAAATGATTCAGAGATTGTCTGACTTAATTGCAGGAGGGCATGGATTGGGTGTGTCAAAATATGAAGAAAAACTAGGTGGCACATGGCGGAAGAGTGGTCAGAAGCACAATCAATTAGTGGAAAACGTCCTTGTCAAGAATTTATTTGAATAATATTAAAGCGAATAGAGCAATAAATTGTGTGTCATGTAGAGATGCACAAATACTTAAGTACCAGGAGTTTAATTTTTGGAAAAAATTTCATGATAGACACGATACTTTGTCCTTTATTTCTAATTCTTTTGTTCAGTCTGCAGTCTAGGAGGAACCTGCGGCTCAGCCCACAAGCTTATCCTACTGGAACAATCTCTCGCCAGCTGTATCCAGCTTTGCACACCAAACCAACTGAGGTCCACCTCGACTTGTGTGCTCCACCTTGTTCGTGGACGTCCTCTGTTGAGTTGTCCCACAGGCTTAAACTCCACAAGGTGGAGTAGTGTAGTCCATGGGCTCTACATGACCTAACCGCCTTAGGCCTTGGATCCGTAGAGTCCTGGCTGGACTCATATCGCTGTACAGCTCGGACACTTAGTGGTTGAATATCTCCTACAAATACCATCAACGCAAACAAGATCAAATATTGCACGTATAATTTTTCTTTCGAAATGATCAAAATTATCTCTTCTCTCTCTTCAGATTGTCCATGATTCCGCTGACCCATATATTGTTAGCTTGGTCCTTTGATAGACGACTCTACAAGTCAATTGCGTCAAAAACGCCATGTCTATATACGATATTCCTGTTGAACTTGTCACGTGGTGCAGGATGACGACGGCTCCATCAAGGTCGGTAATGAACTCACCGAGACCTTCAATGTTTTAGACAAGGCAGCGCGCTGTCATGTGACTCATCATGTGACTCATATTACAGAAGATCGTGCAAGACTCACATGCCAACACTAGAGGCACGATCTTCCAGAAGTCCGTACAACTTTAGCATACGCTGATGACATTGACGTGATTGACAGAACAGAGCGAACCGTCAATGCAACGTTTGCTGGCATTGACAGGGAACCGGCTAAAATGTGTCTAGCGGGGAATGAGGGCAAAACGAAATATATGCTAACATCGCCGTATTGGACTGAGAGTCAGAATGGGTAGCTATAGCCTCGAAGCAGTCAAGGACTTCGTCTATTTACGGCCCCGAAATAAATAGTACGAACAACACCAGTACCGAAATCCAACGCAGAGAAACTCTTGCCAACCGCTGTTTCTATGGGCTCAAGAGACAATTGAGTAGTAGAGCCATCTCTCGACGGACCAAGCTGAGATTATGCAAGACCTTAATCATCCAGTCCTGCTGTAGGGCGCGAAGGCATGGACAATCTCTAAAGCGGATGAGGAAGTCCTCGGTCTCCTCGAGAGAACAGTTCTGCGCGCGACCTTTGGTCCTGCTTGAGTTGACGGTTTTTAGAGGAGAAGATTCAACCACGAACTGTAAATGGACCTAGTCAGGCGTCTACGGATCCAACGCCTATGATGATGGTGGCTAGGCCATGTAGAGCGCATGGACAACTCAGCTCCAGCCCGAATAGTCTTCGACTCCGAACCCGTGAGACAACGCAACAGAATGCCCGCGTTCAAGGTGGTGCATCTACGTGGAGCAAGAACTCAACCAACATGGCGTGTGGCGCTGAAGACAGCTAGTCAGAGACCGTGCCAGCTGGAGAGGCTTGTTGGTTGAGGCCGAGTTTCATCTCAGACCGCAGTGCAAATAAAGAAGAAGATTATTGACGTAGTTGATAGTTGAGACTCAAGTTCAACGCAGACTGTAGCTGTCATTAGGTCACAACTCTTCACGAAAACAATTACGACAATAAACTCCAGATGAATCCACTATAATATTGCAAAAGAATCAAAGTAGCTTATTGGACGTGAGTTGCAAGACATCTCTATTGCTATTTCTGGCATGTCACGGATTGAAGATTGGAATTAATTGTTCCACAAGGCCTGCTACTTGTCCTAGAGGCTAAATCTCTTCAGTTAAATGTCTCGCTTTCTAGCGAAAGAGAGAAGAGGTTTCAGTAAAAGTTCATCCAAACCTCGAGGTTTCGGTTCGGTGGGAAAATTTCATACCGATGATGACTGTGATTGTGAGGATCGCTTACTCTGGAAGTGGTAAACCGTAGCGGTTAATAAATCGAGAAAATGTCACTTGCTGGTGAAGTAGCTTTACTCTGGAGAGTTTCATTGAATTTTTAGACTTCATCGTCTAGTCTCCATCTGGACGCTGTCATACAGAAGAAGGACAAGTTTAAAAAAAGATTCATGATGTTCATGTTGAACAAACAGAACGCCTTAAGCTTGATGTCAAGACAGATTTTCAATCATACCCTCTTAATATTCCGACACTACGTTAATGAACCTAAAAGATGTGTAAATTGATGTCAAGCCAAGTGAGAAACACACACATTCATTTTTCAATATCTATCCGCTTTTTATTTCCGTTCGTTAATACTATTTACATTTAAACAATAGTCTAGTTAGTTAATAAATTATTACAGCTCGTTATGGATGTACTCTGTCGTTACTTTAGCCTCTCCCTCGTGGAACCCACTGCAATCGACTGGATACTTGACCTGCAAGACAAAAAAAACGGATATCCTGTTACCGTGGCTGCGCATAACCCCATTTCAACATTCGAATACCGCAATGTCGGCAAACAAAATTAACAGTCACACTGTGATTCACTCACCTCGCAATTATGTGGCTGGGTGATGACACTGAAGAGCGTCCAAAATGGTGTGCCGGTCTCGGTGCTAATGAACAAGGCGGCTCCCATACTGCCGACTTTGATGATCTTTGGCTTAAATCCAGCGACTAGTCCTCGGGATGAAGTCTCATTGGCGTCCTCGTAGGAGTTCAGCTCACACAGCACGTACTTGTCGCAGTGGGGTGTCTTCGAGACATACCGGTAGGCACGGTGGACCTTCAGAACTGGTTCAATAACCTGTTGGAGATAGGCAAATACATGAAAATCTATCCACTACAGATATGCATGACACATAAATTAAGGCCGATAACTGGGGTAAATGTTCTATAGCGTAATCGTGATCCAGCGGATTAGGCTGGCCGGCCACTCGTCAACACAAGCGTGTGGGTTGATCGACCGGCTCTTTCCGGGAATACGAGCCACACAATCGCGCAAAAGCAAATGCCGATGGTGACAATAGCGTGAATATAAATAACTAATCAACTGCAAAGAGATACAGACAAAATTTCAACTCAACTCACCTCCAGATTAAGTGTGTCAGTTAGTTTATCGCTCAGCTCAGTGGCGTTGAACTTCTGCAGCAGACCCCGTGCTTGACCCAATTTCAAGAGTTCCTTAGCGTATCCAACAGCTGGCTTGACATATGCTCTCGAGTCGATTTTCACATTGAGATGGTGTTTGGCGACGTGGTCCAATAGATTGGAGATGGTCTCACTGGCGCGGCTCGGTTCGAAGAAAGTTGTTTTCGGATAACCTTGAGACTTTAGGAATCCGTTGAACATGAGCTGTGCCATTTGGAAATATCTGCAAAGAGAGAGTAGTTGAAATTATTATGTTTTGCTTCTTCTTTTTGTATTTATGTTTTTCTGAATCGAGCGAACAAAAGTGAAACGATGTCATTGTGCGTGTTTGTCATTCCGAAGATTCAGCGCGCAGATATGAGTCTCTTGCTTATGAAATGAAAGTGTATTCGAATCGCAAGGGAACTCGTCATCGTCGTTGCTCTTCTCTGATGCATAACTTCGAACGAAGAACATTCAGTGGCGTTTGACCAGATGTCAGAGATGATCATCAATCAAAGTTGGAGAGGTGTGTTAGCTTTTGATGACTGACTGTTTGCGTTT
The DNA here is from genome assembly GCA_964034865.1 of Eristalis intricaria. Classification (NCBI taxonomy): domain Eukaryota; kingdom Metazoa; phylum Arthropoda; class Insecta; order Diptera; family Syrphidae; genus Eristalis; species Eristalis intricaria. The sequence goes on from OZ035873.1 coordinate 128,786,158, forward strand.
TTATGGAAGTGAAAATAGATCAGTCAGCGCTTTTACCTGACTTGAGTGGTAAATACAAAGTAAGCTGACAATTGGTTTGGGTCGAAGAAAACCTTATTAAAAATAGAAATGTGCATGGTGCTACAGTGCGATCGGATATAAGGCGGACCATGCACTACGCAAAATAACTGCGCAAATTGACATTTTAAGATTTGAGCAAAGATCAAAAATGGCTTGATTGTTACAGACTGAACTACAAGCAGTGCAAACACCCCCCATTCACAATGCAAATGTACTGCACAAACGTCAATTTGCGCAGTTATTTTGTTTAGTGCATGACCGGCCTAGGGCTAGCTTCTAAAGGAATCACTCGACTTGCTCGCCTCTGTTTGTTCTCTCTGAGTATGTTATTGACTGGTGGAGGAGCCGTGAACTCTGAAAGCAACTGATGTCGGGACGTGAACCCATATTCCACCCAGCTTAAGAATCTACGCAACTGCTCATTACTCCACGCTGCAGCATTTCTGAAAGATCGCGTTCGAAGTTCGTGGCTCATATAAATGGCACTTAAGTCATATAAGCAAACTGCGAACGTGAACTTTCAGAAACAAGCAATTTCCAGCTACTATATATTTAAAAAAGTGTGGATCGAGATTTTTTACCGACCAAAATCTCAATAACACTAGTTTAAGTATCTTTATTAACGATTTAAAATGGTTCCCCCCAAATCAATCATTCTGTTTGCGAACAGTCAAGCAATATGCAAGAAAGACAAATACGATCCACAAATTCATGACCAAAAAAATCGCGATGAACTATCTGCTCAAATGCCCCCCGTTGGACTCTGCGAATGAGAATGAACTCAATGTGAATGAAGTGTCAAAGTTTGCGAAGTTTGCGTTTCGCAGTGAACTCATATGAATGACTCTTTACACAGTGACATGCCTTTTGCCGATCTCCTATTTATCATCTACACAATTTTCAGAAAAACCACGAGTTCATGAGTGACGACACAGGAGAGACATCCCTTCTTGTCAGCAGATGCTCGAATTAATTAATTTTGATGCCATTCTATACAGCAAAGGAAATATCAGTGTTTTGTTTGACATATCGCAGTTATCTGCGACAAATGAAAATTGCATCCGATGTACTGTCAGAATTTGCGATTTCACTAATTCGCAGGTCGTAGAGTACGATGTTTGATGATTTTTAGTTTGACAAGTCGCCAAGGAAATGATTTAATAACGGAAAACAAGTAGAGACCGTTATAGCAAGAACTACGCTTTTTTCCTATGAAAATTTGTCATTTCTGAAAAATCGCAGATCGAAGCAATGATGCAGTGAGTACTTGTCATCGTCTTTTGGAAATTATAGTAATTATAGTAAAATTCGCGGTCGCAGGTCGCAGCAATAAGTACCTGTCGCCGTCATTTAATTTCCCCCTACATCCGGATCCGACAAAAAAGGTTGACAGCTGAACATGACAATGACATCGACGTCATGATCTATTTCGGTCAAAAAATGTAGAAAATTTGGAGGGGGCTTCGAAAATTTAAGGTTGAGTGAATTCTTATTACTTAAAATCAACAAGAAAAGAAACAGACTCGAACCCGGGTTGAAATTTCCATACGTAGGACGACATCGCCCACCAGAAGCAACATGGAATCGAGTAATTCATTCAAAGTGAAAAGAGCTACGAAGGCGGAGGCCTAGCTTTTTAAGGGACGACAAGCTTTCCCTTCACAAGTGAATTAGTTGAGTGTTCTTACTGACTCTTGGGTGAAAAGTGAATATTTGGTGGATGAAGCGGAAATACGACGTTGTTAATGTCCCCAGTTGTACGGTTCATTTGTGATTGTGAATGGGCGTGAAGGGAATAAAGTAACATTTCAACAAATTCCCCATGACCATTTCACTCATTCGAATGAAGAAAACAAACAACTCTTCATCACCCACAGTGCTTGTGGAATCAACAAGTAGGTGGAACTGGGAATAATAATGGATTTCAAGTGTGGCTGAAAACTGTTTGACTTTGAAGTCAGGAATGCCGGTGAACTATTAACGCAGAGACTTCGAGTAACCGCAAAGGAAGTTTAAGAATCAGGAGATGCATCTAGACAAACAAGGGCTACTCGTTGGAATCACGAAAGGACCAGGAGGCTGTTAAAAGCAGACTTTAACTTGGATGTCTGATTGAGATCACTTCGCGCATGGAATGTTTGCAAATGAATTGCATAATTGTACTGTGGTCTTGCCAGTGTTTTTTTCAACGAAAGTAGTTCAGCAAAACAATGGCTGTGACATCATTGCGAATCTTGTGAACCGCTCATGATTGTTGCTTTTGCTCGAAGACCCAAAGTACACAAAGAAGCAGGAGACAACAAAATTGTTTCAGTTTCAACTCGGACATCCGAGCCGCACAAAATATTCATAATCTCTTTATGAAATTCAGTAAAAATTTAAGTGAACCTAAATAGCACTTTCACTGGGGGCTTTTCTCCTTCATGTCAATGGGCATCTCTCTCTCTCTGCTCTTGATCAGTCCGAAGAATTCACATTTCCAAAAGCCAATAAATAATTCAAGCACTTTCGGTTTTCACTGATTCTTCGGAACGCATTAAGTAGAAATTCCATTCAAAACCTCAGCTGAAGGAATTCTTGAAGGTTTTTATTTTTGTTGCTTTTCTTTTTTTTTTCGTCGGTGTTCTCATATTTTTGTTTTTCTTTAACAGCCCCGAATGAATAAGAAGTGAATATCTGCACAGCGATTGACCCATATTCGGTGTTTCGTTTTGTATTTTCATTTTTCTTCTGGCAGTCACTCGTTGCTGATGGTTTTTCGTCATTTCCATTCCCACCTTTTATCTCTACTTGACATAAAACCCCGCCGTACGGTAGCTCCAAACAAATACAAAACAATCAGCGAAATCGAATAGAAAGCAATACACTCAATTGGGTATTCTCGACCACGACGACAACGGCTGCCATAAGTCGCTGGCTAGCTGCTCCTCCGAGCCTCATCGTTTTCTGACACACTTTTCGATCGAGCTTTAATCTAGAATGCCTGCACACCTGAAAATAGGTAGGAGTTCGGTTTTTTTTTCTGTCTTTTCACTGCTTATCGTCGTCACCGGATTAAGGCGGTGTTGGCTTGTAGCAAACGCGTCATAGCATATGAGCCAAGCTGTACGAGACGCCCATTTAGTTGGACGCAAAAACTGGGTCATCAATGGACAGCTAAGAACGCACATACGAGTACGATCATCGTCGTGATCGTCGTCATCATCGTTTTATTTGTTTCTACTTGTATCTCTTTTTGAATATCAAAATGAAAGAAAGAAAGAACGAAAGAAGTTGGAGGAACACGAGAGTGGAAACAGCAAAAGAAATCCAGTTCCACTCACGAGGCTAACTGTACCGTGACTCTAAAACGATCGTGGAACATGTTTGTAGCCGTGGTAGCGGTGGCTCTTCCAGAGACCCTGCTTCATTCTAGTTCTTTGAGCTGATGGTGGTGTGGAGTTTGTTTTTGCTGGTTGTTAGCAGCATTCTTTTCTTCATTTTTTTTTTTTGCTTTTTGTTTGTTCTCTCTCCCTGTCTTTCATTCTAAATTAACTGTTTTTCATTTAGCACTTAGTTGGAGGTTTATTTGTTCGTCTTTTACTGTTGAACAGTGTGAATTTGTTGCTTAACAAACTGCTGCGATTAATAAGTGGTCATATTCTTGGTTGACCGCAAGGCTGTACCAAGAAACGTGTACTGCTTATCATATGATTTGTTCTAAAAGAAATTATGCGTGAGACATGACACTTTGCTGGGGGAATGATTTGTTATTTTTAGTTGATTGTTCATGACTAGGTGGTGCAAAATAGTTTGGGACTCTGCCAAGAAGGGGGGAAATTCCATAGAAACCTGGTCTAAATCTATTCTAAAAAGAAACCTTATAGAGATAAAAAACTTCTACCTCCCTTCTCCCTTCAGTTGTGCAGTTGGCCATCTCTATAGTACTTAATTGCTGGTTCAGATCCTGCAAATGTCACTCTAAGTCTAGCAAGCACGAAAAAAAGGAATAAATTAAATCCTCGTAGATGACGAAACTAGGCAAGGCTCAGTGCGGAAGGTCTTAGTTAAAGCTTAAGTCAGCGTCAACAAACACAACAAATGTCAGTCCACATCAGTGGTTATTCGGAAACAAGAAGACTCAAATGATGTCCCGTCAGAGCCTGAAAAGATTGCATTAAATCGTCCATTGAACCATTCAATGGGGACAAGTTGCTGTCATTTCTACTGAACAAAATGTACTAGATTTTCTGTACACAAGGTGCCTTGCATTCTGCAACTTCAGCACTGATTGCTTTCAACTTTCCAACAGATTAGACTTACGCCCGATCGATTTTAGACCTCCTTCTGATCGTCTATTCAAATTTGAAGGTCGTTAAAACATCTAGTCCATGTGGATGATTGAGCATTCGGAGAGTTAGCTGTTCGCTGGGTATGTTCGTAACGTACAATATTTTTCAAACAAAGTTCACTCGAAGGATCAACAACAAAGGCACACACAAGTGCCAGCAAATTTTCTCATCATTCGGTTAAATTTGAAACCATCCATAGAAAAAATGCATTCCTAAAAAATGCATCTAACCTCACTTTTACACACAAAAACCACGACACCACGTCTTTTCACGAATATTAAATAATCATTTCACAAATATTTAGAAATTACTGTACTCACTTCAGATACACCTCGGGATTGGCCAGGTAGTTAGCCCAGTCGGCCAAGTAGAGTGTTGCCGCCTTAATCCATCGACGACGGAACGATTGATTGTTGAGCGACTCAAAAAGCCTGTCGTAATCCACTTTTCCGTCACGACCTTTGAATCCCTAATTGTGCGCAAAAAGAGAACGAAACATAAACATACATGTTAACAAATAGAAGGAAAAAGCGTTATTTCGAAAATGAATGACAAATCTGGGTCAGTCGGTAGAACATGGTAAGAGACACACAAGCAGACGAACCTTTAAAATAGCGTTCACTCCAGATTTCTGGTAAAGCGCATCGGCCAAATCGGAATTCGAAAAGTGATCCCACAGCACATGGATGTGCTCGAGGTAAGGCGGAAGCACCCATGCGTGATCTTTGTGCTTCTCCTGGGTACGTTGGCCTTCTGGTCCACTGAAGGAACTAATCGCTTGCATAACCATTGGCAGCATACTGAGCAGACCATTGTCTTGTTCGATGTTATTATTCTTGATCGATCTCTTCTGCTGGCCGTGCTGCTGTGGTTGTTGCGAATTCATGAACATCGATGCGATTTGAAGAATTGAGTCCAAACCGATGCCGGAATCTTGTTTCTTCGTATCACGCCTCTGACGTGCTCCGCTATCATCATCAGCGCCGTTGCTGGTGAACATTTCAATTACGTTCCCAATGATTGATGGATCGAAGCCACCGCTACTTCCACCTCCGTTGCCGTTGGCCGCGAGTAGACTGCCGAGACCGGATATGATTTGCATGGCCCCGGATCCTCCAGATTTGCCAGTGCTTCCATCGTTGTTCGCCTGCATGAAGGAGCCGATGAGTGAGGCCACACCAGCCAGACCGGAACCGCTACCACCGGAGCTTCCGCCTTGGCTGTTCAGTGCTTCCTGAATGAACACCGAGGCCATGTCGAGCAGCGGATTCGAGTCGTCCGATCCATCGCGACTGGGCCGTTGTGTCGTATGGCCAGAGGATATGCTCACGCACAGAAACCCAAGTAGGACCAACCTAGTAATCCACATTTTTGTTTTTAGTTAACACTATTCGCCGGATAATTCACTACACTTAACAACTTCCTCGTCCACCTTCAATGTTCGAACTGACGAGTCGAGACTTTGAAATTTTTTATCTAGCACACGCTTTGCGCACACCGAGTGCTGCAGAGATCGAAACGAAAGATCTTCCCTGGACGGAGGAAGAGAGACGCAACGAGAGAGAGTGTGAGTGCGAGAGAACGCGAAAGAGCAAGATAGAGAGATTCAAAAGAGAGTCGAGAAATTTTTGCGTTTCCAGACCGAGATCAGGACCGAGTTCTAGCACACGTCTAACTTTCGCGATAACTTTCTTCTTTCTGAATACTGCATCGAGTTTGTCACTCTTCTTAAGCGAACGCTTGTAGCTTTGGATTCTGCTTCCAGAGACACTTCCAGATATATGCCACTCGAGTCGGCTGCCACTATGTGTGCGTGTGTGTGTGCGAGAGTACTCGAAGAAAGGTGAAGGAAGAAAGGAGAAAGAAGAAAGAAGAAAGAACCGCACCAGAGCACAGGTAGGCACATTCCCGCACACTTGCGCAGGCACATTCATCCCATCCAGGGGTTTTCTGAGTCAGGTAAACTTCACTTACTTTCTTTGCTTCGATGCGCGAAGGCCAATAAAACAGCCCGAAAGGGCCAATGACAATGCCAATGGCAATGGCAATGGCAATTTTGCTTTTGTTTTCCCAACAACGCATTTACGATTCTCTGGCAAGCCAAAGGCGAGGAGAGGAAAAGTGCTTCTGGGAAGAGATTAGAAGACAGGTACACTTATTCAAATTACACGCGATACCTGTTCCGCATATGGAATGGAAGCCACTGGCCTGTCTGTCTGGCTGGCTGTCGGTCTTCAAGGTTGCGCGGACCCTAAATCGGGACGGTGCCTTTCTTCCTGTTCTAAATCCAATTACGCATATCTTTTGGAGGAATGCCTGTCGGATGCAATTTCGGCGAAGTGCTGGTGGCCATAAATTTGCGATACGATGGCGATTAGGCTTAGCGGCGCGACAAGTATTTCCTGCAGATCTCCGAAGAGACGATATTCCATGAAATTGCTTTTGAATTGACACAAGGAATTTGGCACCTAAAGGGATCAACTACCTCCGAGGAAAGGTTTCTGTTTAAGCAAGCATATGGATGGGCGTACATGGAATGGATTTTGTAGTGTTACCTAGTTCGAGACGTATTCGTGCACTTGTAGCACATAATCCCTAAGATTTATCTCTAGAAGAAGAAAAGCCCTGTGAATCGTTTTCTGTACAGAAATTTGAAAGTATCTGACTCATCGGTGGTTGAATTCAATTTTCATTTAGAACGTCCAAAAGAGCAAGTTGTTTTGAAAAAGTCTTGAAACTGCTTTAAAACTGAGTGAGAACAGATTAAAGTGGCTGACTGCTGTGAGGAAGGACAGCTGCCACACTTAGGCCAAGCATAGGCCCTTTGTGCTACCACGAGGATCTTAGGCTACCTATTCCGCAAACCAATTTGTACTTTTGATAAAGCGAAGAAGAGGGCTGATTCTGATGCTGCTCAGTTCAGCCAGATTAACAAACAAATGGGCCCCTAGAAGTTTGAATCTACCGGATGAGGCCTCATCCTAGTCCATGCCGACTCTATAGAAATCAGTATAGAGAAGGCCTAGTCTAGAGGCGTGAGTTCCGATGGCACAATGCTCTGTTAAAACGCCAGTAAGAGATCTGAGGTTTGGCCTGCTTAATCTGATCAAGCTAAGCGATCACTTGGGATCGATCATAGGCCATAGTTGTTTGGTAATGATGCATCCTGTGCCAGATATCCATCCGCGGGTTGTTTGAGCAAGCGTTTCAAGCTTTAGCACATGTTTAAGTAGTAGCGATAGGCATTGATTGTGGGTCTCCACCCGGAAAGAGCACGGAGTTTGTGCCCTTTCTAGCGGGTTCGTCTGATTCGCAATTCTCTGGAATGCCACAGTGTCCCGGTATCCACATAAGTTGGATGCTAAAGTACTTGGTCATATCGTTAAGATATAGGCGGCAATTAAGCGAAGTCTTGGAATTAAAGGTGACTGAATCCAGATATTTGATCGCTGCCTGGCTATCGGAACAGATGACAATATCTGTGGGCGATATTACATTGTTTTGTTTAGGGAGGACAGGGCTTCCTTAATCGCTATAGTTTCAGCCTGAAAGACGCTACAGTGATTAGGTAGTCGAAAAGATAGCAGGAAATTTAGATCCTTGGAATAGACACAAGCACTCCCACCTGCACCTGCATCCATCTTCGATCCATCTGTGAAGATTCGCAGTGGACCTTCCAGCGTCTGGTGTTCAGACTCCCAGTAAGATCTGGGTGGTATGCTGGTTGAGAAATTCTTCTCGAAGAGGAGTTTAGGTAGAGTGAGGTCTGTATCTATGGGTATGGAGGCATACCTACGTAGGATCGTTGAATGTCCAGACTGCAGTTCTTTGCAACTGCTCAGCGATCTTAATCTGTTCGCCGTACTAGCAGCTATTTTTCTGCCAATTTGTTCTATCGGTGGCAGGTTGAGGAGTATGTTTAATGCTTCGGCGGAGGTTGTCCTTAGCGTCCCGTTGATTCTCTTGTCGAGTGCAGTCCACCAAATTGCGACACCATACAGCAGTGTGGGTCTGACTACTGATATAAATAACCAGTGAACCATTCGTGGTTGCAGTACCCACTTGCACCCAATCGCCTTTTTACAGCAGTAGAGAGCCGTTGAGGCCTTCTTGACACGTTCCTGGGTATTCAGCTGACATCTATAAAATATTTAAAATATATTTATAAGTACCTATTCCTCAAACCAGTTGCATGTGCTTTTAAAAAAGCACAAAAGATGTCTGACTCTTATACTACTTACTTCAGCCAGGTTATCGAAGTAGTAGGCTTCTAGAAGTATATTTCTATGGAATGAGTAAGCACTGCGCTGCATTGCAAGTGTACAATGGTTTCTTCTCCACCATCGTCACCATCATCAACAGCTTCTCCAGAAGCAGGCAACTCTAAATCTAGAGGCGTGAGTTCCAATGCCATGCTATAACGCCAATGAGATTTCTAAAATTCGACCTCTTCAATCTGATCAGGCTAAGCGATCGCTTAGCGTCGAGCGTAGGCCAGAGTTAATTGGTAACGAGGCGTCTTGTGCTAGTTGGCCATGTACGATTTGCTTGAGCAAGTGTTTCGAACTTCATTTGATGTTTACATTAGCGATAGGCATGGATTGTGGATCACCATCCGCAAAGAGTACAGAGCTTTTACCCTTTCTCTTGGATGTCCCAGTGGACCAGCACCTACATAAAATGGTTGATAAGCTCTAGCCTCCAACTCAAGATAGAATGTCTTGATTGATAAGCCAGCTTCGAGACAGGACCATTCAGCTGTTCGTAACAAAATTTTAAAAGAACGTATCTATACCTTTTTCTAAAAGTCTATAAAACGAGCCTCATTCACTAACAGTGACCGTCACGGAACTGTAGTTCTTGATCGAGACTGTTAACCCCAACTGTTCGTAAGCTTCAAAAGGAGCTTCTCAAAATGCATGTTCGGTGTCGATTTCGAAATTTGTATTGAGCTGTGAATGAACATGGCACAAATAAGTGGCTGGATTTATGTGTATTGTTTAAGCTTATACCTTAAGGTCCATTCACACTTGGAGTCCGAAGAAGCCGAATCAACGACTTGATTTTCATTTGCTAACTAAGTTCATTGGATCTTATGGGACACTCACAGCTAGCCCTGCAATCGCCTGCTAGACATAACAAAGTGAACCTTGGCTTTGAGCCTGGATAAAGGAGGATTCCAGTCCACTGATCCGTAGATAAGGCCACTAGAGCAGGCTGGTAATCTGTACTGTAATGTCAATTGGAAAGCATATACAACGCTGATAAACGTATGAGAAAAGAAGCTTCGCCTAGACCAATGGACAAACGGTTAATCAGACCTTATTCCTTTTAGGATATGCTCCCTCTCAGCAAATAGAGCGTAAGATTGCTAACGAGCTTTCTTACCGGCCACTGCGACCTGAAGTACCAGCTTAACCAATAAACCTGTGTCACATCAGGATTTGTTGGCTTTACCTCGAAGAGGATGAGACTTCCGAGCACATTTTGTGCGAATGTCCGGAACTAATCCGGCTAAGGAAACGTATCTTCCATAGGGAGACTCTAACTGCAGTGGAATTGATGAATTCCACTACAAAGGACTTACTATCTGTCATGAAGGACGTAGTCCAATCTCTCCTGGTCGCGGTGTCGTTGTCTATACTGCATGGGTTACACACGAAGAAAAGCAAAATGGGGCACTCCATCCACCTTGGTAGCGCCTCTTTCGATTGCCGTTCACGGTTGATACGCAACTCGACATTAAGCTGGAGCATAATATCATTCTCATCTCAGATTCACAAATGAATGTATTCTTCTTCTCCTTTATTTGGCGCTAAAATTCGGGGTGGACCTGGGCCTCAATCAATACGCCTCTCCAACTAGCACGGTCTATATATCTATCTCTCTCTCTCTCTGTATCTCTCTAGCTATCACCAGTGTCGCACGTTGGTCTCCACCTGGGTGTGTCACTTTAAGCACGGGCGTTCTCTGTTGCGTGGTTCAGAGTCTAAGTCTCTTCAGGCCGGAGCTGAGTTGTCCATAAGCTGGGCTAGCCATCTTAGGCGTTGCATCCGCAGACGCCTTACTAGACTCATGTACAGTTCGTGGTTGAATCGTTTCCTCCAAAAACCGTCAACGCAAACAGGATCATAGATCGCACGCAGAACTTTTTACTCGAAGAGACCAAGCACTTCCTTATCCGCTTTAGAGATTGTTAATGCCTCTGAGCCGTAGAGCAAGATGGGGATGATCAAGTCAAGATCTTGTATAAAGTCAATTCCGTCCTTCAAGAGATGGCTATATAACTCAATTGCATCTTAAGCCCTTAGAAACAGCGGTTGGCAAGAGTTACTCTGCGTTTGATCTCGGTACTGATGTTGTTTGTACTATTTACTGCGGAGCCGGGGTAGATGAAGTCCTTGATAACCTCAACGTTATAGCGGTCTATTGTGACGCACCGTCCAAGACGTCGTCATTTCTTGAGGACAGCATTTACTTCGTTTTATCCTCGTTCATCATAACAGCTCACTGTGTCATGTCATGTGAATCACGTCAATGTCATCCGCGTATGATAAAGTTGTACGGACTTCTGCAAGATCGTGCTTCTAGTGTTGCCGTGTGAGTCTTGCACGATCTTGTCCAGAATCATGTTAAAGATGTCACATGACAGCGTGATGCCTTGTCAAAGACATTACCGACTTTGAGCAATGAGACAGCAGTGAGAATTCGCATACGATATATTCGATGTTAAGGAGACTAACCCCTCGGTAGTCGGCGCACTCAATGGGGTCTCCTTTCTTGTGGATCAAACGACGGTATAGTCTTGATAGACTCCATGGCGCGCTGGTATCAACCTTCAACCATTCCCGCAGTTTTGATTTAAAACACAACCACTATGACTTCTCCTCCAGGAGGCTAACCGCTTAGTCAGGCAGAATCTGGCTGTTAGTCTTAGGCGCTCATGACCTCCCACGAGACTCCCGGAATATAGCTTTTGGTGAAGCCACACAGAAAAGTTCAAAGCTCAATGAGCTACAAACTTCAAGAATATTTGGGCTTTACTCAGTGGTAGTCCTGCTTTCTACTGGCAAACTACCAAAGTAAAAACTGGAATGGACAACAACAGCGGTAGCAGGCGACACAGCGGTTGTGCAATAATCCTAGCAAAGGGTATTCCAATTTCAGTCAAAATTGCAATTGTGGGGCTTTTATGTTCCTGTTCAGGGTTCCGCTATACGACTTTAGACGCAATTTGAACCTTTTTTTTTCGCCCAAAGACCGTGACACAACTTTTTAAAAATACCCCCATTTTGACACTTTTTATATTTTCTTGCGACTTTTAGAGACTATATTATAAGAGATATTTTTTTATGTAATAGATTTGGAGTCGGGTGGGTGTTATTGATATTATTGATTTTGTATGAGGTACTCATTTCAGAGAGTAAAGTGGTACAATATTCCACATCATCTCAGGCTTAACATTTGTCATATTGCACAGTGTTGTCACAAATGTAAATGAATGATTGGAACATTTAAATAATTTGCAATTTTTTATTATGCAATGAATTTTCCTTGCTTCTTTTATCTACACAGTTGTATGGTCCTGCAAGCGTCCCATAAATGACAAAAGACAACTAAAAACAAGATTTGACAGATATTCATGAATTATTGACGGTTATTCACGAAATAACGTAAAGCCGTCATTTGATTAGTCAATTTGGTTTAAGAAAATGTTATAAAAAACAATTGTCAAACATTTTAAGGGGCAAGAGAGAGAAGTATTACATCTCTGTAGTACTTCATTTCTGCCAATAACCAATATGCCAGTTGTAGTCAATCAAAAGTGAATCAGCGCACACTATGATTTTTGCTGGTACTTCGACTACTCCACTTAAAGGGACAAAGTAGGATATATAAAAGGAAGTGGGACATATTCTATTTTTTTTAGGTGTTGTGACATTTCTGTGGCATCTTGTTTTAGTAACACAACCCTAGTCAGAATCAGATCAGTATCATTTGTGGATTCTGATGAATATCGACAATATCTTGATGTATAGCGATAAATATTAATAAATAAACGAAATGAAAATATTTGAAATTAGTTTAAAAAGGAATTACATACTTCAAAGGATGGAAAATATGATTTCCACGGGCAAGTCAAGATGTGGACACAAAGACACTATTCTGTAATGCATGTTAACAATTATTTCCGAGCCTAAGGAACCAAAAGGACAAAAAAGGAAATTTGTACAAGAAAATAAGAAGATGCAACTAAGAGACTGCACTCTTAAGTATAATGAAACGTAGAGAACGCATACGTTAAACTGGTCTTTGTATGATCTGGAAAACTAATTCTTTAATCGGATGTGGAAGCTGGCAAAGTCACAAGGAACCAGATCCGAACTCGAAATAGCTTTTCGTATGGTCGATTTATTCTTTAAACATTTCGCTGAAGTTTAATTGGTTGAACCCTATCAACCAAACCAAACAAACCAATCAAAAGGTTCCCTCCATTTACAACTCAAGTTAAAGTAGATCTAGTCGTTCTCAATCAAGACCAAGGCATTGAAGATTACATTCTTTCTTTGTTTACATTCTAATACATTCTGTTTTTATTGCGATGACACTTTTTTTGTGACATTATCAAATTTTTCAGCGGCAACCCTGCTCCCGTTGCTTAACCCTTTTGGTCCCGCATGCAATCAGTGAACTTATATCAATCATTTCGTAATTAATTGAATAAATTGATTTACATTTAGCAAATTTCTACCAAAAATGTGGCAATAGGCGAACATTGAGTGGGACATATGAACTCCAAAAGTGTGCAAGCGGGTTACGTTTGACAGGGTTATACTGTCAGCACGCAGCACTCACACTTAGGTTAGTATAGCCCCGTTATGATACCACGCGTTAACGGTTTCTAAACTGAACATAACTTAAACTTTACTCTTTTTACTGTGGTTATGATACTAATGTTTTCAAAATATGTAACTTTTTAATCCTCATTTTGTAAGTTAACTTAAGTGCATTATTATTGACATTTAGTGACAAAATGCGCTTGTATTTATTTCTTCACAGCAATCATTGCATGTCGAAAATCATTCAGTATTCTACAACCTACCAACCTTTATAATTAAATTCAAAATCTGCTTTACTTAATGATCGTGCTGATCCACTTCAAAATCAAAATTATGGGGTTTTGAAATATACAAATCTTAAACATGCATACCCCTCTGTTAATGTAGATGCATCACGCACTAGGTGCATGTTTGTACACATTTTGGGTTTTTAAGAAAATTGATGCGGTGTTGTTCATTGGTGCGTATAATCAATGAACATGTGTTAATGACGCATTGTTCGATGATTTTCAGCCACTTCAGCTCATAGGGCGCTTTTAAAGTCGCGTTCCGCTGACATAATACCACGTTTTCACTGAACCGAAACCGCGAGGTTCAGATGAGCATGTACTGAAACCACAATAGGCCGTTTCCACCGAAGCTGAAGGGTTTTCGCTCTCAATTTTCGAATCATTCGCTCTCAATGTATAATTGGCCGCCAAAACAATTATCACTCGTTCTCAAAAAACTTTTATATGGCCGCCAGAACAGCTGTCTGTTGACAGGAAATAATAGTGTGAGAACACCACACACATGATCACCAAAATAAACTGAAGTTCACTCTGTAGGCTTGTTCGGTTTGATAACCTCTTCTGGAGGAATGAATTCAAAGAGGCTGCAACTAGGTTTATCAGAAACTGCGAGGTTTCCAGATCGTGAAAATGTAACCTGGAAAAAATTGATAAAATCTCGCAGTTTCGTTCGGTGGAAACGTGGTATTAATTTAAGCTCATGTCATAACCAATCGAATAGGAACTAGAAGTATCGTCAATTTTTTCAGTGTGGACACAATGCATCTGAGAATTCAAGCAAAACTCTAATGCCAGCTGCAAATTATGTAGTAGACAGCTATTCAAATAAGTCCACCAGAAGCAAAAGTGAACTAGTAGTACATTTACCTAAATACAACATTTCGGATAGTTTCAAGATTTCAGACCAAATGTTCAGCATTTTTCCATAGATATTTCAATATTTCCAGATGTTGCATTTCGGATAAATGTTGAACTTCGTCGCTGCATTCGTAAGTTCAGTCTAACCGAACAAACCTCTTTATAAATTCAACACGTCATTTAATGACTTCTCAGCCAGCTGACACAAACAAAAAACAGCTTTCAACGAAAGTACAGTAAAGATGGATCGAAAAATAAATGAATTATCTGAATCAGCACTTAAATTGCCCTTTAAATTAAAATAGCTATCTAAAAAGGTTCGCCCACTTCTGATTTCTAAACAGAAAAGAGTACTCAATTCTGACACTAGCTGTCATTTGAAATGTTAAAGTTTCATTGGGAACTCAACATGGGATTTCGAAATGTTTTGCCCCGAAATGTTAATTTTAGGTGCAGTGTGAATGCACTATAACTTAGGCGATTATGCGAAAAAGACAAAAGTGCGTTGGTGCTACCGTTTTCGCGTAATGAAGGTTAGTCCTTCCTTTTTTTTTCAACGCAAAGCACGGACTCGTCGTCTATGCCGTGTCAAACTCCAAATTGTACTACATCACCCTCACTCTAATACATAAAGAGGTTAAGTTTGTAAGCTTGAGAAGCAATCTCTGGAACTACTGAACCAAATTCGTTCACCAGAAGAGTCAGCTGACAAACTAAGCATCGTAGCTGCGATAACATTTTTCTTCAATGAACTCGACAATGAACTACTTATTACAGCAAGCAATGCGTGGATTAGTAGTAATTCATGCCACAAGGACAAAATATGGCCCAAATACAATATCGACAAAGCAAAACTAATAATCTCGTTACCGAGGGTTAACTGCAGTATACTTGTAGGGATCATTACAGGCCACTGCCTAGTGGGGCACAATGCTCAAAGACTTTGTTTGATCAGCCACTGCGGTGACTGAATTCTTGGAGCATCTTCTTTGTTTCTACCCGGCTTAGCCAAAACTATATGTTATACTACTATAATATACTTCTGTGGTTGCCGTGGCGTTGTCGGTAAGTGCGTCGACTCCTACGCAGAGGGTGCCAGGTTCGATACCCGAACTTACCGCCTTTGATAATTCACAGCTCCACGTCTTTCGAGTCACTGACAGTGCTCAAAGAGTATTACTGTCTAGAAAAAGCTTCTCAACTTCGCCGTTCGGAGTCAGCATTATACCCTGGTCCGCCTCGGACTGTCGCCCACGCATATTATTATTATTATTATAATATACTACTATAATATTCTAGGTAAACCAATCTTTAAATCCTTAGGATATTTGGCCATCGAGAAACCAAAACATCTTATACATTTCGCAAAAACCACTGGAACATTCTGTTTAAATATAGCCACAGTAGACTACAACTAAGTATACTCTGCACTATGGACAAAAAGGTCTATGTGAGGCTGAGCTGACACCCCCTTACCTAACCTTCACCAGAAGATAGCTGCATTATTTCTCCCTGACAGGCTTTATTTGATTGTGATTAATAAATTTTTTCTTAATGTGAAGTAACAATACATATCTGACAATCACTTCACTAAAAGCAATCAATAAGTCATAAATCAGGGCGGTATTAGCAGCGATCGTTGCAATGGTGTGTGGGAACTTATGACCGCTCTCTAACATGAGTTTAATATTTGAACTGGTGTTTATCAGTGCTACGGCTTTAGGAATAGCGTAGAGAGATTAACAGAAAAAGAATTCATAAAATACAAATTAAAACATTTGCTTCATTTTAACTTTTCCGAAACCCTTTACAAGTTGGACACTTTTGGATTGACTGCTTGGAAATGTTAAGAATGAACACAATAGATAAAATTCATTTAACATACTTTGTCTACTCAGCCACAACGACACGTGGCAGGGTCAGCTAGTAGTTAATGTGACTACACAGCTAAAAAACAACCATGCTTGTGAATTGAATGGATTTTGTGGATGGATTGCTTTTATAAAGGTCTAAGAAAGTGTTCGAAAATGTTCATGCGCTGTGCGTATACATGCACAGTAAACCACATTTGTGATTTTTCATCTATAAAACGTTTGATCTTACGACGGATTTGATCTTACTTACTTCTTGATTTGGACTCGTTTATAGTCTTCTACAATCCAGTTTTTATTTTCTTTGTAGAAATTTTATTGGGCCTAAATATTTTTTCTATAATTTAGATTTATTTTTTCGTACAATGTTTTATTTTTTTTATTTTTAATAGCGGACACCAGCCCATTTCTACCCAGGGTCCTTGTAAAAGTCTCGCGTAATGTTCGCAATAGCTTCTGGTGATGTGGAATCGCCTTTTGCTATACCGATCTCAATAAGGTGAGGATGAACAGTTTTGGGCACTCACCTTATTATGTACAATCTCAATTGTTTTCCTCTTTTTTGTACTATATGTACGTTGCAGTGGTATAGACCGCATCTCTGTGCTATTTCGCATGATTAATGACTTTTAGAGATAGTAAAACGATGTTGTTCTGAGTATTTTTTATATATCTGTATATATATTATTTTTTTAATTTTAAATTTTACAAATTTAGAAATAAAAACCTGAATTTTCAACTAGAATGTCGCTGTAAGCGCTAAGTATGATGCCAAGATCATAATGACGAAACTTATCATAAAGTATGACACGCTAAGTTTACGGTGAATGCACAAAAAAAAAGAAAGGAAAAATGGAAACGTGCAAACCTGGATACATGTGATCCTCATGGTTTTTATTTTATTTCAGCCGTTGTAATTGTACGTTTGCTTTCATCGATACTTCTTTCAGTAATTAAACAGAGAAACAAAGAAGAAAACAGCTCTGAAAATTTCAGTCAAATCCGTCGTAAGGAAACAATTTTATAGAAGAAAACAAAACTAAAATTATGTATCCAATTTTGCTCGCCACTGTAATTAATGTGATTTAGTATTTCAGAAAGACTACAAGGTAAGAGCCTTCAACTCAGTTCTATGTTCATTCGAGTCCATCGGCATATGCACCAGCTATCGTCAAGATTTCCCTTTTGAAGGTTAGGTTAGATACAATTCGAAAAGAAGGAACTAACCTAAATCCAACCAGTCAGATGAGTGTTATTGCCAGTATCAGCACAGCCGAAAATCTCCACAAAAATTAAGTAACATCAGGCAGAATACTAAATATCGCACAACTGCATTCAACTGCACTTCAATTGCACATGCAAATAAAAAACCTGGGCTCCCAAGTGCAACGCCAAAATCCAGTTTTTGCTTAAAGTGGATTCATGAGACTTTCTCTGTCAGCTGCGCAAAATCCTCGCAAGCCAGTGTCCATTAGTTTATTCGTTCTCCAAACTAAGAGCAAGCGCTTGTGTGCCCTAAGTCTTTCAATTTGATTTGATTACGTTCATTAAGTTGATAAAAAAAAATAAAAATTACATTCACCAGGCACGATGAGGAGATCGCTTACAACTTGACAATTTATGGTTTGGTTTGGTTCCGGTGCCAGATTGCTTGATCAAAATGTTCTCAGAGAATTTGAATTTGTCAAAGAAGTACGCCGCTGCATTCTAGCCGAGTCCATTAGGAATTTGCCAGTGTACGGGAACGATAATGAGGGAACTGGTTAACTTGTGATGTGCGATGGTTTAACTTCTACTTACTCTAAATACATTGGCTCTGGAAATAATTTTCGTCTTACTAACTCGAATTTTTGATTGAATTGGCATAGTTATTCGGACAGAATAACTTTGAATCAGTTTCGCATGAAACACGAGAATCATGTCGATTTTGATATTTAATATCCAATAGCACATAGAATACTTTACATGCGTGAGCGTCAGCAATACTTTGAAAAATATATAAAATAGATGTGTTCTTATGGAAGGTGACACATAGACCAACGCTGACGCTCACGCGACGGAGATGGTTATTCAACTTTAAACTTTTCTCTCTTTTTCAGCGTTGACAATCCTCACATTGTGACATTTCAAGAGAATGCGAATTTTATGTTTGGGTGTTGGTTCTCGTTGAAGCAACATTCAAAATAGTTCAAAATATAAATGAATGTTTATAATTGAGTATTTATATTAAAATACATATTTTAATTGTGCATAAATAAGCAAAACAACTTGAATTTTCAAGTCAAACTTCAAACTGTCAAATGAAATCAGCTTTGCGTTGAAGTATTCATTGCGTATGCTCTGACGCTACGCAAGTAAAGTATTCTATGTGCCGGAGCCTTAATTGCGGGCAAGAGGCATGGATGCACAAATACTAGAGGTCTGCATGAATACATTCATTTGCTCTGTCTAAATGAATACACTGCTTCAGTGTAATCTATTTATTGCACTCAGTCGGTATGAAGTACACCGAAAATGAGTAGACGTATTTACGAAACAAACACTGTACAAAATTCGATCACCAGACAAAGAAATGAGTACTTCTCTCTCACCCATGAATGCGAATGAAACGAGTACCCGTATAACAGTTCAAAATAAACTGAATACATCGAGTACACTGAGTGCACCTATTCAAAACAAAGGAAGTCGTTTGATTAGCTTGTCTCTAACTGTAATCAAGGGTGGAACGAAGGTTACATTGTTACTAAAATATGTACATACATATTTACGTTAAAATATATATTTATTTTCTGGAAAAAATTCCGCGAGTTTAAAATAAATAATGAAAGAGACAGAAATTAAATTTGGGATGTGTGTGCTGGCAAAATATTTTCAAGGCCAAAGGGCGCATACCTTTTCTTTATAAGAGACCAATTAATTGTGCATACACTTGTGATATTGCCAATGGTATGGAATCCCCATTCGCAGTGACGATCAATATAATGCTAGTTTGGTCCTTCTGGACAAGGCTCTCAATTCCCTTTTGGGACCAGAAACAGCGATTGGCAAGAACTATTCTGCGTTTAATCTCGCTACTGGTCGTTTTCGTAAGCGCGGTTGAAAAGCCGATGATAAAGATTTTGCACATTTTTAACACATGAAGAAATTTTGAAATAGATTAAGTAAACAAGAAGCTCAACGAGTATCAAAACAAAGTTGTAACTTTCTATGTCAAGTTTAATGTTTTACATTGGTGGCGTTATAGTTGATGTACATAAAAAAGGTCTGCAAGAATATTGAATCGTATGAATTTGTACATATGTATTTTGCATAGCAAGAAAGAGTACCACACTGCAAGAGCCCCTAATTATTGTACATGCGATTCAACTTTGGAATCTTTTACCTTTTGAAATAAGGCACATTGGCAACACTAACGTTTTCTAAACAAAAGTTTTCAAGTTTTTTGCAGACAATTTTTGAATAACGTAATCAAATGTATTCAGTATATTCCTCTTTCTTCCTCTTTGTTTTTCTCTTATTTTTCTTTTTTATATCTTTTTTATGTGGAGTTTCAAATTTTAATTTATTTTAAAGCCATAATTATAACTACTATTACATACTAATTTTTTTCTTGTCTTGAAATGAACTACACATTAATTAGTAAGACATATACTAAAGTTTGTTCACATTATATAAAAGATTTAATATTACCTAAGGTGAATCAAGCATTTGAATACCAATATAGGAAGTCGCGAAGAACAGCTAGTACAATAATAAAACAACACCAAAATTGTATGCTTTAAGGGGCTCATTTCATTCTGATTTTCTTAAGGTTCAAACCCTCAGCTTTAAGTATTGCCTAATATTTATGAATATGCACATTTATTTTATTTACACACGATAATCAAGGTCATAGCTCAGATTCAGACGTAACACATCTTTTACAGCTTTAATGTGTAAATGGGAAATGTAGGCAACGTGAAGCAGGCCTTTTCATTTTCGTTTCCACATTTTATGGTGGGTGATAAAAATCGCAAACCTTTGCAAACATTTGAATGATAATATCCCAAGATGCTTTTAATAACACAGTCAATTTAAGAAGACTATAAGAGAGGTTGGGTTGGTTCAACCATCAAATCCACGAACAGTTACATTTTAATGAGTGATTGTGCAATAGATGATGGGCCTGATTTTCAGATTGTGTGTTGGTGAACTAATTTAATTAATTACAGATTCGTTTATAGGCTTCAAATTCGCTAAAGAACAATGCAAAATCGGTCTTGATAAGTCTGAGCATTGTAAAAGCTCAACTTTTATAATAGTCGAGGTAAAATTTGGAGATTACCAGATCATACGGAGTACAGCATAAATACGTCAGGGGAGAGTGTGGTTGGTGGACGAAAGAAAGAGTTTAGTCTAAAGCTCAGACTTATGATTTTGTCTACAGGCGGAGCGAGCGGCTTCTTTTATATAAATAAGAGACAACCAATTTTATTTACCACCATACATTGAGATTTAATGGGGTTAAGAGTCTATTCTACATTGACCACTTACATATATTTGACAGATCTTCGTTGAGCCTACACATCAGACCTTCAACTAAGACAATAGGTCTAGACATATATACCTGGATATCATCAGGGTGGAGTGAATAATCGTTTCAAACAATTCCAAGAATAGATCCTAGAGGTATACCCATGAGTACATCCATAGATTCTGATGAAATTTCGCCGAACGCGATCTTTTAGCTCCTATTGTTAAATATGCTCCTATTTACTATATCCAAGCTTCAGGCACAAAATGTCGTCGGTTATCTTATCAAAAGCTTCGGAGAAATCACAGCAGACAAGCCGGAATGCCGACTGTAGTGGACATTATAATTTAGATCCACTAAAGTGGTCGCGCCATCGACTCTAACTCATCAGGGATTATGAACAAGTGTAAGCAGGCGATCTTATGGACTTGGTCCAACCACCTCATCCTGGGTCTCCCAAGTGGTCGCCTACCTGATGAAATCATTCAAGGCCCGCCTCTTAAGTCGTGATGGTGCGGACATTCGTATTATGTGACCAAACAAAGGAAGCATAGCTCTTTCCGTTCGAAGAAGCAACTGTCAAAAGTTCCTCGCGCACTGTCGTGTTTATCACCCTATCCCGGCGAGTAATTCGAATCTTATTCTTTCAGTCATTAACCAAATTGCATGACCATAAGTAAGACTTGGAACAAATACTGATTTGAAAACTACTAACTAGGCTTTCACTCTAAGCCCGGCCTTCCTCAAAACTGACCCCGCTTGACCAATCCTAAAGGAAAGTTCAGTAGTACTCCTCCCTCGCTCGTGAAGAAGACCCCGAGATACTTGAACTTCTCCACCTGCTTCAATAGGACTCCAAATGAAGCATGCACATGTAGAGTGTATTGAAAAGGCGTCCTGGAAATTACTATAACCTCTGATTTGTCCACGTTAACCTTCATCCCAGAATCAGCACATAAGGCCACAAACCTATCGATTGGAGTTCCGTCTGAGAAGATGTGAGGATAACTAAGTCATCCGCAAAAGAAGATGACTTACCTTCAACTCTCCCAATGTGAAACATTTCTTACCTCGGCTGCGCTGCAACATCCAGTCCATATAAACAATGAAAAGGAGAGGTGACAAGACGCACCCTTGCAGATGTCCAACACGCATTGAGAAAGCTCAGCACTGTTAACCTGAACACAGCTGTTACAGTTTGTGTATAGAGATTGAATAGCCTTCAAAATAGGACCCTCAATCCTATAATCCTGCAGAACAATCCAGAGTTTACCTCGAGGAACTCGGATATGATTTTTCCAAATCCAATTTATTATCTAATTTATTATATTTATTGATTTGCTTTGCCTGAATTCCTTAAATTTTATATCGTCATATAAGTTACCATGCATTTATGTCAAACGCTCTCTAAACGCAATTATTTTCTTATAATACAAATTACAGGTGAATGTTCACTTCACCCACATGAAACTAGCTGGTTCGCAAAATAAAAATATCCCACCTTGACTGAGCCTGACACTCAATAATTCCCATGGGGAAAAAATCTCGAAAAACGAACTCAATGTTCAGGTCGTATAAAATTATTTGAGTGAAAACGTGCGGTTTTATAATACGATTTACTCAATCAGGTAGTATTCGAGTTCAACTCGTTCTCACACACAGATGAATGCAAGAAGAGAAAAATATCTGAGAGAGAAAAATTATGAAGTAAAAACAATTGCTGGCAGCGTTACCAGATTTAGCATTTTCCTGCAATTTTAGCTGGATTTGACCATCAAATTTACACGCAGCAGATTTTTTAGCATTATTTTAAAATCTCGGCAGTTTTCAGCAGTTTTTGGAAAGTCGTATAAAATTCTTACATATGCCTTTAAATGAAATATATTTCCATTTGCCATATTCACCCATTGAAAATATACTAATTCGACCTCTCTCATTTTTAAATCCGCAAGCGAAACATTGTAAAAATGTTCCCACATATGCTGCAGCAATGAGGTACTTAAAAAATAGACTAACCAATATTGGCAAATAAAATTTGATAAATATGTATGAGATCTTTTGGCTACCATACGATTCATGTCAATTGAAACATTTTGAGGAAATGTCAATAAAATACACATAGTACAGTATGTAAATTTGAATGATATATATATGTTTATTAGATTTGTAGACATCTCATTAAGAACTAATAACCATAATCGCTTCAGTTACGAAAATGCTGAATCAATTTTCCAAGTAAAGCGTACCTCCTGTTTACTGTTACAACTTTCTTCCAAAAAATAAAATGTTATTCGAATGTTCTTTATAAAGATTCCGAATAATTATTTTAAATAACTTTATACAAGTAAATTTACAAATGATAATCCATTTAAGTTATCATCTTCTATATCAATAATTATTTAACACTAATAAAAAATGTATACTTAAAATAAATGTGTGTGCAAATAATTATTTTCAATTCAAATTTCAATTCACTAAAATGGAAAAAAAGAAAAGAAAAAAAAGCATATTTATCAAGGAGAAATGATAACATTTTTTTTAAGCTTTTTTATGTTTTTGTTGAGAAGGTTTAGCAGAATCTTGTCCTGGCTTTAGCAGGTTTGAAGGAAATAATCTGGCATGAGCTGAGTAGCTAGGAAATGTTTGGTAGCTAAGTGCATTTACTTTTTTTTCTTTATATTGTATCCTGCTTATTGATGATGAGAAAAAATAAAAAAGGTTTCAGTTGTTTCTAAGCACACTTTGGATTAAATGCACTCAGAAGTTGATTATGTTTAATTAACCGGGGATCAATTTCACAGAACATATATCTCATACACTGTATGATTCTGACACTTCTGCTGCATGATTTCTGTTTTTCAGATTTGTTGTATGAACCGCTGTAATACAACATGTATTACCTAAAGTTTACACTAGAAATATGGGAAAGTTGTATGATTCTGTTTAGCAGAAAAATATCATACACATCATACAGCAGATTTTTTCAAATTTGAACATACATTTCATACAGCACTTAAAACTGCTGTAGTCACTACAAAAATGAGTTTTCAAATGAGAAAATATACAAAAATAAGCATTTTTAGGCTTATGATTTTTGAATGATGAATGGTTGTTTATCTTTTTTTTTAAATGAGACATGTAGGAACAAGGTATGCTAGTTTTTATTAAACTCATGTACTATTTGGAAAAATTGGATTATAACAGCTGAATTAATCTCATTCATTTCGATATCATTTTTTTCTTCATTATTAAGGAACTCCATTAATTAGTTTTTTGTTTGTTTTTATGGTGTCTGGGTTTAATTCACGATTCTATTTAGTTTTCAATGAAATTTGTCATTCAAAATTAAACGTCCAAATAATACACATCATACAACAAAGAACATATCATACAATACTTCCAGTGGAATCTGTGAAACAGAAAATTGTATGATGTATGACATCTGTAAAATAGGTCCCGGGTGTATTCCTAGTAGTTTATCTTAACAATCTCGTCAGCCAAAAAAACATGAATGTTCTGAAACTATTTTATAATCGAAGCTAAGTTCTTAAGGAAGAGTTTTCTTACAAAATACTAGATTATGCTATTCCTAACATATACGCGATGCACCGTGCAATTCGTTTCAAGGTTGGAAACCTACACCGGCAAGGAGATGCGCTTTCGTGTGATTTCTTCATTGTGGTAGGGGAAAAGAGGCAATGCAGTAGGCAGCAGATTCTCTATAGGATTCTGAGGATTGAGCGACTGGGCCAGCCAGGGAAGTCCACTGTCGACCAGACCTTCACACTACGTAGATCCTGGAAAAGGCCTAAGAAGTTCAAATCGGCATCGTTGAGGCCACATATCTTTGACGTTCGGTAAAAAGAAATTGATTTTCGGTTTTTGATTGGTTCAAACTCAATTTTCTCTCTAAAAATTCCTTCGTTTAGTATAAATGACTTAATATTAGGGTAAACTACCCTGATTCGAGCCTCCCTCCAATAGCGAGCACCCTTCATGAATTTGGTGCAAAAGCTAAGCCGCTGCTTTTCAGACAATAACTGTATTTTAACAGAAAAAATCTGTCATATTTTTTCTCTGTATCGTATAATTCATTTTCAGGTAATTCGTCCTCAGTTGGTAAGAAAAATTCAAAGTGTTCAGTAGTGTTCCGTAAGTGAGAAAAAATCAGTGTAATTTTTGAAATTTCTTAAGAAACTAGAAATTTTTACTATGAAGGTAAGTGATTTTCTTTAATTGTTAATAATATAATAATATGGGTGGCGCGACAGTCCGAAGCGGACCTGGGCATAGCTTCTCAGCAACCACTCGTGCTGTGCGTGATATTGTTCTTTCACGCATGGAAGGGACCTACAGTTTAATGCCGACTCCGAACGGCGAAATTGAAAAGCTTTTTTCCAGGCAGGAATACTCTTTGAGCATTGTCAGTGACTCGAAAGAGGTGGATCCGTGAAATATGAAAGGTGGTAAATTCGGGTATCGAACCTGGCACCTTCTGCGTAGGAGTCGACGCACTTACCCACTAAGCCACGGCGACCTAATTAAGGCTTAATGTAACAATAATAATGTATATTTTATTATTTCTGCGTAGGATTCGACGCACTTACCCACTACTCCACGGCGACCTAATCAAGGCTTAATGTAACAATAATAATGTATTGTTTTTTTCTTACCAAAAGCAGAAGTAAGAAAAAATTTATTTAAATATATTAGGGGATCGTCACTGGGACGAAAAAATAAGGAAAAAGTAATCAAGTTCCAGTAACGAGCCCGGTCAATTTTCAACTAAAAATTCAAATACGGAATTTTATGTAGATATACTTTTAACTAATTGCATTTCTTATTAATGTTTTTATGCAATATGTGATAAGTATTTAAGTAAATTAATTCCAAGCTTTGCTATAAAAGTTGTTGCATATAGAAATAATGTCATTTGAACTGTAATAGTCGGATTAGGTATGTTTTCACAACCTGGACAGTGCAATTTTTGTCCGAGCGTACTAGATTGAAGATCAAATTAGATATTTATGAAACCAGTCAAGGGGCACACAAACTTTTAATGTTTACGTATGAAAACCTGTATGTTTCCGAATTTTAACTGTCCTATTTGTTGTTGTTTCGTACAGCATAGTATACGACAAGCTACCAATTTTTTGGATACTTTATAATTATGTTTTATGTTACACTTTTTAACGTGTAAATACATATGCATGAATATTTTCATTATTAATCTTTCAAATAAAGTTATGTTTTTTCATTTCAAACTCATTGAGCTATCAACAAGAAAAAAAATGGACGCAAATATACAACGTTATTTACATTTGATAATTTTGTATGCTTTTGACTAATTTTTTTCATGAATTTATTCAATAATGTTTTCCTTTTTGGCTCTTAAATAAATGAACTATAAATAACGATGAATAATGATGATTTCATTTCATAATCATGCATGCTATGATTTATATGGGGGGCTCGTTACTGGAACGCTAAGGGCTCGAATTAAGTACAGGGGGGGCTCGGTACTGGCTTATGTCTCATTTTCTACTTTAATTAAATTTATTAAATTTGAGTCCAATACTTACAAAAAGTTATTGCTTATATCAACAAGTAATACATCAAGCTTTCCTTAAATGATAAAATTGTTTTCATACATCTAAGTAATTAATTGTGAGAGAGCAATGAAGTCAAAACTTTCCTTAAGGGGGCTCGCTACTGGGTAGTTTACCCTACGCGATCCACTGCGCAATTCGGTTCAAGGTTGGAAACCTGCACCGGCAAATAGATGCACTTTCGTGTGATTTCTTCATTGTGGTAGCGGAAAAAAATATGCAATACAGTGGGCAGCAGATTCTCTATAGGATTCTGAGGATTGGGCGACTGTGCCAGCCAGGGAAGTCGACTGTCGACCAGATCCTCACACTACGTAGATTCCGAAGAAGACCTAAGAAGTTCAAATCGGTATCGTTGAGGCCACATATCTTTGACGTTCGGCAAAAAGAAATTGATTTCGGTTTTTGATTGGTTCCAACTCAATTTGCTCTCGAAAAATGTTTTCGTTTAGTATTAATGACTTAATAATAGCATAACTGCTTCCCATTGTAATAATTTAGGCTTTAGGATAGGTCAGAAAAATGTAAATATCCTATTTACGGCTTTGGTATTAACGGCTTAAGTTTCTGCATTTCTGTTTTTCAGTTTCTGACTTAAGACTTTTTGCTTAATGTCAAATCTATGACAGCGTGCATAACTCGCTGTCATGTGACTTCTTTAACATTAATCAGGAGAAGATCATTGACGTGATTGACGAGCTGTCTATGAAGCGTTTGCTGACATTAATAGTGAAGCGTTTGCTGAAGGCTAAAATCGTTCTAGCGGAGAAAGATGGCAAAACTTAGTACACAATGTCCTCAAAACATAAGATACAACATTGACGTCTTGGACAGATCACCACACCAACTTCGTAGTTAAGGACGCCGACTACCTCGTCTCAACTGTAAACATTACGAACCGTACCGAGATCAAACACACAGTAACTCTTGGCATCTATGGGCTCAAGAAGCAAGTGAGTAATAGAGCCGTCTCTCGAAGGACAAGTTGACTTTGTATAAGACACTGATAACCCCAGTGCTGCTGTATGGGGGTATGGTCAATCTCAAAAGCGGATCAAGAAGATCTTGTTTTTTACAGAAAAAAGTAATACGTGCTATCTTTGGTCATATTCACGTTGACAGTACGATCTTCACTGCGACTTGAGCATAGCCAGTCGCTTACTGTGCTGCTGTGAGACAACACGACGGAAGACGTCTGCGTCTAAGAGGGGCGCACCCTAGTGAAGAAGGGCCTCAACCAAGTTGTCGTGGGAAATTGGAGACGGAGGTGGAAAGGCTTTTTGGTTGAGGCCCATGTCTACACCGGACTGTTGTGCCAAAGAAGAAGAATACTGTAATGACCTTATAACTGAGTTACAAAAATTGAACTGCCAAAACCTGAAGAATAGAGTGGTAAGACTAGGGCTACATAAATTGAACTGCCAAAACCTGAAGAATAGAGGGGTAAGACTAGGGCTTGCACAGGCCGATCGTTTGGCTCGGACCGACCCTGGGTTGGATGCACCGAAAAAATCCGCCAACAGAGCATACACATTAATAATGGGGAAATGCAATGCACTTTGAGATCATTTAATGAAAGCAAAGCATGGTGTAAGTAGCAAGATACGAGTGAATATTGATGCGACGCGTCGACTTAAAAATCGTCCAAAAAACCAGTGTGGAGGATTTTAATCCACATGCATGAGGATGAGACAGAGGTACTTAATGGTTCCTCCACACCGCTGGTTTCCCAATGTCATCTAGACGACAATTCAGAGCACCAGGAAGTAAATGCAAAAACGCAAAACTGTATTTCAAGTTCAATTCAGGTTACAAGTGCACTTATATACTGGCCTTCGAGGTGGAAAAACACCAAATTCCAGTTTCCGCACGATCTTCATTGCAGTGACTTTCTCTGCTAGCTGCACAAAATCCTCGCAACGCAATGCCCATCAGTTTAGTCGTTCCCCAACCTGAGAGCAAGCAGTTGTGTTCCCCAGTTGATTGCGTCAAAATGAAAATTACATTCACCAAGCCCGATGAGGAGATCGCAAAGAAGATGTATAGTTTGTTCCCGGCGCAAGATTGCTTCATCAAAGTGTCCCCGGGGAATGTGATCTTGCCAAGGAAATACGAGACTATGGCCGAGTCCATAAGGAATTTGCCAGTGTACGAGGACGATATTTGGCTTGTGTCATACCCACGGACTGGTGAGTGAATTTCTTACTTTGAAACCGGTTAACTTGTGATGTTTGGTGATCTCGCTTCTAGGCTCTACCTGGGCCCAAGAAATGATTTGGCTACTGTCCAGCAAACTGGATTTTGAAGGTGCCAAGGAGATTCTCCAAGTGCGATGCCCGATGCTTGAACTGACAGCTTTGTTAAGCGAGGATCACCATGAATGGGTGTCGTAAGCAACACGTTCATCATGTCGAGGCTTAACAATTTTGATATTTGCATTTTCCAGTTCTTCTATGGGAAACACAGTTGACCATGTGCGGACTATGACTCGTCCGAGATTGATCAGGTCTCATCTGCCTTGGGATTTACTTCCCAAGGATCTGTCAACTGTCCGCCCGAAGGTAAAAAATTACACGAATTTATTTGAATTTTTCACCAATGTGTTCTTAGATAGTCTACACAGCTCGCAATCCAAAGGACTTATGCGTATCCTTCTATCACTACTCCAAGCTAATACATGGTTTGACTGGAAAATTCGAAGACTTTTGTGAACTCTTCCTGCGCGACTCAACTCCTCTGGGCCCGTACTGGAGCCATGCCT
Source organism: Eristalis intricaria (assembly GCA_964034865.1). NCBI lineage: Eukaryota > Metazoa > Arthropoda > Insecta > Diptera > Syrphidae > Eristalis > Eristalis intricaria. The sequence goes on from OZ035873.1 coordinate 128,815,291, forward strand.
TGTCATTTTGGCAGAGACGCGACGACCCCAACATCCTGTTCCTGAAGTACGAGGAGATGAACCGTAACCTCGCCAGTGTAGTGCAAAAGTGTGCAGATTTTCTGGAGGTTGACTATAAAATGTCTGAAGACGATCTTCAGAAGATTTGTGACCACCTCACGTTCGATAAAATGCAATCGAATCCCGCTGTGAACTTGGACCATTTGATTGGTAATTTAGAGAACGTAATTGGGAATAAAGAAAACGGAAACAATGGAAAGTTCATACGGAAGGGAAGGATAGGCGATTGGAAGAACGCGATTTCCTCAGACCTCTCTCAGAAGTTTGATGACTGGATTAGGACTCATTTTGATGGCACAGGACTGGAGTTTGAATATGAGTAGTAAGTGGAATGCATTGATTATCAGTCCGTGGGCTGGTCGTAGGCTACAATGTTTGTCAGTTTGAAATAAAAGTAGTTTCTCTGCGGAGTATTGGTTTGTTAATTTGTTTTTGAATCTACTTCGAAATCCACACAAAAATTGATGCCTCTTTTATTTCCTTTTATTCCTATTTTCTCTATTATTCTCACTATTGTTTTATTAATTTGTTTTTGAATCTACTTCGAAATCCACACATATATTGATGCCTCTTTTATTTCCTCATTGCATCCATCTTCGTATTCTACTACATACACGCAAGGCATTTGTAAAGCATTCTGAATCAAAACTGTGCATTTCCTTTAGAAGATATAAATAGAAAGACATGCTTTCAAACGAATTGCTAACTAGTGTAGCAGAATTTTGAATGCAAAAGCTCATTCCACATTCACTCAGTAATCTAGTACATTAGAGTCTATTTAACACCAACATACTCATCAGCACCCTATAAGTCAACATTTTGACATTTTCTTAAAAAAAAATGACAAAAACAAACGACTGTCAAAATTACACAAACTTTTTTTTTGCTTACGAAAAACAAAGTCGTATTTTATTTTCGATTTATTTTTGTCATTCAACTTTCTTATGCGACAAAATTTGTTAAGAGTTTCAACAAAATCGCTCTAGATGGGGTTTGTTTATCTGCTTTAACTGGGAACCGTTTGTGCAGTGTCTTGTACAAAAAAATTAAATGTGATTTGCATACAGTTGATAGTGCACTCAATCCGAAAATTGTGTGTTATGTGTAATTCGATGACTTCCCACACCACAAGTGGACTCTTTAATACACCTTCCTCGCAGCACACATTGCTGTGTAAAATCAAGAACCTGAATTATGACCTTATTGAGGAATGTAAACGATGTACAGAGGGCAATATCCTATCAAAAGGCTTACGCGAAGAATTGGAAAGGTATACGTTGTTTTTGATCACATGCCATTTATCAGTTGTTTTTCATTTGATAAAGAGAAAGTAAAAGTTCCATTCCATTTTATATGTGTTTACGCAGCTTGCCGAGAGAAATACGACGAGAAGTTGTGAAAAAAGTCCGCAATGGCTGTGCCCCTCTCTTTGTAGCCTGCAAGCGGGGGTGTGTTGAAATCGCCGAGTACCTTGTCACAGTCTGCGAAGCTGATATCGAGCAGAGGGGTCAGTTCGAGGTGCCAGAAGATCGATCCTTCCACTACGTCACCCCCTTATGGTGTGCCGTGGTATCGGGTAAACTTCCAGTTGTAAAATATCTTATCAGAATCGGAGCGGATATCAATGCACCGTCCGATTCGGGCTCAACTCCAGTGCGGAGCGCTTGCTTCATGACACATTTTGAAATCGGTATTTACTCAGCCATACTCAGAGTATAAACCACTGAATCATTGTGTAATTTCAGTTCAGTACCTAGTGGAGAATGGAGCAGACATCAAGAGGCCGAACATGAACGGCGGAACATGTCTCATCAACTCAGTGCAGTCCATGCAACTATGCTTGTACCTAATCAAAATGGGAGCCGACATCAATGCCAAGGATATTCAAGAGAAAACCGCACTTCACTATGCCATCCAAGAACACAGACTGGAAACGACAAAACTTCTAATGGAATACGGCGCCAATCCATATGCAAAAAGCAGATATGGGGACGACGCCCTGCGGACGGCCTGTCTGAAGGGAGCTCATCAAATTTTCGATTACCTCAAATCAAACTGGGAATTTTCAGTAGAGCGTCTTGCCGAAGCACATGAGCTAATTGGTTTGTGTGATTAATCAGTTGATTGTATTTTTAGATGATTACCCTGCGTCTAGCAATAGCTCAGGCATTGAACTATTTAACATTGAATTTGTTCGATACCACAGAACTTCGGCATTCCGATTCAGTTCATCATGTGTCATGCATTTAAATCGTACACAGAAGGGAATCATCAGTTATCAATATAATGATTGATGATGAACTGATGATTCGGATTCCCTTGGCAGGTTTAATTAAAGAATTTGTTCTGATGTCACAAACGAACGTTTCACTGTTTGTTAAATAATGTGCAGCAGGTGTCCTAAAGATCCTAAAATGGAAACGAATTCAGATAATTATAAATAGCGATTACTAATTGAAGTTCCTTAGCCTTTCCTCCTCTTTCTGTGTAGGAATTTTCGAAAAGCAATTATTTAATTTTTGTTCTGGAATGGGTACATATCTCCTTTCGATCGTGACAAAACAGATTTGGTCGATACATGAAATGAGACGCTGCTTGCAATACACAGTTATGATTTGAGGTTGGATGATTTGTCAAACGAATGGAACCAGGGACAAAAAAATGTGTCTTTATCGGCACGTATAAATAAGAATACGAACATGTACACAGAAAAGAACGCTATGTCGGCTATGTTAGAAATCATCTCAGATTTAGCTTGTGGCCGTGAATATGGTGCTGTAATGGAAATTTAATGCAACTATACACGCAACAACCATTTTCAGCTTAAGATGTTCATTGACCAATCGATTCTTTCCCGAGATGTTGTCTGTACTTTATTTTTGTTGGAAACGTTTACGTTCTAATCCGACATATCTTCCAAGTCGAGATCCCCGGCGATGTATCGAAGACTCCTGAGTCTGTGTCCGTCCTTTTTTTCCCTCTTGTACAACCCATGCCGTGAAGGCAACGACACGGCGACATGAAAAGATCTATTGTATCAAAGGGTTGAAGATTTTTAGTGGAATTCTTAAATTCTACAGAAGTGAGTATCTTCCAATGGAAGAAGATATGTTTCCTTAACCAAAGTAACGCCAGACATTCACATAAAATGTGCTCGGATGTCTCATCCTCTTCCAGGCAAAGTCGACATACCTTGCATTGGCACAGGCTTGTTTTGTTAAGATGATAATTCAGGGCGTGGGCAGCAAGAATGAGGAATGAGGCCCGATTAATGGTTTGGATTGTCTAAGACCTTCACCGTTGGTCCTTTGGTCAAGGCGGAGTTTGATTTTCCATTCGTTAATGAGCGTTTTAGCTGCTGCTCAATTGACATAACAGTACGGTTAGGGACCTATGAATGAAGGCTTGGAGTTCGCCCTCGCGACCTCACTGACGATACATAGGCTGCGATGTGTAGGGCCCCTATCGACCTTCACTATGTTCTGTCTAACAAGGGATTGTAGTGTTCTTGGGATTGTAGAGCCCTTGTTAGACACAACATAGTGAAGGTCGGTAGGGGCCCTACACATCGCAGGCTATGTACCCGCAGAGAGGTCGGGCCCTTCAAACGTCATAGCGGCATTTGAATGTTATGGAGTTCATTTCGGTGGACTATGGTGCTTTAAGTACTGCCTCGTCCGTTTAAAAGTAGTCCATGCAAATTTCTAAAGTCGGGTATCTGACAAAAAAGTCATTGCCTTTCTAACTTTTTAGGGATTGGTTTTTTGTGACTGAATTCGAAGTCTTCGAGGGAATAAGACAGTCAGAGTTTCGGTACCTTCGTAGCTTGGAGTAACTCCACCAGTCTCTAAGTCGATCGGTTGTGCTCTCTTAGTCTTATCTAAGCAAAAACAAACGCAGTAAGCTTGGCTGGGAGCTATCGATGTGAATCGGAGTTCCCTAGCTTCTATAACTTCGACTCGTGTTGTGAATGCTATGGGGCTCTTACGATTAGAAGGGACCTCTAGTTTTATGTCGCGAAAGTGGTTGAGTCGTGAAGCCTCTTCTTTTGGTCTAGGATTTAAGTAAGTTGTCTTCCGAAATTTGACATCTTCTATAGATGGGATTTCTTGGAAGTCTTTCCACGTTAAGGATGTTATATTTTTTATTTTGAATCTTTCTCGGGTAAGTCGTGGGCAGTCGACCATCAGGTGTTCCATGGTTTCCTTCACCTGGCCGCAGTGCTTACAGATTTGTTTACTGTCAAGGCCCATTTTATGGAGGTAGTACTTACATGCTTCGTGTCCTGTTAGTGCTCCACATAGCAGCCTGAGATCACCTTTATTGACTTATAGAGCCTCTTTGTAGTTTTGTTCCATAAACAACCCAGAGTGTTTGATACCCTCTTGGTTCTTCCAAAACTGACTCATTTGTTTAAGACTCCATTTATGCAGGTGAATGTTTGTGTCGGATTTGTGTAATCCAAGAAGGAGGACCCACTGAAAGGTTTCTGAGTATCTTTCTTGGTTTCAATGTCAACCTTTTCATTTCCTTCATGGCCTTCATGTACTGGCACCCATAATAACTTTACTTTTATATTTTCTGTCAGTGCTTCTTTTCGAGATTCCAAGATGGCCTTAGAGTTACATGTGTAGCTCTTTAGTGCTTTGAGAACGGCTTGGCTTTCTGAAAATATGTATATTTTGATATTGATAGGTTTCCTGTTAATAATGCAATGTGTAGCTTCGTTGATAGCGAAAAGTTTAGCTTGAAAAATTGTTGTTGAAGGAATGCGTAGGCCCCTACTTTGTTTACAGATTTGACCCATCAGTATACCTTTTTTGGGCTTTCGTTCCTCATCCAAATGGGGTCGTTGTTCCATTCAAGCTTAATTTGCGAGACATCTGGTCACTTGCGCGAGTCAACTCCTAGATGTTGTTTACTCCTTAAGAATGCTTCTTCTTTTTGTGAATCGAATAATGTTTGTTTTGCTGGGATTTATCGAGAGTCCTTCATCACACCAGTTCCATGTTGTTTCTAAGACTCTGCATGGACTCCCTAGAATGTGTCCCAGCATGTTGGCAAGTGATTTGTTTTTATTTGTGTTGCTGCTAAAATTGCTGCCACATTCTAAGGAATCTTCTGTTTATGGAAACAGCTGTTCTGACGTTATTTTGTGGTCCATTACACACGAAAAAACTCTTTGACGTTTTGCTCCCTTCAAATGTTATGAGACTCAAGAAGACTGTCACGCGTGACCGTCTTACCTAAGCGTTTGGTTCGCACCATTTGATATTTTTTTTATATATTTTGTTCCAACCCATCCTAGAAGTTTTAAGGATGTCCTTGAGTTTCATAAAGATGCATTTACATAGAAGACGCATCCAATCTAGAAAGAAGCTGCACATGTGTTTAACCTATGAATATCCTACCTGGATAGGTAGGTGGATAGATTGAGTGCCCTGACCCAACGGGTTGGGTCCATAGTGTCCAAGCTTAGGAGTGTTAAGCTAGCGTGAGACCTACTGCATATCGTATCCAACTTGTTAAAAATATTGGATTACATATCCTTCTTCACCTTTTCGTTTTAGGTTCAACATTTTTAGATGAACACAATGAGACGAGAGTGGCGGTCTTACACTGGCGATTAGCTCACCACATACGACTCCGTGTCACACACTACATAGGTAAACACTTTAATCCATCAATCTATGCAACAGCTTTAACAAATTACTGATTTTGTAGACAAAACACCAAAAGTCCCGCTTCGGGCGGCATACGGCAATGCCGTAGAATTCACCACACTTGAAGAACTAGACAATATTGCCACCGATGTGGATGCAATGAGAATTCAGAGTCTTTTAATATGCGAGCGCATTTTGGGCATTCAGCATAAAGATATGCTTTTTCGTTTGATGTTCAGAGGCGCATCGTATGCTGATTCATTGCGTTTCCAACGTTGCATCGATCTGTGGAGACTAACGCTGGAGATACGCGTCAATCACTTCTCGATACTGTATTCAGACACGTGTTTCACTGCACAGGCTCTGGTCCGTTTGATGCTGGACTTGTACGAACGACAAAGTGATACTCTCGACAACGAGTATCACGATCAGAATGTTCCACTATTCGACGATGTTCTTGGGGTATTCCAACTGCTAACGCAAAACATTAAAGAGGCACAAGACTTATTGCAAATTCGCCCAGTATTTCGAAAGCAACAAGAGAATTTTGATAGGGTTCTTAAGTGTATCGTACATTTGATTTATCTACTGATACGAACAGCTCAATCGGTGGAGGAGAGGGCCACTGTGAAAAAAGTTGTACACGATCTAGTGCGTTCGAATATACGAAGTGCATGCACTAATGATACCCTGCTGCACCTGTGCGTGTCAAGGTTGAATGTCATCAAGAGTGGATACTTCGGAGAAGACGTGAATTTGAAGGTAATCATATGGAAGCATTAGTATAATGGCGGAGCATTTTTTGTTCATCATTTGTTTTTTGTTTAGATTGTCTTCCCCAATGCCGAGGTGATTAAACTACTGGTGGGTTGTGGTATTGAAGTGAATGCAAAAAATGAAGCTAAATCAACGCCCCTCCATGTTGCTGCACTTCCATACAATTACGATAATAATGTAAGCAATCGAATTAACAGCTTCTCCAGCACTTGCAGTGTTTCGTTTTTGTTTTAGATCATTTTGCTGTTACTCGAAAACGGGGCCGACTTAGACCAACCGAACAAGTTCGACGAGCGGCCATTCAATATAATCGCGAGTAATCCAGTGAACAACATCCCTCTTATGAACTTCATCAACCTCAAATGCCTGTCCGCAACGATAATCAACAAATATCAGATACCTTATAGAAATCAAATACCGAAAGTGTTAGAAGACTTTGTGAAAGAGCACGAAGCGTAGACATTCAAGTTCATGTGTACACACATAGCAGAGTTGTAGATTTTAAACGAATTATTGTTATTTGATATTTACCCCAGTAATCGTGTAGTTGTATATATATTTAAAAATTCAATTGTGTTACAAAGCAGTCCCCTCTTCGCTGATATTAAACGGTTTGAGAAATTTTAAAGAAAGTGACCATAAAGAAATTATGAAGCATTGTGTGTGTTTAAACGTTTCCTTATTTCAAGATATATTTTATTTATGTGTGAGCTTTTTTTAGACACTAACAAGAGCATGTTTGCCAATTCAATATGAGATTATATTCGTATCGATTTAATTTATACACAAATTTTAGTTTAAACAGTATATAACACGATATCATATATACATAAATAAAGTTATGAACAACAGTGGCTTCGTTTTGGATACCTTTTAATGATGAGCTCCGTATGTATGCATCTGCTACGTAGAAACTTATTTCTGCTCCGTTTAACTAATTTGTATCTTACGCTCAAAATTGAAAAATCGTTTAAGAAGTATTGGGCTGTATTCATATAGAACAGGATATGCTTATAAATACTTGAAAAATATGAAGGAAATCATTTTGTTTGTTTACATAATAATTTCAAGCAGAACCTTTTACTTTCAAAGTAAAGAGTAAAGGCGTTCCCTACCATGCTACAATTGTATTTCTTGAGTACATTTTTGCGGGATGAGTACGGTACATGCAACCTTTCTGCAGTATCCACAATTTTGCCATAATTGCCTACGTTTTAATTTCTCGCTGACACCATGCGCCAAGGCGTCATTTTCATAATTGCAATATTGACTCCCAGGCGCCGGGTCAGCATTAATTTGTAATCACGAGTCAGTATAAAAAGAGGAAGCAAATAAAATATGGGCGAGTTCGAACAACTCAAGAAATAAAGACGTGTTTAATTTAAATTGGTCTTGTTCTATTGCTATCCCCCCACCAGTGGTAAGGTAGTAATAGTTCAAACCTAACAACGATAAAACTGCGCGTACTACTTTCTAAAAATCAATAATTGCTTTTTATTTTCTGGTGTCAAATCTCTTGATTTTTTTTTAGATTTTTAGATTAGATTTAGATTGATTTTATTATTTGGAATAATGTTCATTTTGCAAAAAATTTAACAAAACCGAAATCAGCATGACTTTGCCGTCTGCCGGATTGACTATAATTTATTATATACAAGTAATAATTATTTGCTCTCCATTTATAAAAATGCTTATTTCAAAGGATCTCCTAGTTTCCCTTAGGATCGGACACTTGCCTAGGAAATGCATAATATCTTCTCTCTCTTCCAAATTACACATACTGCAGAGTATAGGGAGATCCTCTCTATTCGGTATAAAATTCAGCTTAAGAAGTTCACCTCTAAGTTTGAACATCACAGAAATTTCCTATCTTTAAAGTAATTTCGACTCCCCAGGTTGTGGTTGAACCGGCTGTATGTAATGCGATGTATTGATACCGCCGATTTTTCTAAAAACTGTATGTAAACTCAAATCTCTTTAGGTGGAACAAAAGTTTCCGAACCTAGATTCAAGAATTAAATTTGTCCTTATTTTATACTCGTCGACTCTGGGTTAGTCGAAGATCTCCTTAAATCGAACTTGGCGACATGTTCACTTGTGTAACTTTTCATAGAAAATTCACTTTATATCTCATAATCCATAACATATTCAAAGCGTGCAAAACCAAAAGGATAAATTAAAAAAAAAAATAAACGGACAATTTCCACAAATTCCACAATGCTGTGGACTCTCCCTAACTCGAACGTTTTCCTCCTTTTTTTACATACATTGCCCTCAATTTTCCATACAAAAACCTCTATAAGTCAAACTCGCTCTAACTCGAACGAATTATGGTATCCCGTGACAATTCGACTTAGGGGAGTCCACTGTATGTACATAGGCGTAACATTCTGTTCATATTTAAATACAAAACATACGGAAATGTATGGAGGAGTCGTTCAGTAATGTCGCGGAGAAATTAAAAAAAAAAATGAATTTAAATGAAAAAAAGCTTATTATTGAAAAAAGCTTATTATTAGAAACGAAAAAGACTAAAAAACAAAGTCTAATGTTGCCACGGAATTTGGCATTCCTTGAAGTATGTACATTATCAGATGCTCCATAAATCGAACACAATAGATATTTGTTCAGTGACTATACGACTTATGGAGGTTCAACGGTATTTTGGTATTTTAAACGATCTTCTCAACGAAACTACCAATCCACTAACTTGTTTTGCGGACGATAGCACCCGCAGTTTCTCATGTTCATTTACAGACAAACATTCCAAACTTGCGGATTTGGACCAGCGGCGAAAATGTATCAACTCATTGAGCTCAGATCTTGATAAAATGGTGCACTGGGGAACTAAATATCGTATTAATTGAATGCTTCCAAAACCCAATACTGTCTTTTGTCATTAAAGCGAAACCTTCCTCGTTGTCACTGTCTATGAGTGGCGGTTTTGAAGATGAAACTGAACAGCTATTCTCGGTAAGCGCGTAACAATTTGCAGAGGGGCGAGCACATATTGGATGTCGCTAAATATTTTCCTTCGCCGTTGCAAAAAGTTTTTCTCCCCATGTGATCCCTCTTGTATATCACAACAAGACTTACATACGCCCAAAACTTGAATACATCTGGGCTGCTACTTTTGGACGTTGTTCAGAAAATAGCCTTCAAAATGATAAGAGATTTATCACTTGAACAATTCTCTCTCTTGAACACCATCGTAATGTTGTTCATCGATATTCAGCTGAACCGTCCGGTTGTACATATTCCTCCTTTTAAAGCAATACAACCGGAATACAAGTGCATCTAGGAATGCCCATCAGTTTGAACTCGTGCCCAGTTTTGGAGGAACGGCTATACATAGAGATTCTTTCTTTAGCCGTGGCACACGAATGCCTTTCTCTCTTTCCCTCTCATTATGATGTTCAGAGATTTAAAATCAGTGTACATCGGTATCTCCTTTCCAACAAATTCCTATTTTCTCAACGCTCGTACTGTGTTCAACATTTAAAGCGTATTCAAATCCCCAAACAAACATACATGTTTTTCTTATATAAAATAAAAACTAAAGACGCATCGTGGTGAGACACTGTTAACCATGTAATATTTGCTAAAAAGGTTATTCATGCACTTTGAACTAAAACGTGCTACCTTTGGATGAATTTGAGTACGTTTCTCCAACGCCTTTTGTTCATGCAAATGGGTATTGATTCTTTGTTGCCTTTTATCGCAAAAATCGACTATAATAAATGTATACATGCCGGTGCCGTGAACAAACAGCATTTGAATTAAAGCCATAACGACATTAATTCTCATTTTAGTAAGAGTTAAGGCGTGAGCGGATAAACCTTGCGGAGCCACCCACCTCACACTTTAAGTACACCAGACTTTCTTACAGGATACATTTAAAGTTTGGCCTTATTTCGATTTGGAAATGGAAATATGACAAATTGGCGAAAAAGGTTTAGAAGCTTGTGAAAGTTTTGTGATGGATTGACTCAGTTTCAAGCGATGGACGCTAGTAAAGAGAAAATACGGCATAATTGAAAATGTGTATGTCAATAATGTCATTTGTCCTGATATTGTACAACAGTAAACGATGCGCAGTATTAGTTCCGTCCATTCAGGGAATTGCGATGTCAAAGATGTACCACGCTCTGAAAGGCCAATTGTCGAAAATGCCGATAAAATCATGGAAATCGCCGAGCCTGAACTTCATGTACAACTGACCATTATTTCGATAGCCCAGGAGCTAAACATTGCACTACAAACCAATTGAGACCATTTTAACAAGGCTGGAAGCTCGATGAATAGGTCCATACGAGTTAACGCCAAAGAGCCTCAAGGACCGAATTTCCATCTGCAAATCGCAACAACATAGATACATTTATGAGATTTGACGGATGTTCACTGGTGAAGAAGAAAAGTGAACCACTAAGGACAACGTCAAGCAAAAACGGTCGTGGTCGTGGTCGAAGAGGTGGCAATGACTCATCAAATATTAGCTGATAACCTCTTAATTTGCATCTGTATTCTCAACAGTTGGCCCATATGCAGGAAGCAATCGGTCAGAAGCGGTCAGTTTTGGACCGTCGGAGAGAAAAGAGTGTTCTATCAGGACAACGGCGGGCGTAGGTAGCGTGGTTGGGAGATCCTTATGCATTCCCGCACCTAGCATCAAGTGATTACCGATTTAGGAAATCTACTTAGTTTATTTTTTTTTTGGCAATTTGCTGTTTTCGCGTACCGAACGTGAAATGATGAGAGTGAGAGTTGAATTTCCAACAATCGCTCTTGCTCTGGTCAACCTGCATTCCCAGAGTCTTGAGTATCACATGAATATATTGATGGTTTTAGTTGAGGAACTTTTTTCACCGCCTTCGGAAAGAAATGCAGATTGCATTCAATACACGCTAGGCTATGCTGTTATGGAACATGTTTGTTCTTAGGCCGAAAGGCTTATCAATCCACCCACTCCCAAATTGAAATAGATACCCTCGTCGGGGTCCAGCGTCTCGGCACACAGGACAAAGTTGTTTATCGCTCCCAACTTGCCGGGATGCCAGCAACGATCCTTATCGATGCATTGATCAAGTTGCCTGGGGTCGCAAACCACGAGTGATTTACTGGCTATATACCACGGTTGCTTTCAAAAGTACAAAGATCGGTCTGTCTAAGAACAACACTGTTGGAAGCACCTGAAACCATTCTATTCCTTCATCCCCTCGAGCTATGCTGCAGCAACAGCTCAGCCTCATTGGCTCTGGACCTCAGCGAGGCGGATTTCTGGAGGGACAAACCATACAGTCACGCTTCCATACTTAAATGTTGAACAGCAGCACAGTATATTAATCAAACGGACTATCTGCCACCAACACTATCTTCTGAAAGGACATTCCACCTTCGTTTCCCAGATCGGAAACAATGGAAAGAACAACTAGCCGTGTTTTTTTCACAAATCTATAAATAGTGAAGTAGGATTTTGCAAGTAAAGCAAATACAACGACCTACTGCCTATAACACCGGCAGAGAAAAGTGACTGCCTATCAAGATTCGAGTTCGAATTTTTTTCATATATTTTGACAGCGATTCGAACTTATAAATTGTTTTCTTCATGTACTCTGACTGATAAAAATCAAAGCCACTGCGAATCGTTTTTTTGCATCTTACTTCACTTCACTATCGATAGCGATGAAAAAAAACACGGCTACTGTTAGCACCAGAATGGGAACTCTCTTTGCATCTACACTGACGGAATTGGTATTCTGGAACCAATTCGAAAAATCCCTGGGATTATGAAACGACTGCAGCGTCTTACGAAGCAGCACTCGCGCTGAGAGAACGCAACATAACCAAAAAACGATATATTTCTTCACCTACAACCAAGCGGCAATGAAAGCCATATGTTTGGACATCTTGACATCGAAGCTCGTTGTCAACGACCGTGATGATCCTTTTCTGGGTCCCAGGGAATACTGGTATCCAAGAAAACGGAGAAGCGGACAGTTTCGCAAAAAATGAATCTGAGCTTTGTGATTCACCAGCAATCCCTTACGTGCTCACACCGCTTAGCTCTATAAAAAGAAAACTGGAGGACGAAGCTGTCGATAGAGTAACAACTCATGGCTATGTCTGGAAACTGGAGAAAAAGCAAGGGTCAACTATATAAAAGGAGATCAACATCACTGATCAGTTTTAACTAATTGGAGTCTCTACCAGACACTGTGACATATGCACCCATGCATCGCGATTGAATGTACCAAACAACAACTTTTGCAGGAGCTACAGAGATGAGGAAGAAATATAATTTACCCTACAGCTGATCTTCGAATGCCCAGCGAAGGAAAAGACATTAGAGCTTGGGAAAACTGAGAGAGTTGGTGTAGATGGTGTAAAGTTGAAAAGCCTCATAAAGTTCAAAAGAAGGTCTCATAGTAGTACAACAGTAACCATTAAGGGCACAATGGAGACAACATGTTGGTCCAAGTGAGCCAAGGCCCTAAGGGCACCCATTTACCAACTTACCGAGCCTCTGGGAATAGTGGATTTATTTAAGCAGCACTTCCTTTAAAGAGTTGTTTAACAAGCCCGACTCTCCTGGTCAGTCGATTAAGAAGTCTCCATCCAGGTCCCATCCAGCTTTCAAGAAGTGGACATAGCCATGGAAAAGCTGAAGAACAACAAAGCCACAGTCTCAGATGGCCATATTTGTCTTCCATAAGAGTGAACCAGTTTACTACTTTATTCATATAGAATTTTCGCTTAGGAGAATTTTCAGTTCAGCTCGCATGCAAGTAAATTTTAATTTATAACTTTAAATGTGATACCATTTATTTGACGCTCACTTGTACCACACACTGTTTGCATTCTTAAGCTTAATTGCCGATCGCAGCTTCTCAAACAAACCTTATAAGAACACTCTTAAACATGCACTTAAGAGACACATGCACACTGACAGGTGAGGTCGTTAGGCCACCCCTTTTTTGACAGCTCCCCAACCACCACACACATAAGATACTGTTAGGTGTTGAAGAGAATCAAAAGAAACACGTAAACAAAATTCCAACCATCATATACACCGAGCTACACCGTGCAAGCGGACGTACAAAGAACGAGAGTAAAATACCAAAGCAGCTGGGCTCACGCTCGCTCACTAGTCCACCAACAGCATTGACTGCGTTCGGAGCAGAACCTCTCGCGTCACTTCACTGTGTTGTACCTCGATGTGCAATACCCAAACCGTGTGCGCGACAATCGACAATCGCATATTTCTTCATCAAATCAGTGCAATAATTTTTGTGATACAAAGCGAATCAATTTAGCTGCCAGTGGCATTCGAAAGTAAATTCCCATGAAAAATGACCGAGTGACTGGTGACTTAAGTTAGCTAAGAGCAACCACAACAAAAAAAATACATAAAAAAAACCAGGCTTATACGTGTCGGTTTGGATCAAGTTGGCAACAATTTTCGACCATCATCCACCAGCCAATGCAAGTTACAATGAATTTAGGTCGGTCTCCCTTGTGGAAAAACTTGGCCACGATTCTGCTCCTAGGGCTGATCTCAATATCAATAGGTGAGTGTAAAGATTTTCACCAAATTTTTCCTTTTCTTTTCTTGGAAAACCAACACGAAGCATAAGAAGGTGAAGAAGAAAAAAAGAGAAATTTCCACTTCACTTTCAAGCACGTCACTGGTATGTTCGCTTCGTGTGCAGAGTGTGTTAGTGCTGTCATGGGTAGCGTGTGTTCGTGCCTTGTGCTGTGCGTCCAGCAAGCAAGAGCTGTTTTAAGACACCAGCAACCCGCTGCTGTCTGTAGAACCATGAACGCATTAGTGAAGTTAATGCCTGTTAGACTTCTTGAGAGAGAAAAAAAAAATTAATCGTAACGCCAACAATAGCAGCAGATACAGAAAAACAGAAAACGAAAGAGTCAGACAGCGAACTTGATTTCGGTTTTGGCTTGCGGGAGGTGGTGGCGTTTCCAGAACTGGTTAACCACACTGCCACTGGCACGGTGGCGAATTATTTTCAATTGTAACACGCGAGGGCGATATACTCGTATAAAGTCAGTTGAGACTTCCTTTGTCCGATTCTGATCGCGAATTGAATTAATCCAGTTTCCATGCGGACGGATGTGGATGGATATCTGAAATGAGAGATGTGCTCTATGTTGTTCGTCTTTGGCGGCCAAGCATTTTCGATGGTGACGGGTCTTCAGCCTCATGACTTTGATTTGCGGCTGGGGATTCTCAGTGTTTAGGGTATTCGGCGGTGACTCACTCGTGTCTTTGCTACGATGAGTCGGCGCTGAACGCGCAGTGAATTTGAATATTTACAAGCCTCTGACGTCGCCGTGTGTAACCGAAACAAAATCTGGATTTGGTGGATTCAGAACTCGTTTCATGTACACTCTTTGAAACGGTTGCAGGTGTGATTCAACAGATTTAGACCTGCCAGGCAGGCAGGTTTTATAAATTTATTCACAATTCTGAACCGCAGAGTGCAACTGTGACGAGAAGTGAAATCCGCCAACAAGTTAGGTAAGGTTAGGATTACTGGGATCTTTTTCATCTTCTTTCAGATGGAAGTTGTTACTTTTTCAAGTCTTCACTTGATAGTCTTCAATTGAGACAGCTTTCAATCGACGACAAGCTACGGATTGAAGCAATCATCTCTGCGTTGTATTTGTTTCTTTTCAAAGGCCTTATCATGTTCACAGTTTATTCCCCCCCTTACCGAGGCAAGCAGCAATCGTTCACATTCCGCACGTTCTTCAAAAGTCATCGCTCTTCCGCTCGTCTGTGACTTTGTAATTTCAAGCAATTCTTGCCCTCTGTTTGCTGTGTCCATCCACTTTTATGGCGTGCGCTTCCCATGTTAATGCTCCCAAGTTGATTACCCACGCAGTGCTAGGTTTGAATTGTAGCTCCTTTGTTTTTTTCCCGATCGTAATGTCTTCTCTATTTGTCCTGTCCACTGCGTATTCGCTTATTTATTTAACCCTCTGAATACGCAAATACAAAATACAACACATACGAACGATCTCCATGCGACTCTGCCTAGTCACTTCCGACCAGGATTTGGTGGTCTGTCGATGCCCCCTTCTCCATGGTCCGCCACCAAGTTATTCGTGGACGACATTCATTAGGTAATCCTTGTGGGGTCTCTCTTAGGACCCTTAATTATCCGTCCCCGGTGGACATGGTGCGGCCTTTCCAGGTCCACATTCGACTTTGGATCTCTTCTGCGATGTGGTTCTGTGAAGCTCTGTCCATCGGATCTTTGTTAGTCATCCATAACGGCCAAAATACCTTCAGGATTCGTCTCAAGCATTTCTTGAAGAAGACCTGAATCTTGCGAACAATAATGCTGGTTGTCTTCCAAGTCTCGCATCCACGGATATCATGTTCTAATTGAATATACGAATCTTGAGTGAGATGGGGAGCTGGTTGGACCTCCAGACTTTGCCAAGCGTATTTTTACCTTACTTATATGTTGACACAATTTAGAGCAAGATGGGTGGACGTAGTTAGCTAGTGAGTCGTCTTCTACACAAAGAGTAACAGGTTCGATACCCGAACCTACCACCTTTCATAATTCACGGCTACACCTCTTTCGAGTCACTGACAATGCTCAAAGAGTATTTCCTGTCTAGAAAAAGCTTCTCAAACTTGGCCGTTCGGAGTCGGCATTAAAATGTAGGTCCCTTCAACGCGTGAGAGAACAAAAGCACGCACAACACGAGTGGTTGCTGAGAAACTAGGCCCAGGTCCGCCTGGGACTGTAGTGCCACCCATATTATTATATTATTTGTTGACACAATTTAGGGCAAGATGGGTGGGCGTAGTGAGCTAGTGAGTCGTCTCCTACACAAAGAGTACCAGGTTCGATACCCGAACCTACCACCTTTCATAATTCACGGCTCCACCTCTTTCCACAATGTTCAGAGAGCATTCCCGTCTAGAAAAAGCTTTTCAACTTCGCCGTTCGGAGTCGTAATTAAAAGTCGGAATGTGGTGCCACCTATATGTGTATATATATATATATACAAGCGTACTTCTATAACTCGAATATTTAATAACTTGAATGAAATTAGTTGGTGAGTATTCTGAGCGTGGAAAAGTGGATTAAATGCCTTTGATTTTCAGAACTGAACTCCCAAACGAAAGAAATGAGGGAGAAATTCAACAGGAGATTTAATTTGAAACTTGAAAAAATTACGTATGATGATTATCTGCAGGTGGATGGCGATATTGCTACTAAGGACTTTCCCCCAGATAAAGATATTGCCGAGATATTTGGATGTGAATCCGAATCTTCTCAGCTCGGCAATAACGATGATAGATGCAGTCATCGTAAGAAGAAAGACTTGGCGATAATTGAGGATGATTTGATTCAACCACCTTCAAACGAGTTGGTTGCAAAATCATTACTCATTTTGTGTTTGTATTTAAAGACTCATGAAACAACAACCCATTCTGTGTACGGACAATGGTTCAAATTCCATTGAAGATTTTTTAAAAAAAACAAAATAAAAAATCCTCTCTTCAGTCATTTCATATATTTTGAATCTTACTTGATAACTCGATTTTTTTTTAGGCAAGTGGTGGTTCGAGTTATCGAAGTTCGACTGTGCTTATAAAAATGTTATATCCTCTTATTAACCGTAAATCACTACTAAGCGAAAAGAACAAAGTCATAATTTTTAAGGTCGTTTTTCAAGCATTGACCAGGTACTTAAATGCTGATTAGGGAGTTAAGACTGTTGTTAACTTTGAATAACTTTGTTCTTATTTCCTTTTTGCATTTACCTGCTGGTATTTGTTATTTATAATTTGTTACTTAATATTTACTATTTATTTCTTACTATTTGTTATCGAAGTTCGACTGTATATTAGTACAAGAAGTAGTTTCTCATTTTGCTGAACTTTTCCCGCAGTGATTCATTCATAAGAAACAAATATTTATGTAAATGTCCTAATTAGGGTTAGCTATTTTGTATCTGCCTTTCAGCTAATCTAAATGTCTAAAACAAACCTCCGGCAAAGACAGCCAATTAGGTTCTTACTCATTAGAACGCCGATAACAGTCCTAAGTGTTGGTCTGCTAGTGATGAACTAGTCGAGTGAATCGAGTAATTTAGTTTCAACTCTTGCTCGAGTTAGTCCATTTGAACTCCAGTGACAACTGATTTCAATGAAAAATTGAATATAGCGCCACTGCCTCACATTCACAGAAAAATGAGAAATTTTGTAAACCTATAAGATTCAGGATCTTTCAACGACTGGATGGCACAATTGCTTGAGTGCCTGTCATTGGTTAGCGGGGTCACCGGTTCGAGTCCCAGTGAAAGCAAAGTTAATACGCTTTTATCTGGTTTTCAAATCTGGTCCAGTCACCATTCGCCGTTGGGATCAAATTAACGCCACTGTCACTGGAGTGGTCAATCAGTGGTACAATATTTAGTATGGTTCAACAAGGTTTAAGTGTGCTGGTGAATTCACTAGCAGCCCCCCTCTACCTAACCTAACCTAGGTTTCACCTTTCAGGTGAAATACACTCGACGATGACTTCTGGCAATCCTGAAAATGTTGAGGCTTGTTTAATGGAAAAGCTACACTTAAGGGAGCTGACCTTAAAACATCATTAATTGAAGCAATCTCTAAGCGGTTGTGAAGACGACAGCGAAAGCCAACTTTTTATATCCCAGCCTTAAGAAGGCTGGATTTGTCTTGGGAATAACGCAATAAAGTCGTAGTGTAGTAGTGTGGTTGAGAGATGAGTTGTCTTATAGAAAATGGCAAGCTAAATGAAACTCAATAGAGATCAAGACTACATACTCAATAGAGAGAGAAGACTGCCCTAGGAACAGAGACTAGACGCAGAAAACTAAGCAAGAGCTACTTTTTATCTTATTTTATTTTCAAATACAACATATTGGAAACTTCCGAAATTTTCTGACTTTAATACAATTCTTATTTTAAGCCTTCCCTCTTCCGTAGAATTCTAAAAAAGGTTAAAAAAATAAGAATGAAAAACACTAAAATACCACACGCGTAGAAATCTACTCACAATTGAGGATGAAATGAGGGTTAAAAAGGAAAATCTCGAGCTTCCTTATCTAAACATACAAGAAGAACCACTGGAATTCTGGCATCAGAGAAAGAGTATATTTTCTTACTTATAAAGACTCGAAATAAAGTATATATGTATACCAAAGAATTCGGTGCTTTCTGAAAGGGTGTTCCTAATTTTATGTTTTAATAAGTTGGATGACATAACTTTTCTTAATAGTTTTTAATAGTTGGCAGCACAGTGTTGTGGTATTATAACTGGAAGTTGTCATACTCGTTAGTTGTCACTTTGTCCTATTACAGAAACTAAAGGCCCTAACCCATAGAATCCGTCGCATAAAACCCAAGTCAAATTCACCACAACGGATGGAATTGGGCAACTTTCAACTTTCTGTGCGTTTGACAGATGTTTCCCTGGAAATTCATTCGGGTGCTCCTCATTTATGTGATTGTTCTTACGATTTTTTATGAATGAAAGAATACGTTTTGTTTTATTTAAAATTGGTTTTTGAATAATTCCTAATAATTCAGGAACTTTAAAATTTCGAATTACTAAGATTTTTGCAAGAGTGGATAGCGCACGCAACTTAATCATTAGGCCCCTCTTTGCAATCCGGCAACTACGATTGTTGTAGATTCCAAACGCAGCGTACCCAACGGATTCAATGAGCTTAGGCCTCAAGGCGTGCCCACGTTATAACAAATTCCGCTGATTATTAAGACCAGAAACGAAGTATTACAAAGATGCCCGACTTCTGCCTCTCTTGATCCTTAAATTTTTTGACAACTATTTTTTATAAAGTGTTCTTAAACCAAATTGACCAATTACAGAACGGCATTTACGTTATTTCTTGAACAACCGTCAAAAATTCATGAATATCTGTCAAAAAATCACACAAATTCGTTTATTATGTAGGGGGAGGCAGTTCATGAAAAGTGATTTCCGGACTTTATAGCACTTTTAAGATACCACGATATTCGTGATCCAAGACAGGGCATCTTTTATCACTACACTTTCCGCCTGAACAACGTTGCAGTGATTCGATAATCCAATGGCTGACTTATGAGGTTAAGGTCAACACCAACATTTAGCAAGCTTTCTTGTTCGAATCAATGCAATGACCTCGATGAGCATGTACATAGTCTTCTTTTAATTAAATACAAAAGTACATCCACATCATCTTGCACTTTAGGTGAGTTAATTTGCGATCATATCTTCTTTATTTGCCTCTCTCAACCATGACGCAACACTCAAGAAGAATAACAAATTAAGTGATTCATAGAAATGTGTGGAATACACTTACTTTGCAATTGCGCTTTCAAAAGGATTTGGTGATAAGATGAACGTTTCATTGACTTTTTCAGCCGTCTTGCAAGCTTGCAATTTGTATACCACCGGTCTTCTAAACAAAAACCCAGCGCCATCGAGGTCTCCGGACTCTTTGGATTATTTGACATCGGTTGACTCCGAAGGTTCTCATAAAGATAACATCAAACACTTCAGTTTAAAGTAATAAAACAAAGATAGATTTAATGATTAACAATCGGCTCAAAGAAAGGAGAGCTGGTGAGTGGGTAGAGAAGTATAAGTAATTTAAGTGATTGACGTCGTAAAGCCTCCATGTCTTGTTCTCGTCAAGTTATAGAGGATGAAGATGGAGAGTACACACTGATTCATCAAGGTCGGTAACGAATTCACCGAGATCATCAATGTCAAAAAAAATGGTCTCTCACAACGCGAAGTACTAACAACAAAAGTACCGAGTTCAGACGTAGTCATTTCGCTATTCTCATCATCATCATCATCTTCTGTCCCGCATGATCCACTAAAGTGGTCGCGGGGGGGTAAACCACGCTCGAGAGATCTCCAGGCAACTCGATCCTCCGCATTCGACTCTAACTTATCAGGGGTTATGCCCAAGCGGAACCAGGCAAGCTAATGGACTTGGTCCAACCATCTCATTCTAGGTCTGCCAAGTGGTCGCTTACCTGATGGAATCGCATTCAAGGCCGGCTCCTCGGAAGTCGTGATGGTGGGTGTTCGTGCTACGTGACCAAACCAACGAAGCATAGCTCCTTCCGTTCGAAGAAGCAGCTCTGAGTTCCTCGCGCATTGTCGTGTTTCATCTCGGCAGCTTGTATTCGCGATCTTATTGTTTCGGTCGTTACTCAAATTTCGGGACCATATGTGAGAGTTGGAACAAATACTGAGTTGAAACTGCTAACTTGGACTTCACACTAAGCTCGGCCTTCCGGATTACAGATCTCCCAAGCTGTGTCAAGACTGACCCAGCTCAATTGCTCAAGAACAGTGTTATCAGCCATTCAGTTTTTCTTTCGAATTTTTCTTAATATTGAGTTGTCCTGTAGAATTATTATTTAATTGAATCATGATTAGGTTAAGTCGAAAGACATAGAATAAGATTACGTTTAGCTTCAAGTGCCCGCCGAGAGCCGGTAAATTGGAAATAGTAGTATTGTTCGTACAAGAGGTCTGCAATGAATTTCTTGAAACCAGTTCCAAGATATTAATTTTATTTCGAGTACACTTCATTACTGTACTCACATCCTAATGATTAAAATGAATGAATCCTCTGATAGTTGATTATTTTGTGAGCATTGTACTAATTTTCAAAGAAACATTCAGTGTAGTGTACTCATACGAAACGAGGGTACTCACAAAAATTCATTCATTCACTGAATACATTCATTTCAATTTGCTTACATATTCTGCTGCAAACCTAAACCGTTTTTCAAATTAGGAAAATTAGTAATGACAGCATGGTACTATTATGAAGTATTTATATATGTAATTAGTAAATTAAAAGAAAATAAACAATAATACTTGTTGGTAAATCGATACAAATTTCAATTTCATTTACATTAGAATTTAAATGCTGGCTGTAGAAAAGGTTCGCAGAGGCAGAACTACTTTGTAACAGCTAGTATTGTACTCGATATTCGCACACGAAACAAGTTTAAGCACCTCAGCGTGGGAGAGCAAGGGAGCTGAATATTTATTTCGTATCAGACGATGGAATATTGTACAATAATTACGGGATCTTGCAGTGTGGTACTCGTTCTTGCTATGCAAAATACATACACACTGAACTCTCCCTAAGTCGAACTCTCCCTAAGTCGAACTCTCCCTAAGTCGAACTCTCCCTAAGTCGAAACTCTCTCTAACTCGAAGTTTTTCGCCATATTTTAGCATTCCCCTCAATTTTTCATACAAAAACACTCTCCCCAAGTCGAACTCTCCCTAAGTCGAAACTTCCTCCAACTCGTACAAAAGAAAGAAAAAATTCCATCTCACAATTTGTGATTATACATCAAAATATGCATCCCGTATATGTATGTACATTCATGATGGCATCATCAATTTATACAAATACTGCAGCGCAAACAAAAACAATGTAATCCTTTTCCTTGTGTTGTTCGTCGGATTCAAAACAGTTTTACATGCCCACATAAAAAGATATTATGTATTTGTATAAATATTGCAGGGCAGAAAAAACAATGTTATCCTTTCCCTTGTGTTGTTCCTTGCATGTAAAACAGCTTCTATTTCAAAGCAACATTTATTGCCCAGCTCACCCTAAAAAAGTAAAAGAAAAATTAAAGTTTATAAAGCTTGAGTACTTCCCACCCAATATGACATCAATTGTTCAACCAATAGACATAGGTATAATACAAAATTTAAAAGTACACTACAAGCGCCGTATACTTACAAAAACTTTAAGGATTTGGGAATCCAAAAAAGAAGAGTACAAAATATCGCTTCTAGACTGTGTGCGGGAAATTTCAAGAGCGTGGATAGAAGATGTAACACCATTAACTATTGAAAATTGTTTTAAAAAGGCCGGTTTTAAAGACGAGACATGGGATGCAGAAGATGACATTACGCTCAATTTACTAAGATCTGAGAATGAAATCGAGCAAATGTGGAACAAGTTAGCAGAAGCGAGTTATAATGTTACAGATGTTACTTGGAAGGACTTTATGGAAGTCGATGACGATATCGTGGCTACCGAAGTACCTGAAAATCAGTCTGTTTTGGAAGAAGTAATAAACGCTGAAAATAACGCAAACGATAGTGATGATGAAGAACCCGAGTTAATTAATATTGAAATGACAGACAAAAACGAAATTAAGAACGCTATTGAAATTCTGCAATCTGCAATAGAAGTGACCGATAAAGTACCGGATGAAGTTCAAAACTGTCTTTTCAAACTAGAGTAATTTAAAAAAACATAAACAAACACCACCTCTGCTGAGCCAATCAAAAATAACAAATTTTTTAAGTAAAGTTATTTACACACCTATTTTGACGATATAACAATGAATGTGCGTGCCTTATTTTACTTTTAATTTAGCAAGAAATGCTTTTTATTTAATTTATTTGATTATTTTCTTACTTTGATGCACTACAGTGTCTTTATTTAATTTAAACCAAGCAAGAAGCTGTTACTTATTTACTTTTTGTTAAATTTTTAATCTATATTGACCTTTCTTATTGAATAAACACTTTAAACCCAAAAAAAATCTCTCCCTAACTCGAATTTTTCCAAGACTCTCTCTAACTCGAACAAATGTTGGTATCCCGTGAAAATTCGACTTAGGGGAAGTTGACTGTATACAAATTCATACGATTCAATATTCTTGCAGATCTTTTTTATGTACATAAACTATAACGCCACCAATGTAAAACATTTAACTTGTCATAGAAAGTTACGACTTTGTTTTCATACTCGTTGAGCTTCTTTTTTACTTAATCCATTTCAAAATTTCTTCATGTGTTAGAAATCTGCAAAATCTTTATCATCGGCTTTTCAACCGCATTTACGAAAACGACCAGTAGCGAGATTAAATGCAGAATAATTCTTGCCAATCGCTGTTTCTGGTCCCAAAAGGAAATTGAGAGTCTTGTCTAGAAGGACCAAACTAGCATTATATTGATCGTCACTGCGAATGGGGATTTCACACCATTGGCAATATCACAAGTGTATGCACAATTAATTGGTCTCTTATAAAGAAAAGGTATGCGCCCTTTGGCCATGAAAATATCTTGCCAGAACACACTTTCCCAAATCTAATTTGTCTCTTTCATTATTTATTTTAGTCTCGCTGAATTATTTCCAGGAAATAAATATGTATTTTAACGTAAATACGTATGTACATATTTCTGTAACAGTGTAACCTTCGTTCCACCCTTGATTAAAGTAAGAGACAGGCTAAGCAAACGACTTCCTTTGTTTTGAATAGGTGCACACAGTGTACTCGATGTATTCGGTGTACTCAGTTTATTTTGAACTGTTATACGGGTACTCGTTTCATTCGCATTCATGGGTGAGAGAGAAGTACTCATTTCTTTGTCTGGTGATCGAATTTTGTACAGTGTTTGTTTCGTAAATACGTCTACTCATTTTCGGTGTACTCTATACCGACTGAGTGCAATGAATAGAGTACACTGAAGCAGTGTATTCATTTAGACAGAGCAAATGAATGTATTCATGCACACCTCTAATTCATATCTTGGCAACTTGTATTCGTGAATCTTTTGGTCATTACCCAAACTTAATTACCAAAGGTGAGAGTTAGAACAAATACTGACTTTAAATCCGCTAACTTGGCTTTGACACGATGCTCGGCATTCATTTTTATCCTGCTTGGTTAACCTTAAACAAAAAAACAATATTACTCCTCACATCACTCGTGGAAAAGACCCCGAGATAAATAAACTTCTTCACCAGCTCCAATAGGACCTTACTAACATGTAGAGTGCTTTGAATCAGCGTTCGAAAAAAAATCATAATCTTTGATTTGTCCCCGTTAACCTTTATCCCAGCATCATCACATGCCCCAAATCTATCGATCCCGCGCTGAAGTTCCGTCTGGAAGAATGTGAGGTCATCTGCAGAAAGACGATGACTTTGCCTCAACACTCTCAATGCGAAACATTCCTCGCCTTGGCTGCGCTGCAACATGCAGTCCATTTATACAATGAAAGGGAGACGTGACAGGACGTGCCCTTGGTATCTTGATTAAGGATTTTACTAAGAAGCTGCGCTTTATCAATCGAAATACGTGCTGGTTTTTTCGTCTCCATCGTGTTTGTCTTGCTCCTTGTTGTCGATTTCAACCACATTATTTAGTCCGTTAATTTTTGTATATATATATATTCGTTCGGCTTAAATGTTTAGTTCACTCATAAATCTTACACGTCAAATTTACTTTCTTTATCTGTGTTTTTCTTATAAACCTGTTTCTTACATGAAATACATTTTACACATAGTCTTATGGGAAAATGCTTCGTGATATAAAATTTCTTTCTTATAAACGCTTCTTTCTTATATGCGACTTTCTTATATCCGTCACCGAAAACGACGAATGTGATTAATTGCATTGACAATATCACTTTCTTAATTACGATGAGATTGCTGATCATTTTTTCATCATCATTTCATTGTCAAATACGGCATTCTCTCTCGCTACAATTACATTTTTGATACACACAAACAGGATGACCTTGATTGATCGATGGGAACTACCCGTCTCATAAAAGTCGACACTCAACCTTAACCGCTGACTCTGTCTACTTAGCCTAAAGCTAGGCCTACACTCTGGAATCATGATGTTTTTCGATGTTTATTGTCTTTCATTACAAAAAAAAAAAAAGAAACAAGCAACAAATAACATTAGCGCATGTAGGATCCCCTGTGGGATCGGTTCGTTTGGAACTGCTCCGTTACAGTCGATGGTGGTCCTCAACCAACAAGCATATTATATATTATAATTTATTATAATTTATTATATATTATATATATATACTGGTTGCGCGATTTCAGACTAGATTGTAGACATCACTTGGCCTTTTCTTACAAGGTCGAAGTCTAAGCCTGTTTGGGACGGAGCCATGTTGCCCTTGTCCTTTTCATGGTCCAGCCACCTTAGACAGTGAATCTGTAGACATCTGGCTAGACTCATATCGCTGTGCAGTGTTGGTGGTTGAATTTTCTCCTACCAATGCAATCTACGCAAATGGGATTAATTCCTGAAACAAAATAGTGCGTTGGCGTTATTTTACAAAACATTGCGCGGGCCTGCGTTTGTAAAAAATTAGAAGAATGTTATAACACTTAAAAGAAACAGAGCTTAGGAAGAGTCATTCTCTGTTGGATCTCGTTACTGCCAGAGATAATGGATGATAGAGATATCCAACTTCGGCCACTTTTACCCCTAGCCCACAACAAAGATGTAGTGGTAATCTCTTGTATTTCACTTATACATTTACAACGCTCGCCAATTCACCACAATATGGCGACCGATTCGTGAATTTTGTGGGAAAAAAGCGGCAGATTCATGAATTTAGTGGGAATCCATGTACTTTCCATGTAACGTACATGGGTATGTTGTTCGGAGGGTGTTCAAAAGTTGACTAGTATTTTAGTGCAATGTCCATTTAACTTGAACTATTTGACCTAAAATTAATTCTTATTAATTCTATATATACACTATAGCCTATTCATAAGCCATACCTGACAAATCAACTCAAAAAGTGAAGCCCGCTTTATACGCTTAAATCATGAATTCTGAAAAACTCATGAATTCAATTTAAACAATTTGATAAGAACAATGATAAGATATTGCAACTTTTACTAATGCTAAAAAATGGTTGTCAAAAGATCTTATTTGTGATTCACGCTTCAATAATATTTTTAATATTGGTTAACTGAACGTGTGAATGTATTATTAATTTTTCTTTATATGCAAAAATTCACACTATGTTGTACATTCATTAATTATGTCCTAGTATCTCAGATTGTAACATTCTCAAAGTTTTAATGAATCGACTTCATGAACATAAGCTATGTTCGTTCCTTTACCCCTCCATACTGTGTTGAAAATTGAACACCGAAATTTGAAAAAACGTTCAAATAACGAGAGAATTTTCAAATAAGAACTCTAATTCACCCCATTACTAAGGTGGGGAAGGGTATCAGCTGTCTCCACAGCTGTTCTCAAGAGCTCACACGTATTCACTGGCAGGGGACAAAAAGCGTATAAAAAACGCTGTCAGATGAAATCAAGGGGCAAGGAAGGTAGAAGTTGAATATCTCTTTTATAGGTTATCTCTGGTTACTACTGTTATTAATGCTGTGTTTTTAGATTTACAAGCCAATTCATCTCTAATGCTGTGTTCACACGGAATGAAACTGCAAGGTTTCCTCCAATTTCTTCTAAACTACCAGGTTTCGCCATGTTTCTGCTAAACCAAGTTGCAGGCGAGTTCATCCACCCGTGATTTGTTGTCAAACCGAATACACCTACAGATATATTGGTGGTGCGACAGTCCGAGGCGGACCTGGGCCTAGCTTCTCAGCAACCACTCGTGTTGTACGTGCTATTGTTCTTTCACGAGTGGAAGGGACCTACAGTTTTATGCCGACTCCGAACGGCAAAGTTGAGAAGCTTTTTCTAGACAGGAATACTCTTTGAGCATTGTCGGTGACTCGAAAGAGGTGGAAGCCGTGAATTATGAAAGTTGGTAGATTGGGGATTCGAACCTGGCACCCACCTACAGAGTGAACTTATTTTGTTCACTTTAGTCATCATTTTCTCATTCTGTCTGTTTCCATTTACTGGTCTTCTCGCATTATTTTTTTCCTGGCAACAGACAGCTGTTTTGGCGGCCATCTAAAAATTGAGAACGAGTGACATTTGTTTTGGCGGCCGCAGAAATGAAGTATTACAGAGATAGCCGACTTCGCAGCTGATTGCCCTCTAGTCCATCGACGAATTTGAATCCTTTTTTGACGGTTATTCATGAAATAACGTGAATGCCGTTATCTGATTGGCCAATTTGGTTTGCGAATCCGATATAAAAAACAGTTGTCAAGAATTTTAAGGGCCAAGAGAGGTTGAAATCGGGCGTCTCTGTAATACTTCATTTGTGGGCGGGCGCTTATGCAATGAGAGCGAGTGACTTGAAAATTGAAAGCGAAACTACTTCAAACTCGGTGAGAACGGCCTACTGGGGTTTTTCAGTAAGAGTTCATCAACCGCGCGGTTTCGGTTCCGTGGGAACGTAGTATAAGACCGTTACTTACACTTGCAAATAATGTTGCCTTTTTTTTGTCATGTAACACATCATTTTGGCTCTCTCTTTGTAGTGAATTGTGCAATAAGTATATAAATAGCGTTGAAACTACATTTTTACATACAATATTTGAATAACGCAAACATTTTTTTTACTTTTCGCAGAAGCTGCAGATGAAGAAGGGCCCTATCAGGGAAAGTATCTCGGAAAATTGAACTCATATCATCATCAAGTATGGCACACAAATCACATCTCTCTCTTCTTGAAAATAAAAATTACAAGTTCAACGTTCATTTTTAGGTGTCAGGCGATGTTTACGCTGTGAACGAGTACACATTCCTTTTGACTGGATTCAGCTACGATGGCAACGGCGCGGACACGTTCTTCTGGGCCGGGGCGTCAAACAGACCGGGACCCCAAGGATTCATCGTTCCCGATGAATTCGGAAAGTAAGTTCACCACTGCAACTCCAATAATGTCTTCCACTCGAACTGTTTACCCTTTTTCGTAGGACAAACATATTGGACCGGTACCTGAACAAGGAATTCACACTGACGCTTCCGGACAAGAAGAAGATCACCGAAATCAAGTGGCTAGCCGTGTACGACTTAAACAATCAGAATGATTTCGGCGACGTCTACATACCTGAGGACTTTGAGCCGCCCAGGTCTCAAAAGGGCTCCGCCCTATCTCGTCGCAGTCACAACGTCAGCAGTGATCCCCTTGCAATCCTGGACTCAAAAACCATCCAGATACCGGACTTCACATACGACGGCAAGGGAAAGCGGACGTTCTTCTGGGCTGGAGTGGGAGCACAGCCTTCAAGCCGAGGTCATAAGATTCCCGACGAGATGGGATAGTGAGTTGCATAACTTCAACCAAAACCACTGTACTCATCACTTTCCTTTAGCCTGGATCCTATAAGGGCGTACAAGAAGGAGACCATCACACTGGAGCTGCCTGGTGACATGACTATATTCGACATCGATTGGTTCAGTATTTACGACCTGGAAGACAACGAGAACTACGGGTCTGTTCTAATTGAGGACAACCTAAATGTACCGCCGTCGCTGGTGAAGATCATTCCGTACACAGACGCACTTCCAAACTGCCGACAACTGCACAAGGATCTGCAAATCGCCTGGGAGGTGTTCGGGCCGCAAATTACATTCCAACTGTCTGGCCTGGTGGGTGCCAACGATTACATGTCGTTTGGTCAATCCGGTTCGGATCAGTCGAGTCAGATGATTGGCGCTGACGTCGTTGTCGCTTACATCGATGACATTCGAGGACATTCTGTGGATTACAATATAACTTCGCTGGCTCCGGTAAGTTTATAGACATGTAGTACTCCTCTTTTACAATAGTTCTCAGAGGTTATATGTATCTCCATGAACCGAAGGAACACAGCTTGACATAGTTAGCATTTAAATCCAGTTTAGGACTTCGTTTCAACGTTTGAAACCATCAAATGATGGTCGATATTCCCTGTGTCACATGAAGGTGGGTTCTCACGTTGTTGTAAATAAACAGGCGATCAAGAATTAAGGCAACGAAGCGGATGAATTCACTTATTTAGTCAGGAACAGTTTCCTGTTGAAGACGCCGAGTGGCGGATTAATTAGTGTAAGTCACATGGAATTTTAAAAAATAGCTGGATTTCGCTATCGAGTCGATAAAAAATGGTGAATTTTTAAATGAATGAAAGTATTCTTTTCTAACGCCTATATATAAAAGCGGTTTAATGCAAAAAGTAGAAAACTATCAACCAATAGCAAAGCTTCCATCAATGCCAAAATTATTTGAAAGCATTGTAAAAGAAACATTATATTTCATTATAAGAGAAACTATTTGTAATAACCAGCATGGCTTTATGCAGGGCAGGTCATGTACAAGCAATTTTTCATTACTTTCGAATTATAGGCCCCTATTGCGAATGTCGACTATTGCCTGATAATCGCCCGTTGTCGACTGTTGACTATCGATTCTGAAGTTTGGTATTGTGAATGTCGCTCTCTTCGTTTCACTTGACAGCAGTTTTTTAGCGATTGCAAATTCGTGGTTGCTGGTTGTCGATTCGATATATTCCGGCAAATCGTTTAGGTTCTTGTAATATGAAGCGATTTTATGTCACTGCAAGTAACAAATAAGAAGCAATTGAAGATATAATCCAAACATCGGTGTCTCCTAGAATGTAAACAACGTATCTCACTTTTTTTTAGTTTGCAGATAACAAAGAACGCTTTGAGAGACGATTTATTTTCTTTTTATACAGGATTTTCTTTGAATACAGAAAATACAGTCGCTTGCATTAAACTAACGCGAAATTCACTGCCGACACTTTTTTGAGAGTAATCTTGAGCACATGATCACTGAGTTTTTGCAAATTTGTTGATATTAGGTACACATGTGTTGATCTACATGTATTTCATCAAAGGTTCTTTTTCATTGAAACGGTCTTTGAATGCATATCTAGACAGTAATTCAAAAAGCTGTAACGAATATATAATTAGTAAATCAACTGAATTATTAATGAACCTACTTACAGTTTGTCAGATATTAGCCGGCTCCTTTTATGTGCAATTTCAATGTTTTGTTTTATTACTCCACACTATTCAATATTTTATTCAAATTTAATATTTTTGCACAGACAAAAGAATATCCTTTGAAAAATGTACAATTGGAGTTCTAGCTTTCAAATTATAAAATATTCACAATATGAACTTTTTCATTCACAGTAATAGAACTATCTATCGATTGAGTTACACAATACCAAAAGTGATATCCGTCGATAAATGTGTCGACAAGCGATTCGGTCGAGAGTCGACACTCGCAATAGGGGCCATATTTATAAAAATATAGAAAATCATTTACAAGTTGATGTACTTAACACCGATTTCTCGAAAGCATTCGATAAAGTACATCACACATTGCCTTTAAACAAGCTTGTAAAGTACTTGGGATTCCATTCTTTAATGTTAGAATAGTTTTCCAATAACTTAAAAGGCAGAAAGTAATTGGTAAAGATCGATAGTTCTACATCTCGGGTGATATAAGTTACATCGGGCTTGCCACAAGATAGGCATTTGGGGCCATTACTACTTGCTTTGTTCATAAAAGATGTTCATGAAATTTTCAAATATTGTAAAATTTTAACATTCGCAGACGACGTCAAATTGTATTTATCTATAAATAGCTTAACGGATTGCATTACGTTCCAATTAAACTGTCGATGTAGTCTTTGTGCGATTTTATCGAATTCATTTCAATGAAATGCCAGATCATCCAAGCGTTCTTGAACGAATGCCCCCGTTATTCTGACCTTTGGATCTTTGGTATACTTTTCGCCTACTTTTTTTTTATCCATTCTATCGTGTGTCTTTGCTTTTCAACAAAGTCGTCAAGACTTTCCATTTGGAATCGTTTTTTTTTTCACCACGTGTTCGTTGTTCTTGAAATGCTTGCGACGCCCTTGATGATCGTCTCCAAATATTATTTACTAGTTTACCGTCTTTTCGTTAAACTACTTCACTTCACTGATTCTATACTCGAAGGATCAAAATGTTAGGCTTGAGCCATTAAAACTGGTGGGGGGATAGCAATAGAACAAGACAAAATTGAATAAAAGACGTATTCATTCCTTGAGTTAGTTGTTGGAACTGTCTCATATTTTATTTGCTTCGTCTTTTTATACTGATTCGTGATTACAAATTAATGCTGACCCAGCGTCTGGAGTAAATATTGCAACTATGGAAATCACGCCTTGGCGCATGGTGTCAGCGAGAAATTGAAACGAAGGCAATTATAAGTAATTGGCAAAATTGTGGATACTGCAGAACCCATTGCATGTACAATTCGTACAAGTCCCATAACTGCTGGCATTGTTCAAGCTATAACCTTTTTGGATCTCTGTATATTAAAATTTTAGCGTCTAACAAACCAAATTTTTCTCGAATCTTAATACATAATCAGAAGAATGCTATGGATATGATGAGCAATGAGCCAAATTGTGGTAGATTTAGACTTAAGTTTGGTAGGTTTTTCAACATTGGAAAAAGTGGTAGAAATTCCACTTAAGTGGTGGAGGTCCCATCACTGCATATAACCATCAACTGAAAAAAAAAACACAACTCTGAAAAGAGGTGGATGGTAGGGGAGCTCTTATCCCTAAAAAGATAACCTTATTTTAAAGTACTGAAAAGATAAACATGCGCCTGAGAGACGTCCAATTTAAAAAAAGATTTATTTCAAAAGTTGAATTAATTATTCTTTTTTTATATAACTTCAATGAATTGTTGCATTTTGAACAAAAACGATTGTCTCTCGCAAGTGTTGATCGACGACGGAGTTGGCTAAGAAACTCATGCCTGTACGCGCGTCTGTTAAAAGAGGACAGCAATATGTGCGTAGCGGGCGCCTCTTAGGCGCACGTTATCTTTTTATGGTAAAGAAAGCAAAGGTATGAATAGGGGGCACAATAGATTTAAAGGTCGCGGTGCAACAGACGCATAACAATAATGATAATAATCTCTAGGATGACTTGGCAAAATGGACAT
Source organism: Eristalis intricaria (assembly GCA_964034865.1). Taxonomy (NCBI): domain Eukaryota; kingdom Metazoa; phylum Arthropoda; class Insecta; order Diptera; family Syrphidae; genus Eristalis; species Eristalis intricaria. The sequence continues at coordinate 128,847,517 of OZ035873.1, forward strand.
CACTAAATAAAAAAAAAAACATAATTCCCATAAAGAGTAGCAACAAAGAACAGAACTCAGGTATCCTTACAGGTATCTTCTTAATAAGAAACCACACAAGAAGAAGAGAGTTCCATACAGGACTTCTGTAGACGTGGCAGAGGTGAAAATGAGAAATAATCAATATCTGCATCTCTCGCAGTTACCATAAAGAAGCTTCAAGGAAACCACATATAGAATAAATCATTCAGAAAATCTGTCAGAAGTAAAAATAGAAAACCTTGGAAAACTCCAGAGTTTAGAGCTTGTGTACGATTATTTGTGGGCCCAGGTTAAGGCTTGCGCCAATCAGGAAACTGTTGAATCAATATTCCGATTTTAGTAACAAAAAATATACCCCAAGTTTTAGGTCTTAGATTTAAGTGGGTCACGACCATTGACGCGACAGTCACTACTAAAGTGTTTTCCAGTAAGGACTTGTACATTTTTTTTTTACATAAAATTTGATATATGCAAAAACCTTATTATCGGCTTAAAGTTCAATCAAAACATTTATGCATCTCGAACTCGACTTCGTTCATATGGCCATTGCGGGCACGCTTGCAGCGGTCGATTCGTTGGACCCAATTTTCAACGACTCGGCCACACGCATTCTATGTTGGCTCTGAGTTCTTCCAACGTCGTCGGCTTGTTGGCATAAGCCAATGACTTAACGTAGCTCTACAGAAAATAGTCAAGCGGCGTTAAATCACACGAACGAGGCGGCCAATCGACTGGCCTATTTCTTGAGATAACACACTCACTATACTTACTCTTCAATAAATCGATTGTAACGTGTGCTGTGTGGCTTGTGGCACCATCCTGTTGAAACTACATGTCATCCAAGTCCATATCTTGCAATTAGAGTCAAACATAATCGGTGTCTAATAACGGCATGATAACGCTGACCACAGTATCATCACAGTAACGTGACGATCGTTATTTTCTTCGAAAAAATTAGGGCTCAATAACGCCGCCGGGATACAAACCGCGTGATTCATGATGCACATGTGGATTTCCACCCGACCAACAACGCATATTTTGCTTATTGACGAACCCATTGAGCCCAAAATGAGCTCCGTCACTGAATATGATTAACGCTCTTAAAGTTGCGGCCACCGATTCCGAATTTCAGTAGAAAATTTGCTCGTTCGTTTACTTTACCATGATGAAAATGTTGAGTTTTCTGAATAAAGTGACAGTGACAGTTTGAATTAGTGAAAGAGTGTGTTCACAAATTAAATTCAAAGTTGTCAAGTCCCAATTGGAAACACCTTTACATACCTACTATTATAATCCAAGCCTAGGCATTAGTACGATTCCACATTCTGCGGAACCAAACTTATTGTGGTTCCTTATTTATTCTGATTTTTATTCTTTACATGGCCAGGCAACTATTATAAAAATACGAATTTGATTGTATTAAGCCTACTTAGTGTCTCGTCTTTACGAGTAGGCTCCTATATAAACTGACGGTTGGAGTGTGTTAAGCAGCAAAATCCAATGAATTCGCCATAGGTCCAAGAAACGTGAGAATACATGTCTTTACCACGGTGGTTATCAATGACACACTGATAAGAACGATGAACAAAAAAGATCAGATGAGTCTATATTATTGTGGCAATAGTCTATAAAATAAAACTTATCAGCATAATTCTGATATGAGGTTGTCACTTAAGATGGAGGGGGAACCTTGATGGGTGTCAAACAGGAGGAGTAGATCCCGTAGACCAAGCTGCAATTTGTTTTAAGCCTAAGGTCCTCAACAGTTCTCTCGTAACCTCCTTTTCAGATAATTCACCACACATGTCAGCACTTATTTTGCACAAAAATTCATAAATTATACATTTTTTTCATTCTAGTGCGTTCAAGTTTTGGGCCAAAACAAAGGTGTCTGTCGAGATGATCTGGTTGGAGGACTGGATAGCTTCCAGCTGAACACTTACAGCAGAGTAGACGGAATCAATACGATCACCTATCGAAGAACATTGATTTCATGTAAGTCATTTGGAGGCACTAACTCATTCTTACTCACTAAATATACATTTTCAGCTGATTCCGGGGACAAGGAGATTCGCTTGGACAGGAGCAACTACGTTGTGTGGGCTATGGGCGAATTGGACTCCAACTATGAGCCGGCTTTTCATACAATCTACCCCAAAAGCGACATAACCATCGACTTCAATACAACAGAGCCGGTCAATGATTGCTTCAGTTTCACGCGCAAAGAGCAAGAGAAGCCTATAGAAATCTGGGACCGAGTGAAGATATTCGACCGTTCAGTTCGAACTTTTAACGCCATACTGGGCCCAGCCGGTGGCTTGAGGGCGTATCAGGGTATCACGGGTAAGAGAAAAATACAAGAATTTTGCCTTATTCGAATGAATAATGGGTTTCTTTTTGACAGGACACGTTTCGAATGGACTCGCTTGGTATCTAAATGGATACATGGTGCCGGAGTTGTACTTAAGAAGAGGACTTACATATTCATTCAAAGTGAGTTAAATACACAAGAGTCTGTTCATCACTTGATAGAATTCCCTTCGATTGAATGATTTTTGTTTTGTGTCCCAACCCCAATACGTTACCCTTTTAATTTATTTCTCAGGTAAGAGGCGGCAATAACCCACATTCACCGGAGTACTATCATCCGATGGTAATCACAGACGAGCCCAGAGGTGGGTTTGATCGGCTGTCAGAAGCGAAACAGAGTGAAATCCGTGTCTTGGCTGGCGTTGAGTTTACAAGACGTGGTCGTCCAAAGCCGACAGCAGGTAAAATAAACCCACACAACATGAAATGAATGATTGTTTAACGAAACCCCCTTCCAGCCGGTCCCCTGTGTATTGGCAAATACCCGCCCAACTACGATCGACGACTCGATGACAACTTCCCAAGCTTTAAGAAGTTCAACAGATCTCTGATCTATGAATGCAGCGAAGGGGAACCAGGCATCCTGGAGATAACCCCAAACATCACATGGCCCGACGTGGTGTACTACAATAGTTTCACACATGCCAACATGGGCTGGAAGATTCACATAGTCGACAACTACGTGAAGAGCGGTGCTATAACCATCGGTATATGCATAGAGACATTCGTTCTGCTGCAGGCAGTGAGGTGGCTGTGGAATTAATCATTCGATTTTTTGAACTTCTAGACTGATGTGTTGTGTTTCGGTTGTTTGTGTTCATATGACGTGTATTTTTCCAACTGCTCGTGGGTCCGAGCAGGCCTTTCCCAAGTCACTAACTTAAATGCAATCAAAACGAAATTGAAACAAGGTGGAAAACTACTTAAAACAAAAAGAAAAAAATACTCATTCATTGTGTGACTGAGATAACACTTATATAGATTAGAATTTTTTTTTAGTGAAGACATGATCAAGAAACTCGCGTTGCAATTGAAGTTCTCCCCCGGGAAAGTGAGATTGATTTTGTAAATATGGATTAAGCGAATATTTTGTTTTATATTTTTTTATTTGTAAGAATTGGCAATAAACTCTTTTTTTATTTAATGCTATTGTTTTTGAACTTCGGAAAATGTTGTAAGCGTATGCACATGTTTAACTTGTTTTCCGTTTAATCGTTGATGCATTCACGAGGTATCACCCCAAGTAGGCTGCTGACAGCAACTCATCCGGCAGTCGGTCTGAGCTGGATCTGGAGTTATCCATGTCCGACACGAATTCCTAAATAGAGGGAAAATATAATATTACGGAACTATTTCGAAAATGAGACACTTAGACTGGGGTGCTGAAATAGCTCATCGGAATTTTGGCAAATAGTTAAAAAACTTGGATGGAAGCTATGTGATAAATAGAGATCTAAGTTCGAATACCCTCTCGGGACATTTTAAGTAATTACCAGACATTCGAAACGACATTCTTGATGGCCCAATAACGCAACAGGAACTTATGGGTGGTCTCTTTTCTTTGAAAGATGTGAAAGCTGCCGGGGCAGTCTCTAATTACTGAATTCTATAAGTACAGTACTAATGGTCTGAAAGAACGACCCATTGATGCGTTCAACAGCATGTTAAGCCATGGGGTAGTACCTCGAACATTTAAAGAAGTCCTGATCTTACCTATCTATAAAAAAGACGATGTGTTGGATCCATTTAATTATCGGGGCATATCGTTTTCAAATGTCCTACAAAATCTTCGCAAGTGTTCTACAGAGGCGACTTATAAGGCGGATAGAAACACATAACTTACTTAAGGAATTCCAGGCGGGTTTTAGGTGTGCCTACTCAACTGTTGATCACATTTTTGTAATGAGTGGTATAGCAGATCCATACATAAGACTAAAAAACTCTATGCATTATTTGTGGATTTCAAGGTGGCCTTGGATTCTGCGAACCGAAACTCAATATTTAATAAGTTATATGGAATGGGAATGTCCTCTAAGTTTGGAAGAGTTTTACAAAACCTGTAAGTAGATACCATGGGAGCAGTATAGAATGGAGAGGCATTATCCGATTGGTTTCGGAATGAATCGGGAGTAAGACAGGGATGCCCACTAAGCCCAACATTATTTGCTAGATTATTTTTTAGAGGATATTGTGAATATTTTACCTGGAGGCATAGAGTATGCGGGAGTCCTCATAAAAGCTCCCCTGTTTGCAGATAACATCGTGCTATTGGCAAGATCACCGGAAGCCCTACAATTTATGATAAATCGATTAAGTGAGTACTGTGCTCTATGGAATTTGATCGCCAATCTCGTATCGTGGAGTTATGTTAACAAGCAATCTAAATATAAAAAGGCATCTGAACTACAAACTAACGGCAATAATGATGTACGCGGCACAAGTTTGGGGGTATAGGTCATATGAGCAGGTAGAAAAAATGCACATCTTTTTTATTTAAAAAATGTTCAAACTTCCTTCAAATACGCCAAACTATATGCTTACGGTAGAAACAGGCTTGTCTCCATTATATATTAAATCGCTGAAGATGCAAGTTTATTATATTAATTATATATTACGGGTAATGGACATGATACAGACTCGAATACCCAAGATAGTAACTGCTTGCAGCGCAGTTCGGAACGAAACTTATCACTGTATATACAGCTGGCTAAACCATAACCTGAGGAGTAGAAACTACTTTCAAGACAACAATAGCATCCAGGAAATTTCGGTCATGTTTAAGCTTCGAGGCGAACTTCTAAGACTTAACTTTGTACCTCATAGAGAAGATCTGTCTATTCTTTGCAGCATGTACAATTTAGAAGAGAGGGAAGATACCATACATTTTATAGGCAAGTGTTCCATACTACTGGGTCGCCGTGGCATAGTGCGTAAGTGCTTCGACTCCTACGCAGAGAGTGCTAGGTTGGATACCCGAATTTCCCACGTTTGATAATTCACGGCCCCGCCTCTTTCGAGTCACTGACAATGCTCAAAGAGCATTCCTGTCTAGAAAAAAGCTTCTAAACTTCGCCGTTCAGAATCGGCATTAAACTGTAGGTCCCTTCCACGCGTTAAAGGACAATAGCACGCACAACACGAGTGGTTGCTGAGAAGCTAGGCCCAGGTCCGCCTCGGACTGTCGCGCCAACCATATTATATTATTATTATTGTTCGATACTAAAGGAAACTAGGCGATCTTGCTTTGGGAAGGACTACTTATCGGAACAAGAAATTGTATCTCTTCTTAACAAAATGAAATTAACTAAATTGTATAAATACTGCAAAATAGCTCTGAAATACGGAGCAAATATTATAAAGGAGAACTTTTGAAAACTTTGTTTTATCATCAAACATTTGCACTTTATAAATATATTAGTATTATAGTCAATCCGGAAGACGGCCATGCTGATTTTTCATTCTGATTTTGTATACTTTTTTGTTTTATTACTTGAAAAAATAATTCCTAATCTAATCTAATCTAAAATCTATAACTTTACTGGATGCATGTCCGTCGAGCAGGACTAGGTTTATGACTGTACACTGTACAGGAACCCCAGTCTAGCCAGATGTCTATGATTTAAACATTCAAGGAAGAACTCCGATAGCTTGTAGTCTTTTGAGACATGGAATGTATAATTGACTAGAAGCTTAGTTCTTTTTACTGCGGGTGATACGCAGGTTCCAGGGTATCTGGAACTTAGTCCTTATATTCTTAACAGACGTCGTTATTGGTTAGGTTGCGTTGTAGTGGCTGACTGCTGCACAGCATTCGCACGTAGCCAACCGCTAGAGAAGGCTCATTGTATTACCACGCGAATCTTATTCCGCAAACCGGTTAGTTTTTTGATAAAGCTTGAAGATGACTGACACTAATGCTACTTAGTTCAGCCGAGTTGCTAAAGTATTAAGCGTCTAAGGGCCGTTTGCTGATACTCTTCTTCTTCTGGTGGCGCTACAGTCCGGGCTGGACCTGGGCCTCAACCAGTAAGCCTCTCCAGCTGGCACGATCTTTAGCCAGCTGTTTGAGGTCCTTCTCCACCTGGGTGCGCCATCGGTTCCGTGGGCGCCTCTATTGCGTTGTCCCACTGGTTCGGAGCTTAGACTCAACATAGCGATTTAAGTTTAACTTAACAAGTTAAAATGGAATTATCGGTTTGCACGAATCGATAAGTAGACCCTAAAGTCGGCTAAGTATAACTTAAACTAAGTGGAAGAAATAGTGAATTATAAGACTTTAATTTGTACTAATACTGACAATGAGATGAAATCATTCAGAAATTTGTGAATAAAAAAGGAACACTGAATTTGGAAATTATATTACGGTGTACGAATTATTTGGAGATATTGTGGAAGTGATGGATATTTTTACAAAATTAATATTTTTATGATTTTGAGGAATGATTTCGGCAAACCAAAGACCAAAGACATCACCATGATTTTCAAATTGTGAATGGCATTTCAACGAGTATGGTTTTCGTTATTAATTTCCTCGTTCCCATCTATGGAACCCACAATCAAATTCTCATTTACTTACAAAAATACGGAATTTGACATTTAAAATAGAAGTGAAGTTGGTTGCATTTAAAGAAAACGGCATCTTAGCTAAGTCCGACTTCAATATTTACGAGCAGCGACGCAGAATAGGTAAAGTTGAACTTAAGGTTTAAGTGTGACTTGGGTAGCTTTAAATGTCTACTCTTACTATTCCTACTTTTCGATTCGCGCAAACCAAATCTTGTTAAGTGAAACTTAAATCACTAAGTTTATTATCAGTAAACGGCCCTAAGGAGAATGGTATCAGAGAATAGAATATTAAGACGACTCAATGTAACAGTTGGTAAAGTACCTACCCTTGCTTTGTGGGTTCCCCGGTTGGAATCTCAGTGAAAGCAAAGTTAACACACTGGTGCAGTCCCCATTTGCCGTTGGGGATCAAATTAACGGCACTGTCACTGGAGTGTTCGATAAGTGGTGGTAGTAGTCGTAGTCTGACCGTGTCCACGAACAAGGTCTAAGGGTGCTGGTGAATTCACTAACAGCCTAAGCTACCTAACCTAAGGAGTATGCTAAGTGCTGGGCAGGGAGTTGTCCTTAACGCTCCGCTGATACATACGCCCCCCATCGAGCGGTTTGCAGTTGATGTCTTTATCGAGCGCAGTCCACCAAATCGATATTCCAAATAACAGTATGGGCTTGACTACAGATTTGTTGGGGACACCAATTCTCCTTGAGTGACTGGATCCTCGATAGTGATTAACTAACGTTGATGGGCTCATTATAGGCTTAAGTCCGTATTTTATAGAAGTATTGCAATCTAAAACGTCGAATGTCTTCATCTTATGATGCCCCTACTATTGTCGACCGCTGAGGGCGCTGAACGAGAGAAAGAAGTCTACCGAAAAAAAACACGTACAATCGACTTCTTGGCTCGGGTCTTCTTCTACATCGACTTCAGGATGAATAGTACTTACGACATCGGCATGGGGATAACACACAGAATAACTTGACAATCCCTGTGTCCTTACACCCCAAGGATCATTGAGTAAAATAACCCTTTCTCGGAGGATCAAATTAACTATATACAAGCCATTGATCATTCCTTTCTTAACATTTCAAAAATGGATGAAGAAATTCTTAGTTTCTTCTACGGAAAAAATTACTGTGTGTGATTTAGTCATGTTAACGTAGGTATTTGCAGGAAATTAAACTGTACACAGCGACTTAAGCCTAGGCTGAGGTGAATCTAACGCCTAATGTGTCTGGACCATGTAGGGTGCGTAAACAATTCATTTCCGGACAGAAAATGATGATGTGGATGCTGGCGTTTAAAATGATGAACACAATGTGGGGGAAGACCCCAAACCTTACTTATTGTGTAACTCTGTTGATAAAATTGTTGACTATTATGAATAAATTGGCTGGTGTGACTGAGACAAACAAAACATCAGACAATTTAATTTGTTTTCTTTTCCAATTGTTCAAATAATCATGAGTTCAGTTGAATTAGCTTTGATAGACGATGATGAAGATTTTGATGAATGAAATTTTCAGGAGACGAAGGCAGTTAATGTTTCTTCCTCTTCCTCCAGAACTAGAGGAAAGTATGTAGGTAGAACATACATAGCTTCGTAATCAAAATATATTCTTATGGATAATCCTTCTCAGTTTTGTGAAGAATTCTCATTTAACGAATGCAGGGTGTTGGTATTTATTTCAAGAAGTAGAGGCACGGTTAAAGCCAGAAAAAGGACTACATACATCAGAACATATTTGCCCAAAATGGATGAAGGTTAACTACGTACTCCAATGATGAGAAACTTCGGGCAAAAGTAAATTTTTTCGAAAGAAGGATTTTGCAGTATAATATATCAATAAATAACTAGTCTATGTATACAGTGGAATTGTCACGGGATACCAACATTTTTTTCGAGTTAGAGAGAGTTTGACTTAGAGAGAGGTTTTTGTATGGAAAGTTGAGGGAAATGTATATAAAATATGGCGAAAAAGTTCGAGTAAGGAGAGTTTCGACTTAAGGAGAGTTCGACTTAGGGAGAGTCCATTGTATTAAATATATATCTATATTTGTAGTATAAAGAGCATCAAGCCTCTGCCTTTGCTGTCCTCAAAAATCCGATCGACTAACAAATTTTATTATTTAATACCACTTTGGCAATTTGGCAAATCAATCGTTGACAATCGCAATAACAACTAGTCCAATTTATTGACAAGTATCGTTTATCGTTTATTTGTTGACACTCGCAATAGGGGTCTTAGTGTACGGAACTCAGGGCTATTAAACAAAGGTCGCTGGCCGGAGAGGCGTGTAGTGCGTGATAAAGAAGAATAAGAAGCGATCACTTCTATATGGACACTATTGAAGACTTCTCCAGTGCCTATGATAATCGCCAGCAAACTCATACTGTGAATACCAACTTATACTGTGAAAGTGAAGGTAGGTAGGTAGGTAGATGTACGGGTGTCCTTGCCAAGACCTGGTTCACCAACAAGATTTGGTCCATTGTGCCCTTAGTAGGTTATGTTCTAATATTACCATGAGACCTTCTTCTCTCTTTTTTTTTTTACAAAAACCATCCAGCTTCATTGGAAAACTTCAGGAGGCTTTTCAGTTCTACACCGCACAGGTATTCCAGCTCTCCAAAGAAGTGTTTTTTCCCAGGTACTGTTTTATTTTCCTTGATAGGGCTGGGCATGCGCATAGGAGATGATGGATATGGAGGAGATAATGCTGGATAAATACTATTTCTTCCTCATCTCTGCAAAAGTCGTTGTGTGGTATATTCAGTTGGGATGCATGCGTGCCTATGGCACAGTGTCCGGTAGGGACTTCAATTAGCTCCCGCTAATCAGTGACGTTGATCTCTTTTTATTCAACGTCAGACACAGGGCTCTTGCTATTGATCCAGTATCCAGACAGAGCCATTTAGTTTTTACTCTATTCAGGGCTTCGTCTTCCAGTTTTCTTCTTACAGGGCTAAACGGCGTGAGTGCATTAGGGACTGCCCGGGATTCTCCAAGCTCAGATCCGTTCTTCGCGAGGCTGACTGTCCGCTTTTTAATTTCCTTGGATGCCTGGTACCCAACATAGGGTCACCGTGTTCAACAAGCATATCTCGCTGACGCTCTGTCTCCATAACCAGACGAGTTTCGATGACAGGATGTCCGATGCGATGGCTTTTATTGCCGCTTGGCTGTTGGAGAAGGTTGAGATCGTTTTTTTGGTTATGTTGCGAACTCTCAGCGCGAGTACTGCATCCTGCTTCGCAACCATTTCAGCATGGAAGACGCTGCAGTTGTTTATTAATGCCAGGGATTTTTCGAATAGTTCACATAAGACCCTCCCACACTCATTTTTGAACCGTCGGTGAAGAGGGAGAACTCCCCTTCTATTGCTGAATTTTGCTCACACCATTGATTCCGGAAACGAAGGTAAAAGGAGTCTTTTTCGAAGCTAGTGTTAGTGGCAAGTAGTATGTGTATGTGAAAATTTAAGCATACGAAAGTGAAACCGGACTGATTTTCACGATGATTAAAACTCTAAACTTTCTTTGTACAGAATTGAGTTCCCTTAAGATCAGTGTCTTATTCTCAACGAGATTCAATGACAATGATGACAACAGGCGACAATAAATACGACAGAATCTTCCATTGTGTAACATTTCGTCTTTGATCATTTATTGTTTTTGTTTTTTTTTTTTAATTATAAAGACAACTTAAAATTATTATTTGTTTTGTTTAGTATTTTCTTCATAAAAAGCCAAAGATTATTGCAAAACACAAAAGAAATAATCACTTTAGTTTCTTTTTTCGTTTTACAGATGAAAGTAAAAAGTGAAATTAACAAATTCCAAAATGATGGCTCTCATGTATTCCTCTTAAACATACAATATAACATATTTTTTTCGTTTCTTCCTTTTTACCAAGCACTTTTCTAGTGTCCAGTGTTTTTGTTTTTGTTTTTTTTATTTTTATTTTCTTTTTGTTTTGTATCGATTAATGTAAAAATATGTTTTGTTTTTATTTTATATCCTTATTTCCTAGTAATTATCAACAACGTATTACAATATCAAGCAAAAAGAATGTATTGTTACTGCTGTTATTGCAAACGAAATATTCAACTCCGCAAAACAAACAATCACTCATTTTCGACAATTAATATTCCATTAACTTATACTCAAGATATCTTGAATTTTAAAAAAATTATTATCTCAAATTATTTAGTTTTTGTTTTGATTATACATTACTAAATTAGAAGTTCCATTTGTCTCCCCTGCAAATAGTTGTTTGTTTTGGTTTTTTCTTTGTATATGCCCACCTGATTAGATTCATGTGAATTTAGGGGTTCTTTTGAAAAAAAAACACATCAGCAACTATTTCCTCACTTATTTAATAAATAATACCTTTCCTTAATTGAAGAATATTTCGAATTAAAATTTGTTCAGACAAATTGTTTGGAACAGAAAATAATGTGGAATTAATTGGAAAGAAAATATAATTTGAGGTTTGAGACAATCAATGTATGCAAAAATAAAGCAAAGGGGACGTCATACATAAAGAGAAGATGCTAATGTATACAGAGATTTGCATTTATAGATTCGTTCCAAAAAAAAAGCTGTTCTTGGAGACATATGCAAAAGTAATTGGACATGTTTGCTTTCTGCTTGCGCAACGAACACATCTCATTTCTGTACGCAGCCGACAAGTGTGCGTTTTTATGAGATTGCATTTTTAATCGAGCAAGTCGAAGAGTCTTCGACTCCGAACGAGTAGGACGAGGAATAGAGGATGCCCACGAAACTGATGGCGTACGCAAGTGGATAAAGACCTCAAACTACTTGGCGAAATTCGAGGCAGCTTGCTAAAGATCGTGCCAGCTGGAGAGGCTAGTTGGCTGAGATCCAGCTCAATCCCAGACTGTAGCGCCACTGGAGAAGGACTTTTGTAACCGCCATAGCAGCACTCATTGGAGAAGACGGTTACAAAATAATTATTGATGGAAAACTAAGAATGTACTACCTCCCCTATTAAGTTTGGCGATTCAAACAAATAAACGTGTGAGTTCGAGAAATTGGTCTTACGATTAGCCAATTAAGAACCTTTGATTCAACTTAAATGTCAAAAATTGTTCGAAATGTGAGCAAGAAGTCGAATTGTAAAGTTCGCCAACCCTAGTTTGTTGAATGTGCCAATGAGAACATCTCACATCGAACGTTAGATTCGCCAATGAGAACATCTCACATCGAACGTTCGATTCGGCAACCGTAATAGGGGTGTGCAATTAATTGAAATGTCACATCATTCTCATGTAACTTTGAATTATGTCAAAGAAGTTACAGAACTTCTTCAGTTTAGCTGGACTTTCATTTCAATCCTATTCGAGTCTTTGAAATTACAAATAAATTATTTTGCTAGTTGCATTGCTTCTGCTGGCCGAGGTCGACATGCATACTGGACATATTAACTTGTAGAAGCGAAAGACGGGCACATTCCACATAAATCAGTCACTTTACTAGTCGTTTCCTGGGATTATGTTTGCCTAATTCGAATTCGAATTTGAGAATAACTCCGATCTTTGTTAGCCTGACGTACATGAAAGCCGGGAATAGGGGGATGAATTGAAAGTATGTACATAAATGCAAATATTCCCCAATAGACTTAACTCAGGAAAAAGATTCATCCACTGTGAAGAATACGATGTCTTTCTATTTATGCGACATAACTGATCCTATACTCTATATGTTGACATGTGAGTTTTTGTCAACTGTTTGAATTTGATTCTCCTCAGTGATGATTTATTTAACACTACGAAGAATCTAATCGAGTACAATGAACAAGCGAGTTAAATTTGTTTGGAATATTTCACTTATGAAGATGTAGTTTCAGTTTCTTATAGATTTACATTTCAAATTGATCTAAAAACTAGGAAATGTTTGTATGTACATAATGACGTATCTGCGTGCGTGCTGTTTACAAGCACAAGCACTTATGTTTGCCCTACTTTGACTTCATAAAAATAAGTACAAAATAAGAGAAATGAAGTGACACAAAAATACTCATTTCCCCCCACAAAAAAAAACATGAACAATGAAACTTAAAAGCATTTAAATATACTTTATTCAAAAATAAACAAAACCTCCTAATTAGCATTATCTTCTTCAACTCGCGCATATTTTTAGTTTAAAATAAAAAACAACCAACACGGAAGCGGAATGTTATGAAAGTAAGAAAATAAAAATAAAACCAGCAAGAGTTCAGTGGTATTGAAAATTCTTAGAAAAATAAAATTCTGCAAATGCATTCATTATTTTTCTTTGTTTTATTGTATTAATGCATAAAATAACTCAAACGATGTTTAGTCATTATCCATAACATATACATCATACTATACAAAACTAAGACTGCGTTATCAATCATTTGTTGAATTTTTGTTTTGTTTTCATTTTCGATTTATATAAACCTACGTCCTTATTTAATAATATAATAACAAACGTACAAACACATTGTACGTCTCCTATTTGTCTTTCTATTAACAGAAATGTATAATAAAATGAATTTATCAAAATAAAATTGTTACGAGCTACATTTGTAGAAAACTTCGATTTCGTATTGGAAACTGTTAATCAACACAATGATGAAACTGGAAGTTCTTATTGTTTTTTGTATATATTTCCGTTGATTTTGATCATAAAAGTGAAACGAAGCAATAAACACAAACACAAATTGTTCAAAATGAATAAAATCGAAAAAGTAAAATGAATAAAAAAACGGAAAAAACAAACGTACATCAAGAATAGAAACAATAAAATATTCATACTGTGTTTTGTTGTGTTGAACGTTTCATTTTTTGTTTTTGTGAACAAGCGATTTTTTCCGAGCCTGTTTAATTGAATTTCATAAACAGACACATGAGAACACAAGAAATATATAAATGTACAGGCTTACAAATTAACAAATTAATATGCATACACAATATTTATATACACATATAAATTGACTTATGAAACAATAATTAATATAAATATATATATGGCATTTTGTGTTTATTCTTTTTCCAATTCAAACTGTTTTGTTTTGTTATTTCTTTTTTTTTTTCATTTTTATCCTTTATATATATATAATAAATATAAATCTTCTTAACATGTTTGTTTCATTTATCTTGTATGGATTTGATTTCAACTTAATTTCAATTGGGTGTTATTAACTAAGAAGCACTGATCATCTATGAGTTAGGTTATACATATATAATTTAAGTTTATGATCCGTTATTTTTTAAATATTTCTAAAACGAATTATTCTTCTTTGTTTTCTTTTCTATCTTCTGTTTTATTGGTTACTTCTGCTTTGCTTTTGTTTTCTATCGAATGAATTGCTTTACAAATTAAATGAAACATACAAATAACTGAATAATAGTGAATAACACTTTGCGAGATTAACGGCGTAGATTTGTAGATGGAGAGTAGTTCAATTGTTGTAATTCCTGATAGACTGAAAAAAAAAATGGAGATGATTTTGTTGTTGTTTAAATTATCCATTAAATTTTTGTTTAAAAATATTTAAAAAAAATCATAAATGTACATTTTGTATATACCTCGCCTAGATTAAATCAAAAACATTTCAGGGATTTATATGTTGCAATAAGTGTGATATTCACAAGCAACCGATACAGTGAACCTTAATGTCTAAAATATTTCACATAACCAGAAATTAAGTGTTACCGAGACGCCAGAGTTCTACTTGTCTTCCCCTTTCAACTGTTTTTATATCGTTTTCTCAAACCAAATTGATCAATCAGAAGACGACATGCACCTTATTTCGTGAATAACCGTCAAAGAGTCATGAATATCTGTAAAAAAAACGGCTCAAATTCGTCGATGGACTAGGGGGCAGTCAGCTGTGAAATCAACCATCTCTACAATAAACATTAACACATTCCCTTAATTACGATGCGATTGGTATTGTGCGAATTAATATTACTTTAATTTTGATTGTTTGAAATCATAGGCCGAGCAAACGAAAGGTGGAAATCTACCTTCGAGACCACTCGGATGCTATAGCCCGGGAAAAGCCGACAAACTCCTACAATGCGAAAAGGTTACTGCGGATGGTAGTCGAAGTGCTGACGGGTCATAATCATAAGAGATACTATAGGAACAAAATGGGACTTACCCATGACACACGAAGAAGAGATAGAGGACACTCCTCACTATCTTTGCTTGGGACAGTGCCAGCCTCTGCCTACTGAGACACAGAACACTGGGAGATCACTTCATCCAGCATTCTTAGGAATTATCAGAAATCCCACTATCCTCTATTTTCAGTCTCATCAGGATTTCAGGATAGCTGGACAACGCAAGAACAACATCATAAGCACGAGAGCTGGGAGTACGAGCAAAAACTAGGAGGCATAAAATACCCCCCGAACTTTTTCTTTGTTCATAGACATGAATAGGTCCTACAGGTCCTATGCACGACGTGGCCTTCCCACGTCTACATACATACCTAACCTACCCAGTGTAATGAAATCTTAACTTATCAATGTAAATAGACAAAGTAGGAAGTGCTGCTTATTCTAAGGACTTAAATTGAAGTCAAACGAAGAGGCTTCCAGATTAGACAGTGTGTTTTAAGTGGAGATCATAGTCTTTGACATGTATGAAATGGAATTTAATTATTTGCATTTTAACTGATAGCCAGGCCGCCACCAAGGTTCAGCACATGATGTTTCTAAACTCAAAGTTGCTAATCTGCTGTCGGTCATCTGTCAATGAGATGTCTTCTCAGTTCAAAATATGGATATGTTGGACATCGGTTCATAGAGACATTCCACTCGTCACACGTGCCACTACCATTTTCTTCGATTCGTAATTCCTCGCAAAACACTAAAACCCAACACAGGATTGTGTTAGACGGAATAGAATTATTTGGCCAGAACATATCTTCAAGCGTTCCGAAGAGCTACCTAAACTGACCGAATAATAAGCTACACAATTGGTATCATTTCTGGACACTGGGTCTACTGGGTGAGCATTATATGAAGCTAGGAACCCCAATGAAGGACTTCTAGAGTAGTCGCATGGATATATAAGTAGTTGTATAGTCTTTTATATTAGTCTTGTCAACTGTTTTCAATGATCTCTGCGACTTAGGCAATATAACTGTGGAAAAATTACATCTCCAGTAAATGCCAGGATATATATTTAATTGATCCTGCGTGACAGCATAGTCGTAAGAACCTTTTTATCACACAGATTTGTTGGTTCGCCAAAGAAGTGAGTAGGCAAGAAAAATAAAAGAGCGCCTCAAGGATTGTTCGTCTCCCTCTCTAGTCGGAGACGTCCTTGCTCTGATTCGTCTAAAGAATATTTAAAGTTGAAAAAACTCATTGAGAATTGAAAATCAAGCAATTCTGACAGGAATCAAAGCTAAAATAATTAAAACCGTCTGAATGGTTACTTGGAGTGTAGTTATTGCAAAGTGTGCATAATACTTAAAAATTCGTGATATAAAAAAATCAAATTTGTTCTTTAATTGAAAGCTATGCTAAATGAGAAAGCCAATTTTTCATTAGCAGACGTGAATCAAATCTTGAAACCCATTGTTTCGAAATATATTGCAACGGGTCATTAAAAGTAACTCATCAGTTCGTATATATTCATTAGTTATATACTGCGTACAACAAATGTTTTCAATTTGAATCTATTTTGAATGAAAATTAAAAAAAAAAAAAACAAAAAGTTGGTAGGTTTTGTAATAAATCTTCCGTTTATTTTTGTTTAAGTTCCAAATCTATTTTGCTTTGATTTTAGTATAAAATCAACTTCCGTTTCACCATACACACATGTACATGTCTTCTACAGTTTTGTATATCAAAATTAAATTAAGATTAAAAAGAATACGTTTATGTTTGTGTGAATGTACACGTACTTTTTGCTGAAATACATTCTCTTCAGACTACATACCAAACATGTTGCGTTGTCTACCTACATACCATGTCTATTAATTTATTCTTGTTCGTGGCACATGTGGAGTTAGTGGAAAATGTGTTAATATGTTTCTGCATCTAATATGTACTATAGGCCAAACTGTAACTAAACTCATCCCTTCATCCATGTATGTATAAAGTTCTTGTTTGAAGTAACGAACATAAAAAAAATAAAATACACAAATTTACAACGATTGCTTGATTTTAGTTCCTTTGTATACATTGTGTGCATACATGAACAAGTTTTTATCCGATGACATGTTTTTTAAAGTCATTGTTTCTATTTGAGAGATGTTGTTACAGTGGTACTAGCGTTTATATATTGTAAGATACATATTCTTCTTGAAAATTGTATATTTAAGTCAAGTTTATTTTGAACTCCTTTTTGAGAAATTCTCTTGAAAACCCTCCAAGAGAACAATTAAAAAATCGAATGAACATATAATACACTGTATATACCATCTTGAAGAAGGCAAGAGGTGATGTGTGTCTATCAAGGGAATTCTATTAAAATGTAGACAACAATTTATATTACAGTCGAATTTCGATAACTCGAATATTTGATAACTCGAATGAAATTGGTTGGCAATAGCGCCAATACTGAAATGTATATGAAATTTGACTTCGATAAATCTAACTTCGATTACACGAATGTCTTGATAACTCGAATAGATTATTTGGCGCCACCTGCGATAAGTCGAATTCTGAAGAGAAATTCCCAAATTCTGCGTACTCTATAAGTTCGTTTTAAAAGAAATCGCTTTCGGGGCACTACATTTGTATGTTCATTTGACTTGTTACAAACAAAATTGCGGTTTTGATGAATTGATTCTAATTGGGGGAAGGGATGAAATTGCTTTGATTTTCAGAAGCTTGAAAAAATATGAGAACTATAAAAGGTTGTGGTATGATGATTTTCTGCAGGGGGGACGACACGATATTGTTACTTAGGAGTTTCCCACAAATGAAGAAACTTTTGACATACTTATATGTTATATCCGAATCTTCTCAGCTTGAGAATAACGACAACAGCGGCAGTGATGTAATAGGGAACGACTTGGCGAAAATTGAGGATGATTTGAATCAACCAACTTTAAATGAGTTGGTTGCTAAGTCATTCCTCATTTTGCGTTTATATAATAAGACTTATGAAACAACAAATGATTCTATCTATGTACCTACAATGGTTCATATTCCATTTGTTGTTCAAAAACAAAAAATCCGCTCTTCAGTCATGTGTAACAGACTATTTTAAATAATAATTATGCTCCTCTACGTTTTATGTGTTATATCGCAAATATATAAATATTTATATCAATTTTGTATTTTACTTGATAACTCGAAATTTGTTTGTGGCAAGTGGTGGTTCGAGTTGTCTAAGTTTGACTGTATATAGAATACAAATGCGTTCAATCTAATTTAGTTACAGAGAGTATTTACAATGTGCAATGTGTTTTTTTTTTAGAAGGCATTTATTTCAGAAATTTTGCAGTGTCAAATCAAAAACCGTCTCTTATTTTACTCATTTTGATATGGCTGGCCTGTTCAAAGGCGCTTATGATTTGTAAAATAGAATGAATCTACAGTAAAACAAACACACGTGAACATACTACTACAGTACAAACTCGATTTACGCAACCCTTGATTCGCCCAACTCCTCGATTTTCGCATCACCTTTAGAAAAAAAAACTCTTGCTTTTGTATGTATCCTTTCAGTTTTTGTAACAACTGTCTTCAACAATAATTACTTGCTTTCGTTCCAAAAATGTGTTTTTTTATCACATTGCCATTTTCTCTATACGAACATAGCCGTTTTGACTATTATTACTTATTCGAAAAATGTAACCCGCTAAGTGTAACAACCTCGGCAACTGCCTTAATTTCTATTCGTTGCGTAAATCGAGTTTGTACTGTATATAAATGAAGAAGTTCTGACTACGGGATTCAATTTAAAAAAAAAGTAATTGGTGGAAGGTCTCACAATGAAACTTCTCTTAAGGACATCCCTCTGTATGGAACATTACGGACTATTCATGTCATGATCCCGGCCGGAAGGTATTCGTGTATTTGAACCCCTTCAGAACGGATAATCATGACGGTCCCATTCATGTCCGCTATAGAGATGTTTCACGGTATTTATGGTGAAAATAAATCCATAGAACCAAGAAACCTGTACAGTAAAAGAAACAATATCTATAGACCTTTGATAACCTGAGCAATTCGATTTATTGGAAATCTGCAATGTGAAGTCATTCGAACATTAATCTAGGCAGCTTTCCAATGCCAATAATAAAAAAACCAACCAATCTGTTGGAATGGATAAAGTAGGAAGGTTGTAGGAGGAAGGATTAATTTTAAGATACATGGCCGAAATTGTGTGGAAGTCACACTTTGCAGTGTAATTCATTAACAGAAGAAGAAATTAATGTTTGACGAGGCAGAGTGGTAGTGAGCGAAAGAGTAAGCGCCCGAATAAGCCGAAGTGAACCTAAGTAAGTAAAAATCAAAAGTCGAATAATATGTATTCTTAATCAGATCCCAAACTGTCTGTAGTGAATAAAGCACAGAACCTAAATTCAAATTCAAATCATAAGTTTGCACACATTTTAAAGAATATAGAGGCTTTATCCAAATCGCAACGTGCCCTTGTAGCCTGCAAAAATACAAAGAATGGTTGAACTTTTACACACGCTAAATTCGTCGCAGAAGGAATACCAATGTTTTAGAACACACAAAGAAACGTAAATAGCAAATGAATCCGTAATTCTTTGATGGCATTTGTAGTCGTGATGATGTGTGACTAAGTGAATGAAGATTGTATTCCCCCACGGTCGCCCTTTTCCCATTGAAATGCAAATTATTTGATAAGAAGAATTCCTTTACTTTGTTGTCTCTCCGTACACCCATAGCAATAATCTTAAATAATCTCTCCATAAAATGAGACACCTGTTATCAGTAAAACTTAGTGCTACGTTATTTACAACGTGCATTTAAATGTGTATCTCGTATCATATTATTTCAGTTATTTGTTACATGCCAAAGGAACACAATAAATTTATTTTAGCTTCGATCTTTGTACACAGCTGTCAAAATTTGGGACAAATTCAATTGGAATTTGCATTGAATTTTACCCAGTCCCTAAGTGAAAAGAAAGCAAGGGCATATTTGTATTGACAAAATTTCATAAGAATGTACGTTCTGGTTGTGCTGCTGGGGTGTGTGGATTCAATCCAACCATTGGATGGGTTGGGGGTCGTTAAAAAACGTCTTCGGCTCGATTGACGCACAAGAATAACATATTTCCATAACAGCATATTGACTTTTTTAGTGAAAGTACATAAAGAACCCGACCCATAAATTCAAAGGAGGCAATTCAATGAATATGAATTAAATTCATTATCCGCCAAGCCTTTGCAAATAGACAACAACTACCGGATATGATACCAGAAATAAATGAAAAGGACCACCTACTCTCATCATTAGCTCCATAAACTGGCAATTGAAAGGTCAAAGGGTTTACTTGGATTGAAAAGGCAATAGAAAGCAATGCCGCCCTAATTGGTTGCCATCAAGTTGACGCCTGATTAATCGATTTTCTTACATGAGCAAATGTTTTTGTTGTCAGCAGCAACTGCGAAAAGAGTATAAATATCCGTTATTCGATGTTGATTTATTTATTCCACGAAAGTGGAACGTCTAGCCTCGATTAAAACGAAAAAATATGAGATAATTCATTCAAACTTCTTTTAATATACGCATGTATGTACACGAAAAATAAACAAATTTAACTGTTTCTCATTAATGTAGGTACCCGAATGTTGTATATCAATTTAACTACAGATTTTGTTGAAACAAATTGTAAAGTTTACCTTATGCCATCTCCCTTGGGGTACTTCACTGCAGCTGGATTTCAATGGTTGCAGTAATAGTTGCGTTTCCAAGTTAAACAAAAAAAAAACGATCTTCGATTCTGTTCGGACTTGAGGGCTACTGAAAAATAGATGTTCATAGGTGTGAACCGAAATAAGCATTCATTCAACTGATAATTTGATCCAGATTCTTTCGTTCCGATTTATCCTAGTGGAAAGATTTCTGTGTCACTGTCATCATCCTTCTATTTCTTTGTTCAAATGATATTCGCTTTGCTTGCTAAACAAATATGTATTGGAATTGTTGTTTTGCTTTTGTTCAGTTTTAAATTATTATTTTTAAGTTCCTAATCAACCACAGATTTGGAAACACTTGAAGAACAGAAAATTAAGTAGAAGAAGAAAATTGTTTGTTCTTTTGTTTTATGTATAGTATTCTTTTGTTTTTCTTTCTTCATCTCTTCTTATATAATTGAATTTACTTTCGTTTGTTTGATTACATTTAAAAGGAATTGAGTTTGTTGCAGCATTTCATTGCCTGTATTGTTTTTTTTTTTTTTGATTTTGTTGTTGTGGTTGGTTGATTTCTTTGCATTATTATTAGCAATATTAAATGAAAGAAATAAAATAAATGATAATAATAATAATAATTGTAATAGCAATAATAATAATAATAATTATAATTAAACATCAATAACAAAAGTGTTAGCTAAAATTTATCCTGAAATATAAACAGATTATTGGTAGCTGCAACAGCGATTATATTC
This sequence comes from Eristalis intricaria, assembly GCA_964034865.1. Taxonomy (NCBI): domain Eukaryota; kingdom Metazoa; phylum Arthropoda; class Insecta; order Diptera; family Syrphidae; genus Eristalis; species Eristalis intricaria. Next base: position 128,869,086 of record OZ035873.1, read on the forward strand.
TCTAATGGATGCCAGGCTGTGTGTAATATTTTCTTATTGAAATCGAGGCAATCTACACTGATTTCGTCCTTTTTTCGTTTACCACCAGTGCAAACTTTACGCGGTTTTAACACGGTTTTTGGTTTAATTATATCTCTAGATGCTTCCAATGTGACATCCTTTTTAGTGTTCCGATCGAATACACGGAAGAAATTATTGTAACTTCCCGTCATAATCGATGTGTCATTACCGTTCCAGCAGCACTCGAATTTATCGAAAATGCAATCGTTTTCATAGAGTGAGCATAATTTGGCTCGTAGATATTCATGGACCTGAAAATAGAAAACAAAATGTGTCATTATTTATTCGGATGATTCTATTGAGCGAAACTTTAAGATGCAACAAAATCAATGTCATGAATTAGGTTAAATTAGGTTCAAGTTTCAATGATGGAATGATGTGTCTCTGTATGTTTGGTGGCGGTGCGGTTCAAGGTGAAGCACTGAATCACTGGGTGTCGTTTTGATGCCACAGCTCTGATAGGAATGTGTTGCTGTGAGTTTATAACTATCCAGTGGCGTGACATTAACCATTCCTTAATGCTCCTTTTGGAGATTTCGCCCAAGGATTCAGTAAAGGGTTTGCCTAAAGTTTAGTGCCCTGCTTTAGCAAGCGCTGGACATGCTCACAGGAAGTGAATCAAGGTTTCTTGTTATGCTGTGTCGTTACAGCTGTGTGAGAGTGTATTATGAGAAATTGCTGATCTAACTACATAATCCCGTATCGGCCAGTGCCCCTTAATTATTGCTGTCAATTTGACAATATCAGTGCGCGATCTCTTTAGAAGATCCGTTGTGTGTGATATGTCATAAATTGGCCAAGTCTACCTAGAGATTAAACAGTTTGTTAACCGAGACCATCTTAGGTTAGCCAAGTTAAAGAAATGTCATGTAATTTGTACCTTAACTACGCCTACAGGCATGTGTACCTCAAGCGACGCCAAGACGAGCTATGGAGCGCGGCTCCGTTTGACCAATTCATCGGTCATCGGTCCATTGCCGACAATGTTACTGTGCTCTGGAACGCAGATTAGGGTAACTTTGAGTTTTTCCACTAAGGCACCAAGTTCATTGCGGCATGAAGATAAGGAGTGAGTTTTCGTACAATCGCCTTGATGGTAGATGGACTATCAACGAAAATTGATATTCTTTCCATTATCGTTGTATTTGGGTGGGGGATCTAATTAAATGACACCCGTCCTGATGGCAAGTATTTCCGCTTGGTAGATACTGGCGTTCTGAAGTCTAAAGACTGCAGAGATGTCCACAGTATCAGAGTAAATACCCGCAACTTAATTTAGAGATGGAATGATGACTGGGATAGAATGTGAAAAAGCAACACAGAACATTTCCCAGGTTTAGAATCTCGGTCTTCTCCTCATTCATTCATTGTTGCAAACGAAGATAAGAAGCAGTGAGTTTTTGTGCGAGACGAGTTCTCAGAATATTTACAATTGACATAATCTGGATGGAAATTGAGGTTAATACAATTGCATATTTGAACTGAAGTGATCTTTCCATTCACCAAATGGTTCCAGAGATCCACACGTTGATAAAGTGTCCCGGTCTGAGACCTATTGCCGCTCTTTGTGTCGCAGAGCTGTGTCAATGCTCTCTAACGAAAGTATAGCATTGTTTTCCAAAAAGATTCGATCATTTCAATCATCATTCTTTCAAAGATAGAGGCCCATATGTTGTATTTGTAAAATACTTCCGACTAGGCTTGTGCATTTAAGTTCAGTCCAGAGAGCGCTCAGTTTCGTTCACATCTTTTTATCGGACAAGTTCTTCTGCTAGTTCGTAATAGTTCATTGGTTCAATATTGTTCAATCAGGTAAGCAAATTAAGTCTTGTGCGATTTTCGTGAAATACAAAAATAATAAGCAAAACTTAACCAGAAAGAAATATCCTGTCTCCGCCAGAAAACAAGTTGAAAAAACCATAAATATATACGCTTACGCATATATTTATTTTTAGAATTCCCTTCACATACACCACCAGCAACGCAATGGTGTTCGATGTGCTTGTGCTGGGGTAGTTAAACAAAAACATACTGATGTGCACAATGCTCATACGCCCACAAGGCAAAGCACTCAATTTAGACATAAGTCTACTTCATAAGTCTACTTCCGACTGCAATGTCGGTAGTCGAATACTTTTGAGTGTACGGGTCAAGAGGAACGAATCAATCCAGATTGACACAAATCTACATAGGACCTGGGTGCTCTGCCACTTCACACATATTTTAATTATAAAGTTCAGGACATGGTGGTACTAATCTACAACTTTTCACGCGAGTTGGGCCTGAACGCCAGCAACCACGAAACTCCTACCAGAAAGCCAACCGGTCAGGTCAGACTGAAAAAGCTGCTAGTCAAGAGCCCTGAATTCTGAGCTTTGGGTGGATTTTCGCATTTGCTACCCTTTTTGTACTTCCATTCAGTTCAGCACAATTTTTGAGAAGATTGTATTGGGAATGGACGATCAATTTGTTGAAAATAATTTATATAGCCGTATAGGGCCAGCCTTAGCTTCTACACCCACCACTTGTGTGTACGTGCTATTGTTCTCTCACGAGTGCAACGTACCTATTTTTGTGCCGACTCCGATCTGCAATCCCGGTGTTGTTTAGATTCTCGTTTTAAATCACTAGGCCAGAGTAGTAAAAGTTTTGTGATTAAGTGTCACAAAACGATAAAATTAGGCGTTTCCCATTTTGCGAATGACTCAAGTGAAAATTAACTGATTATGTAAAACCGACGAACCAATGACATCGTTACACCTTCCTTCCTTCGATCAACATTAAATTCAAATAATACACCCATGAAGAGCGCAGATGACTTAAGTGTATTTTAAAAGCTGCGGATCTGTATGGAGTTATAAGAAATTGTTTCGCTTCAGCATTCCTCGAAGTGCGCTGGCTTTCCAAATATGGATGTTATGACTTGCACCAGGATATCATGCTTGTTTTATTTAATATTATCTAATTAATATTTAATAAATGAATTCAATTTTTAATTTGACAACTAACTTTTGCTGTGGAATGTATTCCACACATATAGGAAGGGGATGTCGTGTCGTTTTATAAGATACTTGAACGACTGCAAAAAGACATGACTCTCAAAACGTCTCGAGACGCATAAATAAAATGACAAGCGGAATAAGGATTGTTTCAATCCGGAGGAATAAGCTCGAGGTCATCAAACAGCGAACATCTACGCCAGAATTGGACATCGACCGATAAACATGGGAGAGGTTCAGTGATGGTATGCTAGTATGAAGTTGCGTGTCGGCTGAGAGCACGCACAGGAAATCTTGCTTTTATTGAGTCAATGGATAGCATTGCCTAACAATCATAATCCCACTGAGGGTATTAACCCAGCGTGCCCATTGGGTCGACCGACGACATGTTTCTTCCAACAAAATAATCACCCCGATACGAAATTCGTTGAACGTTTTGTATCGAAACGCTTCTGACATGTCGGTATTACGATTGTCGATAAAGTAGTATTTTTACGTCATAAAACGACATCTGGCGATAAGCTCATGTGGAAAGTATTTTTTGTGTGACAGTTGGCTTGTGTCGGTATTCTGAAAGACGATTTTCTATATTAAAACGCCAAGCAAAACGACAAAAGGCGATTTTAATTTTGTAAACGCCTCAAATGTCAATACAAGTAAAACGTGAGTTTTCTTTGTGTTTTAACTCGAATGGTATAAAAATGTGTTTTGTAGTAATTATTAAAATCTTAAGGATACAAATTTCGAGCCGAAAGCAAATAGTGCGGCTCGTTGATGGAGGGAAACATGAATTTAGCAAAGAATTTCAAAGAGTTGTTCCTCGAACATATGCAACCGAAACTGGTTGGAAATAGACAGCTGTCATATAAAAATGCTGTGTATATTTACTTAAACATATAAATTCCATTCAGTCATTTCAAACACAATATATAACTCAAAACAATAGTTTTAGAATATTTATGAAAACTACATAATTTATGAAAACTACCCTGAATAACAAGTTGAACTTTCAAAGGTCAGCTTTTGAATGACAACTTTTGAATGTGTGCGGAACATAATCTCGAGTCAATATAGGTTCGTAATACCGATGCATAAACGCCTAAAAAACGACTCGACTCTCAAAACAGCTTGTGTCGGTTTAATAAAACGACTTTCGTAACCGGAGTGAATGACACAAAGCACACAACGAAGATCGTCAAGGAACGTTGTTTTGCTGTACTCCTTCCATAAGCGGCAAAAGCCTTCTTCACAATACGCTCATTTAGCACATGTATATTCGGGAGTTTTGTAAAGAAATAAAAGGGCGTCTAGCAAGGTTTTTGGGCGGCTTTAACCGAATAATGCTCAAACATTTTGATTGAGATCTCGAACATCCTTGTAACGTCAGAACGGTACTCTACTGCCGGTACTGGCTGCTTGCAACTTCTTTCATCTGAGTGTGGGTATATTTATGATACGGTTGGCGCTACAGCCATTTATTACTTTTTGAGCATTGTCAGTAGCCGTGTTTTTTTCATCGCTATCGATAGTGAAGTGAAGTAAGATGCAAAAAAAACGATTCGCAGTGGCTTTGATTTTTATCTGTCAAAATATATGAAGAAAACCATTTACATGTTCGAATCAATGTCAAAATATATGAAAAAAATTCGAACTCGAATTTTTATCGGCAGCCACTTTTCACTGCTGATATTATAGGCAGTTATAGACAGTAAGTTGTTGTATGTGCTTTACGTGCAAAAACCCTCTTCAATATTTATAGATTTTTGAAAAAACACGGCTAGTGACTCGAAAGAGGTGGGGCTGTGAAAAAATAATTTGGTCCTACCGAGAATGGAACCCAGCCATCGTAGCTGAAGTGCGTAGGAGTCTACACACAGACAAACAACGCCATGGCTACCACTGAGTGTGAATACAATATTTTTATTTAAATTTGCTAAACATCGTATGGCAGGCACTAATGAGTAGCCGCTTAGGTTTTTATTGAAAATATTTAATTGCATCAACACTGCAGTCCGAACGAGTTAAAATAAATCCCCTTAAGGACTTCAACAGTCTCGACTGCAAAACCCCGTGTCCGTCATAACATTTAGAATATATCTTTTCAATTTGAAAATCTACATATTTATAGCACAAACTATCGCAAGCATACACTCGAGACATAAACATCGATTCTGACATTGGACAAGCTGCCTGCTGGCTGAAATGAAAATAGATCCTTACAGGTAAGTACCATTACATACATGCTTCGTACCGCAGCAAGTGCAGAGAATAGAATAATAGCCTCTCAGACACAATGCAAGAAAAAGATGACAATAAGAACCTCCCTTATGAAGATTTTAATCTTAAGTCGATGGGACATTCGCCGAGATATACAGGAGAAGAGAGAAGATACTTCAGTGGTTATTGGATAGAACCATAATAGAATAGAGTACATAATTACAAATATATATATATATATATATATATAGAAAACAACAAGGGTTAGTTGTGTAGAACTACAATGGGCGTTCCGGTCAATTTGTGTGAACAAAATGAGAGGTATCCATTAAAACGCAAGATGATAAAATAGATGAGCACATGGTCGAATAAAAGAGAAGAAAAAGAGAAAGAGAAAATAAATACAGTACTGTTTCACTTACCGGATACGTTTCAATTGGTTTCGTTTCCATATGCAAATCCCACACTTTGATGCTTAAATAATCTCTCGAGATCATATATCTGCCCGAATTACTTAACTTAACGTCACTGATCGAACTTATTATTTCACTGAAAAAGCTCCGATTGGTTGGATTTTCGGGCTCTTCGAATTGTTTACTATGCCTATCGCATAACGCCGATGAACGCATATCACATAGACGAATTGTGCCTTTACTACTCGAGTACACGAATACATTGCATTCGGATGGATGAAATTCAGCGGCTGTTATTACCTCTGTCAGTTCTTCCATATTTGTTGGCTTAATGTCCACAATATTAAAGCTCTGATCGGTTATCTCTAAGTTCCACAGATTAATTCGTAAATCATCTGCTGAGAGATACGTCTCTTGGTCTGAATTTACAGATATCGAATTAATGTGATAGGTGTGTGCATTCGCAAAGATTCGTCTAGGTGATGCCTCAACCATAAGAGGAATTTGCTTAACTGAAGGAACTCGTAAGGCTGTTATGCAGTTGGGATCTTTAACAATACCGTTCTCCTCTTTTGTATTGTAACCTTCGAAGGATTTATCACGTTCAGAGACTTTCCAAAGTTTAACGGTTTTGTCATTTGTTGACAGAAGGAAATGTGCAGGATTTTTTCTTCGCAGCCATCGAATTTTGTTGATTTTTTCTTCAATTTCTAACGACTTCAAGTAATCAAATTCGGGCTCATGGGATTGAAATGTCGAATAGACATTGTATTCACCACGGCGGGGCAATGATGATTTTGAAGATGGATCTCTCTAAACAATTAAAAATAAAGAAACATACATATCATGTGTCAATCATTCCCTTGGGAGTAAGTTGAGTTTAGTTTACCTGAAATATAACAACGCGTCCACCTTTGTCACCTGTTGCCAACAGTTCGCCATCGTGATTGAACTCCACGCAGGAAATAATGTCGGCATCTGTAACATCATCGTCTAATGCTCCTTTGATTTGTGAGAAGCACCAAGACGCTTCGCCATTAGCTTGAAGAGGATAAACATAAATTAGACATTTCATAATTCATAAAAATAAATAAATAAAAATTGCAGAACAATTGTCTTTTTTTCTTATAACCTGATGGGGTATTATCAACTTTTCTAACACTGGACACTGGAGCGAAGGACTCCGCTTATAAATAATAAACAACATCCAGCTACGAATCCCCTAATCCAATCAAAACAGAAAGCAATTAACATATATTCATCAACCACACCCTACCACAGAACGGAGAATGCAAAAATACTAAACAATTTGAAATCTCCAACCACACTGTGAACATAAAAACCAACGATCCGTATTTTTAAATCATGCGTACGCGTCATCTCCATCTGTTCAATATACCTCACACCAGAATTTGCAGCAATGTAAGGTTTGGAGCAACGGAACAATGGAGATTCGCACCAGACAATCTAGTGCTTGAGGCTGAATGCAAATGAAATCACATTGTATTCACTAACTTTGAACTGAAGAGCTTAAGCATAATCGGGTCTCTACACTGTACTCTCATATTCTGAGATCACTACACCCTCCTCCATAGCGTAGTATTTCCGAGCATGATATCCACTGGAAAGGCAAAAAAAACTAGTGTTATTCGTTTCCCGGTCAAGCTATTATTAGTGTCTGTGATTTTTCGCCATTTACGGAAAATAATCTTAATCTCGTCGCAATTTTTTATTACTCGTGTGTGCCCCCAACAACAATTACGGCAATAATATGCAATTAGTTAATTCACGTTTATTCCAACCGCGCGCGCATCCTACCCACAGAGAATATTAATTTCACTTGGTCAATAAACTCACAAAAACCAAATTCAAGACCAAAATTAAATTCAATCAGCCGAAGCACAAATTAATTTCGTCACCTTATCGCACTGCGTTAAACAAATTACACACGAACATTTGTTTTCAAGCAGTATTCAGTATTCGATAGACAATCACACTCAAGCACTTAAAGAAGTGTTCTCTAATCATTAAGGCAAACTTAAATGTACGGTGCACAAGTGTACCCGAAGGTGAATAATCGGTGCATTGTAAGCAAATTATTCCGCCTATCAATTTATTGATTGATTGAAAAATGAATTACATACGTTCCCACGTGAAGTACATTATTTTTCTTTTTTTTTGCACTTTTCTTTTTGCAAACGAAACGAGGTCAGGAAATCAGATTTTCTTTCTCTACTGCCTCTTGTATTTTAATGTGATTGTGCTCATCACTGATGAGGTTTGTGCTTCACAACTATACTGTGGTTCGTTTGCACATCAGAAAATCACAAGGCAAACCAAAAAAAAAACACAAGAAATGCGGAAGAAAGAGGAAGCTATTTGCCTTAAAGTAATATTTCCTCAACGAAACAATATTCATTAATTGAGTCGTCGTGATGTTTTCGTTTTAGTGATGAAGAAAGGCAAATTCTAACGTAATTAGTACCTTAACAGCAAACAAATTCAGAAGGCATTAATGCTATCAACAGAGTATTAAAATTGAAAAAAAAAAACATACTATGCAATCAAATAAACACATTTGATGATTATGCGAGAAAGGTGTGGTGCGGTGTTGTGAGCTTGGATACACAAGTGCAGCGAGAGAAATGACTCATGTTGGGTAATTATGTGAAAGAATTTGACTATTTCCTTTCTGGACATTGACTTTATCAAAAAGGGAGAAAGTGAACTTTCATTCACAAACCAAAGTTGGAAACGATCAGTTCGTTCAAAAGTCTATTTTGAATGGTTTACAGTCAAATCCAGAAATGAAGTATTACAGAGATGCCAGACTTCTTGACCCTTAAATTGTTTGACAATTGTTTTTTATAAGGTTTTTTCAAACCAAATTGATCAATCAGAAAACGGTATTCACGTTATTTTGTGAAAAACCGTCAACAATTCATGAATATCTGTCAAAAAAGCACTCAAATTCGTCGATGGACTAGGGGCAATCAGCTGTGAATCTATCTCTGTAATACTTCATTTCTGGTCGAATCAATGCTTGAACATTGCAGAGTATCTAACCATGTCTAGCTAATTGTCACTTATCAATTGGGCCGTTGCAAGAAAGGTTCTCTCTCTATCTCTCTCCAATCATGCGACAACAATAGCACGCACAACACTAAAAGCTCTAAATCAGGCACGTGAAGAAACATGGAAGTTGGTGAACTAATAAACGGTCATAATCATGGGTTGACTGAATTGTATAAAAGTTACGCGGCTTCTGATAATGTTTTACGGTTGATAAATTTAACGTTGCTATGATTTACAAGTTGTCAAAGTTGCGAAAGTTAGGCAAATGCATTCAAGTGGATTTCAAACCAAACCCTTCTCTTTTTTATTTGCAGCCATCACAATTTGTGTGTTATGAGCCAACTGAAAGGAGTATGGGATAAGAGCCAAAATGATAGCAATGTTGAAAAAATCACTAGCGAATATTTCCTATATCGTCGTTTGCAAGTGGCTATTAATGAAGTCCAAGTATGCTGCCGCGAAGAGCTTTAGGTTCTTAGCACGCAGCTCTCGATTATGCTGGTTCCCAGGTCATCGGGACTTAGCCACCAATGAGGCAGCGGTCACCGTTCTCAGTTCTCATCCTTTTAGTCAGGGGACTGACTCTCATAAATTTAATGTTTAAATTGTAGTAGCGATGGCCAAATGCGAATAAAAACAGTCGCATAATTTGATTCTTCTCGCAATTCCAATAGACCAAATACACACAATCCGACAATCTCTATCACCGAATCGAAGAACCGGCGAATACACGCAAGCCAACAATCCCTCACTCTCTCAGAATTGAAGGATCGACGAATACACACAATCTCTGTCACTGAATTGAAAAGTCGGTGAATACACACATTCGAAGCCGAGCCGATTGGAATTGTATTGTACATACAAGAATTGAATAGTTGATTGTTAGCTCAATTTTAATTCGAATAATTGGAATTGCAAGACCAATCGAATTATTCGATTGTTTTTATTCGCAATTGCCCATCGCTAATCCCAGGCAATCCGGTAGATCGAACCACCTCTAGCGGATGTCAAGAAAAATGTGAATGACACGATCATAGAGTTAGCGAATAAAATTTGGGACTCTATAGCCACCTGTGAGATCATTTGGATTACTGATGGGCGCATTCGAATGATAATTCGAGTGGTAATCGATTAATACAGCATCCCGAGATCACCTCGATTATCGAAATCATTCGAATGGCTAGTAACTAACTACTAACACAACAGATTTCGATGAATGTCTCTCATCAAAATCATTCGAAAAAATACGATTTTGTTTATTAATGAGCCTAAAAGTGAATACTTGAGTGCATTTCCTTTGGGTTTCTCTTTCATTCTGGTTATGTTCCTGAATATTATTTTTTGACGGGAACTATTTGCTACTTGTTCTCGCGCTAAGTGAGACAATTGTCGAGTTATTATGCGCAGTAGTTAATTATTAGTCATTCGAATGATTTTGAGAATCGAATTGTACTAATGCATTATCACTCGAATAATCATTTGAATGAGTGACATGTTGTACTAATCGATTATCACCCGAATCATTCGAATGCGCCCATCTACAGTGATTATTAATTATCGATTTATTAAAATATCTCGATTACTAAAGTCAAATCATTCGATCATCCTCATCATTAATTCGGATGCTGTGTCCCAGTTTAGTGCAAAAATCGACAAACTCCTTCAATGCGAAAAACAGGAAGGTAATTGAAGCACAAATTGGCCTAATCACCTAGAGTACCCTGAAATTAGAATGAGACTAGCCTATGACTATACAAAGGCGGCTGTGGGACTGGAGAAGAAAAAGATATTCCGTCCTGCATTTGCCACTGCCCTAGTCTCTGCCAGTTGGGAAATAAAACTGCCAAAAGCCCTTAAGGGCGTCTTGCATTCACAATGTTAGTGCGATTAAGGCCATGTGTCATTTTCCGTTAAAATTGCATCCATAAGCAAGTTGAATAAAATCTTTTCCAACCAAAAATTGATGAAAATGCAGTGCATATCACTCCTTTGTAGTTACAGTTTGTAAAATTAGCCATTCTACAACTTTTATGTTATTCCAGAGGAGAATTCTGACTAAAATTTTGATACAACTGACATATGGCCTAAATGTAGTAGTAGTAGATTTATTGAGATTTATTTTTACTTAACAATATTAATAGTTATTGTAAGTGCTTAAATAAAGAACTTAGAATGATTATGCTTAAGTTGTCGGCTTAGAATTGGCCTGACTGAACGAGAATTGCCAGCAATTTTTTTTTTATGGCAAATGACACAATATAAGTTATGAGAGGCAATCCTGTGTCCTGTGTTCACTCAGCAAAAACACAGCTGCGGCCTAAATGTATGGGATGGTTTCTGACGGTAACTGTCCGAATTGTCATTCGACAATATTGGGTGTGATCGACGACTGCTATCGTCGACGACTGGATAACGCAGTTGGTTGAGTGCCTGCCCCTGGTTAGCTGGGTCCCCGGTTCGAATCCCAGTGAAAGCAAAGTTAATACGCTTTTATCCGGTTTTCAAATCTAGTCCAGTCAACATTTGCCGTTGGGATCAAATTAACGGCACAATTACTGGAGTTGTCAATCAGTGGTAATAGTCTGACTGTGGGTATATCACAATGGATCAACATAGTCTAAGTGGGCTGGTGAATGCACTACCTGCCCCCTACATAACCTCAACATGTCATCAGTCAAGTTCGTAACTTGTCTCGAGTATAAATAGTATTACATTTCTCTTTTATACAGTGACATTGTCGACCATGACATTTGCCGAATTTTTGTTCAATTCGAATTACGCTTGTTCACTGCTGACATGTCCACGTTGTCAATTACAAATCTAGAAAGATAGCGTCATCAATAATTGGATCTGATAATTAGCGAGCAGAAAACATTACTCCAAACAGACAAGCCTAACACTGGGAAACACAACGTTGTTACATCGACTGTTGAACTTATCTCTCAACGATTAATAGTAATAACACACCGAGCATACCACTTTACTAACCTATGAAGACGTATTTGCACACGAAATCAACAAGCGATTTATGTAAGCACAATCTGGAGAACGTGGACTTGTTCAATTTGCATGCATTTATTCGGGATAAATTCACTGACGAATAAATTAAGCCGAATTTGCATGGATGGCTTTATAAAATATCGCACATCAGGACAAGTACTAATTACTTGATATGTATGTGATAATTGGCTTTAAGGTAAACTGAAATTTTTGACACACATAAAATAAGAATATGTACCAAAGAGGTGATATCGAACATTTGTACAATACACGGCGTGTTCAAATGAGAAGCCACAAAGTAGATGAAGTTTTTTATTGCCTAGTCGTAGCAAGAGTCGCATTTGTTTTCTGTGAATCGATTGCTTGAACATATGAGTATCACTCAATTACCATTTCAGTATAATTTTGAGGCTATTTGATTTCAATCTTTGTTTCCTCAAATTAAATGGATATGATTCTTGTTTATGGTATTCAATTGTTTTCGAATTACACTGGACATAAATGAAAGCTAGATCACAAACAAGTGATAAAGTGCACGTGGTGCTCGTGAGTGCGGGCAGTCCATTCGAATTACTGCGTATCAAGTAAGTGAACATATTGATTATTAGTTTCTGTGCTATCAAACGTTTGTAATTATTAATAGTGTTAAATGATGCTAGGTAATTTAAAGCGCATGGACAACACAACGCTCCAGGCCGAAGAGTCTTCGACTCCGAACCTGTGCGACAACGCAACAGATTACGCCCACGGAAGCATGTGGAGAAGAACCTCAACCACCTTGGCGCACGATATTTAGATGCAACTGTCCGTAAGACCTTTTGCATTCAACGACTTGGAATTTGACTTTGAATTTTACAAGAAAAAGAAAATCAATTAAAATAGAAAACTTATATATTTTATGTTTCAATATAACCAAACTTTCATATAAACCAAAAATACATTCTCTTATATTGCGCACTTAATTGGTGCCAATAAAGAAGCAGTAAAGTTCAAGTAATATGCAATAATTTCTGGGATACAAATAACAAAAAAAAATGACGACTGGAATCCAACGCAATACATTCAAGATTTCACAATTAAGTACAAGTATGGACAAGTATGGTCGGAAAGTCCTTACTTACTTATCAGGCCAACGACCCTTGGAGGGTCAGAGCCTGCGCTAAAGCTGCCTTGTGGTCGGAAAGTCCGCCATATGAAAAAGGAAATTTGTCCGCAGCCACATTCGAGTGCAATACACGACTTGCAGAATAAGTGTGATTTATTGATCAACAACTGACATCTAGAAATTGTAACAACCTCAGCCGATTCAATCAACCGAAAGATTAACTTGAAAAAATTCCTCGCCACTTATCGTTTCATTCTACACTTAATTTAATTAACAATTATCTCACATTTCTGAATCTCGTATTTGTGCACAAATGTCAATTATTTATGTAAAAAATTAACAAATCATCTTTACAGGCAAAATATTTACTTTCAGTTTATCTGAATCCAATGGAACACCTTATGCCAAATTGAACCTATATGCAAGCAGTAGCGACCAGAAAGTAAGAAACGTGATCATGTGAGAGATGTGGAGACAGCAAACAAATAAACTAATCAAATCGCGAACACATGAGATGACCAGTATTTTCATTCGTCAAAGCCAGAGAATTTCCCACACTTAATGCATTCAAAATCAATCACTGTGCAGGGGGGGATGATCGAAAGAATGTAGTGTATTTAAGCGAATCCTTTAGTTTATTGTTACTTAACAAGACCATTCCACAGCGAGTGAAACTCTGAAAACAAATAAATTATTCAAGCGGATATCTCTGATGTTGGATGGAGTTTTTCTGTTGATCCGCGGAGAACTCTAAAAAGAGTGTGAATAAATAAAAAGTTTTCAAGTGGTTTCAGGAGATACATGCGGTGTTCGATGTTCACCATGGTACACTCAATCATTTATTCATAACGAGAACGTTGATGACAATGCATCAAGGAATGAATGGAAACTTCAATCAATGGCAATTAGTTTCTGACAATTGCAATAATAAAAAAAAATGCATTCAAACAAACAAATCTCATAATCTTTAGGATCACGTCAACTCACTGACAGAAAACAGTTGTCATTAACTAATAGTTTTAAGCAATTCGAGTTTTGATGGGGAATATTGATGTCGTTGATCCACTGTATTTGATCAATCGAATAAAGGATCAGTTCAATTACGTGTGAGTTAGTGATGGTATTAAGAAAGTGGGGAAAGTATAAGATTGTTAACGAGCCTACCATTGCGGCTTGACAAAATAAACTGTCAAGACGAAGGATGTCGGCTTTGCTTCGAAGAGGATGGGACATCCTCTAATCTGATTAAGAGAAAGTATCTTTTATAGGGAGATACTAACTGCAGCGGAATTAAGGAATTGCACTACACAGGAATTACTATCATTCATAAGGGAAGTTAATACTACCTTTGGCTTAACTCCAACCCCGTCATGGGCACAATGCAACCAACACTTTGGACTTAGTGAGTTGCGCCCAGTATACCATTAGGGCACCCAATTTACCTACCTACCTACCTAACCCTTCGATACAATATATTTCTCCTAGTCGCGGTGTCGTTTCCTTCACGACATGGGTTCTACAAGAGCAAAAAACAGTAACCTCATTTGACATTTTAAAAGTGAAGGCTAGAACACGCTGCCTGACGGCTTAGTGTTGTCTATGCGTCCAACTGCGGTCGCATTTGTGGCAATCCTGATCAATGACTATACCAACTGTGCATATTAGAGGCGTTCACACTTAACGATTTATCGATACGATTTGCTTAACAACAATATATATGCACGATCTGCCGACATGTAAAATGGTAGACAAATTATTTTGCCGGCTTGCAACGATAACGACACGTGTTGTACAACTAACTAATATTGCTAATATGCAATGGGTGGCGCTAGAGTCCGTAGAGGGCCAGAACCTAGCTCCGATAGAAACCACTCCGGCTATACCTGCTACTGTTCTTTCACGAGTGGATGGGGCCTACAGTTTTAAGCCGACTCCGAACGGCCAAATTTGAGAAGCTTTTTCTAGAAGTCATTACTATTTGAACATTGTCAGTGACTCGAAAGAGGTAGGCCCGTGAAAAATGATTTTGGTCATCCGGGGAATCGAACCCAGGCAGCGGGATTGAGCTACATAGAGGTCGACGCAACAGACTACACACACAACGTCACGGCCAGATTAAAAGTGAATAAAGTATTAACGAATTTTGAAGTGTTATTATTTCAATAAGTGTGGATTTAAAAATACGACTGCTATATCTAAGACCAAGAATCTTCATCATGGTGCCAAGAATCTTAGAGTGTTTGCAAATCCACCGAGATGAAATGAAATTTACGTTTTTTCGGTTTAACAACATCTTACGGACAGATGAACTGGAGGGTATTTCAACAAGATTTTAACGAAATCGGAAGATTTCGAAATGCCTTTACTGTATGTGCGAAATCAATCAGATTTGAAGAAAGTGATGAAATCTCCCGACTTCGTACGGTGGGAGCATGATGTAATGCGTGAATGTAAATTTGTGATCCATAGACGGCGCAGGTGAAAACTAAGTTATTCGAAAGAAATGTTTCCTTGCTAGTGCATAACAATTCGGTCATTTTAGCTGTTGCTATCATTTTTAAATTCAGCAGTTCCTTTTATTCGCAAATTCCACCCCCGATTGAAGTATACTGCATACCCGTAAATTTATCTTGTCTTGTTAAGTGAAACTTAAAAAGAATTTAGTATCAGCAAAACGATCCTGAGAAAAATTACAGAAGTGAAAGTATTTCTGTTTTATCCAATGTTTAACACAAATTCGCCTTTTCTTAAGTTTCACAAAAACGAAAGCACCACACGCGCAGGCACATTTTTTGTGTGTGAACGCTAAGTACCAATTTAACGTCAATAGATTCATATCAACAAATCGTTGCGTTTTTTGACAACTGTTTTTTATAACGCGTTCATAAACCAAATGAGCAACGGCATTAACATTATTTCGTGAATAACCGTCCAAAATTCATGAATATCTGTTAAAAAGCACTCAAATTCGTCGATGGACTTGGGGGCAATCAGATGTGAAGTCGGCTATCTCTGTAATACTTCATTTCTGATATTAGCTTACATCATGCTAATGAAACAAAGCATGTTTGCAGTCGTGGTTACAAAAACGTTAAGGTTCTTGAATAGAGAATGTGATGTGATATTGGCTGAATTCAGAAACATCAAACATTGTGGTGGCATCACTGTTTTTTGCGATGCTGATGCGATGCACACTTGATGTTGATTGAACTGTTCGCTGACGTTACAGAACGCATTGTTTAACTAAAACATTTTGTCAATATGAAAGTTAGTTTAGTAAAATTATTAATTAAAAATAATAATCCGAAATACGTTGTTAAACATGTATGACACACGAAGAAAGCGCACAAGACAGATGCGCTCAATGATAATGAAAATTCAAAGAAGAAAAATTCAGGATTAAATAATCACAATTGAAAAATAATAGACGATTTCTTCCAAAATCATTTTAGAGTGTTCTTTTATCCAAAAGTTTCTGCAAAATTGTTTTCAAATTCCGCACTTCCTACCAACAACGAATCAGCAAATTTCATGATTCTCAAATGTTTGAGGTTTGCGCATCTGATGCCCGAGATGATGCTTAAATGAACCTTCGACGTTTGCGGTTATGCCCAAATTTGCGTTTATGAACGTGATGCAAAGGTGGTGCGTTTCTGAATTCACCCAATGATGTTTCACTCTTGACACAAGATTTCCTAAATTTCTATCCAAAACGGATTCGATTAATTTCCAAAATCTGGGATGGAAGAATGTTGAACTGACACGCACTCAACTCTGGAAAATAATTGAAAATTCAGCCGTCAACTTAAACAAAACTGTAAGGTCAATAAATCCAATGAAATCCAAAAACGTTCTCAGAATTTCTCTCCA
Source organism: Eristalis intricaria (assembly GCA_964034865.1). NCBI lineage: Eukaryota > Metazoa > Arthropoda > Insecta > Diptera > Syrphidae > Eristalis > Eristalis intricaria. Next base: position 128,885,825 of record OZ035873.1, read on the forward strand.
GCAAACAAGAGAGCCTATTCCGTTCAGATTCATTCAACCACCAGACTCGTACCGTATGCTCACACAACAAACGATCTAAATAAAGGTTAACTATCAACTATTTTTGTGCATAACAGTCATTGTGCGCTATTCAATTGTTATGTATATAAGGGGAAAATAAAATCAATAATATCATTATCTTAAGTAATTTATTGATTACTATCAACAAATTGAGTGAAAACCTCCAATACGATAAACTGAAGCAAAACAATGTTATGCTATAGTACACGAAGTGCAATCGAAAATATTTACTTGTCTCTCCGCCCCCCACTTTGAATGACTCACGCAAGGCGGCACAACACCACCGACTGCTTACGAATTGAATGAAATTACTACACCAAAAGAGTAGTCGCATAGATAAAAATTATGCGTGTGAGTTTTTCTATTCAATAAAAGTAAAAATAAAATATCTATGTAACTAATCCCCTGTCGGTGAATGATATCATAGGAAAAAACAAGTTTTTCTCTCTTTTCAACTCCGTGTGTGACTCTCTTTTATGATTGATTTACCTTGACCTGGAAAATGCTACTTGATTTTTTTTTACAAACAAAAAAAATATATACGTATAAACAAATAGAAAACATCAATTTATACAGTTGAAAACAAGAATTACATAGCGTCCAAAATATGTAGTGCAGGTCAATTAAAAGGTTAGCTGGTACAAGTGGCTGCGTCTGCTATGTCATCGAGTAGGTACACAGAACACGACACGATTGATAAGTACGATGGGGAAAATGGAATATAATCGAATTATTGGTGTGCACCTTTGACATTGATTCGTTCATAAACGAAAGATGAAATATGGAGAGCAAACGACACTAGGTAACAGAGTTTTCTAATTTTCCTGGAGGCGTAACTAGAGGAGATACGATAACTAATTATGTCAATATTTGCTGGTACACCGTGACACTGAGTGTGCGGAATGAACAACAATAGCTTGCGCTTGCTTAATGCTGCTATCATTGTGCAATCAACGATATTATAGATTATGTGTATTATTATTATTATTATTTTTTGTTTTTCGCCTTCAACCTAGACAAAACAAACACATACAGATCAACTTGAAAGTATTCAATCACGCAACAGTAAATACTTGTGGAAGCGATTTCCCTTTTTTCGGCGTTTGGACTATGATTTGGTTCAAACTCAATCGCCGATACCTAGGCGGTATGCCAACTGCAAACCTTTGGGGTTTTGTATATTCGTGAAACCGAGGTAAAGATGGAGCAAGAATAAAACCCCATTCTGCAAATTAGGACAAGCGTGCATACCTACACATTTCTCCAAAGTACATGAACTTACTGCATTCCAAGCGCAGTAACCTCTTTCAATAATTTCTCTATGCAGTTGAATTAAAAAGAAAGACAGGACTAACTTATGTACTTTCCTTCCGGAGTACTCTTCAAGAAACTCCTCACACGAATGAAATTATCATCAGTGGTCTTCCACTATTTTTTATTCACATTATTTCCTTTGTATACGGATATCGCAAAGGCGTGACGACGTCAGTCCTTCAGTTTCTAAAATTCGTAGTTAAAATTGACCTTTAAACATCAAACATCGAGCAGAACACAACAACAACCTGTTAAAGAGTGCCATAAAAAAAAGAAATACAACTCAAACCACAACCCTTAACAACATTTGGGTGGTTCCCATTACATCATATAAAGGCAACCATGGGACCGGCTGGGCAAGGTTGCTTTACAGCGTCAATCTTCACATCAAATCCGATGACTGCATCAAATATGCACATCCATGTGCAAATAACTCGATTGGATTATTTGATGCAGTGACTCACATAACGGTCGTTTTCAGACAGGTCACTGACAGACGGCGAAACAAGCATACAACAATACCGCAACAATTAAATGATATCGGAAATCCATAAGTTTAGAAATCGATGCAGATTTTATTGCCGATAAAGTTAAGGAAGTGAAGATGACCTAAAGGTTGGCCTCGTACGCGATATTCATTGATCGACCCAAATTGTCGACTGATTTTCTGACCAATGAACTCTCATGCTCTTGCACGGTTTCTAAATTGACCATTAAACATTTCAAATCATTTGTGAGTGATGATTGGTTCAATTGCTTAATACTTATGTATACGAACTCTATGACGAACTTTGTGTAGAGAATCAAGACATACACACTTTGTTGGGGTAGGTTGTGACCAAAGATAAATTTACTGAAGTCGTCATTAGAATTGCTCCTTATGATGAACTTCAGAGTTGTGTGTTCTTTTGAAAAATGTTCACAAAATGACAGACTTCTGTTAATGTATCGTATGTTGAATCCATGTGGTCAGTAAGTTGGCCGATTTGGTTTGAATGCATATCACGTATTTCCTGGACACGCACACAGATATTAGAAGTCTGGATGATGGAATTATATTGACATCATGAATCTGGCTTGAGTGGCTCAAGAATAGTGATGATGTCTCTTGGGAGAAACGCCTTGACAATCATTTTTTTTTCGCATATCAATCCGACGTCTATTTGCCGGATTACACCATGAAGGCGAATGTTGTCTTCTTCAACAAAGTCTAAAAGAAGCTACAAAACAGTTGGGGACAACAAGAAGGAGCCAGAAAGAGCTAAAAGAAGGTTTGAAGGCATTCATGCTAATACTTGACAATCACAATTATTCAATCTATTACTTACTCACAACACATACATAAATTCAAGGTCTGTTCCAAACTAAAAACAAGTTGCCATGATTTGGACGGGATAGCATTAACTAGGACCGTTTGCATTCACCTCTAAAAATCACCATTGAAAGTTCAAAAACTAAAGATAATGAACTGCTTAACGAAAACAATGTAAACACATGTCAACTAACAAACATAAAACATTGAGAACCAGACTGTCATGTCTTTCCAAACTGAATACAACTTTAATAGTGGAGTCTCCAGCACCGCAGAGTGAGCTCGCTTCACAATCGGATCGTGTAACAACACATAATTGTCTGGCAAAGATGTCGGAAAACTTTGCCATCACACTGTGTTTTGGTATGTGTGTGAATTGGTCTCCGTTTGCCTCTAAAGAATTAGACAAACATGATGTTCGTTACCTCTAGACTTTTCGAACAATTGGATATTTTTTTTCCTTCAGAGCTCTTTTCAAATGGTAATCGAGGGAAAACAAAAAAAAAACACATTTATTTGAGAAAACGAACATTTAGTTTAAAAAACACCAAATCTATGTTATGGGAGAAAAAAAACATGTCGACGACACGGACGAAAACGAGGGGAACGATGACGGAAGACTACAAGGGCGACGAGAGGGTGACAAAGAGAAGAAAATGCTAATGACACCACCGTTCAGATTACAGGAGTAGAAGACAACGTAAGTAGAACAAGTAGCAGAAGTAGAACGCCTGCTTGAAAGTGAAATTGATTCACTCACCCCCGACAAATACCATGGAATCTTCAGGAATTTAACAACGGAAACTCAGCCACACGTTTGGGTTTTTTTATTTAACGTATTTATTGAGAGTTTTCTCAAGTCCTGTTTCGTTTTTTTATTTCACACGTATCTTCGTCCGAACAAAAATCACCTCGACAAAACTGTGATCAAAGAAGAAAAAATCTCAACTTTAAGGCACTTTGCACGCGACATCGGCTTCTACTACACACAACTTACCGGCCATGTCAAATTAACAGTTCGCACAGTCAGTCGCCTCTTTTCCTCTCCACCTCTCATAAAACAATCATTCAGCAAACGCGGGGCGGTAGTGGTAATGGCAGTGCCAGAGACTATTAGCTGAGTATAAAAGCAACAAAAAAAAATTCAAAAAAAAAAAAAAAACCAACGAACAAATTCACTCTCTCAGCAGCGGCTATGAACTTGCGGCCCTTTTCCTCCTGCAATTCGCCTCTTTTTTTTCTTAAGAGCCCAGCGGTGGTCGACTCAGGAATTTGTCGTCTTTTGTTCTTCCAGCCACCACTCGTGTGGCGTTGCGTGTCCACGAATTTTGATGCTTTTTCTTTTCGGTTTTTCAATTTTTAGTAACTGGCCAGATCAATATTCCTTTTGAGGGGGTTATTCCCTGTTTAAGTTTCTTTTGACTCTTCTCGGTTTTCTTCTTCTTTTTGCTTTTTTTTCGCGTTGCGATTCACCAGCCAGCCGCCAGGAGGAGAAACATTCAAATCAGGGTTTTTTTCGTTCTTTTTCACTATTCCGATGGATGTACACCTGTTCAAGGTAAGTTGCAGTTATATTTCGATTGAGAATTCAGCGGATTTTATGCGGATTCTATTTAACAACAAATTCACGAAAGAAAACGACGATAAAAGGAAATTTTTTATTGCAAATTCGCGACTAAAATGCTGCTCTACCACACAGTTGGTTGAGGGAAACGCACACACACACGCACGTATACCTTGGCAGACAGGAGCAAGAATATGTGTTAATAAGAGACAACATGAGGCGTGTAAGATGATGCAGTGGTGTCGTGTACAGATATGTATCGCTCATGGCGGGGTTTCACACAATCGCATATATTTGACATCAGTTGCTGTGGTATGTGTGCGATTTGCGACTTTTGCGTATTGCGCCAAGTTTTTATCGATCTATGCGACATCTGGCTGTCGGCATAGAATTGCTGACAGTTATGCCAAGTTTGGCAGATGAATACATTTTTGATAAGGTAGTGTTGTATACAATTTATTTTTACAATGTGCAGAGTAGATTTTATAGCTTCAAATAAATCACGTGACCACATTTAAAATTTGAAGTTGATTTTTCAACCGCAGTCAAGCGTCTTCTCACGTTTTGATGGATGAAATTTGTTTCTGGTTAATGATGCAGGTAATGCAGTTTGGCAAAACTAGTACGGGTATTGCTGCATTTTCGTTGAATTGCATCATTTAAAGTGTAAATATCACGACAGGGTGCCCCTTTACAACAAGGTTATCATTTTTTGTGTGCAAGATTAGAGAAAATTTGTAAAAATAAATGGTGTGTCATAGAGGGGTTCACATTAAACGACTTGCAGTCAGACTACACGTCATTCGTGACTGATACCTGCCTTGACTGACAAACATGGTGGTACGTACATTTCTAATCATCAATGAAAATGTTATAAATTGAGGATCTAGTGAGAAAATTCTTCACTTTTAATTTCTTTCAAAGCGGAGTAATATAAGGTAAACCAACTTATTTGTTTGTGTCACCTTGATGTTAATTCGTCATAAGTGGCCAAAAGTGACGAAATTCGCTCAACGTTAAATTGTTCAACCAAGGCAAACAGCAGAAAATATTGAACTTCTTAAGGACAAGTCTGCCGACTTAATGACAGTCCGTTCACCTTTACAATTTGGTACATAAGGCCCTTTTTACAAACTAAACATTCTAGGGGTAGACGGAGTCTCGTGTGCTCGGGGTTTGCTTGGGACTCTCAGTATTCTCTTTTATCTCTCTTCGTTTTTTCGTCGAACTGCTTTATTTCAATGTTGGGTATTGGAAGCATGCACATGTGTGAGAAAGAGATGACGCATGTGAAGTCAATTGGCGAGGTTGAAAAATCTTCTGCCTTAAAGTGGTTTCGATTTTAAAAGGGAAAGTCGAGACTGTGTGAAAGTCGCAAAGTCAATTGAAGCGAGAAGTCGCTGAGTTTGAAGGCTCCTAGTAGGAAAGCTCCGAGGCTGCTTTCACACAGGAGACTTCTTACGCAAGATTTTATAAATGTGTGATTACTTTTGCCTCATCTCCCTTACCAACAGTATTGAAAACTCGGCGACGAATTTAGTGTGCGTGAAAGCCGACATACCAGTCAAATCACTATTATACATTAATATAATAAACTTACATGATATTTTCTTTGTTCCATTGATGTTCATCGCTGTGTTTATAATGTTTCCTATTTTTGTGAAGCTGGATTGTCTTATAAATGTCCTTGGGGGTATAGGCGGTGGTGGAGGTTCCGGTTCTGGCGCAGGACTTTGCCTACCCCATTTTCCCATAATGAAATTACTTCGGATATCCATTTTTAAAATTCCCGTTTTTTTATTCTGAAAAAATAAATACATAAATAACTGATAGGATCACATCATTCGCATTCTGTTGCTAACGAGTTTAAGTATTTCTCAATTTTTTCTGAAAGGTAAGAGCTAAAATATCATAAAGAAAATATACGTGTAACTGTGCCAATTACAGAGGGATAAACCTCCTGAATATAGCTTTTCTGCCGTCTTGTGTAAGCGCCAGTAATCCTACGTTAACAGCCTGATTGGTCAATATCAGTATGGGTTCAGATCAGCAAAATGCACTATTTCACATTACGCCAAATCTTGGAAAAAGACCCACGAGTTTCAGGTCGATACACCATCTATTTATCGATTTTAATGCCGCGTATGATGGTATTTATAGAGACAAGCTGTACAGCGCATTATGTAGTCTTGGCATCGCTGCAAAACTCCGCGTCCGCCTTTACAGAAGGAAATTGATTTAGACAAGGCTACGCACTTGCGTGCACCAGAGGCACGATATTCCACAAATCTGTGCAACTGCTCGTATATTCCATTGACATTGACATCATCGGGAGAACACAAGGGCCTGTCAGTGGGTCGTTTGTGAGCATCGAGAAGGAAGCGGCGAAGATTGGTCTTGCGGTCAATGAAGGAAAGACAAAGTATATGCTGTCTACGAAAATGTTCCACCAACACCGACGTCTTGGAAAAAACGTTGAACATAGACAGCTATAACTTCCAAGTAGTGAAAGACTTTGTCTACTTAGGCTCAGAAGTTAACGCGAACAATGACGACACCGCGGAGGTAAAACGAAGGATCACCCTTGCCAATTCTGGGTTTTTGGACTTGGAAAGCAATTGGGGAACAAAGCCCTCTCGAAGAACCAAGATATGGCTGTATAAGACCTTGATAGTCCCAGTATTGCTGTATGACGCAGAAGTATGGACACTAACCAAAGCGGACGACGAGATTCTTAATCGCTTCGAGAGGAAAGTCCTTCTTATTATCCTTGGTCCCCTATGTAGTGATTTTGTTTGGAGGAGGAGACTGAACGACGAACTGTACGGGCTGTACAGCGACATCGAGCTGGTCTCTCGTCTTAGATGGGTAGGCCCTGAAGAGCGAATGGACACCAATGCTCTGGCCCAGAAAGTCTTCGACTCCATCCCCAACAACTCTGTAAAGGAAGACCACGCCTTCGATGGAGCAACTAGAAAAGGACCTCAATCAGCTGAACATGCGTGGCTGGAAGCAACTAGCACAAGACCGTGCTAGATGGAGAGGCATGTTGGCTGAGGCTTAGGTCCACTCCGGACTGTAGCGCTAGCCAAAGAAGAAAGGAAGACCTAAAATAAGCTATGATAAGTAATTTTAACGATAGAAAGTCTTAGATAATCCAAATAAATTCCACATTCATCAGAGTATTAAAAGTTCACTTTAGATTCAGGGATCATATCTGGGCAAGTAGTAGTAATGCACAGGGAGTCTGAAGACAATCTGTATATTTTATACCACGTTTCCACTTAACGAAACCGCGAGGTTTCATGACGAGCGAATGCCCGAAAATTGAGAGTGATACCACGTTATCACAGAACCGAAACCGTTTAGATGAACTTTTACAGAAACCTCAATTTGCCGTTTCCACCGAGGTTGAAGTGGTTTCGCTCTTAATTCTCGAGTCATTCGCTCTCAATGTATAAGTACCCGCCAAAACAAATGTGACTCGCTCTCAATTGTGAAATTGCCGCCAGAACAACTGTTTGTTAGCAGCAGATGGAAAGAGATAGAATGAGAAAATGATCACCAAAATAAACTGAATTTCACTCTGTAGGCTTGTTCGGTTTGACATCGTCTCATGGATGGATAAATTGACCGGGGCTGAAATGAGGTTTATCAGAAACCGCGAGGTATGCAGCCCCTGAAAATGTATGCCGGGACCTGGTAGGTTCCGCAGTCCTTTTGTTAGTCTGACGTTTATGAAAACACAGAAGTTTAGTAAGACACAGAGAGTTTTACAAGCTGACTTGTGATTGAACTTTCGATTATCCGATTTTTAACCATATGGGAACAAATATCAGCTGATACAACACTAGCGAAAGGTTGTTCAAACTGAATATAACTCTAAATTATGTCTCTAGGGTCTCAGACATTGGAAACTTAACCTAAGATGGGGTCGACACATCTTCAGTCCTATCACTCCTGGGTTATTTGAGCGTCTAAATAGTACAACTACACCCGATAAATATCGCAACAGGTGACTATAAAATCTTGACGGCGCAATCACGCATAAGTATATCTCCATCAATTTGACGTACTGGACTAAGGGCAACTTCAGTTCAGCATACGTTTCATTTAGGTCATGAGAACGTGTAGACACAGACCAAAACAGATGACGACCAGAAGGAGACATTAATTCGACGTATTAGGCTGAGACCAGTAACAGCTTTATACAGCTTAACAAAATTTATGTGTTAAGACTTATCAATGACAACTTCATGTTGTATCTAAGAAAGAAACGTAAGATGGGACCAAGACGTTAAAATTAGGATTACCAATGCCACGAGTAACTGTGGACTTAATCTCCGTCCCCATTCGAACTTCATCAAAAGAAGAATCTAAATATGCTTTCCAATAACTAATCCCTGTTACAACGTCAGCCAATTATCAACAATCAAAAACTTCAATTAGTGAACAATCTTTCTCGCTTATTTAAACTCGATCTCACAGATGATTGGCGCCAAAACAAGGTAAAGTACAAAAAGCCCTGAAGCTAATACTGAGGTAATGCGATCCGTAACTACCAAATAAGCGAACAGTCATGAAAGCCTCACATGCGTTCCATGCAACCATGCGACACTGTCGACTGTCGAGTGATTTGTAATGAATGAGAAACCTAAACACCAGAACAAGATGAATTACAGAATTGCAAACCCAACTGCGGTTTCACTGGACACTCCATGTGTGTTAACTAAGTTTTTTCACTTTTTTCTTTCTGAACTCTGAGAGTTGTTGTTACTGCTCTTGGTAGTACTAGAATTACTATTTATGTCAATGTTGTGCACTGAATAGTCGGTATTCGCTCGTTGGCGACACACTGACTATTGCACTTTTCTCTGTAGGGTAAATGTGATTTTGCAATGTATAAATGCTGACAATTGTAGAATTTTATATTTTTCACTTTTTAGACAATTTACTGGGCTGCTCTTTATACGTCCTTGTTGATTTGGTAAGAAATGGAGGCTTTCTTCACTTATACCACTGATTGGAGATGTCTCTAGTGCAGCAGTGAAACACCACGATGACAGTTTCGTTACTACAAGAATGTATGTGAGGTGATGACTAGAGTCAAGCAATACGCAAGAGTGTGGGTTAGGCTAGTTTAGCTGACACACTTTGTCCAGAGTATCCCTGTTGTATTATCTCGAGGATATAGCTTTTCCTATTCGCAAATTATGTAAATATTGCGAGTGTCGACTATCGACCGAATCGCTTGTCGACACATTTATCGACTGATATCACTTTTGGTATTGTGTAACTCAGTCGTATCACTGTGAATGAAAAAGTTCATATTGCGAATATTTTACAATTTGGCAGCTAAAACTCCGACTGTTTGTACATTTTTCAAAGGATATTGTTTTGTTTGCGTGAATATTAATCATTAAATTGGAATCAAATATTAATTAGTGTGGAGTAATAAAACAAAACGTTTGGCATTTGTTGTGTTGTGAATCGGACGAAGAAATTTCACGTGATTTCCTTAAAATTGCACGTAAAAAGAGGCGGCTAAGTACTTCCACTCTTTGGAAATATATGACAAACTGTAAGTAGGTTCTTTAATAATTCTGTTTATTTATCAGTTTTCTGAATTATTTTCTAAATACAGTCAGTCAAACTGATATTCATGCAGTAGCTAAGAAATAAATATTTTTCGATTTATGCAAGAACCACACAAACTTTGAATGTTACTTGCTTGCAATATCAATAATCTGGTAAAGATCTATTGTCAAACACAAAAAATCCATACATTTTCGATCATCACCGTCATAATATCCGGTGACTGGGGTGGAGTTTCCATCACTTTAGGGCAATTAAAAAGGGGAGAATATTCGGGTATTATAAGCTATGCTTTGGATCATAGTTCTGGTAAGAAGTGAAAAAAAGAAATTTTCCTTCAAAATTTCGATTTATTTCTTGTGGTTCATTGTCCAATCAGTAATATGAAGCTTTTTTGACCCAGCTACCGAAAAACAATCCCAAACCATCACCGATCCGCGACCATATTGTTGCAGTTGCGACCGTATTTTTAGGAAGGAGCTCCGTATTTTGTTTCATCCATACCATTTGGCGTCCATCCTACTCAGAGATATTAAATTTTGATTCATCTGTAAAAAATTACAGTTTTTCCAAAAGTCAAAATCTTTGATTTGATGCTCTTTCGCACAGTAAAACTAAACGAAACTTAACGAATTTGTATCTCGACTGCCGTGCTCATCTTTCAACAACAGTTCAACATTAGCCTTTGCTGGATGGCTGGCCACAGGGTCATCCCGGGAACTACGAAACTGATGAACTCACTAAATGCGCCACTAGACCGCCAGTCGATGGCCTCTCTCGGCAAATCACTGATCTCGGAACATAGTCCTTCAAGTAACAGATCAATAATCTCTACGCGAAGAAAATCACTGACAGGTGGAGAGAACAGGCATCACTTGTCGAATTTCTAAACAAATCTGGCCAAATCTCGATACAAAAATATCAAGTAGCCTGATCTCCCTAAAAAGATCTGCAATTAACACTGTGGTGGGAATAAACACCGGTATTGCTTACTAGAATTTCACTCAAAAATACTAGGCCTATTCTGCAACGACATCTGTAGAAGTTGCTTAGACGAAGAGGAGGAAGAAAGTATCCAACACACATCGAACATTCGGCTTCGGCCACTTTCGGCTAAAAATATCACCGTCGGGAAAACATTCGTCTTCTGTCAAATGAGACCGAAGATTTTGCCGAAGCCGAATGTTGAATTTTCTGTAAAAATAGATTACGGTATTTTCGATATTTGTCTTTGCAAGATCTATGAGCAAGTCGCTCCGTGTTGTCGGAAATTTGTTAAGTGGGTCTACAGCAGAAATTTTGGAGGATAGAGATAAGGAATTTCAGCCATTTTTACCCCTAAAGATAAGAGTTTATTGTCTTTCACACACTTTTACAATATTCCCGGCTTAAATGTATAAGCAGACACGGGATGAAACATCCTATAAAAATCGCTGTCAAATAAAAGCAAGGGGCAAAGAAAGCAGAAGTTTAATATCTCAATCCTGAATAAAAACTGAGTGTAAGCATTTTGGAGGAAATGCTCCATCTGATGTGAATAAATATGTATTTCGTTAAGTTTATCGAATCCTCTCCGTTCACATATTTTGACAGCTGAGTCTTACCACCGTTTTGGTGCGAATAAAGATGGAAATGTTCAGATATCGCTTGTAGAAGTTGAGTGGCATAGGAGGTGACTTCAAGAGAGAAAAAAGTGAAAACAATTTGAAATAATGGAAAATACTGCATCGGAAGAGGAATACTTTAACGGATTAAACCTTAATACTAAAAAAAAGCAAATCTGGAATGGACGATGACAATTTCATCAAGTGTTTGCAATTTTATCCGTGCTTGCTGGAAAAAACCCAAACTCCAGACATGAAATATTAAAAGCAATCTTAAAAAAGCTATGAAAGAAGAAATAAAAATAAATCCATGGGTCTAATTTGAACACCTCGCAAATAAAGAAAAAAATTGATAACAAGGCCCGCGTGAAATCAAACGGCGATAAGAAACGGCAAACTTCTCATAACATGAAAAGAACAAAACACAATTAACGGATTTTCTTCCGGAATATGGGAAAGAAAATGAGTACTTAACAATTCCTTGTTATCAAACTCGAATCCATGCACGTTCTTGAAACTATCCCCTGTGTCCTCGAAAGATCATGAGTTAAAATTCTTTCTTTTGCGTTTAAAAACATTTGTTGCATTATTAACAAAACATTATTGCATATACTTTGCACCCACCTTTAGCCGACTTTGCACTCACCCTTTTCAAACGCCAACTGAAGGGAGGGACAGACTTTGAGGACATTTTTATTCACACCAAATTGAGAATTTCATTTAATGAAAATACTCGACTCATGTGTTTTTACTCGGAGTGTTTTCTCGGTTTTTACTCACACCACCCATTATCTATGGTCTGTAAGTAGAGGTGAAGTTGCAAGGAAAGGTGAGTTTTTTGTTTTGTTATTTTTGAATTTTGAAAGTTTGATTTTTTAGAGATTTAAAATCAACACATTTTGCATTTGCAAGTTGGTCTGTATAAAAGCAGGCAAAACCCTAATTGGGGCAGTTTCAGTTAAAATTAAGCTGATAATACTATTATATTCAACTTAAGCCAAAAAACTGGTATTCGGCCTGTCATCGCTCTAATACAATTTCTTCAGAAAACTGGCTGACTATCATAAATCACGGCAACCCTCTCTTTTGAAACACCAACGTGGCGTACAATGGGCCTACTTTGGGCTAAGTGCATTCATGCCACTTCTACCTACCTATCGAGTCTGTAACATTTCTACAAATTCTCCCGACTGCTTAAGTTGCCTGGAGTCTCTATGGTTCGCCATTTATGCTTTTTATGTTGTGCACCCATCTTTACGTCTTTCAAAGGACAAAAAGTAACAAGACGTCTTATCAAAATTAGAACAACCTTAAGTAACTGTAAGTAAAAATATCCATTTCAGAACGGGGCACTCCCAACCAAGATGTGTCATTTGCTTGAAAGGTGGCCAGCAAGTCGGTTAATGATGCATACCTCTAGGCAATTAGAATGACATTGCTACTATAAAAAAAAACAAAAACGAAATGCGTGACCGCGTGAACCACTGTTTATGTTTGTTTTTTGTTTTCTGTTCACGGAGGTTGATGAACCGGACGAAACCAGTGCAATTGAAGTGAAACTGGAACATCTAGGTGCTTGCTCAAGCGAAAAGTGTCGTAAAAAAGAGAGAAACATTTTATGCAATGAAAAAATGTACCAAATTGCTGGTACGCCTGCAGTTAATAGTTCGTAACTAACGCTAGCAGCTGTTATGGCCTAAAGAAGCTTATTACACTCCCTTGGAAAGACAACTCTTCCCAGACAGCCTTTATGTCAATCAAAACTTCACGACCGGTAGAGGAAAGTGTGAACTTTTTAAACATCTTCATAATTGTTGAAACGTGTGTCAAGAGGTGTCAAGAATATTTTTGATAAATACTATAAAAATGAGCTGTTTGGGCAATATGGCTAAACGATGTTTCGAGAAGGTAAAGCTTATTTCAATGCGTTAATGTTGCAAATGTTTTATTTCCTGGCTGGGCCATGTAGAGTGCATGGACAACACTGCTCCAGCCCGAAGAGTCTTCGACTTCGAACCAGTGGGACAACGCAATAGAGGACGCCCACGGAACCGATGGAGCACTCAGGTGGAGAAGGACCTCAACAAACTTGGTGTACGCATAGAGACAGCTAGATAAGGATCGTGGAAGCTGGAGAGGCACAGGTCCACCATGGACTGTAGCGCTACCAGAAAAAGAATCTTTAATCTTATTCATTGCATGAAAATTATTGTGTATTACCGAAATTTGACAAAATGAAAAAAAAAATCTGTATACTAAGTTTACTACAAGTTTATTACTTGATTTTCCTTCTTTAATCTACACTCTCGTTACCATGCGTCAAAAGTCCCGTTCCCTACGGCGTAAATTCAACTGCTTGCAAAACTCGTTGGGTGCCTATGTAAGCCTTCGTTCTACTTCATTCTTAATCACTAAATCTTACAGAGCCAACAGATGCCAATAATGTGTATACAACAAAAATAATGCCAGTAGACTAGAAAAAACAATGCTTTCCTCATGGGCAACGAAGGAACAGTGTCTGTGGGTAATTATAGCGGGGGATTCGCTTAGACTTTCAATATTCTTTGACAAATCACCATAGAAAGACTCAATCCTCACCAATGTCTTCAGAATATTCAGGTGTATTACAAAATCAGCGTTCATGTGAAAAATGGTATTCCTGTCCTTCGAGCTACTACGTTATTGCCTTTAGCATCCCCAAACTCGAGTTTAACTCAGTGTGCGTTGTTGGATGATTCGCGACCGAATAGGCAACGTCTAGCTACCCAACCTTGTGCGCTAACCTTGCTCTTGCAATTGGGCTGGCAACGCTGGAAGCCGCGATCTGAAAATAGAGCCTTGTGCAGTGTATTCGGGGGAAATACTTACACGAAATTGTATTCGAACAAATTAACACCAGAATGACCAAAATAACCTGAAGTTCATGAAGTAGGCTTAGGTTAGGTTAGGTTGGGGGCTGCTAGAACATTCAGCATACATAGTCCATTGTGATACCCATAGTCAGACTACTACCACTGATTGAGTACTCCAGTGATACTGCCGTTAATTTGATCCCAACGGCAAATGGTGACTGGACCAGATTTGAAAACCACATAAAAGCGTATTAATTTTGCTTTCAGTGGGATTTGAACCGGGAACCTCGCTAACCAGGGGCAGGCATGCTATCAACTGCGCCATCCAAACGTTCATGGAGTAGGCTTGTTCGGATTGCCAACCTCTCACGAACTGATGAACTCAAGGGGGCTGGAACGCAGTATCGCGGAAACCGAGTAGGGTACGAGAAAATTGACGGAATGTCGTGGTTTCGTTCGGTGTGAACGTAGCATTAAGCAAAATAGTGCACACGAAAATGCAAGCACCATCTATGAATCGGGCCAAAAGGGCAAATGAAGATTTCAATTGATTGGACTAATAGGAGGTGTATTGGCGTTAAATGCGCACTCAAGGAATGATTAGAAGACGGCGTGGCATTGTGGGTATTTCCCATTCGTAAATATATATGTAGGTTCAATTTATTAAATTAACACCTTTTATTATTCCGGCTACACCTTTCTTGAGTGACTTTCAATGCTTACAGGGTGTAACTGACTTGAAAAAGGTCAAACTTCGCCGTTCTGAGTCCGCGGTCCAGGAAGGCAGGGCCCTTAGACTGTAGCGCCATCTATATTGTAATATAGCAACTCTCCGAAGCAGACCTGGACCTAACTTCTACACCAACCACTATTGTTCTTTCACGAGTTTATGGAACCTACGAATCCGAACGGCCAAGTTTGAGAAATTTTTCCTAGATACGATTACGCTCTGAGCAATGTCAGCGATCACACAGAGGTGGAGCTGGAAGTTGGTAAATTCGTGTTTTATTGGGAATCTATATTCAATTCAGTATTTATTTTACAGGCGAAGCAACAACAAAGCAAATTACTAAGTAATAAGTACTACATCGAGTTGATTTGAATTGAAACCACAGCTGGCGCCTCAACTACCACCACTAAACCATAGATGCCGCTGACAAAAATTCTTGAAGATACAGCAGAATTATCAGCATTGGTGTTCTAAATCTCGACATAGGATTACGTATCTCAATTTGTAATCCATCCTTTCATTAATATACCAACGCTTCTAATGAATAAAACCATATTTGTACAAACATTTGGCAACCAACTGTCTAAGCTATGCTATAAGTAAAGTAACGAACCAACTTTTGACACAATAAAGTAATAATAAGAGCAAAGTGAGTAAAAAATGTTTTATTGAGAATCATTACTGAGCTGAGTATTTTGAGATTCTCAATAAAAACACGCCTATAATTATTTATTCTCCACTTAAAATTAATTAATTAGCTTTTATGAAGTATGCAAGAATAAGATGGCGTATATAAGCTGCCGAAATGAGATTTCATCGTGCTATTGTGGGAGTTACTTGATATATGATGACATGACAGTACGCGAGGAACTCATTGATCAGCAGCTATTTCTTCGAACGGGAAGGGCTAAGGCACGATTATACCCTTCATCATGATTTCCGAGGCGTGCTCCCTTTCAGGATCCATACTGGTCAACGAAGGATGGGAAGCATCCACACACCACATTCTTCTATAAAGTGAACATGCTGCTTAAAATTATAGCACGTAATACATTATCAACTTTAGCAAAGACACCTTCTGGCATTTACTACCGCTACATAAAGTATTTAATGGTCAACAGTTCATATGACAATTTCTTGATTTTAAAAAAAAAATCATGTCATAATGAAAAAGGATGGATTATCCTCAATTAAGTCTTAATCATTACGGTGCGAACCATGGATACATACGGTCTAATTCAATTCGGACTAACAAGGCCGACCTTTATCGACTTCAGTCACAAACTTCAAGTTATTTACTTTCGAGCAGATTGCGCAGTCGATATGAATTCTAAAATAAAAAACTTAACAAAGTTAATAAACATCAAAAAGTGGTATGACATTATGGAGTCGGTTGATCATTATTGTGACCACGACGCAGACGTCCCTTGTTGGGAGGCATAGCATTTTACGTAGATATCTCTCCCACGTTGTAAATTGTGGCCGTATCTACCCCGCATTTTTAAGATTTGTCCCACAAGTTCCTGCAATACTCCGTTCGTATCTTCTTTACACAGAAAAGACAGCAGCTGCACAAATAGTGATCATGTAAACTTTAATGCTCGATTTCACAGTGCAACCTTATCTGCTGGTTTAGCTAAGTGCAGGATCGAACTTAAGCTTCTCTCAAGAATATCTCGTTTTCACACGCAATATTTAAGGGTGGTGTATGTATATTGTGAAATATATTGTGAACTATTTAAACCACCAGTCATGTGAACGATGAACAAAATTCTGCTGGAAAAAGGAAAATAGAACACACCAACTCAACAAGCGAATGTTCGGCATGTTACTGTTATAATATGTATAAAGATACAAATAATAAAAATTAATTTATGTGTTTTCAGTTCTCTTCAGGAGCATTTCCAGACAAAATAATTGGTGCTTATAAGGGTTTTCTTGTATTTTGGGGTTGAAATTATTTTAATACACTAACGGCAATTATGTACTCTCTGGTTTGACACTTAAGCCATGGCAGTCGATGGCTAATTTTTTCCATACTGCAACTTGAAAGTATCAAACACACGTTAATATAAGTCGCTACAAGTAGCTTGGCGCACATTTTTTTAAACTCACAGAGTATTCATCAAACGTTTTTTTGTTCACACCTGTGCTTGCAGCTACTTATCGAAGGTATATTTGAAGACTTTTTTAATATATTTTTTTATTTTAAATAGCCGGATACAGAATTTACGACGCTTAGTATAAAGACATTCAAACTTTTGTGGAAAATAAAGGCTCGCAACTTGAATAAACATTATGTTGACGGGCTTGTAAATAAGTGTATAGTATATACATGTTAAAAAAAAGGCTTTGAAATCATAAGCCCGAGTTATCTACGAGTACTTAGACATAAAAGTGTAGCCTTCTAGTTTCTTAGGACTTTCTCGAAAGACTTTTTTTCCGCTGCTGACCCACTGTGCGAAGGTGCAGCAATTTTGTCCGGCTAAAGGAGTTGTCCGTTTATGGGAATGTATGGAACTTCAATTCGAGATCCACGGTCGTGTGAAATTGCCCGCTCAAGGGGATTGTCCGCCAAAGTTGTCCGTAATAGGAGCATTCAGTGCATTGGAAAATTTACAGAAATGAAACAGTTTCTTTGGACAAGCTCGAAGAAAGCTGTTAAAAATATACTTACGGAAGAGACTATAGAAATGTAATTGATTATTAATTATTCAATTACGCATTAAATGCATAACAAATTAACATTTACATACACCTATCTTAATTGCCAATACGAGAATGATTGTTTAAAAGGTTCCTGAAATCCCAATCGGAATTCAATCAAAGGCAGGCCTAAAACAACAGTCAATTTATATTTTGATCACACTTCGAGGTAGACGTTCATATTCAAACAGAATTTGATAGAACATCTTGTCATTGAACACAAACGCATGTGCCCCACATTTAAGACTGTCTGAGTTTATTTAAGAGTTAGCAAACCATTTTTTCTTTTTCTAAAGCATTTCACAGCTTCCAGCTCAAGAAATAATAAATAAAAAAAAATCAGCTTGTCATATGCATCTGCTCACTGTGCTTAAACTATTTCGCACACACTGTGCGAACGATAACATCACTCAGCATTAAATCCTCAAAGAAGGCGAGTCTGAAGAATTTACACCACACACCGGTAACGAGTGAAGATCATGTTAAGACGCGAACCGATTGAAGTTAAGAAAAGTCAAAGACGAAACCTCAATCCGAACGTTTTTGAAAACTCAAACTCACCCACCTCACTCATTGTCGACGGACTAATTAGTGTAAAATATTTAATCAAAAATCAATATGTAAACTGTCGTCGAAATTGCCAAAAAATCAATTAGCAATGTTGGAGTTCAACGAATTTCATGAATGACACAGAAAATCCTTAAATTGATTTTTCATCACCTTAAGAAGCTGTTCAAATTTATTTTCTGAGTCACTCCTCACACAAGTACCGTCAAAAATTCCACTTTCAGTCAATACACATTTCGATTGAGACACTTTTCGTTCATCTAGACGAATACATCTCTAGAAGCATACGAGTACATTCAGCCGAGCATTAGATTATGCACACGTTTTTGCCTCTGATTTCAGAAACAGCTGATGAATTTCACACCGCACTCACTAAATTTACAGGTAAACTCAAAATGTAAACAAATCAATGCCAGCCGAGCGGGGGAGAGGGGCGTTGTGGGTTTGACATTTTCATAGAAACTGATCTCAGGGACACTAGCCTAGCCAAAGCAAACACAAACGCATCCACGCTACTCTGCATCACTGTGGGGTGGTGGGACGGCGAGACCGTGGCACATCTGCTAGCTTTCAAAAGCTGCACCGCTCATGCTACTTATGCTGACAATGCAAACGGTCAAGGGAATATCTGACGAAACACACACCCAGAATGTATGCAACGTTGCCAATTAGGAGACAAAATTTGTATTTAATTACCAAAAAATTATTTCAATTCACAACTTTTTCACGAGTTATCTTCCACTTCTGACCGCACCCGTTCGTTGATCAAAACTGACTATCCTTCCTCTCTTAGTCGCGTGATCGGAATTCGTCGACGGTGATCGGCACGATCACCTGTGTTTGGTCGCTCTCTTATATTATATTTCGCTAGGCAAGTCTCTACTCTTTGGCGTATTTTTGTCGTAGAAAAGTTTCACAAGTTCACAAACTAAGCGCTTTGGGCAGTCGGCGATACACTTTGTCTTACATACTTGTATTGCAATGCGCAAATGGCATTATTTGTTTGGAATAGCGTTGAGAATAGCAGTTAATATTTTAACGCCCAAACTGGTTTTTGTTCTATATGTGTATCTAAGATTGGAGAAAGTTTAGAATACACGACGTGGTTATCATCCAGGTTTTCATGCTGATCTAAGGCACATATTTTTGCGGGAACTTTTGGCACGTTTGACAATTCAATTCTTGTTGTGAACTTGAGCCTTGGATTGCTATAGAGGATTGAAAAGTAACGGCTTTGAGAAGGTCTTCAGGAACAAGTTTGTAATCCATGTCAAATGCAAGGAATTCTGAAACGCCGAACATTATTGGCAGTTAGATCTCGGTCCGGAAATTTTTTTAAAGTTGGTTCTATCTATCACGTCGGTAAATCCTTTCGTCCGTATGTCACACATTGCTACATTTACAAGTAATCGCGATAACATTTTGTAATTTGATGATTTAATGCTCAAAACAAAATAGTGCTTTGCGCCAGTCGACTTCATGTTACAGAGAGAGGACGATGACGCGCTGCGTTGAAAAGATTATTCAGTTTATCAGCTGTTCTCTCTCTCTATCTGGTAGATACCAGATGAAAAATATTGCCGCCTTTCTGCATACACTCATTTGAATTTGACTTTTGCCGTTAAATTATTTTCAATCAGCTGTTTTCGTTTCTTAACTGACAGTTAATACAAAATACTCTCAATTTAGAAGAAAACTCTCAATTTGGGAGAAAATCCCTCTCACGGGTACGCTGTGTCAAAAAATTTCCAACATGTTCAATAATGACGTGCGGTGGACTTACGTTTTATAACGATCCTCTTATCTTTCTTATTTTTCACTAATGCAGGTCGACGCTGTATATTGTGCATGGCCATTGAATTGTGTGCGTTGAAAGCCAACGCCAGCGCAAACGCACTATTGTATTTCAGGGATTAAATTAGCCGCCCTCTATGATCGTACAGTTACGTTTGAAATATTAGCAGAGTAGTATTAAGCCTGCTGGTTGTGTAAATTATGTCGGTAACAGTCTTTCCAGTCTTTGTTCTATTGCTCGGATTTCGTTGGGAACAAATTTACTTGAAATTACCTTCATACATAGGTTTCCATATGTCATTCATGAATCCTGATTACGTCATGAAAATTTTCTTGTCATTCATAATAATAGGAGTGGTTTTGTTTTCTTGTGACTTTCTTGCTTTACCGGTTTTCATTCTCTTTTTAACACATCGGCTGCGATGTCGTACGTTCTCGAAATCACAATGTCGCGTTCGCCGGGCGGGCGTTGATAGGCTGCGGGACCCCTGGATGGGCAGAGCCTGAGCTAAAGCTGCCTTCCATCTTTGACGGTCCTGCGCACGCTGCTTTCAGTCATCAAGACCAAGCTGCCTTGAGTCCGCGGTGATTTGGTCTTTATACCGGAAGTTCCCTCTTCTTCTCCTTCTCGAACCAGGAGGCTCGGATTCGAACACCCTCTTAGCTGGAGCGTTGGTGTTCATGCGCTCGATATGGCCGAACCAGTGCAGTCGACGGATTTTTGCTTACTGGTACAGCTCGTAGACTTCGCGGACGGGACCATATATTCGACGTAGAATTTTTACTTTCGAAGGCACCAAGAATAAGCTCCGCTGTTTTGCTTATCGTCCAGCTTTCGGTTGACCCAGGGGGCAGGGTCTATGCACGCAGGGCAAAGTTGTTGATCGCTCCCAACTTGGCGGAAAGCCAATAACGATCCTTGTGGTTGCATAGATCAAGTTGACATACAGCCTCCTCCCGTCGTCTCCTGGATAGCCTCCACAACACCCCTTGTGAAGTGAACTTATGTATCCAGCGGACACCCTGGTGCGCGGTTGTGCCGAGGGCTAACAACCCGCCCACATAAAAAAAACCTTGTTAAGGAAAAACATAAATCCCTACAACAAATGAATTACAGTGGACTCCCCCTAAGTCGAATTGTCACGGGATACCAAAATTTGTTCGAGTTAGAGAGTTTGACTTAGAGAGAGGTTTTTTTTATGGAAAGTTGAGGGAAATGTATGTAAAATATGGCGGAAAAGTTTGAGTAAGGGAGGGTTTCGACTTAACTAGAGTTCGACTTGGGGAGAGTCTACTGTACTTACACAAAGAGCTGCCTCAGGCCGCTAAAAATGAAAAATCACGAGTAAATAAGAGAAAATTGTTTCACAACTGCCAAAAGCTCGAGATTGTAGAAGTAGCGATATTACGGTATGTGAATTATGAATGCGCGACCGCTGCATTCTGACTTGCTTAATGGATTTACGTGCATCCTACTTAAAATGTCAGAGCCCGACCGCGCAAACTTGAGATTGTGGTACGGTTATAATACTTACCCTGCGGCCACATTGTACATTTTTGTGCGAAAAAATATATGAGATTTTATAGACGTTTCAGTTTCTGTGGCCTCTGGAGAACATTCTGGTGTAAAATGGGTGATATGGTGATTTTTGAGGCAGAAATAAGACCGCTTATAAACTGTTATCACATAAAAACCATTGTAACTTCACCGTAAGGAGAAATACTTTTGGGTACTGAGAGGCCTTGGCAGCCAATGTATTCATGTTTTTTTTCTTGTACGTTCAGAGGTAAAAATGGAATTTTGTTAAATTTCCGATCCTGTAATAGAAACGATCAATGGAGCTGAATTGAACGAGCACTGTTGTAGCTATTGATCAGACACAGTTAAAAATAGGCATCCGATTCTGAAGATCTGAGAGTAGAAAGGTGTTTTGTAGATCATTAATCAAAATATAGATTTCCGAAATACCTAATCGAGTTGCAGTGATTGACAGCGCATTAATGTAGGATGAAAAGTCAGATTCAGGGTTGTACAGCAGTTCGGGTAAAAGAATCAAACCGCCTCAACTTCCTCTTGCTTTCTTTCTTTTGTTTTGTTTTTGTACTGATGCAGAGTTTGCATTTGATGCGAAAAATATAGAGGTATTAATACAAGATGGTTGAGTGTGCTTTTTGAAGAGAAATGATCATTCCTATTCTGTAACTTCTGTTTGGTCTCGAGTGCTAGTACAATCGAATTTGTGTTGTAGACAAAGTAACATTCATTTATAACATACTAGCACAAGCCTCAAATTTTGAATATATATAAATCGTTTCAATTTCTTCGAGGCATTTTAAATTTTTAATCATTACAATTCCTGCAGTGATTTCTGAACACGACTGTTACGTATGAAGTTGGCCACGCGATGGAATTAGTTAAAATTGAAGTTATAATTTCTAACGCACAATGAATTCGTTAAAATTACATTAATAATTAATTACATTAATAATTAATTACATTAATAATTAATTACATTAATAATTAATTACATTAATAATTAATTACATTAATACATCAATAAGCCTTTCCAAAGGAAAAATAATTTTTCAAATCGGGGTAGTAGTTCCTGTGAAAAAGGGAAACAAACAAACCAATTCTACAGCCTTTATATGCAGTGAAACTGCGGGACCATAATTATTGGCCGGTATGTAGTGGTGTCCGTTCTGAATGGATTGAAATAAACAAATACCTTCGCGCCTGGACCATGAGGAATTGTCCTTAAAGATATGTGTGCCTTGTAGAGGGATGTCCATAAAGAGAAGGTTCACAGTATTAGTATAGATGTATTTATCAGGCCTTTTCGGAGTTTAAACACAATTTCCAAGCTCATTTATCTGATCAACTGATCATGTCGAACGATACATTCTCTTTTGGATTAAAAGTAAGGTAGGTTTATTTCCCATAAGCGACAAATGAGATTCAAGCACACATTCTAAGTCACATTTGACCTTTTATTATGGTGGGCGGTTACACTTACCACACCGGACAGCGTGAGTTTTCCAAAGAAATATGTTATGACTAGACGTCCCTTATTTGCGGGACAGACCAATATTTTACATACCTTCCCGCCATAATAAAGTGTCGAATTTAAATATTTTATGCAATTCTCATGAAAAATCCCGCAAATATTTAAAATTTCAATAGTAACATCGTCGAGTGTTGTTGGCCGCTCTCAAGAATCCAGACTGCGCAGATCATGAATTTTTTATGCAGTTACCAGATACGTGAGGACTTGCATTCAATTATTCCACTTGATTCAACATTTTCTCTTATTAAGGCCACTTGTCTTGGTTGTCATCGACGCACTCTCGAACCATTTGATTTTCAACTATCAACTACTGCGGTGTCAGTGTGGAGTTATTAATAATATGTACAGTGAAACTTCTCTATAGCGGAAATCCGCGTAATGCCACGTTTTCCCCAACCGAAACCACGAGGTTCAGATAAACTTTTATTGAAACCTCAATAGGCCGTTTCCACCGAGGTTGAAGTGATTTCGCTCTCGATTCTCAAGTCATTCGCTCACAATGTACATATTAGTGTCCGCCAAAACAAATATCACTCGCTCTCAGTTCTTAAATGACTGCCAGAACAGCTGTCTGTTGACAGGAAATAATAGTGTGAGAACACCAGGAGATAGAAAGAGATAGAATGAGAAAATAATCACCAAAATGAACTGAAGTTCACACTGTAAGCTTGTTCTGTTTGACAACCTCTCATGGACGGATGAATTCAACGAGGCTACAACGAAGTTTATCAGAAACCGCGAGGTTTCCAGACCCTGAAAATGTACGGCGGAACCTGGTAGGTTCTGAGGAAATAGATGAAACCTCACGGTTTCGTTCGGTGGAAACGTGGTATAACGTAAGTTATTTCTCAAAATCTTTAAGTCTACTCATATCGATCCACACATGCACAAGACCGCTAAAATGCTTTTTTAACATTCCATTGTGAATGAACAACAGCGCCATGCCAAAACCCTTGAGTGCCTCTGGGGAATGTTGTGTCTAAAATTCCAGTTAATCGACTGGTAACTTTTTGAGATAGGTCTTTACAAACCATCGTAAGCTTTGTATTTACGTAGAAGACTTGTCCGTTACCTAAGAACGTTTTACAACTCTCATTAAAATTCCTAATATCGATCGATTCATCATTCATCCTCAAGGTTGGTTAATTTGTGTTCGTTTAGAAAGTGTTGATATTTCTCTGTCCAGAGGTAAATAAAATATCTTCTCAGCAACAACACTGTGTTTTAAAGAACTCGGCTGACGGTTACTTCTTAGTGTGAAGCTTCATTGAAGATTGAGCACATGAGAGAACCAAATTTAGGAATCTGTTTACTTCTACTTACATTGTTTTCAATTCAAATGCTGATCACTGCATAGACCATAAATGAAGCAAATTCTGGAACGTATAATAATCGTTTCATATTTGACACTTTCTGTGTGTCTTTTTGAAATTTATAGGCGCGATACAGCCAATTGTGTGTACATACATATATATTTTGATGTATTGGTTGTTATTCACTACTCGGTTGTAATTCAGTCAACGACAGCCGTAGTCACTGGCTCTAATTAAATTAGGCTAATATTTTCAGTTTCCATTAGCGAACGTTTTACCGTCAATCGAATGACTTTGTGTGAAGATTTGATTAGCGATGTTTACAAAATGACATCTATGTTATGCTGTTGTAGTAAACCAGATATCAGATTGAATTTCATTGTCAGCTTGCCGATCGCATTTTATGATGGCTTTCTTGACGTGCGAGGCCACGGCGACTGAAATGGTAAACGTGTGAATCATCTGTGAAATGATCTTGTTTTTTTGTCAGTACTTTAAGCATACACACATATGTACGCATAGAAGTACCTACTTATGGCTGTGTATCTAAACATCTAGTTCACTGCACCACTAATTCGTGCTAAGTAGTTAGCATTAATCATTTTCGATGTGTTTGTGTTTTCGATTGAAATCTCTTCTGTTTTGAATGGTTGACTGTAATTTGATTTTTTCTTTTTTTCGAAGAAGAAGAAAAACAAATATTCTCGGTTTATACTTTCAGATAAATGCACATATATACATGTGTGGAGGAAGCTAAAAGATCTTCTGCGATTCTCCATCTTGCTCATGATGAGGGACTGAGCTATTGCCCCCGCGCATCTCCATCAGATCGTCGAAAGTTCTTTGTAATTTTAATTAGCATACCGGGTAGCAATAGCTATTGCGCATCGCTTTTTGTTTGTTAATAATTGCACCTGTTCTCTTCTGTTCAAACAAATAAAAGTTTAATTTGTACTCCATTCTGCTTAAGTGATTTTATTCCACAGGACATATTTCTGCCGAACAACACATCCCCAATCTGAACAGCCATCCACGCTCTTGTTTTTTTTTTTTTTGTGAGAAAATCCAGATTTTCCGATACGATCCTTGTGTGAACATGGATTTATGTGCCTCCACTGGATTTTTGCACATCTTGTTTATGAAGCGGGTATGGTTCATGTCTAGTGGAGACTACGATTTAAAAGCGATTTAAACATTTTGATTGAAAAGAAAAATTATTTTACAATTGAGATTACAAACTATGATATGTATGTACATTGTTTAATTTCACATTTGATATTATTGTAGTTTTATCGTTTATTATTGATGTCCTACAATGCCTAGTTTTTACATCGGGTTGTTCAAATCCGTGTGTCCATGGTGGTCCTTTTGGTGGTGTGGTAGCCAATTTAGCCTCGTGGTGATTACAGTCGCTGCTCTCGTAGAATCCATGCAGCTCGTTGTTCGTTGGAAAGTTCTGCTCGTTTAGCAGACTTAGTGCGTTGAGGTTGCGTTGCCCGGGGATTATGTCTAAGTTCCTGATTTCCTCATTAGGATGGTCGTTGGTGTCCAGTAGCTGTTGTAGGGGGGATGATGCGTGCTTGTCGTAAAGCTTCTTGTTGTTGTGGTGGCTTTGACGGTCCCTTTCGAAGGTGAGTCCGGTACATATTCGCAGTATTTTCTTTTGGAAAATTGCGAGCTTCTTCATGCTGGTCTTAGAGATGGTATGCCATATTGGGAAGCCGTACGTTAAGATCGGTCGTATAAGCTGTTTGTAGAGCAGTAGCTTAGTCCTCTGGCTTAACCCTTTTTGCTTGCGCATCATGGGATACATGCGATGGAAGCCTAGGTTAGCTTTCTTAAGGGTCAATTTTGAATGACTGTTGAACTTCAACTTTTCCGGGAAATTAAAGCCAAGATACTTGACCTTCTCGTTTGTTGATATTTGTGTACCGTTAGGGAGCACTATCTTTATGCTTCGACACTTGGCTGCCGATCTGCATCCACCTCGGGATGGTCTCCTAAAGAATGGGATGGCATTGATACGAATACCCCATTTGGTATATTAGTCAAATTTGCTGGCTGTTTGGATTTCGACCCTTCGAGCGGCTATCTGTGGTGAGGTGGAGCTGGCATAAGTCAGCGAGTAACTGTGTCAGTTGGATGTGCTTGATCTGCCTTGTATATGTTGATGTGCTGCATTCAAATTGAACCTAAAATCTTCTAGAATGCAGAAAACTATAAATTATTCTGATGAGGTTGGAGGGGAATCCCATCTGGTTCAGCTTGTAAACTGTGCCGAAGGCCTCTTCCACGTCCAGGAAGCAGGCGACGATGATCTCGTTATGGTTTAAAGCAGCTACATCGTGGTGGAACTGTATTAGAGGATGTTGCGTTGAATGTAAGTGGAGACTACGTGCAACGTTCAAGTACATCATCTGCAAAGTAATGAAGCATCTACAGGAGCCATCCCTCTTGTACGTGCTAATGTGCTCCCACGAGTGGAGAAACAAAAAGTCAATTCCAACACTATTGGAACAATGGAGCAGTTTGCGATGGTTTTTTTTATAAATAGTTATGCTCTCTGAGCGTTGTCAGTAATAAAGAAAAGTCCAAAAACGTTCGTCGCGAAAGCAGTGTAAGAGAGAACACACATACATGCATAATGACCCGGCGGCCTTGCTTTCATAATATTGAATTAAGAGCTGTTAGTTAAACAATTCTTTAACCCCAAGACGGGCAGCTGCTAATGAGGCGGTAACATAGCCTGCTAGGTCTCGATAAGCTCATTTGAATATTCTATGGACAAGGGATTAGATAATTTTTTCTCAATACGTATTAGTCATGTTGAAATTTTCTTTTTACATAATAATGTTAGGTTAAGTCGAAAGACATAGAATAAGTTTAAGTTTAGCTTAGAGCACCCGCCAAGGGTCAGTAAGTTAGAATAAGTAACACTGTTCGTCCAAATAGTATTAAGAATTTTTGTCTAGTATTGAAGTTGCCATGAATACCATAATAAAAATGAATTAAAATGAAAAAATGAGGGATTAGATTAAATAAAAACAGAGATTTCCTTAGATTTTATGTTTCAGCAATTTGCCAGTATATATTTTACCTTTCAAAGGATAAGTTGTGAGTCTTAAGCCCACCACACCTTGATGCCGCCTTTAGTTGGCGTAGGTGTATTATGCTATCTCTAAACTCGTGTCGAGGCGCCCAAGATTCCTTGATCGGCTAGATGTTGGGCTTGGCTGCCAAACCTTTGGATTTGCTTCGTTCCAAGTGCGCAATATATAGATTTCATTTCTATCCACGGCAAATGACATCAACCATCTCTGGTGTTACGAACTGTTTGCAAATTGTAATGGGATAATAATATAATAATAATATGGGTGACGCTACAGCCCGTAGAGGGACAGTGCCTAGCTTCACAGCAACCAGTTGTGGTGTACGTGCTATTGTTCTTTCACTTGTGGGAGGGACCTACAGTTTTATGCCGGCTCCGAACGGACCCGGATATGATTTCGTTGTGCTCAGCAACCATCGCTGCAAAAAGTCAAGGAGTTTCGGTGCGAAAAAAGAAAGTTATATACAGTACCTCACAACATTGAGCATACCCTCACTGCTTAAACATATTTTTATCTTTTTCGCCTTACAAAAAGTAGTTTATTAATAAAATTTAAATGCAGTTCGAATTGACATATTTCAATTGCTAAAAACCATAAACAAAAATATGAAAATTAAAAAAAAACGCTATTTCTAAGTAAAATAAAAAAAAGGCACTTCATTTTAACACACAAAATTGAGCATACACTTAAAGTAAATTCGAGTTATGACTAAAACACAAAACAAAAACAGTTACAAATAAAATTTCAGTAACGCGTGGCACCTCCTTCAGCATCTATGACAGCTTGCAACCGCCGTGGCATGGATTTTACCAGTTTTTCAGTAAAAGATGGCTGAATCCCTTCTCAAGCTGCCTGAATTTTAGCTTTTAGCTCCTGCTTATTGGAGCAGGTACTTTCTTTAACCCGCACTTTTATTTCGTGCCATAGATGTTCAATAGGGTTAAGTTACGGCGATTGTGGGGGTGTTTTTAGCTGCTTTGGAGCGTTATAAAGCAACCATTCGCGTACTAAATAGGAGGTGTGCTTCGGATCATTATCTTGTTGGAAGTAGAAAACCGAAGGTAGACCTAATTTTACTGCGGAACTTCGTAAATTTCGTTTTAAAATATTCAAATACCCAATTTTGTCCATAGTATTTTCTATAAATTCGAACTTTCCACAGCCATTTGAAGCCATACAACCCCACAACAGCACAGATCCTCCCCCGTGTTTTATGGTTGACTTTATATTTTTAGCTTTGAGAGCTGTATTTGGTTCCCTCCAAACAATTTGTTTGCCCTCAGACCCAAATAAATTTATTTTTGTTTCATCTGAAAACAAAATACCTTCCCAAAAGCTTACCGGGTGGTTTACATATTGTCTAGTAAACTCCAATCTTTTCTTCTTATTAACTAGGGATATGTACGGCTTTCTTCGGGCGATCCTACCATTTAAATTATTCTTTCTCAAGACTCTGCGAACGGTTTCCACTGAAAGAGGCTTATTAATTACGGATGACACCTCAGCCGTCAACTTTGGAACGCTAGACTTTGGATTGGACTTGATTGTCCGAACAATATACCGCTCGTTTTGTTCTGAGAGCAATTTTTTTTATTCCCCTTCCAGGTCTGTTTTTTAGTGTCCCTTCATATTATTTTTTATATTGTTTATTATTTTCTGTACCGTTGCATGCGATCGCCCTACAGTTTCTCCCATTTTTCGCATCGACTTCCCCTCGCAAAATAGCTTAATTATGAGCATTTTCATTGACAAAGTAGTCTGTTTTCCCATGTTTTCCATATTTTCGCACAAAGAGAATATCAAAAATCATATAAAAAAAATTCAGTTCAAAATCGTGTGCAGAAATGATCATCAGGGACATTTGTTGCTTCATTCCTAAACAAATGTGCATGTACCGATTTTGCGAAGCTTGTGTATAACGCACACATGACACTGCTCAATTTTGTGTGTCGATTTCAGGGGTTGTTTCCTTTTTCATGCGAAAAGTACCGGTAGGAAGTCGCCTGTCTGTGCATATACTCTTGTTTAAGATATGTATTCAGTTATGATTATATATCAAAAAAATAAAACAAAAAAGTGGTCGGCCTTAAAACAGCACAAATATGAAGTAATGATAGGTGTATGCTCAATTTTGTGAGGTACTGTATGTTCAAACTTAAATTAGGCCCAGTTGCCCATCCCAGGGTTAATGTTTAACCTACAGATTTCTACGAATTCTTCGTTGTATGGCGTTATTGTCCGAGTCTGACATGCAACTCACTTAACAAGCTCCTCCAGCTATACCAGGCGCACATGGCGTGGTTGAATCTTCTCTTTTGGATGCCCTCAATGCGTGCAGAACCAAAGACCGCACCACACGCAGAACTTTTCTCCCAAAGAGACCAAGGACATCTTCATCTCCTTTTCGCATTATCCATGTCTCTGGGAGGTAGAACAGAAGTGAGATGATCGACATCTTGCATACGGTCAGCTGGATCTTTCCAGAGAAAAATCGTCTACTAAAATTTATTCAAAATTTACAACAGTTGATTATCAGCATTTAAACACCTGATCATGAACTGTTGAGCTGTGAATATTTCAATTCTTATTCCCGCCTGGATAACGCCTGCTCTTCCATGTAGTACGAGAGTTGAGAAGTCACGTGGCAAATTAAGATTATTTTTCGTACTTTGTTCTGCGCAATTTAGAGTCTTTTAATGTGAGTCTTAGCGCAGTTACCCCAAACTGAAGATCCGATTGTCATCAATGCTTGAAAAAACGACCGTAAAAATTCTGACTTTGTTCTTTATGTTTAGTAGTCATTTACTGTTATTAAGCGAATAAAACATTTGTATAAGTACAGTCGAACACAAGAACAACGCGAACGCCAACTTGCCACAAAAAAAAATGGAGTTATCAAGTAAAATACAAAATTGATAAATAAATTACATTATGTATGTGCAGCACCAGCTACCAGGACTTTCGGCTGGCTGTAAATAAAGTTAGATTTTTGTATCGATGTCCAGTATTGTTAGTAGTTTATAAATAGATCTTACATTGTTGGAGGAAATAGCAAATAGATCAGTTCATTTTTTGTTGTGAAAAAGAGCCCACATAGGTCGTTCATTTTAGGGCATTCAGATACAACATGGTTGATAGTTAGGTTGCGACTGGATCAGCAAAGATGACAGATGGGTGGGAAGTTCTTGCTCAAGAGGTAGCTGTGGGTCAATTTCGTGTGTCCGAGGCGAAGGCGCAGAAAACATGCATTCATTCGAGCGGATGTGTCTACGGGGTACTTTGTTGCACTACCTGTTGGGTTAATGCCGGAGTAATAATGTGTGGAAGCGGTCCATTCTACTATTCCTTTCTGTTCCCAGTGTGTGCTTATCGTCCTCATTAAATCCGATTTAGTGGGTGGATGTGGTGAGATGTTCTTCTGAGGCAGTTTTGGCTGCACTGTCGGCTAAAATATTGACTTTTATATCTGCGTGACCTGGGACCCAGACTAACATTATTGTCTTTTTTCATTTGATTATGTTGTCCGGGATTTTGACGATTGTGAGAAAGCGGTTATTAATATTGGTGATGGCCTTTAGGGATGAGAGGCTGTCGGAGCAGATCACGACCTTCTTTGCATTGTTTTGTGCCAGTTCAGTAGCCTTTAAAATTACGAAAGCGTTACCTTATAAAATAAATTTGTGGAATACGAAGAATTCGGGATTTTCTCTTCAGAATTCGACTTATGAAGTTGACGAAGGTGACGCTAAATAATCTGTTGGAGTTATCAAGACATTCGAGTAAACGAAGTTCGACTGTATATCAATCATAATGAAAGTCTGACGTATATGGATCTGTCCATGTTGACGCTTTGCTCAAGGAGTCAATATTGACTGTTCGTGAAGACAACATTCATCTTTCAGTTTTTCCACTTAGGTCTCAATACTTGCAAATGCTTCATTGGGTTCGCGGCGTTCAATCACGTCGATGTCTTCCACTATGCTGACAGTTGAAAGATTGCGCTGGGTTCGACAGAGCTTTGCATTTCGCACGGATGTTAAAGAATTCGCATAGCAGCGCGTTGTCTTGTCTAAACCCTTTCTGTACAAGCTGACGAATTTGGCAGGAGTGTTAAGACTATTCATGGCAGGTTACATATTTGGTGTTCTACAAGCTCGGCGGCATTATAAAGATCGATTTATTCATTTGCCTTAAGCAACACTGATAAGGACCCGATCAGATTGTCGGGAAGAAACTGCAGAGAAGATCTTGCACGTGATGTTAAGGGCACTTGTTCCTCGATGGTTGTCGCAAATTGGTCTCCAATCGAGAGAACTCTTCGTACCTTCTCAACTACAGTATGGTAAGCGTAGCTCTTTATAGAGAAGATAAAGAATACTTACATGCTTCTCCATAACTCATTTAAGTTTGAAAAGGAAAAAAGCTTAATAAATTCAACAGTTTTATATATTCTTTAATTAAAGCTACAGCTTTCAGGTACAGTGTCAGTCTTTTAAATAAGTTTCTGGTTGTGGATTGAACGACAGGAATAGATGAATGTCCCGTCAGTTATTTCTGCTGCCTATGGTTCCTCCAGTCAGTCGACCTTAAAATGTGAAAACTCATTTAAAACAAATTCAATAATTATTTAAGAAAGGCCTTAAGATACTGAATATAACTAAAAATTGTATTATTTGTTGACCTAAAATAGTGATCCCCCGCTTATGATAATCTGAACCATCAAAAAGATTGATTCATGTGCTCTGCTCTACTCAGCGGAGGATAACCATTATCCAAATGAATACGAATTCAATGCATAGCTCGATAGGTGTCGAAACCTATCATAAATTGAAGCACACTTCAGTTAGTGATGCTTTACTTATGACCGCATGTCGAAAGTTAAATTATTTACGTGTATCATCTGTTTGAACGAAACGATTTTCAATTAACTGAAATCTGAGTTAAATACTAATGAATACTTACATAATTTACGATCCGCATGATCGTAAAATAAATCTTACATAACGATATATGCAAGATACCCTGATGAGTGCTGTGTTAAAGAGCCGACTGGTGTTCTGCACAAGTTTCAAATGAAACAATCGAGAACTTCTCTTATCCGTAATACGCAAATGTACTCCATTCAACTGTGAGTATATCATTAGTTGTAACATCTTACGATGGCTTATATATTTTGGACGCAACTAAAACGCCTAAGTTGGATGATATAGGAGATCCGCTGATTGTTTTCGTGTCTGTTGATCTGATTTAAGTGTTCCAAACGCATTTTTTTTTTAGTTTCATTTGTAGCAACTTGGTGGACTCTATTTTGAATTGAATTCTTGCGAGTGATTGGAAGTTGGTTCAAATGAATACTGTGCACGATAACCGTTGATCGATTTATATATTTGAATTCATTAAGGAATCAAAACAAAAAATTCGCCCTTTGCAGGGGCATAGAATTGTAGGTCCCCTCTTCTTGTGAGGGAACAATAGCACGCACAACGCCAGTGATTGCTGCTGAAGCTAGGCCCAGGTTCACCTCGGTATGTAGCACCACCCATGTGTTATAATGGATTGTATGTGTGTTTTTTTTTTTAAATATGTATATTTGATCAGGCACCGTGGGCCACTGTAGCAACAGCCAATAGTTGAAGATGTCGATGTCGCACGTAGTTTTGTACAATGTTCTGTGCACGCGCTTGGCAGAAACTGCCTATGTTTCGACAAAAAATTAGCCGAGAACGATGTTGTTCGTGTGTTCAGTTTTCATTGTTCGAAATCTGTTCGGCGTTCATCGCCAGAAAGCATGCATATCAACATAATTACAAGAGATAAAGTGACTTTGCCATGCATCGCAACGAGAACGTGAGAATTAGATGAAAGCCATTTGAACAGAGCGCACTTAGTCTCTTGTTAAACTTCAAACGACGAATGCAATCATCCCGACACTAGCTTTCAACAGACGCCGTTTAAATGAATGCAATGAAACTCATGACAGTTTGGGGCAACGTAAAGCACAACTGAATGAAAATTGTGTGATTTCCAGTGTTCTTTCGAATATTAATTGACGGCCAGTTAAGCAGAAATCAATTTAAATTTGCATTAGAGCACTAAGGCCAGATGCATGCCAGCCAGAATATGCAGCTGAGATCGAAACGCAAACATTGTAAGAAGTTACGCAACACGAATGCGATGGGCAATCACAAAATGAAACTTGTTTGCTCTTATGTGTCCGAATGACTACAAGAGTGCGAAAACTAAGAATAAAATGTATTGCCGAATGTATTTCTTTCTAAGCGTTTTCCTAGATATCGTCAGGACTGCAAGCGCGTGCAATTTTGAACAACGACGAACAGGCTATCATGGTGAGAGTTCGGGGAGGTCGTTACCCTCAAGTGTTTGCACAAAGAATGGTGTATGTAGACGTTACAAAAGAAGGAAAGGTCTCTGAGGCTGCTAAAGGTTACAAAGTATCACTTTCAACTAATATTAACTCTTGGTGTCTACAATCAGTCAAATGCTCAACATTTCAAATTCTATCAATTCGCAGGCGGCACTTGCCTCGCAAGTCGCTCAACTCTCGTCTGAACACAGAGAGAGAGAGAGAGAGAGATAGAGAGGGCAGATACGATTGTAAATTTTTGCAATAAAAGTCAATTTTATATAGAATTTATTTAAGAGACGTATTTATTTGCTGCTTCATCGGGAAGTAAGGATATTCATGGAATGGTACGATCTGATAAAAGTAGGCGTAACCTCAAAAATATACATAAGTACATTTATTGAATTGATTATCTAACGCAACACAAAATTTACATTAATTTACTATGCATATTGGTAATGTACAATACGGTAATCTAATATACCGTTTGCAGTTGTGAAAAATAAAATAAGTTTATTTCGTTGGATTTTTGTTTGTTTTTTTTTTTTTTCTGTCGTCTCATTTATGAAAAAAAAAGAGAAAATTAAAATATATTTATTATGATAAATAAAAGTAATAAAGAACGAAATCAAGAGCATTTACGAACTCAAACGAAGGGATTACAACGCTCAAGGGACGTTCGAAAAGTTACATCAATTATTGGACAGAGGTTATATTTATGTGATTAGTTTCAGATGAGTGATTTTGTTTGGTTATTATTTCGTCTGCAGGGAAGTAGGGAAGCTGCTAACTGACCGCATGACAGTGCCGCCGTTCCCTATCCACTGGTTGATAATATATTTATTATTTTACTAACTTTGTAATTTAATATATTTGCTTGTTCTTTGTTAAAGATACTTTTCAAGTTTTTAATTTTATGTTTTTTTTTTGTTTGTTTGTTTTTGTTTTGTGTTCTTGTGGTAAGAACCTCTACACTAATTGGGTGTAGTGCATTTAATATAAGTTGAGTTAATTTATTTTCACCATTTAATAGCGACGATTCGACATCATATTTTGGCGTGGCCCATTGCTATAAAAAGAGTAATTCGTAAAAAAATCGATTTGATTAGTAATTCTGCAAAAGTCTGGTGATTGTTTTTGTTTTTAATTTGATTTCGCGAAAAGCTTTTTTTTTGTTGTTTCAAGAATAATTTCTTGTGTAGAAGTTGAGAAGACGTGTGTTGAGAACGCTTGCGAAAACGGTTCAAACGTTGAGTTATAACAGAAAGATATTGCTTTTTTCGGCTTTACAATATTGGCATTCCTTGATTGTTAGGTAGTGCAATGTAATGTCGTTTTGAACATTAGACTTACCGGTTGTTCATGTTTTGTCCGCTGTTTAGGGTGGGGAAGTCCTTAGCAAAGTTGGGAGGATTGATTTGGCCACCGCCCATGTTGTTTCGATTGTTGTTAGCGCCTAGATTGCCCATATTATTGCCTCCCATGTTGTTCCGATTATAGCCGGCATTATTTTGATTTGAATTTCCTCCTCCAACGGCTCCACGATTGTTGCCAAAATTATCATTGAAGTCATTACGCATGCGATTGTTTCCCCTAGAAAAAGAAATGATTTGTTTTTGAAATCTGTGATGCTCCCGAATGATATTAGAGGTTCCATTGGAAGACGGACTTCCTTTTTCCGAAAAAGGTTTAAGCATGTACAACAAGCAACCTTCGATGAGTGTACTATTGTTCTTCCACGAATGAATGTGATATTCACTCACGTTGACTCGTATGTTTGAGATGTTGAACACTTTTAAATACCATCAGTGGTATAAGAGAGTTGAAGCCGCCCCAGAGACCAAAATTAAGGCCTTGTAGCATTCACAGCACGTGACTGGCAATGTCGTGCATCACATCCGGGATTTTTCAACACGTGGAAAATCTGTGCTAGTATAACCGCATTTTTTTTCATGCGTTTTTGAACACAAGCATCGGCGTCTCTCAATTG
This sequence comes from Eristalis intricaria, assembly GCA_964034865.1. Lineage (NCBI taxonomy): Eukaryota > Metazoa > Arthropoda > Insecta > Diptera > Syrphidae > Eristalis > Eristalis intricaria. The sequence continues at coordinate 128,921,768 of OZ035873.1, forward strand.
TTTTCTTCCGCTCGTGCTTTTTTGGCTGTCAAAAAATACACGACATCGATGACATATTGACGTTTAAGAACAGCAGGTACTGCAGTTCACTTAAGGTAGAACGTACGGTCTACAATCTGCAATAATGAACCTGCCTAACTTATTCCTTTGTCAATCTGACGTTTATGAAAACACCCTAACTTTCTTCGGGACGAAAAAACCACTGATGCAAAAAATAATGGAGTACGCAAAAACAGGAGGCCTTGGCGGAAGGATTTACAACGACGTAGCACTCGGAAGCAATTTAAGGAAACCAAGGCCCCGAAAGAAAACCATCATGTGGTGTAGATGAGTTCATCAAAACAGGATTAACGAAGTCTACCTATGCTCTTGCTCTCAACCACTTCATGCAGCCTTAACGTCCATTTTCTGAGAAACTCAATTCATCCCCTTAATATCGTTACCCCTGTTTCCTTCGCTCTTAGTGCGGGGATGATAGTCACCATAAAAACGAATCGAAACCGTTTTCACGCGCGGTTTAATGAGATAGAGGAATAAGATACATACACTCTAATAAAACGTACTGCATTTTGGTTTTGTAAACAAAACACTTGAGTCTCATAAAACCAGTCGCTGACTTTAGCCTTTTTTGGCGAAGATTTACTATACTACAAAATCAGTTAAACAGGAACTAAATACCACAAAAAATTAAAGAAAACTTTTGTTACTCACATAATTCCATTTCCGTCCATGTTTCCTGGTTTAGCGGCTCTTCTGGTGAACATTTCATTTGCACCACCCATTCCATGATCGCCGGTGTTTTGCTGTTGTCTGCCCAAGTTGTTTCCGAATCCAGAGTTACGATTGTTTCCACCCATGCTACCTTGGTTGTTCATACCACCCAGTTGTGAGCTTCCGCCGCGCATGTCAGAGTTTAAGTTACCGAACTTTGGATTGTCATTGAAGATCTGACGTTCGGGCAAAGCAAAGCCTCGCCTGTCCTGGTTGCCCATGCCGAAGTTCCCTCCGCTTTGGAAACGATCGTTACCAGAATTTTGGTATCTATCATTGCCAGAGTTTTGGAATCTATCATTGCCAGAATTTTGGAATCTGTCATTGCCAGAGTTTTGGAATCGGTCATTGGTAGAGTTTTGGTATCTGTCGTTACCACCACCGCTGCCTCCAAGAGTGTTGCCAAAGTTTCCGTGATTCGAGAAGCCCTGATTTGCCATGCTGTTCAGGTTGGACAAGTTGTTAATGCCCAGGCGGTTGTTAAGTGGAGGGTCGTCATTGAAGTTTGTGACTGGGATGTCTTCGTCGAAGTTGCGGTTAATGTTTGAATTCATGTTACCACCGCCATTTGGACCGCGGAAATTGCCGGCATTACCTCCCCATCTGTTATCGTTTTGTGTTCCACTTGATAAACTGTTTGCAAAGTTCCGTGTGCTCTGGTTCACCGGTAAGTCGTTGAAATTCATATTTCTATTTCGGTTACCGGCATTGTTGCCATCTCCCCCTCCACGGTTGTATGGAGCCGCGTTCCTGTGCTGCCTGATGGACTCATTTCGTACCGGGCCTCCACCGGCATTGCCTTTGTTCTGGATTCGTCCAGCAATACCCTGATTTCCACCACGAACATTGTCCTGGACTGGCGCACGATTGTTGTTATTCGGATTTGGCGCGCGAGCATTGCCTTGAATAGGCCCTTTGTTGGCGTTTCCTTGTTTTGCAGGGCGTTCTGCACTTCCCTGATTTGGAGTTTTCTTGGTGTTGTTCTGATTTCCGGTGCGATTCACATTACCTTGACTTGGCTGCCTGTTTGGTTTAGGTTGGTTTTGAGCACGATTTGCTGGGGCTTTGGGTGCCGATTGTGTTCGGTTCGCGCTGTTATTGCGATTGTTTCGGCTGCGATTACGATTACGTGCATTGCGAACTACACCATTAGCAGCATTACCCGCCGGAGGTTGATTCGGAAAGTTCTTACCACCACCACCAACACGACGTGGTACGTTTTGAATAGGTTCGGGGTTTAGCATCTTATTCATCTCTTCGAACACTGCGCTGCAGAGTTGTAACGCGTCTTTAGTGGTGTTCTCGTCGACTCCGTCGAATTTGAGGCCCTTTCCACCTCCTCCTCCTACACGAGGCATACGCCCTCGGTTGCGATTTGGCCCTCCGCCACCGGCAGATTTTACAACACCGCCGCCCCCACCACCACCACCGACATTACCAGCTTTTGGATTTCGTTCTCTTATGCGGCCGGGCTCAACATTGATGGTTTCGCCCTTGAACTCAGTAGCGTTCAATGCCTTAATAGCCACATTGGCCATTTCTCCAGTTTCCATATGCACAAAACCACAGCGATTCATCACATCACATTCGGTAACAACGCCAAACTCTTCGAACAAACGACGTAGCTCCTCCGGCTTGCACCCTGATGGCAGACTTCCGACAAAAATTTTTGTAGTCTAAATAGGATCACACTCTTAGAAAAAAAAACTTGCACTCTATGTATTAAATATATTACTTACCATTTTGCGCTGATTGTGTGTTGTTTCACTTTTATTTGTTTAATGAATATAAATCGTTAAAATAGAATTTGACCGCCAGAAGAAGAAATATTATGCATACAACTTTCTTTCAATGAAAACAAAATGGCGGCCGGCATTTAGCTTAATTGCATTTAATGCCTACGTCAAGTGATGCCAAGTCTAGATAATCGCGGACTCGTTACACTTCTCGAAATAATACTTTGGAAATAATTATAATTCTTTTTTCACGAATTTAGTAAAACTGCCATTTTTTGTGAAGGGGATGAAAAATACCTTCATAATTACATATATCCCAATTTCAATCAGCAGCTTATTTGCTTACAAACTGCATATTAATATAGTAACTTGCACCAAATAGTATGTGTGTGCATTAGAGTGCGTTCACACTTTGGTGTAACGAAAATACACGTCTACACTTTTACGAAACTCAATCCAACGAAGCGCAGATATTTCTCACCCCTCCCATTTCCCGCTTGGGAATGTTAATGTCTTCTTTTGGATTGGACATTGGCATCGGCTTATCACCAAGTATGATTCAAGTCGACTCGACAGACCGGCACCCTACTTAAATTGTCTAGACCTTTCGGGAAAAGGAGATCATCCCAATCACACGATTAATACCAGCATGTTGAAAGTCATGAAGTTCATTCTGAGGTGAACCGTACTATCGGCTATTGAATGCGATCTTCGAGACGAGGCTAATGGCATGTTCTTTCGATTGGTTGTTTTTATTTTTACTGCTGCTCGATAATCAGCTGAGTTGCGAGGGCGTAAAGTGAGTAAATAAACTCATCTTGTTGTCTGGAGCTCAGTAAGTCATGAGGTTTATCGTATCTTTTGTCTGGCTATGCGGTGTCTGGGCAGTCATTGAACAGACAAATGTTTTTTTTTTTAGGAATTGATGGGGAATCTAAAAATAAGAGGCAATGAACTCGAAATTGTGAGAAAAAACGATCACGCTCCTCGCTATACTTCAAACTGTACTCATCGTTTTACCATTCTGTGCAAAGATTTGGTATTGTTGAATGGAGATGAACATGTGTGGGCCAAGTGTTGTCTGAAGTGTAGCATGAGTGGTAGAAAAGTAGATGTACAGACGGCATTAAAATATTTTTATCTTTCGTAGGTGACTACATTTGATCTTTGTAATGCTTTTCAAGTTATTTCCTTTTCAGGATTCGTCATCAAAGCCATCTTTATAGTTTCAGTGTGTACGTCAAATTTTCATAGCTCCTATATTTATGAAGCGGTAAACTTGATTTTGGAAAATATTTACTTTATGCTTACGTCTCGATTTATCTGCCTGGACATTTTAAAAATGTGGGCTTAACGCAGAAGTGCATCGACAAAATCGAGTGAGTTTTTGACAGGTATTCATGCATTTTTATAAGTCTATTGTCGTCCGAGAAAACGACATAAAAACAATATATTCAAACAATTATAGTGGACAAGACTCGAAGGAGATAGAAGTCGGCTTTCTACAGTAGTTAATTTCTCTTTCTATATCTGCACTTGGAGAATATGACGCAGGAGTGACTGGAAGGAGTAAAAAAAACTTCCAGTGCCACCAAATTGGGGTATAATTATAGGCGCAACGGCTAAAGATGACATTGTGATTTTCGATATTAACTTGCACCTTTGACAGTGAAGAAAATCGTGAACAGTCTTGGCAAATGAGTTGACACTGTGATATGGAAAGTGGACAGTACACTCAGTTCAGTGCAGTACGTTTCGTGTTGAAACAGCAAAGTTTTATTGTATTTATTGAAGCACAGAAGGTCTGAATCTCAACTGGTGCCTTCCATCGTTGACAGTCCTGGGCACCTTGCTTCCAGTCATTAAGACGAACCATGCTTGCGTTCACGATAACCGGTTTCCTCTTGAACCAGAAGGGATCAGAAGACCCTACTAGAGAGAGCATTGGTGTCCATGTGGTCGTCGCCTTGTCACGACATTGATCGTAGAGTTCGTGGTTGTCTCTTTTTCTCCATTCAACTTCCTCGCAGTCGGAACCATATATCCGACGTAGAATTTTTCTTTCGAAGGAGCCAAGAATCTTCTTTTTTTCTTTATTTGGCGCTACAGTCTGGGGTGGTACTGGGCCACAACCAACAAGCCTCTCCAACTATCACGGTCTGTCTCCAGTGCCGCCCGTCAAGTTGGTTGAGGTCTTTCTCCACCTGGGTGAGCCACCTTAAACGCGGGCGTTTTCTGTTACGTTGTCCCACTGGTTCGGAGTCGAAGACTCTTCGGGCCGGAGCTGAGTTTTCTATACGCTCTACACGGCCTAACCATCTTAGGCGTTGGATCCAAAGACGCCTGACTGGACTCATGTCCCTGTACAGCCCGTACAGTTCGTTGTTGAATCTTCTCCTCCAAAAACCGTCAACTCAAACATGAACAAAGATCGCACGCAGAGCTTTTCTCTCGAAGAGACCAAGGACTTCCTCATCCGCTTTTGAGATTGTCCATGCCTCCGCGCCATAGAGCAAGGCAGGAATGATCAAGGTGTTATATAATGTTAGCTTGGCCTTTCGAGAGAGGGCTCTACTACTCAATTGCCTCTTGAGCCAATAGAAACAGCGGTTGGCAAGCGTTCTGGACGTGCCTCTAGTGTTGGCGTGTGAGTCTTGCACGATCTTCTCCAGGATGATGTTAAAGAAGTCACGTGACAGCGCGTCGTATTGTCTAAAACCTTTTTTGACATTGAAAATCTCAGTGAGTTCGTTACCGACCTTCACGAGTTTGGCAGGAATGTCAAAACTAGACATGGCGTTGTATAGCTCGTCTCTATGCACGCTGTCATATGTGGCATTGAAATCGACAAAAAGGTGGTGGGTGTCGATTTGCATTTCTTGTGTCTTTTCCAGAATCTGCCGTAGTGTGAAAATCTGGTCGATGGTGGACTTCCCTGGCCTGAAGCCACATTGATATGAACCTATCAGGTTATTTATAAACGGCTTCAGGCGAGTACACAAAACGGCGGAGAAGATCTTCTAAGCGATGTTCAAGAGACTTATCCCTCGGTAGTTGGCGCAGTCAAAGGGGTGTCCTTTCTTGTGGATCGGGCAAACGATAGTGAGTTCCACTCGTCGGGCATGCTTCCCTCCGACCATATCTTACGGATGAGCTGGTGCATGCGCCAAACCGGATCATGTCTAGCTGCCTTAAAGATTTTAGCGAACAGTCCGTCCGCACCGGCAGCTTTGTAAGACTTCAGTCTTGATATTGCTATCTTGACCTCGTCTAAGTCGGGAGGACGGAATTCTCGTCGATCATCGTCGATATTGAGTTGAATATTATGCTTGACAGCTGTATTGGTGTCATCATCGCCGTTTAGCAGTCTGCAGAAGTGGTTGTTCCAAATTCTCAGTATCGACTGCGACTCTACTAGTAGTTGTCGAAAATTCCGACTAATAGTGTAAAAAACTACATATACAGTGTTGGAAACAGAATTAGCACTCTCGATGAAATCTGTACAAAAAGTATGTATGGCTTAAAATACAGCATTGTTTGGTCTCATCAGACATGAAAATAATTCGTTCGATCGCTATAAATGAAATAATAAGTAATTCCAGCAACAGACTTCATTCATTCCACAGATCTTCAGATTTTCAGGTCGTATTATGAGCGGTGGTCACAGAATTAGCACACATACAAAAAATACATTTTTTTAAAGAATAAGATTCCACAATTTTCAATATTTAGTTGGGTACCCCTTTTGTCTACCTGAAGTTGACGTGAAATGCTTTCCACCAATGTCTGACATCTGTGGGTTAGAATAGAGTTCCATCTTTCCTAGTAAAGAACCAAAGCTCATCCAAATGTTTTAGTTTCTTCAATCCGATAAAGGATTCTACGTCGTTCCAAAGATTCTCAATTTGGCTTTAGATCAGGACTTGGTAAAACATTATTTTTTTGGCTATTAATCCAGCATTTTACAAGCCTTGAAGTGTGTTTGACATCGTTATCGTACATAAAAGTCATTGGCAAATTGACATCAGCTAACGCTTCCATATGATCTTCCAATATTTGCTTATAGTGGTGCTCATCCATTCAGCCGTCGATCTTAACAATGGGAGGCACACCATGCTATGAGAATGCAGCCCACACCATAATGCACCCGCCACCATGTTTGACCATTTTTGCAGTGTAGCGTGGATTAACCTACTGCATCTGTGGACGCCAGTCATAACGCGAAGAAGAAGTGATTCAATTTCTATTCGTCATTACACAAGACATTCTTTCAGAGTGATACAGGCTTATTTCCATATGTATAGTTCGTTACCGCACAATTCACATCAACTAACAATGAAAGAATACATAAAATACCAAGAAATTCAAAGCATTCTATATGCATTCTATATGCTGGAAGCTTAAGCTTTGTTATCAGACTCAAGATGAAACATTCCATGAACCAATTCCAAGAACTGATCAGTGTTCTTTCTACGAAATGTCCCCGTCCTTATGATGAAATTCCAGAAAATTATTCAAAATATGTTATTCAATTAATAGTAGCTTTTATTTTGCTAACATCGAAAGCCGATCGATATTTGGTCGATCAACATCGATAAACATCGAACATCCCTAGCGGGAACCATACACTTTCCTCCGCGGACGACATACTGTTCGTAGCTGCGAGTACTGGAATAGAAGTTCAATGCGTTAAGGCTCGCCTCCAAGCATTAGACCGTTAAAAGAAGTCATAGGCTGAGGAATGTACCCTTAAATCAATGCCTCCTTGTACAAGACATCGTCAGGAGATATTTCTTGGCCCTCCGATTAAGGTCTACGCTGGAGACGGAGACATTGTCGAATAGATTGCTATCTGATAATTATGGATTATCAACAACTTGTTGTCATTCCAAGCTATTTGAAGTCGGTTCCAGTGCACCCTGTTTGTTATTTTGTTTTCTTTTCCGGAAGTGAGTACAGTCCACCACACATATTTCAAAAAAAAAAAATCAACAACAACTTAGAGGACCCTGTCCACTTCAACTTTCACATATTCCCCCACAACCAGTGCTACACAAATACCTTCCACTACTAATAACAGTCGATAATAAGTGAAAACGAAAAGTTGAAAAGTCCAAAAGGTGAGTCGCCAGTGATAACACACGCCGGCTTCGTGTTCTTATCTGTACGTACACAAAACATCTCGCCTTAGAGGTCAAGACTTGCATTCATCGCCGCGATTTGTCTGTACATATTCAAGTATACATGCGCTGCTATCGCATAACGTCCGAAGTCGACTTGAAGATTTTTATTAAAGGAATCACTTCCAGGAGAACAGCTTTAGTTTTTATTGTGAGTTTTTTCGAAACGGTTGTACCTCAAATTTGGGATTCATTCAAATTTTATTTTTCAGTTTAATTGGTGGATAATTACGAAGAAACTCAGCTGAAAGGATTCATTTTTGAGTTTTTTTCTTAAATTATTTGTCTTGTCAAATATGGGTTAGTAGATACTGCTGGTCAATTTGGTTTTGTGTTTTGTTTTGAAAATACGAGTGTGCTCACACGAATGCGGTGACAGTGAAGTGAGGTGTTTGCAATTTCGAAACAATTGGTTTGAGTTCTTGTGTGTATGGTTTATCTTTGTGTTATTGTGAGGTCTTGGGAAAGGTTTTAATTTACCCTATTTAAAGACACGATTGTCGGTATACGATTTAGTTTGCTTATGTGTAAACTAAATTTTTTTACATTAGACAAAATATCAAGCCGGATTACTTTGACGATTTACTTTATTCTGTTCTTTCTTCTTTTGGTTACATTTATGTTTTTTAGCTGGCAAAAAGAATGATGCTAGCTGAGTAAAATCTAAAATAAATAAAAAAGGAATGTAAATTGATTTGGACAGAGTACAGTGTGTTGGAAAAGTTTTGTGTCGTGTATTTTTTTTAATTTTATATTTAGGGTAACGGCATTAATGGTTGGCCCCTCTCTAGTGTTCGTCCACTTTCACCCTTTTCGTCCTATGAAATAAGAAAAGGCGGCATTACAATCAGGAACATGTTCTACATCTACCAAAAAATTTAATAGTATTACGTAATTACTTCAGCTGGTAGATTCACATCAGTCAGGGTACAGACAAGGAATTGGCCATTTCTTATTTTTTAATTAATTGTGCGTGTTTACAAAAATGTAAATATTTCCTGAAAATAACACGTTAATGATTGGGCATAGTTATTAAAAGCTGTTAATAATAATAATATTGATGGCGGTACTATGCTATTGTTCTTTCACGAGTGGAAGGGACCTACAGTTTAATGCCGACTCCAAACGGCCAAGTTTGAGAAGCTTTTTCTAGACAGGCATACTCTTTGAGCATTGTCAGTGACTCGAAAGAGGTGGAGCCGTGAATTTTAAAAAAAGGTGGTAAATTCGGGTATGGAACCTGGCACCCTCTGCGTAGGAGTCGACACATTTACCCACTACGCCACAGGTTAAAAGCTGTTGAAAAATGTTAGTAGCAGTGGCCGACTACTAGCACTCAATTGAATGCGAATTTCAGTCGTCGGCCGTTGATGGCCGAGCACTATTTTGGTGAACTGTGATGATGTGATGTTGTAAAAAATATAGCGTGTGATTCTTGTCCTCCGTGTTTCTACCTAAAATACACTTTCTTGAAAGAACTGTTATGCCGATACATCAAACCCGGGTTTTGCCTGCCAATTTTCTGCAATTTAGATTACTTTTTTATTGAAAATTGAACTGTAAATACCTTTTTGGAGCTTAATAGGTATGAATTTGTTGTTTTTATTAATTATCTCAGTTTTAATTATTAATCTCATAAGCTATTAGTATTGATTTGCTTTAAGGTCAATGACAATTGTTCACTTTTATTACTTATTACCCAGCAAGCAAAAATCGAATTAATAAGGAACATTCTGCCCTTGCTTTGAACGAAATGTTGCCAACTTAGTGCCTTTTTCATATATTTTTTTTTTACTTTGAGCTTTTCATGCTGAGCACTAAAATTTTGTGGCCGACCACTAGCGTCATAAAAATGACGACTTTACTTTATTGTGATAGTTTCTTAAAACCATTAGGTGCTAAATTGAAAATTCTATTATTTATTTATTAAGATTTTGTTCTCGCATTCAATCACATTCTATAAACTTTTTTTCATAAAATACTTTAGTAACTGGACAAGAGCAAAGTGAACAAAAAAGTTAGGTGGCCGACCAGTAGTGACCTTACCCTTACTACACTAATTTATCAAAAAGATGCGTTTGTGTTGTTGACTTGTGGATGAATCTCTCCAATATAAAAGGAATATTAAAAATCAGAAACCATAGTTAACCAGGCTAGGTCTTGCTTTATGCTTACCACTTAAGTCGAGTTAACAGCTTTTATTTCATAAAATGTTCTCTTACTTTACGAATCAATCAGGGAATTTTTGATTGAGGTCTGACAGACTCCTCAGATATCAAATACTATAGAGAATGACGACTTCTACTCTCTTGTCCCTTTAAAATGTTTGACAGCGTTCGACATATAGATAAACCGACGTATATAGTCTTATTACCATGATTTCGTGGATAACTGTCAAAATGTCACTCAAATTTGTCGATGGACAAGGTCGCTTTATTCATGACTTCTGCCTCAAATCTCTTAATTTGTCATTACATAGACTCTAGAAGTAAACCAATATAAGAGACATGGAGAACATCATGAAAACAATGTTTAATGTGAACGAGAATCTGTGAATCTAATATTGATCATTATCGACAAGCTTATTTACTTATGAGGCCGGGGACCCATGGGATCAGAGCTTGAGCAATCGTTGTCTTCTTGCATCTTGCATCCGCAATGACCGGGTATTTGTGTCGGAAATTTGGTATTCCTCTCTTTCTCTAACCAGGAGGCTGGGATTTGAAGACGCTCTTAGCTGGAGCGCTGGCGTCCATGCGCTCGATGTGGCTGACCTAGTGCAGTCGACGTATCTATGCCTTCCGGAGTACATCCACATCCTGGGATGCCTCGTAGAGTTCGCGGTTGTATAGAATGTTTCTTTCGAAGGCACTAAGAATCTGGTCTGTTAGGGTTCAGCTTTCTGCTCCTAGCAGGACTGGGCAAAAAAAGAGTTTTATAGAGTGTTTCCAACTCCCAAAGTATCCGCAATTGCTTCTGATTGCAACTTAAGCAACTACTTAATAAAAATTCTTGCACCAACTGACATTTATGTTTACAGAGAGCTCCAACTTAAGTAGGCAAAAGTGAACGAACATAACAAATGGCCCAAGCGTTCAATAAGTTGTGTCATTTCTTTTTACTAGCCTACTTTCTTATGTTCACGCAGCACTCCGCACGTTCATTATAGCTTGTCCTTAAAGATGATTAATGATTATGGGTTTTAATCTCAAAACTGTCTGTAACAATTCCCGTGGTTTTTTTTTGTTTGTTCTTGAGACCTCGAAGATTCGACTTCGAAACGAGACGTTGAAGTGCAGGAAATTTGGAAGTGTCTGCTATGTTGCATCGAACTTAATTTATAAGTGATGTCAATGCCATTGAAAAGTGCTGTTAAATAATTAAATCATTTGGGATGGTAATTCTTTTAAGTTCATTCAAAACAGTTTAAAAAACTGGCTTTATTTAGTTCTGTCTGAATTCAATTGCGCGTCGCTCGTGTGTGGATGAATTACTTTAGAAAGCGAAAGCCTCGCGCGTATTCGAATTTGTTGACGCGAAGTAAGGCAATGCTAATCTAACAAGCTATAGACAGACTGATACATAGAATCAAAATTTTCCAATAGGTTAGGTAGAGGGACTCCTAGTGCATTCACCAGCACTCTTAGACCATGTTGGTCCATTGTGATACCCACAGTTAGACTACTACCATTGATTGACCACTCCACTGATGCTGTTAATTTAATTCCAACGCCAAATGGTGACTGGACGAGATTTGTAAACCAGATAAAAGCGTATTAACTTTGCTTTCACCGGGATTCGAACCGGGTTGAGTGCCTGTCCCTGCTAATCAGGGAAAGGCACTCAACCAACTGCGCCATCCAGTCGTCTATACCTTGCGAGAGGTCTTGCAGGTTTTTGTTATCTTAATTAACCGATTTTTAAAGTTCCATTCATATGAACCACACGCTGCACGAACTTTCAGAAACAACAATTTTTCAGTAAATATAAACAATAAGCAAAACGCAATACACAATTAAAAAAGCCAAAAGCGATCCACAAGTTCACGGCCAACAAATTCGCGATAAAGTGCATTTTCTGTGCAATTCTCTGCGAATGAGAATCTGCATGGGATCCCCATGAAGATTTCGCGATTCTTAAGATCCAAGCCCATAGAATCTTGCGTTCTGTTGACAATCCATAAGCCCAAATGAGGTGGAGAGAGATGGCAAATGCGGCCCACAAGTGGATTACATCAAGACGAATGAAGTTGGTCAACTTTCAACTTTTTTTGCGTTTGACAGATGTTTTCATCGAAATTTCTTTGGGTGTTATAAGTTTGAATCACAAATGAAGTATTACAGAGACGGCCGACTTCATAGCTGATTGTCCATCGACGAATTTGAGAGCCTTTGGGAGATATTCATGAATTTTTCACGATTATTCGTGAATGCCGTCCTCTGATTGGTCTTTTTGCTTTGAAAAAACTATGTAAACAGTTGTCAAAAATTTAAAGTGACAAGGGAGGTAGAAGTCGTGTATCTCCGTAATACTTCATTTCTACTTTCTGCCTTCAGCTTTTTGTGCGATTGGCAGATGTGTCCATGGAAATTTCTTTGGATGTTCCTTATAAGTTTGAATGAATGAATACATTTTAATTTGTTTATAATTGTGTAATTCCTAATAATTCAAGGCAATTCAGTCTCAATTTGACGTTTCTTAACGCGGAGAGACCGTGAGACGACTTTTTAAAAATATGTGCATTTTGACACTGTTTATATTTTCTTACGACTTTTGGAGACTATTTTATAAGACACATTTGTTCCATGTATAAGATTCGGAGTCGGGTCAGAATCGATCGTTATCCTTTGTAGATTCTGATGAACAGCCACAATATTTGAAATTGACTTGAAAAGGAATTATTAAGTTAAGATCTGGACACAAAGTGCCCATTCTGTAATGTATGTTAACAATTATTTCCGAGCCCAAGTAACCATTTAAAGCAAAAAAAAAAGAAATTTGTTCAAGAAAATAGAAAGATACAACTAAAAGACGCAGTGTTCTTAAGCATGATGACACATAGAGAATGCAGAAATCAAACTAGTTTATGTTCTTCTAACACTGAAACTCTCTGAAAAATAACAATTTTTAAATTAGGTGTCGAATCTTGCAAAGCAACCCTATATCCGGACTCGAAAATTGCTTAACCTGTTCGTATGGTCTATTTATTCTTCACTGAAGTTCAATTAGTTGATGAGGTTATATGTCAATAACTCTTCAACTCTTCTTCAAGTTTGAGAAGATCTATTCGGACGTTTTTTTTTCTGTTTTAGGTAACCATTGCAAGACCAAGACATTAAAAACTACATTCTTCTACTCTGTTAATTAAAAATTTCGAGTTTGTTTGACTTACATAAAAGGAATGTGTATTGCACATGCAACGCACACGATTGGGTCGCCTATTTGCGTTGCGTATAGAATACTCTCTTTGGGATCTAAACGCTCTCACGCAACAGATTTTATTGACTGTCGCCATTAGTGTGTTCATATGAATGTCAGTTAATTGTTTCTCTGCATATCAATCTTTCTACTTGTGATCTTACAAACTGAGAACGCATTACAAAAAGAACCATAGTGTGCTCATATGAACAGCTCTTTAGTATATCCGTTCTTTCGACTTCTTCACTGACTTTCATTGATGAGCTAAGGGCACATGAATAACCATCAGGCAAGTGCGCATGTCCAAGGTGGATTTTGGTGGAATGTATTTGAATTATTTTGTTGGCATAAATTCTATGAGAATTGCGAAATAAAGCCAAATAGCTCTGGTACCGTTTTCCAAAACTTTGAAAATGACACTTATTTCACGACACAACACTCGCCCTCGCAAATCTCTCCTATCGATAATTATTCCCTACTATTGATAGTTTGGCTAACATTAGTACATAGCCTTCCTCTTGTCTTTAATTAAGACAGACCGGTCTAGACATCTCATCCAAGGTGGTACGGAAATCGTTCGCTCTCGTGCATTATTGTTCAAGACCCGTCACGGAACAGAATCACTTCCTAAGACTTGCAGACGTACTTCTTGTCGAGCAATGGAATTAACGATCTCTCATCTTTGCCCGTTGGACTGTGTGATATTGTAAAGCAGACCGAGGAAACCCTAACCTCCTCAATCGGTTTCATATTTGACGTTAGAGGATACGTCTTTCCGTCTGCCGCTGACGCGTGTCGGAAACTCGCTTGCTGGCATAATTAAAATTAATCGCCCATTCTATCAGCATTTCGGCTGGAAAATATTTATCAGCTAAATATAATCCTCCTCGCGTCAAACTGATAACCCCAGTCATTGGCACCAGATTGTATTCAAAATAACTACGCAACATAAACAAAAATCGAAATCACCTAATACGCTATAAAAGGCTCTGCAACTGATCGTTTGGTTCTCTTTTTCTTTCTGTCTCCCCTCTAGCTAATCTTGGACTACAGAGCGCAATGAAATTTCGCCTTGAAGCTGTAGATCGGATTGGCAGCATCCCCATCGTGGAGAGCAGTCTCAAAAGGGCCGAGCACGTCTATACTCGCGTCAAGAATACAAACCGCCTCTTCAATTGGTACTTCGAAACAGCTGAAGCGGCTGTCTGTGCAGCCATAGAGTCCGTACAGCCAGCAATTAAATTGTTTGAAGCACCCCTCAGACGTATCGACGATGTCATGTGCAAGAGCCTGGACATCATGGAACAGCGAATACCACAGGTGTACTTGCCACCCGAAATGGTAAGGACAATCCCAGCAGATGTATGTCTCTAAATTCGTCCGCCCCAACCGGCCAAGCCCAAGGTCTATCTAACCCAGTTAATTTTATTTTCATTGAAGATGTATTGGAACACGCGAGAGTACATGTCCGATCACCTTGTGAAGCCGGTGATAAAGCGGGCCGATTCGGTGAAGCAAATCGGACACGCAGTCCTCGAGAGCCCCCTCACCACGTATGCGGCTGATCGATTAGATGACGCATTCACTGTTGCTGACATGTATGTGGACAAATATTTGACAGTCGACGCTGAACAGGATCAAGTCGATGGTAAGTGCAGAGTGTGCTTGTGCAAGGTTATCGCTGTTCGAGAATGTTAATTGACTTGATAAGACTTTATTTTCGATTGTTGTTACAGCTAAAAACGATGAAAACGAAGCGATGAAAGACTCAAATGAGACGATTGCGATTAAAGCGATTCATCATGGGCAAAGGTTCTCGAGAAAACTGAAACGACGTCTGACTCAGAGGACTGTTGCGGAGGCTAGGGCTCTGAAGAAGCAGAGTAAGGAAGCCATTCATGTTTTACTGTATGCCGCTGAACTGGTATGTTTACTTTAAAAAAAATTATTTTAGTTTTGTTTTTATTCGAGGATGTGAGGATGTGAGAAATTGTGTACTGAGATATTAGGGAATGCTTTCGAGATCTAGCATGTTTCGGAATTGTTTCAATGCAAATCTGCAACTAATCTGTGGATGCATTGCTAGCTTTCTTTTTGATAATAAAAAATGGTCGCGTATTTGTAGCCCGATCGGCTACACCTTGGCTTAAGAATTTTGCTACTTTAAGAAGTTCCAATAACTTGTAACTGAGATAGCATATATTTTTTTTCATATAAAAAATAATTCAATTTAAACGACCTTTACGCCAAGTGACGCCAGTGCAAGTCAATCAATCATGATTCATGAATCAAATACAATAGAGTATTTTATATGAAAGGGTGTAAAGGCGCTGCAATATTTGTTTACAAACTATAATATTAACAAATTTTCGAACGAAGAGGTTGTTAACAGTGATGACTAGTGAAGGGACTTAACATTTTCAATCAGATCTGGGGCCTATTTCATCATGCATTTCATACAATATACAAAACTGTCATACATCATACACATACAAATTTTTGTCTCTAAGATTCCACTTGAAGTATTGTATGATATCTTCTTTGTTGTATGATGTGTATTATTTTGTTAATTTTGAATGACAAATTTCATTGAAAACTAAATTGTGTATTGAATTAAACCCAGTCGTCATAACCAGAGATAAGGGATAATAGCGATATCCAACTTCGGCCATTTTTTCCCCTGGTCCACACCGGAGAAAATGCCAAAGTATTTCTATTCCCTTGTATTTCACAAATACTCTTACACAAATCATGGATCCACCACGCAATGGCCGCCGATTCGTGGATTTTGGTGGGAAATGGCTGCAGATTTGTGAATTTGCCCACAGTCCATGTACGATCCATGTAACAACCAAGGGTCTGTTGTTCGGAGGGTGTTCAAAAGTTGACTCGTATTTTTAAGAGAATTTTCTTACGCTGTTATATGGACTTTCGTGAATAAAAATGTATTGCAATGCCCATTTAACTGGAACAGCCTATTCATAAACCATACCTGACAAATTAACTCGAAAAATGAAGTCCGCCTTATACGCTTAATTCATGGATTCTGAAAACTCATGAATTCAATTTTCATAACTTGATGAGAACAATCGCAAGATATTGCAACTATCACTAATGCATAAAAGGGGTTGTCGAAATTTGCAATTAATTTGTGCCGCTATTTCTGTAAAACGTAAAATGTGCAATAAAACTTATTGTTTTAACTGATTCATGCAAACGCTTTAATAATATATTTTTTATTAGTTACCTAAACGTTTGAATGCATTTCATAGGTATTATTCATATACAAAAAATGTAATATGTTGTGCTTTCATTAATTATGTCCTAATATCTTAAACGGTAACTTGCTTAAATGGGAGTTTAATGATTCGACTTGAACATGAACATAAGCTTTGTTCGTTCGTTTACCCCTCCATACTGTGTTGAAAATTTAGCACCAAAATGTGAAACAAAACTCTCAAATAAGTCCGCTTTCACACTCGCTAAGCTTCGTCGGCGATTTTTTCAAATTCCTTTTTATGATCTCAAGCCACTTTCAATTGTTCTGTTTGAGAGCGGCCTTACACACAGGAAAACATTTGTCGGCGATTTTTCCATCTTGTTGGCAAGGGAGGTGAGACGTGCTAGGTGTATCCCGCGTCTGGTGTGCTCGGGGTTTGCTTTGGGTTTTTCTATTCTCTTTTATCTCTCTTCGTTTTTTCTTTGAGTTTCTCTATTCTTATTTATTCTTATGTTCTCAACGTTGGGTATTGGAAGCATGCTGTACATGTGTGAGAAAGAGATGACGCCTGTGTGAGGGCGGCTAGGAGACAGAAAAAGTTCAGAACTGAGATCTCAATTGCTGAGACTGAACGATTTCCTGTGTGAAAGTGGCTTGAGATCACAAAAGGGAATTTTAAAAAATCGCCGACGAATTTAAGCGAGTGTGAAAGACAGCTTAACGAGCAAATTTTCAAGTAGGAACTCTAATTCACCCAATTACTAAGGTGGGGAAGGGTCTCAGCTGTTTCACAGGAGTTCTTAAGAGTTCACACTCAAAAGCTATTCACAGAAACGGGAAAAAAGGCGTATGAAAAACGCTGTCAGATGAAAGCAAGGTGCAAGGGTTGTAGAAGTTGGATAGCACTATTATCCCTTATCTCTGACCATAACAGTGGATTACAAACACAGAAAAAACTAAATAACGGAGTTCCCCAATAATGAAGATAGATATGTTTTCCAAATTATTGAGATTAATTCAATTGTTTGAAAAGTACATGATTTTTAATAAAAATTTCTTGAGGAACTAGCATTGGTTGTTAATTACATAAACCCAAACATTCTTATTTTTGTGTATTTTCTCTTTTGAAAACTTATTTTTGTAGTGGCTACAGCAGTTTGAAGTGCTGTATGAAATGTATGATAAAATTGTAATAAAACGTTTGTAAACAGAATCATGCAACTTTCCCATATTTGCCATATTTGCAGTGTAAGCTTTAGATGATACATGTTGTATTACAGCGGTTCATACAACAAATCTCAGAAACAGAAATCATACAGCAGAAGTTTCAGAATCATACAATGTGTTAGATGTATGTTTTGCGAAATAAGCCCCTGGATGAAAAAGGGTGCCTATCCTATTAAATTTCAAAAAATTTAACATTCATAACTTCCTTAACCGTATAGTGCACGGTGTTTCATATATGATTCATTACGGTTTTTCGACGATCTTTCATAGAACTCTCGCCAGAATGAAAAACGGTTCCCTGTTTTTTACTCCTTGTACTATTCTCTTGCACGTATGGCCATTTGCGAATTCTGCACACACATATTCATTTTGTAACAAGTTTGACGCGAGTCGCATGTGCATGTGAACAAAAATGTGCCAGTGAAAAAGAATAATATTTTTTTTTAAGTAAGTTGGAAAGAAATGTTTTCATATTCCCCGTGTCATTCATATACAGTGCTCCACAAAAGTTTGCGTACAATAATGCAATTTAGAAAAAAAAAGCGCTGTCATTCACAGCAAAACAACAAGGTGAAAGTCTTCAGTTTTCACAAAATTAATAGATATTGTTGTTCGTCAAAGAAATACAATAACAAAAACCAGAAGTAGTAGCAAAATTAGGGTGGTGAAACTAAATGCAAGGAACGTTACTACAAATCGATAAATAATTGGTGCTTTATTAAGTAGGATATCCACTTATCCTTATGACATTCTATGTCACTTCATTTTCGACAGTTTGCTTTTTGCCAACTATTTCAACTGATACTCAAATGGAATTGAGCCTGGTTTTATCCTCCTCCACCACTCGAAGGATCAGCTCTTCTTCCTATGGCGCAAGAGCGGACCTGGAACTTGGGTTGTTAGTTCTATTCGCCACTGAGCCGAGATAGACGTAGTCACTGACTACCATAAGGCAACAACTCCCTATTACAATGCTTTGTCCAAGACTTCCAAGTTGTATGGATATAGATTTATAATTCTTAAATTTAAGACATGGCTCAAAGCCGTCTGCCCGAGTTTGACAATGCTGTTGATTTGTGTATATTGCCCTTCTGTATTTTAACGCTTTTTGACAATAGGTGCACAGCTTTTTCCAGTCCATACCATCTAGAATCATACACATTCAGACTCCAAATATAAGAAACTAAAGCTCGCCTAAAATCGGGCACCTTCCCAAGAAGTGAAACGTGTCCTCCCTTTCACGCAGATTACACAAAGTGTACAAAACTGGTAGATCTTCTCTGTGTGGTATGAAATTGATGTTCATTAGTTCTCCTCTTATTTTTAAAATTTTACATATTTCCTTAGTCGTGTAGTTATCTCAGAAGTAATTATTTTCGCAAAAGTTGTGGTTAAGTTTAGCATATATTGCCTTCTACCTTTTCGATGTGATGCATTCTCTCATCCAACTTCATAAGTAGGTTCTACAGCTCCTTTTTCCAACTGCGCCGATTTTCTGCATTTAAATTGAGATCGTATCCGCAAGATTGCCTCAGCCTTTGCTATTCTTCAAACCAAAGTATTTTTGCGTCTAAAATAAACTCCACTTCACGCTTTCGTATCAAGCGCCTCATTTATGGGTATCCGCTCATGGTAATAGGAGTATGGACTTGTTAACTTGCCAAAGCGCGCTTCAACAGCCACCATGTCCCATGTCCCATGCCCATTCGTGGTGGCATGAACAAACAAAGCAAATTGACGGACTTTAAAGAAACCGCCCTGAAAGAGCTTAGAAAATCCTGCTGAATAACTCCTCCATTCGTAACTGACACCGTATTTCTAAAATCAACCTTATTCATTTTACAGATCGCAACCGATCCAAAAATGGCTCTGCAAAAGGCTCGTGAACTCTGGGGATACTTGAGCCAGGATGAGCCTGAAAACCAGGCTCGTCCCCACAACTTGGAGCAACTGGTGGTCTTACTCACAAGAGAATCGGCGCGCCGCCTTGTCCATTTGGTCAACTTCAGCACGGGTGTAGCTTCAAGCATTCCAAAGTACCGCATGCATTTCCCTTCAAATGACCGCGTGCTTACGTCTTCTTTCATTTCAGGACCTTCGTGCACTCCAGCACCGAAATGCTGCATCACTTCATTTACTTAAACAATCGTGTTTTGAAAGTAAGTTAAGCATTCTCTCTCTCGGATAACGAAGACTTAATCGAACTTAAAATTTTAGATGACGAAATTGGACCAAGTTAAGAACCTTACGAAAGAGGAAGCCGAAGGCTTGATCAAAAAGGCGTTGTCGTTCTACGGAAACCTGTCCAACTTCACATCAACTTATCTAGTGAGTGATTTAATGAGTCATTGAATTGAGCACTGTCTAAAGTGAGTTTTCACAGGAACGTGTTGCTGTCTTTCTGTCGGGTCGGATTGAAGCTGAGAAGATCTCGACCGCTACAACGACAACCCCGAGGAGGAGGATACAGCCACGACAGAATAATTCTCCCACACACAACAACATCAACGGCGTTTACTGAGGAATAGAATTTTGTATTGTCCTTGCCATATCCTGTTTGGTTATAGAGATATGTATTCGCTTCCATATTCGACGCAATTAAATGGTTAGCCAGGTGTCGACTCAAGTCGATGTCAAAAGAAACTGAACGATGTGGAGGGTGTGGTTTTATTTCTAATATTTGGAGTGGAGTGTAAGTAAGCACATGGGAAGAACCAGGAAAGTGAAAAGTGTACGCTTTCGAAGAATATACATGTAGCCAATGTCCTTGCTACAACTCCAAGATCATTCAAGGAGATTTCCATTCCAGTCAGTGTTAGGAGGAAAAGCGCTGCCTGCATGACAACTCTTTGGGATAGGCCACTGCATCCATTACAGAATCTGGCCGTTCACTGATGAAACCACTTCATTGGATTGACGTCAAACACATTTGTAATAATCTCGGGGTTTGAACTTTCCACGGTAAAAACACGAATAACGAGAGAACAAGAGAGCACTGCTGCCAGCCCATGGTAAACTTATCTTTCTGAGGTAAATGATTTTACCGATTTGGTAAAAATTTACATAAGAAATGTGCATTCCTTCGAACGAGATGTGCTTGAAAATTCTACTGTCGCAAGGATTATTCAGTGAAAAGGAACATTTATATCTCGTGAATGTCACTTTAAAATACTGGCAGCACTGCAACGGAGTCCAGTCAGAATACCACGGTTATTTTCAATGACAATAGATCGCAAGGAACTCTACCAATCGACGTCTACCAAACTCCAATCAATCGAAGAAGATTGGGAGGGCAATCGAAACAAGCTGCGGCTACTGCAGTTCTCGGTGGTTTTGTTATACACACAACTTAGACAACACCTTGTTCCAGGCAAAAACATGCAGATTTCCAGTTTTCCACTATTTGACTTTATAAAGGAATTCCCCAAAACTCGATCAGCAATTAACAACAGTCCATTCGATGTACTGAACCAAAAATCGATAATCGTAGTAGTGGTCTTAATCTGTGAGAGAGCACTGCAGCTGCATAGCAAGTGTTTCTTCCTCATCCTCGTCTCTGCAGCTTCTGCATAAATCAATAGGTGTGTGTGTTTTTTTTTTGCAAGCGTATATACGCTTAATTTCAATTTGCATGTAAAATCCACTAACAACAAATCCCATATCCGCTTGAGTTGCTCATCATATCTATCGCCGCATATGAAATAAGCGCGGATAAAAACAATGCTGCCAATCATTATTGAATTTTTGATTTTTCATTCATTGTTTATGGCTGAATCACAATAGCTCGGCGCCAGCCGACTTCATGTTACGATGCACTGCGTTGAAATAAATACTCAATTTATCAGCTGTTCTCTCTCTCATCTATCTGATGAAAAATATTGCCGCCTTTCTGTATACGCTCATTTGAAATGACTTTTGTCCTTAAATTATTTTCAATCAGCTGTTTTCGTTTCTTAAATGACAGTTGATACAAAATACTCTCAATTTGGAAGAAAACTCTCAATCTGGGAGAAAATCTCTCTCACAGCGCACCCCTCTGTCAAAAAATATTCAACATGTTGAATAATGACGTGCGACGTGGACTACGTTTTACGTTTTATTACGATCCTCTCAATCTCTCTCATTATTCAATGACGCAGGTCGATGCTGTATTTTGTGCTTGGCCGTTGAATTGTATGTGTTGAAAGCCAACACAAGCGCAAGCACACTATTATGTTTCAGGCATTAAGTTGCTGTATGTTGCTTACATTTGCAAATGTGGTTGATGTATTAGATCATTTTTAATTGTTTTGGCATCCATAAGTATGCAATTTTTTGGTGTACTCAGAGTGTCTCTGCTATACATTCCGTTCAGGTTTCGTAATAGATTATTTTCATTTGATGAAAATTGGTTTTATTTTATAATTATTAAGTGTTTTTGCTTTTAAACGTTACACAACCGCAAACCGAAGATTGTGCCCATTAACGATCAACTATCACCTTACACGATTCACAAATATCGTGAATCACCAGTCCGAACCTCCAGTCAGGAGGACTGTCACAATTGTCACAAATATCGTCGGTGCTGCCAAGATTTTATGATGAATTATTAAGCGCCGAAGATCGTTTTTTTGTGCATTTATAATTTAAGTGTATATACGCTTGCTTGCAAAAAACAGCTATTATAAGGAGGGCCTAGTCTTGAGGCGTGAGTTAAGATGGCACAGTGCCCTGTTCGAATGCCGATGAGAGATCTGAGATTCGTCCTGCTTAAGCTGATCATGGTAAGCGATCGTTAAGGCTAACGATCTAGTTACGTTGCTTGGAGATGAGGCATCCTGTGCCTGATGCCCACCTGCCAACTGCTACGCAGAGGGTGCCAGGTTCAATACCCACCTTTGATAATTCACGGCTCCACCTCTTCCGAATCACTGACAATTCTCAAAAAGTATTCCTGCCTAGAAAAAGCTTCTCAACTTCGCCGGCATTAAGCTGTACGTCCCTTCCACTCTTGAGAGAACGATAGCTCGCATAACACGTGTGGTTGCTGAGGCCAGGTCCGCCTCGAACTGTCGAGCCACACATATTATTATTAGATGCTTTATGGTAGCCATAGGCATGGAGGATGGGTCTCTACCCGGAAAGAGTACATAGTTTGTGCCCTTTCTAGCGAGTTCGTCCACTTCGCAATTCTCTGGAATGTCACAGTGTCCTGACACCCACATATGATGAATGTTAAAATACTTCGACATCTGGTCTTGGAGTTAAAAGTGGCGGGGTTCAGAGATTTGATCGCTGCCTGGCTGTCGGAACAGATGACGTGTTTGATATCACATTGTTTTTTTTTTTAACCAGCAGAGCTTCCTTAATTGTCATAGTTTAAGCCTGAAAGACGCCAGAGTCATTTGGAAAACGTAGAGAAAGCGGGATATTCAGATCCTTGGAATAGACGCCAGCACCCACACCAACATCCATCTTCGATCCATCTGTGAATATTCGCAGTGGACCCTCCAGCGTCTGATGTTCAGACACCCAGTAGGATCTGGGGCTGATGCTGGCTGAGAATTTTTTCTCGAAGATGAGATTAGGTATAGGGAGGTCTGTATCTATTTATCGCTATACGTGTGTAGGATTGTTGAATTTCCAGACCGAAGTTCTTTCCAGTCTTCCATCTCAGTCTGATCGCCGTTCTAGCTGCTGTCTGTCTGCCAATCAGCTCTATCGGTGGCAAGTCAAAGAGTGTGTTTAGTGCTTCAGAGGAGGTAGTCCTAAGTAGTAACGCTCCGCTAATGCATACGTACGCCGTCCTCTGCACTCTAGCGAGGGGTGTGAGGTTGATAAATGGCTGATAAGACAAAACAGCACTTATCTCTCATCGAAAGCACTAGGGCGGGAACATGTACAGCCTGTAATCACATCGCTGATTCAATTACGTTCATCACCCCCAAAGCGACCCAGTCTAAAACAAAATCTATTGCTTTTTCCAATATATAAGTATGTGTGTGTATTTGTATGCATATACTTCTAAGAGGGACTGGAACAAATAAAATCGAAGACATAACATGTGTATATTTGAAACAAATACAATACTTAAAGACAAAAACTAAAAAGACAAACTAACAGTAAGTACAACGGCTTAACATCTTGCTGGGTTACTAGACATCTACACAAGTCCGAGCGACAAGTGTCATTCAGGAGAGCTACAACAGCGACCGTAGAGATCGGAATGCCATAATTGGTCGTAATCCACTTTAGTACACATTACTGCCCTTCTTGGCAGCAACCGGTAACTTCTCGCCCTGCAGGAAGGGGTTCAGGTCGTCCTTCTCCAGGTGGAACTTCTTTGACACCATGTTCTTGTGCTCGGATGGATGGAATTGACGTGCCAGGAGTGTCTTCAGGTTGGTGGACAATGGGCGACTGTCATCGCTGTTGTCATCGCCAGGGCAGTCAAACATATGCTCGCCATCGCACATGCACTCTTGGGCGTTCTGGTACTCGCGGCTGAAGGCTGCGGTGTTCTCGAAATCAGCCACACATCCGTGCTCCTCGGTGTAGCCATATGGGCATGGATTGGGGGGGTTGCAATAGGCGGGCAGAGAAGCATCGGTTTTGATGTGCGCCTTCGTGCGATGTGGACTCTCATCACCGCCGCCAGTGACAAATTGGTGTCCCCAGAGTGAGCTGTGCTGGAGGTACTCCTGATCACGGAGCGAAGGATTTGGATTGCCATCGAGTAGGGCGTCGTAGTCCATTTGCTCGGCCTCGAGGTCATCGGACGCCCGGGCCATCATGGCCAAGTGCGAGGGCAAGTCAGCCATTGGATCGATGTAGGTGTCCGACTGGTCCATTAGGTCCTTTCCCATGCGGTCGACGATTTCGCGAAGCAACACATCGGAGAAATAGTGGTCCTTGACTGTCAGCGGAACAAACCCGAGAGCGCCGTATGGCGACGCCACGAAAAGGATGGTTACAAGAAGGAACTTCATTTAGCAACTCACGCTTATCTGAAAGGAAACAAAGAAGAACGCCTTGAATAATTGTTTACGACACTGATGTGAGCTGTGGCAACCAGTTGAATGGCAGCCACTGTGGTTGCCCTATGAGCGGCGGAAATTCCTTTTGGAAAAATCGATAAATGTGCCAACATATGGGCACTCGACTTATGTTTTCGATTTTCACAAAATGGGGATGAAAATTGGACTTATTCTTTTTGGAACACACAAGATACATACCAAATTGGCTTATGTAAGGATTACTCTGGTCTTTCTCAGAAGAAGTGCTGTGAAACTCTCAACTCGAAGAGTTCACTTAAATATGCATCTGCTGGAGGAAACTAGAAAACTAGCCACTGACGAGATACGTGCTGTTCTGCCAGATGAAAGCGAAACTTGTCGAATGAGAAGTAAATATCTGAACAGAAAAAACGCATCTCTACCTGGCGCATACGCACTATGACAATGGAACTCAACGAATGTGTTGGTTTGTGACCTGGACTCTTGGTAAGTGAAAAAAGCTTTGACGAAAGTTTTTCATTAACTTTATGGTATAAATGGTGATGAAATAAGGAGAGAAAGCATTCTGGTTGTTGAACAAAATGGTGTACTATGTTCGCGAGGTTTCATCAAATTTCCCCAAGCCGCCACTCATTTTCGGGGTATCGAAATCTTGCGCTTTCGGCGAAATCTAGTGTTGACGTGCGAATTTATTAAGCGGCAATGCCTAAAACACAATAGAACGTTGCGCCAACCGATTTCATGTTATGGAGAGTGTGCGATCCGCACTGCGTTGAAATTATTACTTAATTTATCAGCTGTTCTCTCTCTCTCATAATAATAATAATATGGGTGGCGCGACAGTCCGAGGTGGACCTGGGCCTAACTTCTCGGCAACCACTCGTGTTGTGCGTGCTATTGTTCTTGCACGAATGGAAGGAACCTACAGTTTAATGCCGACTCCGAACGGCGAATTTGAGAAGCTTTTTCTAGACAGGAAATACTCTTTGAGCATTGTCAGTGACTTGAAAGAGGTGGATCCGTGAAATATGAAAGGTGGTAAATTCGGGTATCGAACCTGGCACCCTCTGCGTAGGAGTCGACGCACTTACCCACTACGCCACGGCGACCACTCTCTCATCTACCAGATGAAAAATATTGCCGCCTTTCTGCATACACTCATTTGAAATGACTTTTGTCGTTTAATTATTTTTAATCAGCTGTTTTCATTTCTCAATTGACATTTGACACAAAATACTCTCAATTTGAGAGAAAATCACTCTCACAGCGCACCCCTCTGTCAAAAATGATGCAACATGTTGAATAATGACGTGCGATGTACATACGTGTACGTTGTATTACGATCCTCTCATCTCTCTCATTTTTCAACGCAGGTCGACGCTGTATTTTGTGCGTGGCCATTGAATTGTGTGCGTTGAAAGACAACGCTAGCGCAAACCCACTATTGTGTTTCAGGCATAAGACTCGACGTCATTCTAGTTTTTTTTCATGTTTTCTCTAATACTCTTTTCGTTATTTTTTAGATAATAGTAAGACCTTGTAGGCTCTGTTCAAGAGAATACGTAGCATTTGTCATCGATACTTTGTGACATTTTCAGTTATTAATTGCGGGCACATCAGTGAGTCAGTGTGAGTGAAGTAAAAGTTCATTCAAACCTTACGTTTTCGGTTCGGTGGGAGCATAGCAGTATACTGCGGTTCCATAAGTTACGGATTCGAGAAGTCTCGCCTGGCTTTTAAGCACCAGCTATTCACTAGAAGGGTAATACAGTACAATCTTAGAAAGATGAACAGACAGAGAACAGATTCCGTTCATCTTCGGCAAAAACTGTAGGTCCCTTCCACTCGTGAGAGAACAGTAGCGTGCACAACACGTACGACACCAAAAAAACATCTCATTTTATTTAAAAAACAAGCAAACAATCAAAAAACGACAAAAAAGAAAAGTTGTTCATAAAAGGTATAAAAACAGACTTATTTGGAAATTTTTCTTAAAAATCTGCTCTTTGGTAGACTGTCGCCAGGAAAATGTTGTCTTACAAATTCGTTCAACTTTCCATTTTATAGAACCGTTTATGCTTCCGAGATTATACGGAAGGTGATACGACGAGAGTCGTTACTAAATGTTCCACAAGGTGGTGTTATCTCACCTCTTCTTCTTCACAAAGTTTTAAATTAAAATGCAAACGGTGTTTAAAATTTTGTGGATTCAAAATTGTTCTCTGAGCGAACTTACTACTAAAGCTGCTGAATAAAAATAGGCAGCTTAATCAGCTTCTGCAAAATGTGTCTGTAGGCTCAGAGACATAATGCAGAATAACTTCTTCAAATTAAATGCGTATACAAAATCATACGGCCTTGGTGATATATTGAGACTAGTACTCATCACAAGGCCATACAAAATAGTCCCCTTGACCTTCCTGCCGGCGGAACAAAACTGTCTCTGACTGCTAAGGTGAACTTCCTAGTTTCAGAGACCGGTTTGGAAAGCCTCTTCAGATTTAAGAATACGCATCTGGAGATAACTTCGAATACTGTATCTTCGATACTTTGATAGGTAGGCTTATACTAATGGGGAGAGCAGAAATACTCTGGACAGTGTGCAGCAATTGAAATGCTTGTTTGTTCGCAGGAAGGAAAGACGTGCATCATCAGATGCTTCTTTACCATCCTCCGGGGGATACTTTCGAAGATAGGTATCGGCGTGTACTGCCTTAAGCACTGTTCATTCCTCTGTTCTCCACAAGTTTCATTTTCTTCCACTTGTGATAGAACAATAGTACGCACAACAGGAGTAGTCAGAGTATATCAGAGTCTCCTGTGCACATTTCCCAGCAAAAAACGCATGTGAGAAGACCAATACGTCTTCTTTTACATAGTGTGGGCTCGGTGAGCCAGGGCCTCAATCAACAATCTACTCTAGATAGGACAGTTTCTGGCTGCCCCCAGTTTGATACGCCAAGTCGGATGAGATCCGGTTCCAATTGGTTGCGCCAAGTTAGACGCGGGCGTCCTCTGTTTCGTTGTATCCTCCCACAGGTGCGTTGTACCACTCGGGATGGAGCTAAGTTGTCTATGGCCAAGCCACCTTAAGCCCAGTCACCATGACTATCGCTACTGCAAAATATCTACTATAGCTTGAAACGCTTACTCACATCAAACGTAGATGGTCATCACACATCACAAAGCAGTTATGGCCTGCTATCGAGCTTTAGATCTTTGAACTCTAATAGGCGCCATAAGCGGGCATTGTACCATTGGAATTCACACCTCCAGACTAGGTATCCCATACGACGAATTCTGTACAAGTTGCAAAGATAAAGAGCAAGAAACAATTTCAACCTTCTTTCACGCCCCATGCTTCTACAACTAAGACTTAGGTTAGGTTAGGTGGAGGGGCTGCTAGTGCATTCACCAGCACACTTAGACCATGTTGGTCCATGGTGATACCCAAATTTGCCATTGATTTGATCCCAAGGACAAATGGTGACAGGACCCGATTTGAAAACCTGATAAAAGCGTATTAACTTTGCTTTCACTGGGATTCGAACCGGGGATCCCGCTAACCAGGGGCAGGCACTCAACCAACTGTGCCATCCAGTCGTTTTGCGACTAAGACTTAGAAGTAAGAACCTCCAGAGGGTTTGCGGATAAGGGACTACCAGACATTTGTGGTAGCAAAACGGGCATACTTTGGCCTAAGTGCGGCTACATTTATCAAGTCAGTCACTCTAATAAAGGGTTTTCCAATAAGGACATGAACACTCTTTTTTTTTAAATAAAACGCAAACCATTTGAGATATGTCAAAAACCTTGTCATCGGCTTAAAGTGCAATCATAACATTTATGAATGGAACTTGACTTCGTTCATATGGCCACCGCGGGCACGTTCGCAGCAGTCGATTCGTTGGAACCAATTATCAACGACTCACAACACACGACTCAGGCACACATTTCGGCCGAAGCGACCGCTATTTCGCGTTCAATGTTGGCTCTTTGTTCTTGCAACGACGTCGGCTTCGTGGCATAAAGCAATGACTTAACGTAACCCTACAGAAAATAGTCAAGTGGCGTTAAGTCGCACGAACGACTGGCCAATCGACTGGCCCATTTCTTGAGAAAACACGCTCACGATACTTACTCTTCAATAAATCGATTGTAACGTGTGCTGTGTGGCTTGTGGCACCATCCTGTTGAAACCACTTGTCGTCCAAGTCCATATCTTCCAATTCGGGTCAAAAATAATCCGTATCTAATCATGGCGTGAACATTCACAGTAACGTGACGATCGTTATCGTCGACGAAAAAATATGGCCCAATAACGCCGCCGGTATGTAAACCGCACCAAACAGTTATTTTTTGTGGATGAAGTGGTGATTCATGAAGCACAAGGGGATTTTCACCCGACCTATAGCGCATATTTTGCTTATCAACGAACCATTTTTGGCAAAAAATGAGCTTCATCACTGAAGATGGTTTTGCGATGAAATTCATCATCTTGGCGCATCTTCTCTAGAACCCAACCGCAGAACGTACGTCGCTTCAGATGGTCCACCGGCTTCAATTCTTGAGTCAGCTTGGAGGTCTTGTAGGTAAACCAAGATCCTTACGCAAAATTCGCCATAATGTGGTCTGAGCAATGCAAAATTCTTGAGAACGTCATGGCATTGACTGATTTGGGTCGTTTGCTACGGGCGCCTGAACGGCACCGATATTTTCGACACTTCGACCAACCCGTTGTCTCACTGACACTGAACATCAAACAACAAATATCTAGACCCAAATGTTTCCACTAAACTTGTTATTGCCTGTCTACTAGGGCGAGAATCACGACCGAAAATTGGAGTTAACGCTCTTAAAGTGGTCAGCGATATATATATAATATAATTTGCAGATGTTGCTCGTTTTACTCGAGTTTTCTGTATAAATTGAAAGTGACAGTTTGATGATTAGTGAGAGAGTGCGTTCACAAATTAAATTCAAAGTTGTCAAGTCCCAATTGGAAAACCCTTTACAAAATAACTTATGTCGCTACAAAGCCCATACCGTTCATGGCTGTATCTTCTCCTCCATATAAAATCAACTCAAATAGAACCAAAGAAGGCACGCAAGATTGTTCTTCTTCTCTCTGTTTCAAGTTCCAACACGTGCTCCGTCAAAATAGTCCAAGGAAGCATATCACGAATTCGTGCCTTTATTTCTAAGTAGGTTCCTCCACTCACTTACAAAATACTCTCATTCTTATTCTTCCCAAACATCCGAGGACTGGTTTTCAGCGTTACCCCGCCATGGCTTACCACTCAGTCAAATTTCATTCACTTCCTGCTAACGAGTCTAATTAATCCCTGAAAATGTTTACTCGCTTGAGTAATATGTGTTCCCACCGAATCATTGCCAGCAGGCATCCGAGTCCATTGTCTCGTGTGAAATAAGGAACAGCGAATCCTTGGCATTAACTTATTATGTTCGTTAACTCTGCGAGCATTGCGTCTGGGTTGTATGAGATTACATCAAAACCGAAGAGGTTTGTGGCAGCGACTTCATCCTGCCGTTCGTTCTCAGTAAAATTGCGTAAAAAAAAAATTACTTTGTGGTGACGAGGACTAATTAATTAATTTGTTTCCCTTTCTGAGGTCTCTGTTTAATTAATACGCCCTCCATCACCCGGAGTCCCATCAATTTCTCTCGAATTAATTGAAAATGAAAATTTCAAAAAGTCCCAAAATAACTCAAACTAATGGCTGGGCGCCCATGATTCAGAGCTGATTCGAAGGGCATGTCAAATGGGCTAGCATATGCAGCTGCAGGCGGCATAAGGATACCATCATGACAGCAGCATCCCTAAATGGAATTCGGATTAACGCAATTGTTCGCATGAAATATTTATGCGGATACTCTGGGTGGTTAGCTTTGAAATGTGTGATTATATCCGATTTAGAATTGGAGGCATTTGCAATTCATGCACACATTCATTCGCACACGGCATGTTTTGCAACAAAATTTCGAACTAATGTGTTGTAAGTGGTTATGCAAACCGCAACATTTTGGGGGGAGGCCACGACAGGGTGGTAGCAAACGACTCATGTGCCCTGCGCTGTGATTTGGTTAATCTGTAAGAGCAAATATTAATTGAAAAGAGACATATTTTAGTTACAAAAAGGATAAATGTGGTTGAAAGAGATTGGCATCTGTAACAAATGGTTGGGCAATTCCATTTATGATCTGAGAATATACCTGCTTTGTCGTATGTCTTGAATTTTATTTTTGGGTAAACATAACTGAACGAGGTTTGGGACATGTATCAAGATGAGTAAGAACAAACTCCGTATTCTAACAGGCATCCTAACAGGGTACTGCAGACTTAGGGATAATCCAAGGAAACTGGGGGTAACAGAAGAAGTTTGTGCAAGTTCCAGATGTACTCGAATTTTGTGAGGCACTAGCCTCAGCTATCTAAGGAAGTTGATTGAAGTCACTAGAACCAGCCGTCATTCTCATATCTTAAAGAAAACTGGCTTAGAGGGAACACCTTTCCGCAGCATGAGCCCATAGCCCTCAAACAAACACAGATCCTGCATAGTAGAGGCAGATGAGGTCGATGAGGTACAACATTTTGATTCAGCAACTCTCCTCTCTTTCATGAAGATTGTAGGAGGTTGATCCTCGCAATGCGTAGATAATGGCGTTTGTGTTTTCGTTTATTCAGTCCGAAGTCCGATAACTAACGAAAAACATGCAAGCAGACAAGGAATAATGATTGAAGAAACTATTAATAAAAAGAGGAACAAGAAATAAGAAACGAACGAACAATTTATTAAAAAAAATAACAAAGAATGTGGCAGAAGTAAAAGAACAAATTAACGATTAACAATTATAATATATTATGAAGGAAAACAAGCAAAATTCCTTGTACGGCGCGAAAATAATTAAGGGAGTGCAAGCAAATGGGTCGCCGTGGCGTAGTGGGTTAGTGTGTCGACTCCTACACCGAATTTACCACCTTTCATAAATCACGGCTCCACCTCTTTCGAGTCACTGACAATGCTCAAAGAGTATTCCCGTCTAGAAAAAGCTTCTCGAATTCGCCGTTCGGAGTCGGCATTCAACTGTAGGTCCCTTCCGCGCGTGAAAGAACAATAGCACGCACAACACACGTGGTTGCCGAGAAGCTAGGCCCAGGTCCAACTCGAACTGTCGCGCCACCCATATTATTATTATAAATAGAATTTATTTGTTTAAGTAAATATACACAGCATTTCTATGTGACAGCTGTCTATTTCCAACCAGTTTCGGCTGCATATGTTCGAGGAACAACTCTTTGAAATTCCTTGCTAAATTCATGTTTGAAATTTATATCCTTAAGATTTTAATAATTACTACAAAACACATTTTTATACCATTCCAGTTAAAACACAAAGAAAACTCACGTTTTACTAGGCAAGCATCATTTTGACTGAAATTTTTTAGCTGCCAATTTTGATGTTCTTCTTACCTGAAACCAGACCATCTTGCAAATGCAAAACTTTTGATTTTAAATCTCTAAAAAAAATTAAACTTTCAAAATTCAAAAACAACACCTATCCTTGTAACCTTCAACCGTTCACCTCTACCTATAAACCAGAGATAATGGAGAATGGAGTGCTGCTTCTCTTGCCCGTGCTTTTATTTGACAGCTATTTTTTTACAACGTTTTAACCCGTGCCTGTGAATACAAGTGAGACGGGAGTCTTGTAAAAGTGTGTGAAATCCAATGAACACTTATTTTTCATTCATGGTTCAATGCCGCCTTGGACTAGGGGAAAAATCGCTGAAATTCGATTACGCCGTTCACGAAAGTCGTTTTAGTAAACCGACACAGGGCGTTTTAAGAGTCGAGTCGCTTTTTAGGCATTTATGTATTGGTACTACGAACCTATATCGTCACGAGCTTATGTTCCACACTCATTCAAAAGCCGACTGTTACTTTAAAAGTTCAACATCTTATTCGGGGTAGTTTTCATAAAATATACCGGCCTAAATATTCTCAGACTATTGTTTTGAGTTGACTAAGTGAAATTTACGTGGTTAAGCAAATATACACAGCATTTCTAAGTGACAGCTATCTCTTTCCAACCAGTTTCAGTTGCATATGTTCGAAAAACAACTCTTTCAAATTCTTTGCTAAATTCATGTTTTTCTCCATTAGTTCAACCAGCCGATTTATTTGTTTTGGGCTAAAGATATGAATAACTAATACCAAATAGATTTTAGACCATTCCAGTTAAAACAAACGTTATTGCTTGTTTTTCTTTTGTCGTTTTACTTAGCTTTTAAGTATAGAGAATTGACTTTCATAATACCGACACCAGAAATCAAGTTTTAAAGATATGCCCGACTTAAGATTTTTGACAGTTGTCAAAATTTGTCTTTTTATAACGTGTTCACAGGACGGCATTTACGTTATTTCGTGAATAACCATCCAAAATGCATGAATATCTGTCAAAAAAGTACTCAAGCTCGTCGATGGACTAGGGGGCAATCAGCTGTGAAGTCGGATATCTCTGTAATACTTTTTTCTGACCGACACACGACAACTGGCGTACAAAAAATATGTTCCAGATGCTTAACGCCAGATATCGTTTTATGACGTAAAACAACTACTTTATCGACAATAGTAATACCGACATGCCAGAGCCGTTTCTATAGGAAGCGTTCAGCGACTTTCGTAATCGGGGTGGATATCTCTATTGACCGATCGACCTATACCTCTTGCGGATCATTTTCGCAGACCCTGTCAGAATTGGGATAGGAATTTACGTACAAATGTCGAAATGTAGTGGGATATTAAAAAAATTAGAAAAAATTCCCATAAATGTTTTAATGCCGAGTTAAAATGCAGAAGTTTTGATTTAAGCTGTTGTCAAGTGTCTATTTGTGATAGTTGTTGAGGAATGCTGCTTTGAAAAGTGTAAGCAAAGCACCAGTTTACCATGAAATTGTTGTTGTTTTCTCATTCTTCAACACAAGATACAATGAATGGTGAACAATATTAAGTGTTATATCGGCATAGTTTGTTAAACAAATTAATTTAAACACATTCAGTGCAGTGTAATCTGCTGAAAATTCACTCATTCATACATATGTATGTATGTATGTACATATTCTCTAACATAGCACAATATTACATTTGCTTTGCGCAAAATTGTTGGTTGCGTTTATTGCTTCTATTCATTATAAGAAATTATTTATAACATATAATTAACTTATTGCTTTAAACGGAAACCAATTTCTATGAACTCTTCATGTGCATTACGCAAAGAAAGCGCCTTGGAATTGTTGCTATATTAGTAGCACGTACTATATAATGATGTATGTAATGTGCGAATTTCAGCTGTATTTCACTACTTCAGGCATTGTTCTATTATAATACAATGAATATGCAGTAAATCAACACTTAATATTATGAACTATTCACATAATAATAAAATGAACAATGAATAGTTACTGGTACATAAGTGGTTTGTTTACATTTTTCATAATGCGATTCCGAGTAAAATATCACTTCCAAGAACTTGACAAGCACTAATAACAAAACTGGCACACTTTTTCCCGGTATTCCACCATTATTTTTATTCAAAATTAATTTTCCATACAAATTGCTTCGCGCGAAAGAGCTGACGGAATTCGGGTTCGCAAATGAGGTAGTAGAGAATGCCACCAGGGGGTGCTGAAGTCAAATGACGATAGGTCAATAGGCACACTTGAAAATTTTGCATTTTAAAACATACCCACATATATGTCCCGTTAGATGTTCCTTAGACGAATCACCAAACAAGAGTGATTTGAAATAAAAATGTGTCGCCTTTTTATTCAATGAAAAATTAGGTTTTTTAGTAAAGAATAAAGGTCTTGTACCGTTAGTTTTGTGTATAAAGCATTTTCTGAGCGGAACAAGGTTGCCACTGTATTTACTTGCATTAGTGATGCCAATTTACATTATTATATTGTTAAAAAATATAAAAAATTCTTAATGAAAGGTTGTGATACGAGGCGATATTATTTATTGTATGCACTGAGTTCCTGTCAAACAGATATGTACTTTGTTGTGGGTTAAGATTTAGACTGTACAGACTCCATATGCATAGTGATCAACAGGCATAGGATTTTGCAAACTTTATTCTCATCAAAGAAACTCAATTGGCGAAGTGTTGCCTGTTTTGAACAACATTCAAGAAAACTTGAGAAAAGCAAAATGGCCGATTGCAAAGAAAGTCATGAAGAAGTTTCTGAACGGCGATGGGGATTCCAAACTTCCAGAATACATTGGCGTAGATAATGCTGAAAGCCTTAAATGGGCTCCACTTTAAATTTTACTACAATTAAATGCGTACTTACTTTCCTTTACTCAATTTTTAATAAATGCCTTTTTTTGCCTTCTTAAGTATATTCGTTTGCCTTTTTTTGCTTTCTTAGGTGAACAAAATCCGGATCCTGGTGTTCAATCAGCAAGATCAAAGCAAGACTATTCCACTCTCTTCATATTGTTTTGTTCCTTTGCCCAAGACTATCGCGTGTTCATAACATTCATTTTGAATTGGTCTCGGTTTCGGTAAAAAGGATTATATATCAAGGGAAGCATATTCAAGCCACACATCGTTATTCCGACGCTTATATCTCGCGAAGTATAAATAAGGGGAGCGGGTTTAAAATACAATCTTCCTTGAACTTGTACTTGTCTCTAAAGGATACAGTATCTTTATCTCAAACTTGTATTTGTTACTACCGTACATCGCTTTCAGTACGTATGTAATTTTGCTCGATGCACACATAAAAATGAAATGCTTCCAGGTTGATGCGGTCGAAGGCTGCACGGAACTCTATGAAAATCGTGTATAGTTTCTTTTGCATGATCTTATAAGGTCGCCAATGTTCACAATTGATATCATCGACTGTCGAGCATTTTTTTTTTCATTAAACCAGATAAAATCTGTTTCCTTTTCACCCATGTTGACAGCTCATAATTAATATTAATATTTAGGAAGGGTTATCATTGGGAATCACTTTTTCAAAGTGCCATGGTAGCACGAAACATCCCTGTGCAACCAACAATGTGCAAAATATTCAACCACTTGCATTTGCAGAAGTGTTGCTTTATTGATTTAAAATTATCAAATAAGGTTTACGCTAGATTTGGTCTGCTCAAATATTTCCGCACGAGTGCGGTCGTTAATCATCAACTGACAACGGGTGACTGCCCACCTAAATGATGATTCATTGTTCGTGCTGTTTTCGTCCTGCAAATGATGGATTTATGAATGCACACTCTGTTGTGGTATATTGTGGAGGTAATTAAGTGAAATTAACTTATTCATATGGGATCACTGAAGTTGATGTTATAACATCCGAGGCACGTGGGTTGGTCTTTCGGTTCATTGGCTTGTCAATTGGTCAACAGTCCATTGTTGCATCAGACTCGTTGACATATTTCTGACTGATTGATCAATAATCGAAACACGGAAATTTTGCAGAATTTGTCCTAGAAAAATATACTGTTCACGTATTATTGTTTTTGTAACAATTAATAAATTAAGTGTTGCTACGGTGATAAGTGGTCATGGGCATATAGCCGCCACTCGTGTTGTGCATGTTTTTGTTCCTTAACGACTGGAAGTTTTCATTGAGATTAACAAAACTGTAGCGTAACGGATATAAGTATTGGCAGCCCCTAATCTCCACCAACTGTTGGCATTTTCCATTCTTAAGCGATTTCTTCAAAAACTATTCATCCAAGCAAACCCTTTTTTATTCTAAAATTAAGACTTATTCCTCACAACTGTCCATCTTTGTTTTAACGAATGCTCTTTAGCCAGTGAATGGTAGAAAGGGCGTTAAGACGTTTACTAAAGTGAAAAACTAGCTAAATCTTGTGTGTTCTTGCTAAGGATCAACGATTTGGTAAACCTTATGTAGTGAGTAATACACATTTGTCTTATTAACAATTTATGTTTTTTGATATGAGAATATACTACATTATTCGTTTTTTAATTTTTTTTTTATTAAAATAATTCTTATTTTTTTTTTTCGTGGGTAGGTGTGCGAACTTTCACACATAGAAGTGTTGGCACCTCCCTGTATTTTTTAAGACTACAACTAAGTGACACACCTAATCAGTAGTTTGCCTTTCATAATTTGGTTACTGATCGGCAAGTAAGTCTCCAATGAAAGTTCCTCCAATGAAAGCACCGCAACCACGAGCGAGTTTAGACTATCGCACGAGATCAAGGGGTCGAGTCCTTTGTATTTTGTTTTATTTTTATTTTATTTATTTATTTATTCCATCTACCGAGTTTAACTCTTACAGATTTCGGAACCTTATGATAATATTCTTATAATCTAAGTACATTATAGGAACATTTTGATAATTATAAGTAAATAAATATAGGACAACAACGTATTAAATAAATATTTGAATAAAAAGATTTAGTAAGAAATAAGTATGTAAACAGTACATAAATTGAATAAATATATTTTTTAATAAATAATTATAGATTTTAAATTAGATTAATTAAGGGAAATTGTCAATGATTTTGGAATAGACTGTTTAAATTTTTGTCTCTCATCACATATGTCTACTTCTACACAAACGGAATTAAATTGACTTGTACATTTACTTAACGGTTCATTAAAGCCATAATTATACAAGTGTTTTGGTTGTAATAAGAATTTTCGGGTTCGAAGAATTCTTTCCGGTGCGTAAAACCTTACATTTTAGAGGAGCTCAGGGCAAATTACACGATACGAAAGAATATCATAAATTAACAATATGCTATGATCACCTCGTCTTCGTTCTAGAGTATCTAAACCTATTAACGCTTGTAGGATATGGTGGCATGATATCAAGATTCCACCCCATTCTTTTTATAACAAATCTAGTAAATGACTTTTGAACTATTTCTAGGCGCACTGTAGAGTTCTTATATAAAGGACACAATATTACTGAGCAATACTCGAGATGAGGACGTACAATGGACATATAGACAGATTTTAGGGCATATGGATTCGAAAATTCAGCACATGTTCTTTTTAAAAATCCAAGAATTGAATTAGCTTTTGCAGCTATGTAGTCGATATGAAATGAAAAGGAAAGTTTCGTATCGAAAATTACACTAAGGTCTTTTATTTCCGTTTTCCTAGTAAGGCAAGTTCCACCTATAGTCATATATTACGGGTGACAATACATGGTAAACAGAAAAAGAATGGCATTTAGTAATATTAAAGCTAAGTCCATTGAGATCGCACCAATTACATAACATATTTAAGTCATTTTGAACATACATACAATCTTGACGATCCTTAACACGAAGGTAAATCTTATGGTCGTCTGCATACATTAAACATTTAACATGCAAGATGCATGCGGGAACACCAAGACGAAAATTAATAAATTTAAACGTTGACAGATCCGCATCTCTTTTGTAGAGAGGGAGATATGAGAGAAGACTTCTCCGATGCATATGACATGATAGAATCCGCTTTGGTGGTTGTTGAGAAACGAGAGAGATGAAGCCACTTCTTCTCTGATATGACTTCCACTTTAGTGTAAGCAGTGTCTTTGCCTATGACTTTTCGAAGTTTTTTTTGTGCTCCGTTTCTTATACACTGTATTACATTGCGGATTCGTAGGTTCAGTAAACTCTTCACTTAAAGCTGTAATTTCAATTTCACTCACGTCATTGTTTATGTCTTGCGTTTCTGCATTTTTGGCATTCGTATTGGTTTTGTTGGGCATCTTTATTTTCTTTTTTGTTACTGGTACTTGAAGGTGGTAACACAAGTGGTTCAGGTGGATTTGTGATTATATTGTTTTTTAACGATTTGATTTCCACTTGCAAACATTGAACAATTTTAGTTAGTTCTAAACCACTAAACCAAGTACAGGGACACTAGCACAAGCGTTACATTTCCACGAATAGTTTATGCTGGATTTAATAAAGTTTAATGCATTTTCCGATGATATTGCACATTTATCATGGAATT
The DNA here is from genome assembly GCA_964034865.1 of Eristalis intricaria. Taxonomy (NCBI): domain Eukaryota; kingdom Metazoa; phylum Arthropoda; class Insecta; order Diptera; family Syrphidae; genus Eristalis; species Eristalis intricaria. The sequence continues at coordinate 128,960,331 of OZ035873.1, forward strand.
TCAAGCCACAAACTCCACCACATACAATATAGCTGTTATTAATGTTTCCATCACATTTAGCACAATTTTCGGACATTTCGTTATTTTAAAATAAAGACTTAACACGGAGCAAGAAGTAAACACGTCTGGACACAGTGACGAATTCTGAAGAGCCACCTTTGAAGTCGGCGCAAGACATTAGTTTCCTCAAGGATCGAGTGTATTTGTGTGCTCTCCCAGCCGGCGCTTATTTTTATAAGCAAATTTCTTTACTTCATCTTGGAATGGTAATATTCCCAGATCTCTATGGATATCGTCGTTTCTGATATACCATGGTGCATTGACGATGGTTCTAAGCATCTTATTTTGAAAGGTCTGTATTATGCTCATATTAGTTGCTTTGATACAACCCAAAGTTGTACGCCATACGTCCAAGCAGGTTTTAGTATTTGCTTGTATACAAGCAGTTTGTTGTCAATACTAAGATTGGATTGTTTACCAATAAGCCAGTAGAGATCTTTATATTTCATGTCAAGTTCTGCACGTTTCTTCTTAACGTGATCCTTCCACTTGAGTTTTACGTCAAGACTCATCCCGATCCCCGATATTAACTTGGCTATAAGTGAAATTGATATGGACTGATTTGCTTTCAATAGGGACAATTCGCTAGAAGTTCATCCATTCGTGTATCTGATCTAGTGAACGTTGCAATTTTTTAACCGTTTTGGCTGTTACCGCAATGGCGGTGTCGTCAGTAAATGTACCTAGAACAGCGAGTTCTTCTTGCGGTAAGTCACTAGTATACAGTAGGTAGGTATAGCAGAGGGCCAAGAACACTCCCTTGTGGTACACCACCATTTATATTTTTACAAGCAGAGTATTCATTTCCGTGATTCACACGGAAGATCCTATCAGATAGATCGCTCCCCGGTAGGAATCGGCATAGTTTATATTTGAGGCCTTCATGCCAAACTTTGTCAAAGGCTTGAGAAACATCCAGAAATGTGGTTGAACAAACGAGCTTTTGTTCAAGTGTCTTTTCTATTACATCAGTTAAACAATGTACTTAGTCAATAGTTGAGTGTTTACTTCTAAAACCAAATTGGTGATTTGGTATGAGCTGTTTTTCCTCCACAATTAGACTTAAACGTCTAAGCAGAATTTTTTCAAATACTTTAGACATTATCGGGAGTAGTGAGGTAGGTCTATCGGACTTTTTATCCGTTGGTGGTTTCTCGGGTTTTGGTACCATTATAACTTCTGCCACTTTCCATTGACTAGGGACATTGTCGGCATTAATTAAGTAGAGTAACTTTAAAACGGCTTTCTTAGGTAACTCTATAAGAATTTCTCCTGTAATTAAATCGTAACCCGGAGAGTAATTTCAAAGTAAAATCTACGAGATGAACAGACTGCCTTCGGCCCACATGTGTAGAAGCTGAGTAGATCAAGCCAACACACTGCTCGTAATATCTACAAATAGAGGAGTAAAGCAAGGATGCCCACTCTCATCTCAATTGTGCTCAATTGTCCTGGATAAAATTATGAAAGAATAACTTGGAGTCTCACACGACAACTCGAGGACTTAGCCTATGCCGACGATATTTGTCTACTTTCACACAAGCTCAGCGAAAACCAAACTAAATTAGAACACCTCGCAAGATGCAAGATGCGCCGGATTGGATATTGGAATATACAGAAGACTAAAGCCATAAGAATCCATACCTGCAATAGAGAGACCCTACCATCGAAGGATATGTAGATAGCTTCTGCATAATAACAACAGACAGTGACGCAGATGTTGATAGCTTGCTTACTTACTTACTAATCAGGCTTGCGCAACATGCACCGTCCGAGCCTGAGCAATAGCTACTTCCCATTCCTGATGATCCTGGGCACACTGCTTCCAGTCATCAAGACCAAGCTGTCTTGCATCCCCGATTACTTGGTCTTTATACCGGAGATTCGGTCTTCCTCTTCTTCTCGAACCAGGAGGCTCGGATTCGAAGACAATCTCCGCTGGAGCACAGTTGTCCATGTGCTCGAAGTGGCCGAGCCTGTATAATCGACGAATTTTTGCCTTCCGAGCTACATCCACTTTCTGGTCCAGCTCGTAGAGTTCGCTGTTATGTCTTCTCCTCCATTCGCCTTCTTCGCAGACGGGACTATATATACGACGGAGAATTTTTCTTTCAATGGCACAAAGAATCAGCCCCGCAATTTTGCTTATCGTCCAGCTTTCTTCTCCATATAGCAGGACTGGCAAAACTAGGGTTTTGTAGAGCATGATCTTAGTCCTTCGAGTCAGGCGCTTTGACGCCAGTGCTTTTGACAAGCCGAAGTAACACCAGTTGCCAAGGGCGGTTCTACATCGGATCTCCACAGTGATGTCGTTTGTGGAGTTCACGTTTGCCCCGAGGTAGACAAACTCCTTTACTACTTCGAAATTGTAGCTGTCGATTGTAATATTTTGTCCCAGGTTATGTGTGGTTGGGCTATTTTACCTTAAGACCAGCTCGTTTCGCCTGCTCTTTAATCGTTGTGAAAGCTTCCACTACGGCACGTTGGGAACGGGTGACGATTTCGATGTCGTCTGCATATCCCAACAGTTGGACTGACTTGTAGAAGATAGTGCCTTCCGTGTTTACCGCCCCACATTCTTCTCCAGTACCAAATTTAAGAAATCACACGACAGCGCATATCCTTGCCGAAATCCGGTGCAGTTTTCGAACGGCTCGGAAGTCCTCGAGCCGAACTGCACCTGGAGCATCCTGTATTTGTCAGCGTAGTGCACGACACAACTGGATCAATATTCCCGGGATCCCGAATTCGGCCATGGCAAGGCAGAGCTCCTTGCGATGAATGCTCTCGTAAGCGGCGTGAAAACGTTCAGACGGCTTTAGACGGCTGGACAGGATCTTGTAGGCGACGTTGAGCAGGGATATACCCCTCTAGCTGTTGCAAGAGGTAGGATCGCCTTTTTTGTGGATGGGACATATGGAGCTGATATTCCAGTCGTCGGGCATGCTTTCGTCCTCCCAAATTCTACAGATGATCTGGCGCATGCTCCTTACCAGAACATCGCCACTGGCCTTGGAGCGCTCTGATGGTAGGCCATCTGAACCTGCGGCTTTATTGTTCTCCAGCCTTTTGATGGCTGTGCCGACTTCTTCAAAGCTAGGTGGGAGGACTACTTCATAGACTGGAGTTGGGATTTCTTGATTCCCTATCACCATTAAGCAGCTGTTGGAAGTGCTGCTTAAAAACATCCACTATTCCCTGGGGGTCAGTAACCAGGTAAGTCAGTAACACTCACAGTTTCGAAGAGTATGGGTGCCTTTCCTAAAGCCAGCGGCCAGCGATGTTGATAACAGACTTGGAAAAGCAAGAGCGGCCTTCGGACAACTGCGACCTACATGGAGGAGTTCCCAGATTTCCAGAAACACGAAGCTCATGTGTTAAATCGATTCTGGTATATGGTACCGAAACTTGGTTGATTTCGAACATCATACAGCAAACAAATGTCTCCGTACCATGTGTCGAGAATATTCGCCAAACACCATCAGGAACGTGGATTTGTTAGAAATGACAAGAGGGCAACCAATTGTGATACAGATTAAGAGACACAAATGGAAATGGAACGGCCATACCATCAGGAAAAAAGACGAAAGTACTCCCAGAATGGCGTTAGATTGAAACCATCAAGGGAAAAGGTCCGGAGATCCTACAAGACGATCGGTACGACTGGAACAAGGAAAATGCAGCCTCTCTGGGAATAGTGTAAAAACAGCTGCAACTGAGTGAGATGCAAATACCAAGTGGAATCCCAATGCTCCCAAGAGCCGTGATAAAGGAAAAAAAAGACTCAAAGTCTGTGGGTCTGTGGGTTGCCGTGGCGTAGTGGGTTGGTGCGTTGACTTCTACGCAGAGGGTACCAGGTTGGATACTCGAATTTACCATCATTCCTAATTCACGGCTTGACCTCTTTCGAGTCCCTGAGAATGCTCAAAGAGTGTTCCTATTAAGGAAAAGCTTCTCTACTTCGCCGTTCGGAGTCGGTTGATAAAACAATAACACGCACAACACGAGTGGTTGATGTAGAAGCTAGGCCCATGTCCGGACTGTCGCTCCATACATTAATTGTACACAATTGTTCAACGGTATTGAAGGATTATCGAAGCACTAAGATTGAGAATTCTGCACTATTTTTTGCAGATTAATTTACTTAAAGTGTTCGCGTTTTTACTTACTTATAAAACGTGGGTTCGAAAACGGATTGAAAATAAACGTACGACTCGGGTGGATGTTCGATTCAAAGCGAAATTTTTATTTGCGGTTTCTTAGGTGGATTAACATGAACTGGGAAGATTGAAAATTCAATATGGCCGCTTTGGCGCGAAATTCAAATGTTATACCATTTGGCCTTAACTAATTCACAATTATTTTTGGTTTGTTATTTATTAATTCACAATTTACTTTTGTTTTATTTTTCTTTATGTTTATTTATGATGTTAACTTTACAAAGATTTTGCACTAGAAATGGATCAAGCTCAAAATCAATCACGACGAAATTTACCTCTAAACTTATCTCTCTAGTAATTAAAAAAATTGTACTATGGTCGCGAAAGGAGTTCGGATGGAGGATATAGGAGTACATTCGGCAACGCTTCTAATGGTTGAGACCAAAATGCCGTATTAACATTAACTGCCCGTTATCCTTCCCAGAGCGCCCTGTGGTCAATATCTCGAAAGGTAAACATTTAGTCTCTTGTTATGACGATGACATTTGCCTCTTCACCGTCTGCACTTAGGCCAGACCCATGCCATGGAAGATTTGCCAGGAACCCCTTGTTTGCTGCTCGTTTTCGAGGACAAGGTCTGTTTGCTTTTGAACTAATTTTGGAGTGAAAATAAACGCTGTTGCCATTAGGCCATGTCCCTCTCTCAGTGCAAACACAATCATTCGGAGAATACATCATCGAAACCCATTGTACTCGCCATTTATCATCATGTCCTTCATTCGCAATCGCCCAGCCCAGAGGCCAGTCCATTGTGTGAGGGCATCGATTTTCCGCCTAATGGCCGTCCAGCGGCAGGTTATCGCCCAGTATAACCGATGTCTTCAACGCCCTGTTAGTGAGTAGAGCTTGATAAGTTAATTAATATCATACGCTTGTTGACCGAGGAGTGTCAACTTGATTCCATACCCGTACGCGCCCCAAGCAATTAAGTGTGTGAGTCGTTGGATTCTTGCCGAGGGACAATGGCTCACCGGAGTGTGGTGCCTGTGTGTCTCCGGTGATTTGAAGCCCCAGCAATCATTGTGCAGGTTAGCAGTTTCACTGTGAGTGAGTGGTTGTGGTTGACGAACCCATCCCGGTGACGGGACTTTGTGTTATAGGCGGCCATGGGGACTGCATCATTTAGGTCTCAGCAAAAGGACTCTATTGCCACGCGAATGTTCCCCGTGGATTGGTATGAAATTGAAACCATGCCATTTGTGCATAATTGAACACCCAGGTGCAGGATCGTTCGGTGGATTAAGCAGTGCGTGCCAAAGCTAATTCAATAAATAATTTACCACCTGCGAGAGATACGTTTGGGACTCCAGGCAACAGCCTCGAAGATGAGTAGTGTTTTTGGGTCGGTAATTAGAGGAGATGTGGTATTCTCCGTTTGAGCTTTATGATGATCCGGGAAGAGGCAAGTTTCTCCGTGGAATCACGCATGGTTCTGCGATGATTGAGTGTTGGGGATTTCGACTTGATGAAGTGGTGCAAGTAATCTGAAGTTGTTTTGAGCAGGTGAATGGTGCGCCGTGAGTTATGCAATGGTGCGCCACTGTGGTGTCATTTGTAGTTGCCATGTTGTTTACGAGGAGCTAGGCAGATTCAGGGAAATACATGAGCGGCTTCTTTCTTCTCTTCGTTTGAACAGATTCTGCTGAATTTCTTAGAGGGGACTTGCTTGAACTCTGTTTCCGCAATTAATAGAGATTACGGCGATTGCAATAACCGAGGTTATATACACTTAAGAATTAATTTTAGGTCAAATAGTTCCAGTTAAATGGGAATTGCAACACATTTTTATTCACGAAAGTCCATATTACAATGTAAGAAAAGTCTCTTAAAAATATGAGTCAGCATTTGAACACCCTCCGAACAACATACCCTTGGTTGTTACATGGATCGTACATGGATTGTGGGCAAACTCAGAAACTGCAGCCATTTCCCATGGTTTGTCTAAGAGTATTTGTGAAATACAAATACATTTGCATTTTTCTCCGGTGTGGACAAAGGGAAAAAATGACCGAAGTTGGATATCTCTATTATCCCTTATCTCTGTTTGCGCACGCATCGTAGTTATTGGGCACCTCTTTGCAATTCGGCAACCACAATTCTTGTGGAATCCAAACGCAACGTACGCGACGGATTCTATGAGTTTGAGCCTTAATTCTAGCACAACCGCTGCCCATCGTAATAATTTAGGCCTTAGGATAAGTCAGAAAAAATCATATGTGGGTTGGTATTAACGTCTTGATTTTCTATCTTTCAGTTTTTGACTTAAGAACGTATTGCCTAACGTCAAAGAATTGATACATCATCTCACAATTTTGAGATATATTGGCCAACACTTTTTTTTTCATTTATATCAAAAATTTGATTTTGCATAATTTGATTTAGATTTTCATTTTAAGTACCTACATTTTTTAAAATTGCCTCTGACTTCTAAAGGGGCAAGATAGCCTTCCCCTCATTGTAAAAAATGCTAGGTTTTAACTCCTCTACAAAATACCGTTAACAATTCTTGGAGTCAAAATTATCGTACTCCTGCCAAGATGCACACAAGACAACAAAAATAAAAGCTAAGATCCATGTAATGATTATTATAACATAGCAAAGAGTACCTCCCACGCTCCCACCCTCTACCGTAGTATCGCATTTCGTTTTTTCGTTTTAGATAGATAGATTTATTTCGTGTTAAATTTTACTATGATTTAGTTATCGCACAATATAATTTACAGAGATTTGATATGTTGTATGTCTTCTGAGGAAATTTTACAATTTTATCAAACAAAACAAATTACTAAATAATATTTTGAAGGAAACACGATAAAAACCTTCAACATAAAAAAAATGACAGAATAATTATAAATAAATAAATAAATTATAAATACGAAATGAATAATTAAATAAGTCAATAAATAAGTAAATAAATAAATAAATAAATAAATAAATAAATAATTACGTAAATAAGTAATAATAAATAACACAAGTAATAAAGAGCGAAACAATAAAAAACAAATCATACATGTTAAGTAGGTGTAGCATATAAGTCATTAGCTAGGTGATTGTCGGCAAAGGCGCAGGAATTCATAAACTTTCTAGTTATCTCCAAAATTCTTTCAGACACCAGTTCAACGCCCACTTTTTTATGTAGGTACAAGGTAGGTTAATCCCGTGGTAGGTTTAGCATCAACTTAAGGTCCTTGTTCTGGGCTACTTGTAATTTATTGATGTGGCAACGAGCGGACTTTCCCCATACTGGGCAACCATAAAGAAGAATAGCTTGAAATATTACTTTGAATATGATAATTTTGTTTGATAGTGACAGTAATGATTTTCTGTAATTCTAAACTGCCATTTTAACTTTATTAATAGTCTGTGAGATATGTTGATGAAATGTTAATTTTGAGTCAAGGTGTATACCCAAGAACTTAACAGAATTCTGAAACTCTATGTTTGTTCCATTCACCTGTAAGGTAGAAGAAGGCAGAAAGCAAGCATTTCTTTTTCGAGAAAAAAAGATAGCTTGCAATTTGTCCTTGTTTAGCTGAATCTTCTACTTTTTAAAATAAGCTTCTAATATTTCCAATGCATATTTACGATTGGTCTCAATATTGAGAGCAAATTCATGCGATGAAAAAGAGCAAAAAAGAGCTAAACCACACTCAGGTAGGTCTGGAAGGTCCGAGGTATATAGATTGTAGAGAATAGGGCCAAGTACAGAGCCCTGAGGTACTCCAGACTGTGAGTTTACTTGACTAGATACACCACTATTGACATGCACTTCAAGACAACGATTAGACAAAAAAACTTAAGAATTATATTGCACAGATAAGTTGGGAAGTTTAGAATAATCATTTTATAAATCAAACCATTATGCAAAACACAGTCAAATGCCTTTTCTATATCAAGTATAACCATGCCGGTCGATTTTCCTATTGACCGATTACGTTTAACATGATTGCAAATCCTTTGTACTTGATGGGCAGTGTTGTGGTAGCGTCTAAAGCCAAATTGTTCATCACGGAAGATTTGGTTTACATCAATAAATTTTATAATCTTTTCTTTTAGAACTCTCTCATATACCTTACTAAAATTGTTTAGTAAGCTTATTGGTCGATAACTACCCGGACTATCTGGAGGGTTACCTGTTTTTAACATGGGCGAGACTTTGGCAAGCTTCCACTTAATTGGTAAATACTGGAGTTTCAGAAGTATCGCATATTTTCTAAAAAATGTAACTGAAATCACTAGAAACATTGTATATAAAACCTATAGCACGATTTTTTTTAGTAGTTCCTCGCGTCGCCTAGAGGGCCTCCAGAAAGTAAGACAAATTTATTACTCTCTGAAAATGGAAGAGGAATGAAATATTGAGTGAGTGATGAGTGAAAACAAAGCTAAAAACCGATTTTGCCGTCCCATTCCCATTCATAAGTTTTGTATGGAACTGAGTGCAGAAGTTGGCGAAGTATTGTATTGCGTAGACATTTTTGTGTTGATCAAGGGAACAAGCAATGAAAAAGTGCATGAAGTGTGATGGATTTAGAGAGTGTTTTGGTGGAAATTGTTTCTTCACACAGGTTCCTCACATTCAATTAATCCAATTGAAATAAAACTACGTTTTATGATATAGGAAGTGAAGATTTTTATTTTAGAGAATTGGAGAACAGATAATAGATAGTCGTTTCTTCTTCAAGTGCTACTACTATTAGTCTTATATACAATGCTAGAAGTCAATGTATAGAATCCAGGGTTGCATTTTCTGAAAACTGTTTGTGGTATGAAACCGTCAGAATGGAAGTACTACTCGCACTTGATCATGTTCTTATACTCTCCCATTCGCATATATAAGCTGAAGATGGCACATATCAATTGCGTGCTAATATCTACAAGCATCCGGTCTTAAGAAAGAGATTTAAATTTGAATATCGAACAATTTACAATCACTTTGTTCCGCATCAAATCCGTCCTTGTGTTGATAAAAGATTTTCATTTTCACTTATTTTTCTAAGAAACGTCAAACCCAAGAGGTATATTTGAAAGTTTATACCTATCATTGAACAGCATGAGTTACGTGATTCCTTTAGTATTCCTTCCGGCATCATTCAGTTGTCATTTATGTCAAGCATGAAATGAGTCTTAAAACACCACAGGAAGTCAGTGAAAGCAAAGCATTTCCCTATTCATCAGCACTTCTTCCCCAATGGATACCAGCAGCTGGAGCAGGGACTCTCCGTTACGGGCCAGTGAGAGTGGAACGAATGGGATTTGTAGCGGTGCATCAATATCCTGAGATTGTTCTTAAATGGTTTTTAAGTTCTCCCTCCATCGACATTGAATCAAGAGGGAATACCACCAAATTGACTGACTCGGACATCCAATTTGACAGACACTAGTCAACTCATAAGCTGTTTACATTTGGTATTGTTCAATGGACGACATGGCTGCCCTGGCGGGGAAATCCTCTTTGGGGGGTTTCCTTTATTGGATCTGAAGTTGTGGCATTGAGGTGAGCTATTATGGTGAAAATTCCAATATCATTTTTTTTTCAGAATTTTAAAATTCAAGGGGAACGACAAACAATGATGACGACATCATTTTTAGTTTTTATTTATTTATTTATTAATTTATTGATTTACTTATTTATTTATTATTTTCTATCTATTATTTACCATTCACTATTTCCTATTTACTATTTACTATTTACTATTTACTATTTACTATTTACTATTTACTATTTACTATTTACTATTTACTATTTACTATTTACTATTTACTATTTACTATTTACTATTTACTATTTACTATTTACTATTTACTATTTACTATTTACTATTTACTATTTACTATTTACTATTTACTATTTACTATTTACTATTTACTATTTACTATTTACTATTTACTATTTACTATTTACTATTTACTATTTACTATTTACTATTTACTATTTACTATTTACTATTTACTATTTACTATTTACTATTTACTATTTACTATTTACTATTTACTATTTACTATTTACTATTTACTATTTACTATTTACTATTTACTATTTACTATTTACTATTTACTATTTACTATTTACTATTTACTATTTACTATTTACTATTTACTATTTACTATTTACTATTTACTATTTACTATTTAGTATTTACTATTTACTATTTACTATTTACTATTTACTATTTACTATTTACTATTTACTATTTACTATTTACTATTTACTATTTAGTATTTACTATTTACTATTTACTATTTACTATTTACTATTTACTATTTACTATTTACTATTTACTATTTACTATTTACTATTTACTATTTATTAATTATTATTTTTACTACTTATTGTTGTGTGATACAACACTTCTGTGTTTTCTACCATTGTTTTTAATATAATCTCATCAGATGGAGGTTTTTTCCCATAGTTTTCCTCCGAGCAGACACTAAATTATATTGATGTCTTTAATTTCTCAATAATTTATTAGCATTTAATTACTTAAAATTGTCTTTTCTGTAGCAAGGTTTTAATTACCATATCTCTGTGCAAGCTCGAGGAAATTAATTTCAATATTGTGCAACAAAAACGTTTGTACTATGAAAAACGAAAATAAATGTCTAAAAAATATCTCTTCAGTGACCCGCATGATCCACAAAAGGGTCGCGTGGGCAAAGCACGCACCACTCTCCAGAACACTAGATCCTTCTCCATCGACTCACATAAGTCATCAGGAGTTATGCCCAACTGGAACCAGGCGAGTTTTTAAACTTGGTCCAATAACCTCGCCCTCGCATTAAAAGAACACTTCCATTGTTCAGCTCGTCTTCTATGTGCGGCGTTATTGACAGTGTCCGGATACGCAATTGCGTTTGGACCCGTGTCTCCTTGCTCATTTCGGACGAAATAAGATGCGATGACCAACCATGCCACCGCACTATAATAAAACAGTGAGACTTCACCTTACGGGCACTCCCCTATAAGGAAAACCTCTCTTTACGGACAATTCGTCATGGGCTTTTCGTGTATCTTAACCTGTTTACAGCGAAAAGTCTCTACATCGGACGCAGACATACATTTCAACCCCTTTTTGAGCAGCTGCACCCCCAATAAGGGACACACGAAGTTAAAACGGACGTGGAAGAAATATGTGCTCGCTTGCGGATATGAAGGCTAATATATAGAGTAACGGTTACACGATTTTGTTTCAGTTCATTCAACAACCAACTGAGCTCATTTCACGACACAAGCTATTAATGCCGTTGAAGAGGGTTGCCAAGTTATTGCCATTTATACTGACTTTAGCAAAGCGTTTTGCACGGCGAATCACGAGCTAATGCTTATAATATAATATGGGTGGCGCTACAGCCCGTAGAGGTCCAGAGCCTAGCTTCTCAGCAACCACTCGTGTTGTGCGTGCTATTGTTCTCTCACGCGTGGAAAGGACCTACAATTTAATGCCGACTCCGAACGGCGTTGTTGAGAAGTTTTTCTATACAGGATATACTCTTTGAGCATTGTCAGTGACTCGAAAGAGGTGGAGTCGTGAAATATGAAAGGTGGTAAAAAAAAATGGGACCCTCTGCGTACTAACCCACTACGCCACGGGACGCCACTAGCTAATGAGAGCTAATGCTCACGTAGCTGAATAGTTCTCGTTTTCATTCGAATAATTTCATTTGAAATAATACAAAGCGTCTTCCTTGAGGACCACAACTCAAGGCCTATCTCTTGCACCTCTGGAGTTCCGGAAGGCAGGCATTTAGGTCCCTTGCTTTTTATCTTTTTTATAAATGATATCGTTAAATGTATAGGTTTTGGTAACTGTTCAATGTATGCTACCTTAAATTATGGTTAGCTGCACTGTCTTCCCCAATAGCTCAGTTACTAAATCCTTCCCTTACTGTAATGAACTCAAGCCTTTAGAAAGAGTGGACGAAATTAAAGATCTCTGTGTCAATTTTGGTGGTCTCGGTGGTGGTGCTATAGAGACTTGGGTCTATCTTCTATAGAAACCACTCGTGTTGTGTTGCTATTTGTTCTTCTACGATTCGATGAGATATCCAGCTTTATGCCGACACTGAACGGCAAGTTTGAGAAGCTTTTTCTAGGCAAATAGTTACTACAGTTTCAGCAAAGAGTGAACATTATTTTTGTCGAATTTTGCGCACTGATCCAATACGCCACTGTCGCCACACGCATGGTTTAGCAAGGAGACTGATATTGACGCCAGTCGTCTGAAATGAATCTTGTCACATGAGCGTGTAACCTGAATATCCTTAGAGTTCTTAATAACTGAGGACCCGAACTACAGCCACGTGCATGTAATTAGAAACACCAAAAAATGGATTAATATTTTCTTAAAAACGTCGTCAGTCGTTTCCACCTTAAGGAATTACAGTATCTACATGAGATTTGAAACATTTCTTCCTTTTTTAATATAGAACAGAGTACACTAATTGAAAAAGTCCGTGTACTTGCATAAAGTACCGTAACCTACACAGGAGACGAAAAGTTGATTAAATTGGTCGTATGAATGTATTTATATAGTATGTATTTAACTTCACATAATTTTGAAGAGCTTGGTTGCTTTTCCTGAAGCTTGCTGTCAGAATTGTGGCAGTTCCATTCCTGAGATTCCTCCATTACCTTCTTCCAGAAGTTCGCCGATAACCTTTTGTGTCTGATTTTTGTATTTCCCTTTTACAATCGACTATCTGAACGTAAAAAATCAAGCCATACTACATATGTGCGGGAACCAAGCAACGTTAAATTCACCGTATGAAATCTAGCAAGTGCACACGAGCCATCTCTTCGCAGGCAGACGACGCACGAGGCGGAACACAAACACAGGAAGAAGCAGATCAAGCCATTATTTGTACATTTAATCAAATCTTCTCAAAATTCAGATTTCTTTCATTTTCAAAGTTCCTTCGGAACATTTGAATAAAGGAATCCTTATATATCCCCGTTAATTAGACGCTGAGTCAACTAAGCAGAGTGAAACAGTTTTTGTTTGACTTTAGTTTAACCAATAAATTGTAGCAAAGAAGAGCAGTGTGGTTGTGGTATATCCTTTAAAAGCAAATCAAATGTTTATCAATTATTCGACAAGAAACGGGATGAACGGGTGGAGCGCTTATTATCGACGCAACGCGCCAATCAAGGCGAAATGATGACAGACGCTGGAAGAAGTTCAAATTAGTTGAAAGCCTTTTCGAAAGAAACTCAATTCCGTAATGAGCGATGATTAGATAATAAATACACGCACATTCCAAGGATCCAGATGATAACCGTGAACCAAATCAAATTATAGCAATTAACTCAATTAGTTCATCCCCCGAAGGATAATCGCTCTTTTCAAACCGATGAAAGATGTACCCACGGGGGAAAGTGATCAAAGAAAGTTTCCTACGTGGTTCCTCGTGCTGAATTCCTTTTGTGGTTCCCAGAGATGGCTGCTCATCGTGCGGATCTGAAGAAGCTGAAAGACTGTTTGAAGAAGTGGTGTCTGCAATTGCCTGAGGAACTAGTCATAAACGATGGAATTTTGCGGGAGAACAAGTGCGAAATACAAACACAACAGATGATGAAGATAAGTCAGTCATATTAATGGCAATTCTGCTGGAGGAGTATGGAGGAAGCACTAAGAATTTAGCCCGTATTCCCATTAGCCATCATTGCGAAGTTAAGGGCCATTTAGGCAGCGGTAAGACTTAGAGAGTGCTACCGCCGCTGGTTCAAAATGGGACATAAAGCAATACTACATGAAACGAAAATTCCGAAGTGGAGTATCTTTTAGAGAAAAAAAAAACTGTTTTTCTCGCTTAAAGAAATTATTTCTAGTAATCAGCGTGGCTTTGTTCGCGGTAAGTCATGTTCTACAAACTTAACTTTCTTAACAAACTCTATATTTGATTGTCTTGAAAATCGATTACAAGTGGATATACTCAACACTGACTTTTCGAAAGCTTTCGATAGAGTACATCATACTTTACTTTTTGCTAAGCTTAAATCATTAGGTTTCCACTCATCTATGCTGATGCGGATTACGAATTATTTAAGTAATAGGAAACAATTGGTAAAGATCGACAATTTTATATCGCGCGTAATAGAGGTAACTTCTGGCGTTCCTCAAGGTAGTCATCTCGGCCCGCTGATGTTTATTTTATTTATGAATGATGTTCATGAAATATTTAGTTTCTGCAACGTTTTAACATTCGCGGATGGCTTAAAAATATTTGCAAGCATCAAACATTTTAATGATTGTATTCGTTTCCAAATGGATATATGTAAATTATGAGAATGGTGTAAACATAATGGATTGGAACTTAATATTTCTAAATGTAAGATATTTACAGCGTACCGTATTGCTGCGCCGTTCTTATATGATTATTTTATCAATGATCTTCTGCTTCATCGTCTTGAAGAAGTCTAGAAGATCTAGGAGTCATATCTGACTCAAAATTAAATTTTTCACTACATTATGATTATGCCATATCTAAATCTAACTCATTGTTAAGATTTCTAAAGCGAAATAGTAAAGACTTCCAAGATGTTTATAGCCTTAAAACTATATACTGCTCATTAGTCAGGCCTCATTTAGAATATTCTTCCATTATTTGGGACCCCCCATATAGTGTTCAAGAACAAAGATTTGAAAGAATTCAAAGAAACTTTACAAGATAAGCCATCTGTAAGTTAAACATGTTTGACGAACTTCCTCCTTATGACGAAAGATGCAAGATCATTGGCTTGCAAACCTTAAGTTTTAGGCGGAAGGCATCTTCAGTTTATTCGTGAAATAATGAATTATCGTATAAATTCACCAGAATTGGTTTTGCTTACAAATATATATGCTCCCTCTCGGGTTAGAAATATACTTTTCGATAGAATGCATAGAACAACTTATAGGTGCAATGAACCTATGACTGGGAGCATAAAAACATTTAATGAACTTTGCAACGAAATTGATCTGAGCTCAACTCGATTGGAATTAAAAAATTGTGCTTTTTCTTTGGTTTTGGATTAATAATATTATTGTTTATTGAAGTAATCTGTGAGATGCAAATCGGTAGATGATTCTTAGTCGCGCAACAAACGTATGTTGTGTAAAGCGCTACTGAGGGTAGCGGGTAGTGTTTTGTTTTTGCCCTGTGATTGTAAAAAAAAATAAAAGATGCGGATTTAATTGAAAACCGTTTAGCTAGTGAATCGCCATTCTGGAAATACCTCCGTCATAATTTTATGAATTAATAGAAGAATTCGATATGCATAGAAAATACAGTCCAGGTAAATGGGACAAGTATAAGTTGGGATCAAACCGTTAAATATCTTGGGATTTATCTAGATACAAAACTATCATTTAACGCTCATATAACGAACACCTTAAAAAAATTGCAATTGCAATTAGGATGTTATATCCATTTATAAATCGTAAGTCAAAGCTGTAAAATGATAACAAAATAATAATGCATATAGTTATTTTTCAAGATATTCTACTCTATGGTTGGCAAGTGTGAAAAGCCATATTAAGAAATTGCTAATTTCGCAGAACAAGCTATCGAAAATGAAGCTCAACTTACCATGGCATCATTCAACACGCGGTATTCACAAAACGGCGAATGTTGAATTGATCTTCGACAGGATACAGAAATTAATCCTTTAGTATACAACCTGAATAATTATCATGTCCCACTTAATAGTTGATACCTACCTTTTATCTTTGTTTTCTTCTTTGTGTTTGTTCTAATATTTATTCATTTTCCTGCTTGTTTACTTAATTATATACTTATTTATTTATTTGTTTGCTTATTTACTTATTTATTTATTTATTTAATTATTTGTTTGTTTCTTTATCTATTTATCGATTAGTGTATTTAGTTAAAGTAGTCCCCAAGGGGGATTCTAAGAAAAAATCACGAACACCACAACACACGCCTTTAGGCTGGCCCAACTGTTCGACTTACGAATAAAATAAAATGAAAGTCCGAAATATTGTTACAAATTTAATTTATTTCCTCATCTCTACTGTTCCCGCCGATCGGCTGACTGCCCTGCCTGCCTAGCCTTTCCTCATCGCCTTCCATCGTTCGCCGGTCGCATGATGACACAAGTGTTCTACTGGCTGATGCAATCCCCTGGTGGATCATCTTTCTTCGCGTGGTCACTTGATCGGTAATACATGCGAGTTGCGTTGGAACGCATTCCCAGACTTTACTCGTGCAATCCACGGTCAAGGCTTGTGGATCGTATTACTGCAGGTCGTTGCTGCTCGTGTCGTGCTAACTTATTTATTTATTTATTTTTATAAGTTTATTTGCTTATTTATCTATTTGTTTAATTATTTTTTCATCTATTTATTATTTTATTTGCTTATTTATTTATTTACTTATTTACATTATTCATTCGTTTATTTACATGTAAATTGTTTATTTTCTTTTCTTTTCTTTTTTTTATTATAAATTAAATGGCTTTTTTCGCTTTTCCCTTCCGAAACCAAGTTAACATGTAAATAACTTTAATTTCGTACTATTGCATGATAATTTTACAGTTGAAAGATAGTAAATGTCATATCTCTGAATTGTAAAACGTGCGGTAGCAGACCCTTGCAAATATATTTTTGCGAAATAAAGTACTACTACTACCACTAGAAAATCCAGCAAAACAAATGTATATAGAAATACAGCAATACAATAAAATTCGAAATACAAATAAAGTTCTACAAAGCGTTTCTCAGTTTAGGCCCTTAGCTTTAGGGTCTTTTGCTGACGGGTTAGGATGGACTTACCGGTTTGCACGAATC
The DNA here is from genome assembly GCA_964034865.1 of Eristalis intricaria. Lineage (NCBI taxonomy): Eukaryota > Metazoa > Arthropoda > Insecta > Diptera > Syrphidae > Eristalis > Eristalis intricaria. The sequence goes on from OZ035873.1 coordinate 128,977,399, forward strand.
CAAAAGTAGACCATAAGGTCGGCTAAGTATATGTGGATCGCCGCGGCGTGGTGGGTTAGTGCGTCGACACCTACGCAGAGAGTGCCGGGTTCGATACCCGAATTTACCACCGTTCATGTTTCACGGCTCCACCTCTTTCGAGTCACTGACAATGCTCAAAGAGTATTTCCTGTCTAGAAAAAGCTTCTCAAACTTGGCCGTTCGGAGTCGGCATTAAATTAGGTAGGTCCTTTCCACGCGTGAGAGAACAATAGCACGCACAACACGAGTGGTTGCTGAGAAGCTAGGCCCAGGTCTACCTCGGACTGTAGCGCCACCCATATTATTATTATTATTAAGTATAACTGCAGCTAAGTGCCTTTAAGTTGTACTTTAGAATTGACAGTGACTCAAAATTGGGGAGAAATTTGTGACTGCAGAAAAGAAATGCTGACTTTCAAAATTATAGTATGGAGAACGAATTGCTTGAATATAATCAGGAAGTGATAGATATTTTTACATAATAAATATTTTTATGGCTTTGAGGAGCTTTCGCTTACAAACGGCTAACCAAAGACATTTTTTTTTCGTGTTTTCGTGTGAATCTTCAATAAGAAACTATGATACCCGTGTATTCATAGTAGTGTCAGATTTTTTCTGACTAAACACACGCTTCCCATTGCTTTCAGTTGTTTACTACAACTTGGTTTCCCTATCCAGTAGTTTTAACTTCATTATTTTTACGCGTGAGCCAGGTCGATTTTCGATAAAAATCACCTGCTGGAACCTGGTGATCTGTACTCATTGCACTAAATCGAACGGGTTCATTCGTTGGATACGACGCACGAGGTTTCTCATGTCCAGTGTTTGGAGTATGGCATGGTTGCAAAGACCATGAAGTCGAATTCTTAACTTCCTCGCGAGGTTTTTTATTTCTTCGTCCACGGTTGCGATCCCTAGATCTCTTTGTATATCCCTATTTCGTAGATACCAGGGAGAATTCACGCCAGCCCTTATAACTTTGTTTTGGAATGACTGTATGAACTCTCTGTTACTTGGTTTAGTGCAACACCAAAGTTATATACCGTAGGTCCACACAGGTTTTACCATTTACTTATATAAGCTTGGTAAGTCGTTCGAGTAGCCAGTACATTTCTCTATATCGATTCTCAAGTTCGTCACGTTTTTTCTTTACGTGCGCCTTCCTCTTAAGCTTACCATCCAGCGTCATCCCGAGATATTTGGCTTCATTTGCGTACGGTATTTGTACCGAATTAATGAAGAGGGGTTAATATTATTATTATGCGATTAATATGCGTGGATTTGGTTTCATTTAGGGCAATGCGCCAGAGTTTTGTCCAATCGCAAATTTTATTTACAGCGTGCTGCAGTTTTACGGCAGCGAACTCGATTGTGCTTTCTGTAGCCAGAATAGCCGTGTTGTCTGCGAACTTAGCTACTATTGTGCTCTCAGTTTGTGGAATGTCCCGGGTATATAACAAAAAAAACAGGGCTCTAATTGCGTAAGGCGACAATCGTCATACCGCATCGACGATAGTTTCGCTTCAAGTAAGCATAAAAAAACTATAGCGTCTGAGAGATATCGTTTTATCTGCTTCGCGTAGACTGAAAACTGTCATTAACTATCGTCTCGCAGACTGATTTTTGGCGATACCTATTTCAGTATCGTCTCCTATTAAATGAGAACAAATTGTATAAACATATCTTGTTCTACACTTTTGAGACATTTTTAGAGTGATAGGTCGCATTTGTATTAGTTTTGTTCGCAAACTGAAATGAGAATGTGTTTGTGAAATTTGAGAGGAATGAGAGCACAGATGCCATTTTTACGTGAGAGTTAATATTTTCAGAGCACTCAAACTGTCACGATAGTGAGTGTCTTACTTGAAGCAAATCATCGACGATATCATCAAAGAGAATCAAAAGAACAATAGTCGTCTGAAAAGTTACGCGATGAGAGCCCAGAGTAGGGCCAAGCACACTCCATTGCGGGACCCCGGCGGCAAAGACATTGCTCAAGTTCCGAGTATTCCGTTCCGTGCTTGACTCTAAATATGCTTTTCTTGAGGTAGGATTCTAAAATGCACTATAGATTTTTCGGAAATATCCTATGAATTTTGTATTTCAAGCCGTCGTGCCAAACCTTGTCAAAGGCCTGAGATACGTCGAGTAAAGCGCTGTAGCAAAACTTTTTTTCCTCTAGTGCTTTTTCGATTTCGTTGGTTATTCTAAATACGTGGTTAATTGTGGAAAGACTCTTCCTGAATCCAAACTAAAATAAGGCGCCTTTCTTCTATTAGTTGTTGTATTCGTTTCAGTAGAAGTTTCTCGAATAGCTTTGATGTTAGAGGTAAGAGTGACATGTGGTGTAACCAAAGACATAACCATGATTGTTTTACAGCAGATTTTCAAATCGAGAATGTCCTTTCAACGGGTACAGTTTTCTTATTCATTGCCTAATGCATGTTTTTAAGGAGCATACATTTTCAAGAAACTATTTTCATTGCTCCCACCAATCAACTATTGTCACATGTAATGTTTTGTGATGTTTTATGTGATAAGAACTCACTTACAAAGGATATTATTTCGGAGGAATACAGGTTTCCAGTCAATCCAGGATTGTTAAATTACCAGCTTTGCCTACAAATGCCATGAAATATTTCTTTCGAATACCCGCGTATAGTGGTTGGCGCCATCTATGGAACCCACAATTAAATACTCATTTACAAATTAAAGTAACGAATTTGACACTTAAGTTTGAAGTGAAATTCCTTGCATTTAAAGCAGAGATGAAGTATGACAGAGATGCCCGATATCTAACTCTCTTTCGCCTTAAGATTTTTAACAACTGTTTTATTTTATGTTTTCCATCATGTTCATAAGCCAAATTGACCAACCAAGAGGACGGCATTTACGTTATTTCGTGAATAACCGTCAAAAATTCATGAATATCTGTCAAATTCGTCGATGGACTAGGGGGCAATCAGCTGTGAAGTCGGCTATCTCTGTATAACTTCATTTCTGATTTAAAGTATGCCGTATCTTAGTTACGTCTGATTCAATTTTTAAATATTACCCAGAACAGGTAAAGTTGAAATTAATGCTTAAGTGTAACTTGGCTATAAAGTAAAATTAAGTATTAAATCAGCAAAGGGCCCTTAGTGTCTTACAAATGTTGCAGTGCAGTGAGTGTTTCTACGTTGGTGACAGGATCCAGTAGTGCCTGGTTTGCATGTGGTTCTTCATGTGGAAGTATTCATGAGAAACCACTAGGGCTGGAATGATGTATCCAGTTGTTCGTCTTTGCATGTGTCAGCTTACCTGCCATCAGTCATTTGTCCGTGCCATTTTTCAAGCAACGGAATCCTCATATCTGATCGCCACCAGGCCCCCGATACAGTTATTTAAGAAAACTTTGTATAGGTCTTTTATAGGCATCTGCCAGGCGTTTAATCGGTATGGTACTTCATTATAAGTGTTGCCGTTGTTTTGTATTATTTTTTTTTTACATTTTAAGTCATTTGTTTCTAAAATCCCCTCCCCCTCCCCATAGTAAAAAATTGAGTTTTTAACCTCTCTACAAATAACCGTTAATATTTCTTGACGCCAAATTTATCGCACTCGTGTTCTTCAACGTACTGAACACAATGAACAATACCGTACCGAGTTGTGTCCATAGAAGCCCTTTAGGCTCCGCATTTGAAATTGGCACAAGACTGGTATTATCCATTCCTGACAGGTCGCGTAGCTTAAGGGGAAGCTAAGCCCTGATCCATCTCGAACTCTGACTCCATGTTATAAACTCCAGCAACAGCAAATTGTTGCATATCCCCACACACTGAGGGGGAACGATCCATCGCAAGTGCTAGTTCTTACACATCAAATGCATGAATACCAACGCCCCTGCTACGAAGTCTCCAAAATCCGAGTCTCCCAGTCCTCGAAGACGCAATATTCGGGGTCAGTTCGTTTTAACTGTCATCATCTGAATCTAATGTGGTTACTTGTGATGTCTCTTAGACTCCGTCAATTGGGAAGATGCATCCATGTCCAATAGCGCCATAAATAAGTCATGAATCAATACTCAATGTCTGTGTCTCATTTCACGGGTGAAAAACGTCAAGTCAATTATAAGGCTGACTGCACGAAAATACTGTTCCCAGAGGCTACATTGCTCTAGGATGCTTTGACAGCTTTATTCAAGCAGCCCTTCCAGTCGCCGACGTCTATTTAAAGTTGCATTTTCTGAACAAACCGCTGTCGTATTGCAAGTTTGGAATCCAAATCAGTTGCTTACATTTGTTCAAACGTCCTCACTCAAACATTTCAGTATTTAATGTGGAAGTGAAGGCAAATGTTCCAAGGTCCTGCTGGGATGTCTGCCTCCGACTAAACGGAATTCATTCTCCGCAAGAGCTCATGAATATCTCAAGTGAGTCATAAACAGAGCCGCATCCTTGGAAGGGACTCTCGGAATTATTGAAATGTATTCCTTTTGTGTGATGATGTGAATATGGAATGTTGCAAACGGGGTTGGAAATAACAGCCGTTCCCATTGAAGGCATTCCCAGAGATGGATGCATGCAATGCCCTGACGGAAACAGTAGCACCGTCGCTGGACTGAATGCTGCTCGTACGTTGGCAACTAAGAGGATCCACATGCGAACGTTTTCGATGTGCAGTAATGCACACTTGAGCACACGCCTGTCAGATGTCACTTTCACAGACTTGATATCGAGCAAAAAGGAGCAGGTGGATTGGCCTTCCTATAATTTCCGGAGTGCAGGTGCATTGTCTGTGAACGAAGCAAAGTCACAGAGTGGAGCTGGAGAGGGCTTTTGAGCTGCTGACAGAGAAGATGTAATTTATTTAATACGAGCGTATATGTAATCAGAGTGAGAGACAATGTTTGCAACAACTTGATAAGCAGTAGCAAACTTACGTCGCGTCGGTGGGTGGTATCCGGTTAAATTGGATTGACATTTTTTCCTTTCATATTTTTTGATTAACTTCCGCGAAGAGTTGCTGAGGTATTATTTTTTAAAGAAAATTGGAAACAAAATTCTCGGTAATTCGAAGAAGTCAGAAAGTGCATACATATTTCTCAGATTTTGCACACATTTGTGAAATTAAAAGTGAGCATCTCAAGCAGGATGTATTGGAGGCAATCGAAAGGAAGGCAGATCGCATAGCTTCAGTGATCCAGGAAATACGCTACACGACATTTATTACAGTTGTGGCAAAAGGTTGCAAATATTTGGATGCGGATTCGTTGTTGAAAAATGGTTCAGGTCGAAGGTGATCGACTTTAAACCGATATGTGATCGCCTTTCTGTGATCCGTATCCAAGGCAGATTCGTAAACATTAGCCTCATATGCGCACACGCCCCTACCGACGAGGCTTAAGGCTCTATTAAAGAGGACTATAACAATGCCTACGGAGGCTCCGGATAACGATGTAAGAATCGTGCTCGGAGACTTCAATACAAAAATCTACAATAACCTTAGCGGGGTGATCGGAAGGCACAGGCTCTACGACACGGCATCAGATAACGGTTTAACGTAGTATGATCATAAAAAGCATGAGTTTCCTTTCCCTTGCAAAATAAAAAATAAAATTATGCGTATGACTGGACAGCATAATAATATGACAATTTTAAGGATTTGAAACATAAAAGTTAAAATGCAGTAACTGGGTGAATAACTGAGATTGTTACAGAATGCTATTACTGTTGGCAAAAGCGTGATTGCAGTAGTAGGTTAGGTTAGGTTTGGGTGATTGCCACCACTGTAGCACTTGTGGCCCACTTAGATCCTGGTTAGATTATTTGTGCTGTCACCACCCGGTGCTTTCCACCGGCTCCTTGTAAAAGGGACTACACTAACGAAAATGAAATAAATGTAGAGACTACCTAACGGTATTCTGGTGGACTACTTTGACTAGTCCACTCCTGTACTGATTTACAGCCAATTAGTTTTCCCGATAAACTTAGCTATCTCTTGTATCTTTATGTGTGATATTTCCTGTAGGTTACTGAAAAAGTAGTTGCCTAGTATATCTTTTCTAGTTTTTGCAAGGGCTGGACATGTGCCGAGGAGATGAAGCGTACTTTCTTCCTGCTCCTCGTCTCTACAGCTTCTGCAGTAGGCGTTGTGGGGGGCTCCCATTCTTATGACATGGATACCGAGAAGGCAGAGACTGGTGATAATGCCCACTACGATCCTTATTATATTCCTGTTTAGTTTTAGGAGACCCTCGACGTCCTACATGTATCTAATTCCATCCATCTCCGATTAGCAGAGTCGAAGGCATCTGCAAGTAACATTTTGTTTATTACTTGGAGTGAGGGATATGGGGTGTACTGTTTATTTGCCAGTGACAGTATCACCCCTATTCTTTCTAACTCATCAGCCCTTTCGTTGCCTGAAAAACCACTATGCCCAGGTACCCAGCATAGGGTGAGGTTGCTTCTAACCACGTTCAAGTTTTACCATCTTCGATTTAATTGATGGTGTATCCAGAGCCTTTATAGCCGCCTGACTATCTATGTAAATGTCGACAGATAGCCCATCTATAGGGTTCATCGACAGTAAGCGGGCAGCCTCTTGGATAGCTTTAACTTCTGCCTGGATTACACTACATTGGTTGGGCAGTTGAAGAGACAGGGAAAAGGATATGTCCGGCGATATTGCCCCTAGTCCGGTGCCCTCGCCCGTTTCTGGTTTGCTGAACATAGTTTGAGTATTAGCCCTAAAACCAAAATTATGTTTTTTAATCTATCCACCCCAGTTGGTGCTAATGCAGAAGTTTGCTTTCATGCACCGGAGTGTCAAAAATAAAACTGGCAGGTTGCTCCCGACTTATCCTTCCCTACTTTTTGAAGCGCTACTAGCTGCAGTGACAAGGGCTTCCCAATCGAAAAAGTGGATGAGTTTAAGTACTTGAGTCTCACTATTGACTCTAGGATGAGTTTTGGAAACTATATGGAGTCTCTAAGGTCTAAATTTTTGTCGCTCTCTCAGAAGTTTTTTTTCACCTGAAAAATGTTTGTTCGAATAAACTTCTTAGAATTATTTATTCTGGTATTTTATGTTGAGGAGGTGCATATAAAAATAAAATACAGCCTCTGTTAATTCTGCAGAAAAACGATATGCTGAGGACGATATGCCGAAAACACCGCCGACATCGTAGCTATATATTGTCTTGTGATATGAAAATTCTTCCCGTCCGTCATTTGTACTGTTTTAAAGTGTTGAAGACATTCTTTATGAGATCTGGATAGCTTAACTGCAGATTAATTTCTGATTATAATCTACGTAGAAACTCTTCGAATGTTGTATCAGTGCCCTTTTCTCGTACTACCGCATTTCGTAATTTTTATTTCGTTACATCTTGCCGTTTATTTAATAAGCTCCCTTGATCAATCAGGCCTTTTACTTTTTGTGGACAGTTTGAAAAATATCTTAGGCGTTGGCTATTAGATCATGATTACGCAAGTATTGAATCTATATTTTCTGACATGCTGGTGTAACTACAGGCTTTCCTTTGTGCATTTTTATTTCTTTTATGTATTTTTTATACATCCTTAAATATTTTTTTTTTCTTCAATTATGTAAATTGATTCTTAGGGTCACCCCGCCCATAATTAAAACTGTTTACTGAAGCCAATTGAAGTGGCATTTGACACTAATTTAATACTTGAAGTATAAAAAATGTAAAATGTCACCCATATATTAAAATAAAATAAAATAAAATAAAATTGTGACTTGTTACAAAAGTTGAGTCAACGAATCTTTTTTGTTACAAAGTTCGCGTTTGGCTTCAAACTTTATATATAAATGGGCGTAATACCTGACTCGAAGTATATATCGTAATTCGATGTTGAGTTAGGGAGTCGGAGCTAGTGCCTGAAAAAACGCTTATATACATTATCGCACGTTTAGAAGCAATGAAAAATTTATTTGGCTCAACCAACCCTTTCATTGACTCAACGATCAATTTCGTTATCTCAACGTACGATTTTATTGGAACAACGGGCAATTTCTTTGGAGCAACGTATGATTTCGTTTGCAATGACAAAATGCATTGCACTTCATTTCAAGGAACACTTTCATTGATGCCACGAACGATTTCGTTGTGAAATGCTTACAGAGAATTTTAACTTTTAATGAACGCTAGAGTCAACGAATCGTAAATTAAACTCGGTTTGTTATACTAACGAATAGTTCGTTGAGCCAATGAAAGTGTTCGTTGAGGCAACGAAAATGACTTTAACGAATGCTGTTCATTAATATTACGAGAAATGTTTGGTTCAGTGTACTGATTTCATCAGTGAACTGAGTAAATTTTGGGGGACTTAGGATACACCCTTGTGGAACACCAGCTGTTGTTTCATACCAATCGGAGAGAACTCGGAACCATTTTCTTTGCTATGCCTGTCTGGTATGATTTCCTCTACGGTTCAAACCTCCTTTCTGCCATTGCTTAGAAGTGACTCAAAGAATGCATTTACGACGCCTAAATGTCCCCTGCCTTCCCTCTAGACAATCAAATGAAAAAGGTCTTCACAACTTTGACTACAAGACAGTGACACTCAAATGGTAGCGACCCATAAACTACGATTTATGATCTTTCAATCACAAACATTCACACACCGTGTCCTTCACGATTAAATGCACCGCAATTCAATTCCACCTCGGACTCAACTACTTGAAAGTGTATTTATGCTACTCCAGCTTTTAAATAAACACCCTCCACCAAAGCCGGTGAGGCACCGGAGGCAAAATCCGCCACGATTCCGGACGAAAAAGAGAAAACCTCATTTCACGAAATCAAATCAATGGCACTTATCAGCGCCACGGAATTGCAGCACTCCCTTTTTAACGTAATTTCCATTATCCCGAATCACCTGTCAGACTTAAAATCTCATAAAAAATCAATAAATTCCCCGCTAAGGGCTTTCGTCAAGTGGAACGCTTATAGAATCCTCATTCCACGTCCCATTCCTCATCAATTTAATGGTCACAGAATGGAGGGCAGACACAAAGGATCACGGTGCTTTTGAGCGACATTTTACGCCAAAAATCGTTGCTTCTTTTTAAAGTGGTCCCGCATAAAGAGCGAGAATTTTATATCTCGTAGATTTAACGACGCTCTTGCAGCACGGCAGGAGGTGAAATAAAACAGGCGAGGAATCTTAAGGACATTTAAGCAATGTCACCGCCACACCGGCACTTACAAATGGAGTTCCTTTTTTGATAGCTGGTTAAACCATTCTGTGCAGAGCTTAGGAATCCTTTTACGATGTGCGCCGACCAACAAAGTGAGTCGTCGTCCTAAGACCAGATGCCCAAATGAAGACGGGCAGCTACCACTGTGGAAGATTTACTCGACGATATAATGAATTTATTGCTGCATTCCCTCAGCCAAGTGTGGCAATACACGCCACCACTGCCGACCTCCTGTCTCTGGAATCCTAGACATTCTTTGGTTTTTATGGGCGAGTAAATGGGCAGTGGAAGGGGAATCGATTCAATTGAAAATCGATTTCCATTCACTCCGACGGTAAGAGACGCGATTAGATGGAATTAAAATGCGATTCTGCCGATTTCGGATGAAAAATTGATGAATCTTACTGGGCCCTTGGTGGCTAGACAAAGACTTGTATGCACCAGAGACGCCTTCTCGTGACTAATTTAGTGTCAATCAGCGCCACAAATAGCCCCATTGAGACGCTATCGCATCGACGATAGCAATAAAATCTGTGCAGGATTTATAGAGTTTTGTCACAAGTCTCCGGTGTGTGGGAGAAGAACCAGGCAATCAGTATCAGGGAGCAGGACCACAGCAAGCGATTTATAAGCGCCCTCTATTTGGCGGGATAACAAATTGCTTTATGAAGCGCGAGCTCAGTCATGTGCCGTACGAGCGACGATGGTCGGAACAAAGTGCCGTGCGACTAATGGAGCTATTCCTAGTCAAATAAGTAGAACGTCAATCATATCCGCTACCGATGGTTTTTCATAAAAAAATAACAAGAATCTCTCAAACATGTATGAATGGGATAAATGAAATAGCATTCAGCAGGTCTCTGGAATAAGCTCGTACGTTCCAGCATGTGGATCTGCAATTAAAACGACATTTCTATCTTCCAACAAAGTTCGTTATTTTTACAATCTGAGTGTATGCAGTTCATGAAGAAGCAGATGTACCATTGGGAAGTGCTTTAGGTCCTGTATTGTTTCCGTTTAACCAAACAAATTCACCTAACGACTTAAACGGTGTGTCCCAAAGTTCGTGCAATGGTGATGAGATTAATTCAAGAATTCATAATACCTACCTTTTTCTTAAACTGAATGCGTTTCAGAGTGCGTAGCCTTGTGTGATGGAATTCAATCATTTCTGAATTCTTGGGCGCATAGATACGTCCGTAGAATGAAGTGGACATCACTTTGAGAAATGATTACTGTAAACATCTACTTTTACAGGATTGATAAAATCTATTAGGGAAAAGGCACTAGCTTTACTCTTCTTATTTTTTAACTATTAAAGCTTATGCGAAAAGGTTTGGATATATAAACAATGTAGATCATTTTTGAAAAGATAGTAAAACTGCTCGAACATTTTCATTGTTGTGGATATTTTTTTTAATTCTTTAAAAAGGTCTGTTTGGTCGCCGTGGCGTAGTGGGTAAGTGCGTCGACTCCTACGCAGAGGGTGCCAGGTTCGATACCCGAATTTACCACCTTTGATAATTCACGGCTTCACCTCTTTCGAGTCACTGACAATGCTCAAAGAGTACTCCTGTCTAGAAAAAGCTTCTCAAATTCGCCGTTCGGAGTCGGCATTAAACTGTAGGTCCCTTCCACTAGTGAAAGAACAATAGCCGCACAAGACGAGTGGTTGCTGAGAAGCTAGGCCCAGGTCCACCTCGGACTGTCGCGCCACCCATATTATTATTATAAAAGGTCTGTTTGGGCTAGTATCCGGACAGGTATATTAAGTTTCCGGACGTTTTAGTTTCAGATGCCGGACACCAAAATTCCATATCAACTTTGAAACGTTTTCTTCTGGAATAATGAAGCATTTTATTGAGTTTTATGCGAAAAAATAAGATTTATTTACAGTTTTGTTAACCAATTATTTACATAGTTTATTTTTATACTTTTAAAATAAATTTAACCCTCTAATGCTTACCATTGCCTCTAGGCGCGGTATATGTTTGCAAATGTTAAGAGTTAACGATTCAGTTTAACGCAACTGGCTTAAACATTGCACTTTCCATTACAATTTCTTACACAGCGGTTGCGAGTTGTTTTCCAAGATAAGTTTTTTTAAAGTTGAAAAATCAATCTTTTGGACGAAAATAAATAAATTAAGTCATGTTCATTTTAGTGTATCAGTATCCTTGCGTTAGTATAGTTTTCCCTTTTCTTGAAATTGTAATTTTATTTTTTTACTATGTAAATTCTTATTGTATCTGTCTGAGGAAGTGACATTCAATTCATTTTTTACTTTCTTCTTCTGGTGGCGCTACAGTCCGGAGTGGACCTGGGCCGCAACCAGTAAGCCTCTCCAGCCGGAACGATCATTAGCCACCTGTCTCCAACTGCGCACACCAAGTCGATTGAAGTCCTTCTCCACCTGGGTGCTCCATCATTTCCGTGGGCGTCCCCTATTGCGTTGTCCCACTGGTTCGGAGTCGAAGACTCTTCGGGCTGGAGCAGTTTTGCTCTACATGGCCCAGCAATCTTAGGCGTTGAATCCGTAGACGCCTGGTTAGGCTCATGTCGCTGTGCAGCCCGTACAGTTCCTGGTTGAATCGTCTTCTCCAATAATCATCAACGCAGACAGGACCAAAGATTGAACCCAGAACTTTTCTCTCCAAAAGACCAAGCTTTTGAGATTGTCCATGCCTCCACACCATAGAGCAGGACAGGGATGATTAAGGTGTTATATAATGTTAGCTTGGTCCTTCGGGAGATGCCTCTACTACTCAATTTCCTCTTGAACCTGGCTACTGGTGTTGTTCGTATTGTTTACTTGCGAGCTGAGGTAGACGAAGTCCTTGACTACCTCGAAGTCATAGCTGCCTATGGTAACATTCTGGCCAAGCCGTCGATGTTGTGCGTCCTTTCTTGATGACATGATTGCCCTCGTTCACGGCTAAACCCATTTTAGCCGCCTCCGCTTGAATACCAGCAAACGGCTCGCTGTGTCCGACCAATCACTTTAATGTCATCCACATATGCTAGCAGTTGTGCGGACTTTTGGAAGATCGTGCATCTAGTGTGAGCCTCGCACGATCTTCTCAAGAATAATGTTGAAAATGTCACATGACAGCGCGTCGCCTTGTCTAAAAACTTTTTTGACATTGAAGGTCTCGATGAGTTCATTACCGACCTTGAGGGAGCAGCGAGAATTCTCCATCGTCATCCTGCACAACCTGACGAGTTTGGCCGGGATGTCAAGACTAGACATGGCGTTGTATAGCTCGTCCCTATGCACGCTGTCATATGCGGCCTTGAAATCTACAAAAAGGTGGTGGGTGTCGATCTGCATCTCTTGGGTCTTTTCCAGGATCTGCCGTAATATTAAGATTTAGTCGAAGGTGGTTCCCTGGCCTGAAACCGCACTGATTAGGACCTATCAGGTTGTTGAGGAATGGTTTCAGGCGCTCACACAAAACGGCAGAGAGGATCTTATAGGCGATGTTAAGGAGACTTATCCCTCCGTAGTTGGCGCAGTTGAAGGGGTCTCATTTCTTGTGGATCGGTCAAACGATACTGAGATTCCACTCTTCGGGCATGCTTTCTTCCGACAACATGTTACAGAAGAGTTGGTGCATGTACTTGGTAAGGGCTCATCTCCAGCTCACAGTCCGTCTGCCCCAGCAGCTTTATTCGACTTTAGTCTCAATATCACTATCTTGACAATCGTCTAGGTCGGGGGGACGGAGTTCTCGTCGATTATCGTCAATTGTGTGGAGTGGAACATTCTGGCTGACAGCGGTATTGGAGTCTTCCTCGCCGTTTAACAGCCTACAGAAAAAAGACTCCAGATTCTCAGTATCGACTGCGAATCTACTACGAGTTGTCTCTCTGCGTCACGAATGTCCGAATTTTGTATCCGTTGGATAGTTGTTTTACCCGTTGGTAGAACTTTCGGGCATCATTTCTGCCGTAACACCGCTCCATTTCCTCGATCGCGCGGTTCGCATGCTCTTTTTTTTCTTTTTGAGAAGCCGGTGCTCTTCCCTTCTTTTAAGTTTGTAGAGCTTACCACTCTCGTCCTTCTGTCCAACGTCGCCTTGCTTCGCTGCATGTGCCTGCTTGCACTCGTTGTCAAACCAGGGGTTTTTTTGGGGTGGCGTTTTAAAACCCAGCACATCAGACCATCTTCTCTGATGGCGTTTTGACAACGGATCCATTGTTGGTCGATTGTTTCACCTGGCAGGGTTGGACTGTCTGAGAGTTTTAGGGAGACTCGATCGGCAAAGTTGATAGCGGTCAATTGCGATTGTAGCTTTCCGACGTCAAACTGTTTTGGTCTTGCTCTACTCCGTTGTCCTATCGATATCCGTGTTCTTAACTTGGCTATCACAAGGAAATGATCCGAGTCGATGTTCGCTCCTCGGAATGCTCGGACATCGAGAATACTGAAGGAGTGTCTGACGTCGAGAGCAATGGGATCAATCTGGTTGACGGTTGATTGATCAGGAGACCGCCAGGTCCCTTTGTGGATGTTGAGGTGAGGGAACCGCGTACTGGCTACAAAGTGGTTTCGGCCCGTTACGAAGTCCAGCAGCCTGAGTCCATTATCGGTGTTGTCGTGCAGGCTTCCCGATGACGCTAGCAAAGATGTCTTCCTTGCCCAGCTTTGTGTTGAAATCTCCTAGAACGATCTTGGTGTCGTAGCATTGATCATATGTCCTTTCTCGGAGATCATAAAAGTCATCTTTGCTGTCGTCATCTTTATCCTCTGTTGGGGCGTGGGCGCAGATCAGGCTGATGTTGCCGAATGTAGCTTTGATGCGCATTGTTATGAGGCGCTCGCTTATGTATTTAAAGCTTAAGACTTCTTGCCTAAGTCTGCCTCGAACAATAATCACGCATCCGAACAAGCGCTGCCTTCGTTCTTTGCAGCAATCACCGAAGTATATATCGCAGTTCTTCATCCTCTGTTTGCCCGGCCCATCCAACTGCACCTCCTGAATGGCGGTGATATCTGCCTTATAAGGTTCGAGAGCTTCCGCAAGTTCATCGACTGCACGTGATCTATTCAGGGACCTGACATTCCATGTGCAGAACCGAAAATCATTGTCCTTATTTCGTTGTCCATTGTCAGCAGTATCCGTATCCATCGTTTCTGAACTCTTTCTTTTTTTTACATAGTGGGGAAGTTTACCCCACGCGCAATCCCCGAGCCTGGAGGACCGGTTCCTGGCTTAAACCTCTGGACAAGGGGCCGCTGCGTACATTGGTTCACCTCTAAGCGGTTGCTGTAAAGGCTATCCAGAGGGCGCCGCGAGTAGTCTGCATATCAACTTGATCTGTGCATTTAATAGGGATCGTTGCTGGCATCTCGCCAAGTTGAGAGCAGTCAACAACTTTGCTCTGGATGCACAGGCCCATGCCCTCCCATTTTTACTTTGGTTTGTATAAAATACAGAATGAAACCTTAATTTTTCTTATAGTTGCATACATAAAAAAATAATTGTTTGAAATTTGCTTGGCAGAAACTGTACCACTGCAGCCCTAGCTCCGAAGTCTAATAGCGGTCTGTCAAGAAGACCTGCGAGGAACATGCTCCTGCCCTGTTGCTTCCAATTGAAACACAATCAAAAAGTAAAGTCAGTCTTCCTGTTCGATTTCAGCGCGTGTGCAGTCTTAGCTTTCAGATTCACAACCGATTTTTGTTGCCACTAATGCGGCAAATCGTCCTGAAATGTTGCTCCTTAAAAGGGTCTTCATTATTTGCGAACACGTAAATGAGAACATGATATCATTTTGGAATAAGGACAAACACTCCCAAATTTATATTTCAAGGTCTTCAATAAGATATGTATTGGTCCCGTCCCAAAAATGCATGAACTCACAAGCCATTGCTGTGTATCCAGTTCCAATCCATATTGATTCCTTAGAGACGCAACCCTCGCTGAAAAGGTAAAATTAAATACCTCTATGTGCACGGAATACGAGCAGGAAACACCTGTTACCTCTGACTTCCCTATTTTGTCATTTTTCAGAAGAGTTATGGACCAGTTCATGAGGTCGCCTCAAAGGATGGAAGTGTATCTGCTCTGAGGAGGAGTACACAACTCACATCAGTACCTCTTCCGTGGGGAACTGGTACGCGATCTCATTTTTATTCAGCCGAGGATGTCTTTTAAGGGTTTTTTCTTTTTCTGATGAAATTGTAGACGTGACATTTTTTTTTTTCGCAATACGAACAAAAAATCGATAACAATGAAAAGTGTTGCACTGTGATGGTGGGCGTGGGACACGCTCCTAGGCATGTTTGTGCCTGATCCTGACCCATACCCATTGGGGACACCCTTCTGACTCTGAAGAAGATTGATGTGAACGGATGGATGGATGGAGCTTGAGTGGCTATAAAGTTCATTTGGGAAATTCACTTTGTGTGCTCTTGTGAGTTGATACATGTCAAGCATATGTTGGGACACATTACATTTGAAGAAAGCAACGCGAATTCGTTTAGTACAATTTTAAAGATGGGTACTTTATTCTGGAGCCTGGCCTTTGGGGAAAAAGTGTGTTGTACCGGGGGTAGCCACACCCGGCTGAAGAAGGTAGGAGTCGACGCCACTAAACCACTACGCCCGGCGACCACATTAAAACACTGAATTTATATCGTTTTATTATACCTGCCTTTTGGAATTTAATTTCGTTGTCGCCTCAAAAACCACAGAATCGAATGTCCTACCTCGAAATGAAAATCAAATTTCAAACCCACCGCCACACAATCAAACTCAAACCATCAACTCTGCCTCCCACATCGTCTATTATTACAAGTAATTCGCAAAAAAAAAAATAACCTTGGGTTCATCCCCAGTTGTCACTAATTACCATGTTTATTACAAATGACGACCAAATCGGGGACACAGCTCTTCGGGGAGGGAAATGAATAAATTATGCTGTGGCTTGTGTTTCCAATTGAAATGTTATTCGGTCAGATAAATCAAACGATGACATTAATTAAAAGGCAGCACACCCAAAAGGTACCGCAGGGGGAATTAAAACTCATCAGCGTTCCTTTGGATGTGGTTGGCAGAAATTGATTTCTTTCATTTCCTATTCAGGGAGTTGACATTTCTTTTTAAAGGTTTCCGAGGGAAAGTAAGAATTCAATTTGGCAAGAAGGAAAAGATTTCTGCATCTTTGCTTAAGTTGCGGGATGATTCATCTATTCAGACATTTACAAACACCGTTAGCGTCAACAATGTCAAATATAAGGCACTGCTTTTCCAATCCCCTATTAAAGCCGACCGATGAATATCCTGTCTGTCGCGTATGTCCAGTATATGGTGGGCCATCTATTGGGTTTTTTTTAATTGTACGTTATTTTGACACTGACAGCTGTTATCCGGTCGAAATCTTGCCTGAAAGTTATATCATTTCTCCGCATACCGAAATAAGTCGTTGGGCGTTGAACCACGGGAAATATTGAAAAGGGCTTTGTAGAACATGAAGTGAGTGCATTTGTGCGTTGGTTCTGTGGTCAAATCTAGATGGATCGATGTATGCTAATGCAACGAAAATAATAAAAATTATACTCAACAAAAGTGAATACTATGTAATATAATGAAATAATAATCCTTACTAATATTATAAATGCGAAAATAGACAGACAGAGCTGTCTGTTACCCTTTCACGCCTAAACCAATGAACCGATTTTGATGAAATTTGGTACAGAGATAGACTTGATCTTGGAGATGTACTTAGTCTACTTATTCCGGGTCTAAGGGGGAAATGGGGCAAAAACCGCATTTTTTCATCTTAACACAGTCCTGGCGTATTAATGGCTTATCGGATTGAAAAACAAAAAACAGCTTTTTAGTAAATTAATCCCTTATTAATTTGAGCTATCAACCATCCTTTTGAATTGTCCTGAAGCTGAGCAATGCTCAAAAGATTGCAACTAATTATCGTTTAAAAATGTCCATCATTAGAGACCATCGGCAACAATCAACCAGCAGTGGCGACTATTGACATGGTGTGTGCGTGGTTCAACGCATGCAGTAGCATATATATATAACAACAACAAAAACAGAAACCACCCTTCTGGGATAGTTACATGAATGTTAGATTGGACAGAACAAACTCCATGTGGTTGAGACGGCGGTCAAGTTCGTTATATTTTCGGTCGCCAGGATGCATTTGCCTATATGCGTACATATGGCCGCCCTGATTTATTTATTACTTTCACATGTAATCCATGTTGGCCTGCAATAGCCAACAGAAGAACGCCAGCAGACAGAGGCCAAACGGCATCTGTAAAGCTCCGAAATGGCAGTTGCTTTACTGTAGACAACGGTTGGGTAGTCTTTTATTCGCCTATTTTGCTAAAAAATTTTAGCGCCCATATAATTGTCGAGGCTTCCAGCTCAGTACGCGCTATCAAATACAGTGGACTCTCCTTAAGTCGAACATTCCCTAACTCGAACTTTTTCACCATATTTTACACACATTTCGCTCAATTTTCCATACAAAAAGCTCTCTCTGTAAGTCAAACTCTCTCTAACTCGAACAAATTATGGTATCCCGTGACAATTCGACTTAGGGGGAGTCTACTGTATATCAAGCATAGTGACCAAAATATTTTCAATTTTAGAAACACACAGCTCTCTAATCCTTTAAATTAAGTCCAAAACTATCAGCCTGGTCGTTTTGTCAGCAGTAACGAAGCCGTGACGTGTCGGCTGTTGAGGTTTCCGCTGCACGAAAGGCACCCCAACGTCACACACCTCAGAGTGCACGTAACTATCTTACTGAAAATAATTTTCAAGAGCGACTATCTTCTCCGAAAACGACACTCACCGCTTTTTTTGATCTTTCTACAAAAGATGAATTTGCAAGAACTATTCTGTATATTGAGGTTCCGAGGTATAACACTTGGAACACAACAAGAAAAAACGTATAAACGTCGAATTCAAGAAGTTCCTGTTCAGAATTGGCCTGGTGTCAAATCTGGAGATGCCTAAGGTCGAGTTTATAGTCAGTAATGTGGAATGTTTTTGTTTAAGAATGCTTTTACACCATGTACGTGGGCCAACTTCTTATAAAAGATCTCAAAAGCTCAATAATGATGAATTTTCAACTTTCCGAGAGGCATATGAGGCAAGAGGGTTGCTAGAGAATGACAATCATCGGGATGTAACTCTGGAAGAGGCTACACAATGTAGATCAGCGCCAAAGACGAGGGAGCTTTTCGCTATATTAATAGAGACGTGGACTTTGAAACCCGTAACAATTGTGAGAAAAAGTACACAAATGATATGGCGGATGAATACTTCCCATAATAATTTAATTTACAATGAGGCCTTAACAAAGGACCAAGACCAAGTGATAGCTATTACCGGAAACATTTTCTTTTTTCTGATTTTGGGATGAGCAGGCCACAAAAAACTAGGGAAGTAAGAAGTGATTTAATGCGAGAACTAGATTACGTTACTGATTCTTTAAAACGCCAAATAATGGATGCCGTTCCACTTTTGAACACAGGACAAAGATTAATCCTTGATAAAATTATTCACAAAATTGAAAGTGGCGAAGGTGGTTTGTTCTTTTTGGATGCTCCAGGAGGCACTGGTAAAACCTTCCGTTTAAATTTACTATTAATACAAGTCAGGAAAGACAAAAAAATTTCTGTTGCAATAGCTTCCTCTGGAATAGCTGCTACGCTGCTCAATGGGAGACGAATTGGGCACTCAGTTCTTGAATTGCCTTTGAACATAGATCATGAGGAAATACCAGTTTGTAACCTTAGCAAAAACAATGAGCGTGGACGAATGTTGCAAGAGTGTATGGCTGTTGGTTTGGGATGAATGTACGATGTCTCCTAAAAGTGCAAACTAGTGCGAAGATCGCACTACGAAATATATTAGGAGCAAGCAGAGTATTGTGGGAGGAATGGTGGTACTTTTAGCTGCCAGTGACTACAAGGCGCACACCAACAGATGAAAAAAAATGCCTGTTTAAAAGCGTCTATATTATGAGTACACGTAAAAAAGTTCCGTTTGACTATAAATATGCGAGTTCAACTCCACAGTGATGCACGCCTCAGGGCAATATGAGACTTCTTCTAAAAATCAGAGAACATCGCATGGCGACAGACAGTAGCGGCATGATTACACAGACCCGTGAATTCTGTCAAATTGTCGATAATATAGATGATTTGAAAAATAATGTCTATCCCGATCTTCAGATAAATATGGGCAAACGAGAATGGTCGTGTGAAAGGGCAATTTTAGCGGCGACAAATGAGACAATGTGGCCGATAAATGAACAAATTATGTCATACGTGGAGGGGGATGTTATCGAGTATCTCTCGGTAGACAATGTTATGACCACTGAACAAGTAACGTCGTACCCTATAGAATTTTTGAATTCATTAGAATTATCAGGAGTGCCTCTCATAAGTTGAGGTTAAAAGTTGGGGTTCCGGTCCTGTTAATGAGAAACCTTGACGCACCGGGGCTATGTAATGGTACACGGCTACAAGTTACTTAATTGGGAGGCAATATTATAAAAGCAATATTTATGACTGGAATGGCAAAAGAACAAAATGTTTTAATTCCTCGTATTCCAATAATTCCGACTGATTTGCCCTTTCAGTTTAAGAGAGTGCAGTTTCCCCTAAAAGCAGCATTTGCAATGACAATAAATAAAGCTCAAGGACAAACAAAAAAGCTTAAAGTAGCAGGTATGGGAATGGGCCTTATAAAAAAGACGAACAAAAATATTGGGTCATGCCCGTTGTGTGTGAAATATTACTTAAGGGACAGTTTCATAAGATTCACCGTACTGCACACACAGTATCAAGAGCTGTGCGTTTCATATTTTTGTAGCTGAATAATCGTGCGACAAAAAACTGCAAGTGTTTGCATAATCGTATTTTTTTGCGACTACGATTTGTTTTGAGATTCGAGGGGCTTTGTAGGCATTTATGTAGTTGTTACTAAAATGCGCGCTGATACAACGCATCACTACTTTGCACTGCCATCACAGGCAGGTTTTATTCCCCACATTCACACAAACCCATTTATTTACTTGATGGGTATTTAGTGACTACCAGATGACGCACAGTGGGGCAGGACTCCACAAATGAAACATATTCTTCTTTATTTGGGGCTATAATCCGAAGTAGACCTGGGCGTCAACTAACAAGCCTCTCCAGCTAGCACGGTCTCTGGCTAGCTGTCTCCATGAAACATATTAGCTTCTCGATTTCTCTTTTATTTTTTAAATCCATTTTTTTTATTTTCATGTTTTTAATTGATTCCCACTTTTCATATGGGCTACCTCACTGTGCAAAGCTACGAATGGACAAGGATTGATTGGATTTAATATGAAGACATTAACAAAAAAAACGCAGTGGGTCTGTGGTTTCAGTGATCGCAGTAAAGTGTACATACAGTAAAAGCCCTTTAATTCGGAAAACTCGTTAATTCGGAAATAATTGTTTCCCGAAATAAAAGAGATTTTTCCGAATAAATGAGAGTCGGTATTCAATTTAAAAATAAAAAATTAAATAACGCAATGAGGTACCAAACGGATCTCACATAAATGTAGAAGTCGGAACAAATCATCAAAATGTCGATTGGGAGAGTCGGGAAAAAAGAAACCATACAAAAAATCGTTGGTCGCCGTGGCGTAGTGGGTAAGTGCATCGACTCCTACGCAGAGGGTGCCAGGTTCAATATCCGAATTTACCACCTGTGATAATTCACGGCTCCACCTCTTTCGAGTCACTGACAATGCTCAAAGAGTATTCCTGTCTAGAAAAAGCTTCTCAAACTTGCCGTTCGGAGTGGGCATTAAACTGTAGGTCCCTTCCACTAGTGAATGAATAATAGCACGCACAACACGCAGTGGTTGCTGAGAAGCTAAGTCCAGCTCCGTCTCGGACTGTCGTGCGACCCTTGTAATTATTATTAAATTTTATTGCGGATCGCTAATTTATTTATTTATCACTTGCAATCTCTTGTGTTAATAAAATAATGTTTCTTTTGAAGTTCTTGCATTGTTTCATCAATAGAAACGCGTTTAAAAAAATCTGTCATTAATTCGGAAATCCATTGACTAGGGACTATTGTTTAGTCTAAGTACAGCATTAATTAAGAGAGTAAGAACGGATTTCTTCCCAATTGGCGCGTTATTTGCTTGAAGTTCAATTAATTCATTCATCGCCTACCAGAGTGAGTAGTTAGTTTCTTTTTTTTTGCAGTTAAACATTTAAATTATTGTTTTTGTACGCATTGATTTTCGTCTTCAAAAGATTACACAACTGGTTAGGACGAGTTTTATGCTGTGGCGAGCGAGTTTGTTGCCAATTCGCGTGCGCTTTCCTTTTTTCCTTTACCATTTCCTTTATTTCTGGTGGGTGCCGTAAGACGTAATCGTCGCTTTTCTTGCGAGTGGTGCACTCGCCCATGCGGCACACTGTATATTTTCTATAAAGTTATCAAGTTCAATTTTTCTATTGTATCGGGTTCTGAATAAATGGAATTTACGTGTTTAAGTAAATATACACATCATTTCTATAGAAATTGATAAGATTAGTGATGACGACGATCAAGAATTCTTAATAAAGGGAATTGATTCAAATAAGAAACATAGATCAAAATGCAATTCATTCGATTTACCAGGTGCTGAGTATAAATAAATAGATGAACTAGAAATAGAAGGAACTAGAGGCGAAAGCAGGGAGTCATTTAAAAATTAATAACAAAAATAAATAAAAAGATAGAAAGAAAGATAGTGTCGTCGCAAAATATATTGTGAAATTTACTAGTACGTTTACCACAAAAATATAGAAAAAGATAAGTATGTACGTAATAGAAATTAAACAAGCAAGGAACTAATATTAAAATAATATATAAAAGAAGAGAATTAATCAGATGAAAACACAAAGCAGGGTATTTATTTCATTATAGCTTTTATTCAAGAGCCATAGTTATATCATCTTTAGAAATACGGATTTAATTCTTACGATTCTAATTTCATATGGTAAGTTATTATAGAGTCTGGGTGCATAAACCGTAAAAAAGTTGAAGAAAATTTTCAGGTTATGATGTGGTACAGTAACAAGATTAAAATTGTTGGTTCTTAGGTTGTAGCTTCTATCTCGAAGCTTCTATTCAGTTCATAGGCTGATCTAGAAAAAAATATCTTTAAGACCTTATAACTGTATATATGCTTTAAGGGAAGAAATTAAGGCTTCTGAAATGTAACAGGCTAGTAAAACGACGATTTTTGTTGCAAATAAGACGAATAATGTGTTTTTGAGAAATTAGAAGTGGGTCCTCTTTGTTGACCACCCCAGGAAACTTAACCATATTCGAGCCTAGAATGCGAACAGAATGATTTTAAAAAGTATAACTGTCTGGTGGTGGCTGTAAGGTACTTTTTAAGCTCACTAATATGGTCGGACCAGCTCATCCTCCAATCAAGTGTAACACCAAGATACTTAAACGATTTAACATTTTCTATAACGAAGCAATTCTCAGAACATGTAAGGTTCTCAAAATAAGTTTGTGCGGTTGCTCCTGATTTACAAATATTTTTACTATGTAAACAGTTTTTGCCAACTCTCCTTCACAACTCTCTTCCACATCGATTAAAAAGGATCATCTTCGTTTTATCACTTATCACCAGATTATGCTGTTGGAATCAATGACCCAGAATTTCCAGGTCATAATTCATGTCACCAACTAAGTTTACTGAAAATCACATTCCATGTCATCAGAAAACGCATTTATCTTACTACGGAAGTTGTGAGAAAATAGTGAGTTTATAAATATTGAGAAAAGTATCGGTCCTAACACAGAGCCTTGAGGAACTCCTACGGAGATGTTTCTAAAAGAAGTCAATTGCCCATTTATTTTGTACTTTGTTCATCTCTTACAAGTGGCGATATACTAATCAAATGACATAAATCCACTTCCAACCTGTTTCGGTTGCATATCGTCGAGGAACAATGCTTTTAGAATTTCTTGCTAAAGTCATGATTTCCTCCATCAGTTCCACCAGCCGCTTTGTTTCTTTTGGGCTCGAAATTTTAATCCTTTACATACGAATAATTAATACCAAATACATTTTACAAAATTCACGTTTTTATTTGCTTTTCCATTGAGACACTCATAAAAACCAAATCAGCTTCTTTGGTCGTTTTACTTGGCGTTTAAGTACAGTAAACCGACTTTCAGAAAACAGATATACGACAAGTGTCACATAAAAAATACGTTCCACATGAGCTTACCGCCAGATGTCGTTGTATGACGTCAAACGACTACTTACAATCCACATGCTAGAGGCGTTAACCGGTGCAGGGTCATAAGTCCATAGGCCATAAGTCCACAAAGGATCTATGACCCACAAGTGGGTCTCCACACGAAATTTTTGTGGACTTATGACCTTTTTGGTTTTGATAGACCATAATAGGACCAAGAGAAATATGATTAAATCAAAAGTGTTTGCCAAATTTTACAAAATAATTTTTAGAAATGGTCGACTCCTACGCAGAGGGTCGCAGGTTCGATACCCGAATTTACCACCTTTGATAATTCACGGCCCCGCCTCCTTCGAGTCACCGACAATGCCCAAAGAGTATTCCTGTCTAGAAAAAGCTTCTCAAATTCGCCGTTCGGAGTCGGCATTAAACTGTAGGTCCTTTCCACTAGTGAAAGAATAATAGCACGCACAACACGCAGTGGTTGCTAAGAAGCTAGGCCCAGGTCCGTCTTGGACTGTCACGCGACCCATATTATTATTATAAGTATGGATACAAATTGTTACAATCCGTGAAAAAGTTTTAAGGTTATAATGAACTGGAACTGACTTACTTATAACTTTAAAATTTTTAAATGTTTCTAACGACTTGAACCCGTGCGAACGATCAGTAATTGATGATTAGGAGTAACAAGCTTCGGCTTGTTTTGAAACTCCTCCGATTTTCTTTCAATTTTAATCCATCTGTAAAGTTGTGTACTTATGACCCACTTCGTTTTTTTCATTTGTGGAACTATGTCTCAAATGATTATGGACTAACGTGTCACCAAAGTGTGTATAAGGCCACAATTGAATTGTGGACTTATAATCCGTTTCCCATTTTGGACTTATGACCTGTGGACGTATCAAACTGCACCACGTTAAGCGACTTTCGTAATCGGGGTGATTAACTTCGTTTAAAGCAAGGAACTGCAAAGGGCGAATGAATCCAACTGCCTCAACTGGTCCTGAGACCTTATTATTTACGGATCATGCTTGTCTCTCATTGCTTTTCGATAAGTTATCTGTTTTTAACTCAAGCATAAGCCATTCAGCAGTCTTGTAAATATATACGATACGGAAAGTAGCTTGTTTCAAGTAAGGTCCTTCTGACTGTACTGCCAACACTCAGCTTTAACGATACATTAAAGTTTAACAAATATTCCCACGTCCACACACAGTGTTCATTGGTAGTTTATCTTCTACGCAAAAAAAGGAATCGAAAATCCTTTTGTTATTCGGTGTATTCTATGTGTCATCAACTAATGGGTCCGCCTCTTTGGAACTTTTCTCATTTCCGTCCCATGGCTCCTATAGAACTCTGCGCCACATATCATCATGTGACAGCTGGTATTTTATTACATCCCTCTTACAGGATAATCCTCTTGTGGGGCGAAACGTCCATTCAGCAACTACTCACTGGTCTCTCTCAACACCCAGCTATTCCTTTTGACAATTATTACTCTGAATACACAGGCATGTCGTCACCTTTAATCATTGAACCGAATGATGGCAATAAACTTTCGTTCCTTCCTTTTCTCGGGGACTTAAATTAATTTTATGCCTCGGCACAGCGCCTTCGATGGCTGCGTGTGCCCACAAAGAGGACTTTAGTGCGGCGCTCTTGGAGGTACGAAATTGGGCGTGTTCGGTTTACTTTGGATGGGACCCAATAAAATAGTTTGATTACGTGTAATTTGAGAACTCGGCGACTCGGTACCTGATGTCTGAACTTCTGTCAATCAAATACTTTTCCAATAATTCATCCTCGGGTTGTACATCAACGCACACATGATGAGCGGGAATGAGGGAGTGGTTGATGCGTACACGTCAGCATGAGAATTTACAATTACTCTCCGCTTTTGTGTGGCATTTGTTGTCCTTGAACTTGTCCGTGAACCTGGATGGAGAGGCATCAATCATAGCAGAACGGTGCCGACGCTCCCTTGTGTCTGTCGATCCAGTCGTATCAATGAGATCTGAAATTTACACTTTTCATCAAAAAATGTCAGGTCATCCCCCTTACGGGCTATAATTCGGCGGATAAAAGTCACTCAAGTGAGTATTTGATATGCCCAGCGAAAGTCTTCATCTAAGGGAGGTATTATGAGTTTATGTTGCTTGTCAAGTGCAGAAGATCAATGACATTTGTCAAGCGCCACTTAAGTATAAAAGGCTGTGCAAGATATACGCAACTTTGAATTTTCACACTTGCCAGCAGAAATACAACTTGACAACTGACAGTTTAAGAACTGTCAAATCACAGTCAGCGAAAAGATAATCAAGATTTGTTTGCCAAATTGCCAGCCATTGGTGTGTTTTTGACATATCGCTAGAAACCAAATATTTTGGAGCAGATTGCACTTAGAATGGCAATATCATCATTAAATGATTGATGTTGTTAGTAAGAATGTTTTCGTTTTTGGAAGTTTGTTGAGGTGTAATGTGAATTGTGTGAAGCTTAATAAGTGCACACATTTTTACAATTTCGGCATTTACAAGTTAGAGCTAGAACATTATTGTTCATTCAACTATAATATTAGTATATAGACTGCCAGAAAAGAAAATAATAATAATAATAACAAATGTGGGAAAATAAAGTGTCATACTAAACCTATTACTATTTATTTTTTTATGTTTATATATATAAAACTTAGCTTACATTTAAATATATCGTATTAATTATGTAGGTATGACTCGAGCTGTAAAGAGGCTATTAGGATGAGAGAGTTGAATTTCCGGACATACAAAGCCAACCCTACTGAGGAAAACCGGAAGAAGTTTAAACGGGCCAGAAATGACTGCAATGCAACTATCAGACGTGTGAAATTCTCTTATGAGCAAAAGTTGAGGCAAAAAGTGCTAAAATCTCCCAAGGGTAGCAAAAACTTTTGGTCATTTGTAAAAAACGTGAAGAATTCCGCCTCGTCTTCAATTCCCACACTCATTTACACTGACATTCCAGCTGTCAGCTCTTTAGACAAAGCTAATCTGCTTGCGGCTCATTTTGCAGCTAGCTCAACACTGCCAGATTCCAATTTGTATCCACCTGTACTTGAGAGCGTTGATTTCACCATGGGACAAATCCACTTCCGCACTCGTACAGTTGCAAGAGTACTGAAAGATCTCGACGTGCACAAATCCGCTGGCCCGGATGGTATTCCCCCTATACCTCTGAAGAGGTGTTCTTCTGTGCTGGCAAAACCACTGCATAAGCTTTTTCATCTATCCTACTCTTTAGGTCTCTTGTCGAGCAGATGGAAAACAGCATTTGTCCAGCCCGTCCCTAAAAAGGGCGAATCTTCGTCACCCACCTCGTACCGACCCATAGCACTTACGTCCCTTCTTTCTAAGGTCATGGAAACGCTGATAAATCGTCAGCTTATGAAATATCTTGAATCGCGGAAGCTTCTTAATGACCGACAATATGGTTTTCTCAGCGACAGGTTTACTGGTGATCTGATAGCTTATTTCACCGAAAAGTAGAACCAATCTTTGCACAATTCAGGCGAAAGCAAGATCGTTGCGCTTGATATTTCTAAAGCATTTGATAGAGTTTGGCATCAAGCTCTCTTGTCGAAAATGCGTGCCTATGGTATCGATGAATCTCTTCTTCTATGGATTAGAAATTACCTTTCGAACCGTTCAAGTTGTGTTGGATGGGTTCAAGTCTGATATCCACCAAATTAATGCTGGTGTTCCCCAAGGCTTAGTTCTGTCTCCGACACTCTTTCTCATTTTTATAAATGATCTCTTGTCTGCTACTTCTAATCCAATCCATTCCTTCGCTGATGACAGCACCCTTAGCTTTTCATATTCGTTCCAAGACACCGACCCCGCCCTTCGGCCGTAGAATTGGAACGGCAGCGTATGTTCGGCACATTGAATTCCGATCTTGACAGCATAATTAACTGCATATAAAACAATAGAGTGGAATTCAATGCTTCAAAAACTCAATGCTGTCTGCTGGCACTCAAACGAACCCTTGATAATCAGCCATTATCCACGAATGGCGCTTGTGTCGATGAAACCGGAAAACTTTCCATTCTTGGTATGTGTATCAACACAACACTTAGTTGGAGCGATCACATATTTGAGGTCGCCAAAAATGCTGCGAAATGTTTTGGTTTTCTTAATCGATGGAAGAAATATTTCACCCCTTCTGATTTGGCTTTAATTTATAAGGCGTACATCCGCCCAAGCTTGAGTATAACGCTCATATCTGGTCTGGTGCCCCCAAGACCACACTGCACCTACTTGATAGAATCCAAAAGCGAGCGATAAAACTTATAGGAGACGGCAATATCGTATCGACGTACCGTCTCTTCTTTGTCCGTGTTTTATCGTTATTTCAACAAACGATGCTCAAGTGAGCTAGCCAACTGCATTCCTCCTCTCCATGAATTCACCCGCAATACTCGTCTCGCCAGGAATGCCCATCAGTATACCCTTAAGCCTACTTTCGGACGCACAGTTAAATTCAGAGACTCGTTCTTCAGCCGCACTGCACGAATATGGAATGCTCTTCCCAAACTAATATTTCCCACAGACTACAGCCCGCAGATATTTAAGACCAATGTGCACAGGTACCTCCTCTCCCTTTCTCCCTCTATACCTTCGGCCCGTGCTGTGTCTTGACCCCGGACACATAAGGGTATTAGCAATCCCTTGAGCACGCGCAAATTATAAAAAAAAAAAAATCGTATTAATTAGGATTTGGCGTAAGTTGCCGAATAAGTGGATTTTGCGAATATGAACAACGATTAAAGAAGTGGAGAGCAATATTCATAATTCT
Source organism: Eristalis intricaria (assembly GCA_964034865.1). Taxonomy (NCBI): domain Eukaryota; kingdom Metazoa; phylum Arthropoda; class Insecta; order Diptera; family Syrphidae; genus Eristalis; species Eristalis intricaria. Next base: position 129,005,705 of record OZ035873.1, read on the forward strand.
GTCTTCTATTAATTCAACTTTTGCTATATTGTGTAGTTCTGAGGTGGAGAAATACGAAGGCAGATTCAATGTCATCTTCAACAATTTATTCTGAGCTATTTGTATCTTTTTTTTATGACTACGTGCACAGAAATACCAGTATGTCATTATGGCTTGAAAAATAGCTTTGAATATAATAATTTTGTTTTCAATCCTTAGGGTAGACCTTCTATTTATAAATGGATACAGAACTTTTATTAAAACATTTATTTTATTCAGCACAGCTGACACATGCTTGCTAAAGGTTAATTTTTTGTCGAGTGTGATTCGTAAATATTTAACTTCATCTGACCAGGTAATGTCGCAATCATTTAATGTAAGATGACTATTCGGTAAAAACTTTCTTCTTCTTCTGCGAGTAAAGAACATTGCCTGAGTTTTGTTGACATTCATCTTAAATCTCCATTTGTGGATGTAGTTTTTGGTAGTTGCAAAACCATATTGCAGAGCTGAGCAAATGGGCGGAGGGAGTTCATCGGATCAACATAATGCGCAATTTGGGATACTAGGGAAATCTGCTAGGAAGATATTGAAGAGGACTGCAGCTAGGAGCGATCCTTGTGGTACACCTGCTGATATGTGTTTGATTGTAGATGTGGTAGCACCCATGAATACTTTAAAGCTACGACTATATGAGAAGTCTTAGATGAGAGTTATCAGGTAATTGGGAAACCAAAGTGCTTCATTTTAAACAAAAGAGCGTTATGCCACACGGAATCAAAAGGTGATTCAATGTCGAGAAGTAGCAAACCGGTCGATTTTTTAATCGAAAGTTGATGTTGCACGTGTCTAGTTAATCTCAAAACGGGGTGAGAAGTATTATGTACAGATCTGAAACCGAATTCGTGGTTTTTCAATATGGAGTTGTCTTCAATAAACTCTATAAGTTTTTGTTTAATTATTACTTTTTCTAAGATCTTTGCCAAGTTACTTTGAAGGCTTATTGGGCGGTAACTAGACGGGCTTGGGTAAGGCAATAATTTTCGCAACTTTTCAGGTTTGGGGAAAGTAAATTAGCTTAAGACAGCCGTTGATAATCAGCGTAACATAAATAAGTCCTGTACGAGGAAGATTTTTTAAACAAACACTTGGTATACCGTCGAAGCCGGGCGCTTTTTTAGTGTTAGTATTCTTAAGAATATTCTTTATTACTTTCGGACGTATGTACCAATTTGGAGGTGGAGTTTCAAAAGAAGCGGTTTAATTTACTGTAGATTCCCCTAAATTTATTGCCTGAGAGTCACTTAGATTTTGGGAAATCGTAAATTTCGATGCGAAATGCTGAGATAAGACTTCACACTTCTCAGCATTAGAGATATACCTCGTATCATTTACCCTTAAGGGGAGAATTGGCATTCGCTTATTTTTAATTATTTGAGTGAGATTCCAAAATGGCTTTGAACATTTTTCCATATCAACAAGTAATGAGTCCCATTTCCTATTTCTGTACTCACTAATAAGGAGCTTTATACGATGGTCTAGATATTTTAGTTCTAATTTATAGCCTGGTAACCTGTATCGTAACCAATTTCTACGAGATATATTTCTTCTTGCAATTGTATCAATAATATAACTAGGGAAATTGGATTGCACTGCGGAACTGGGTATTCGTGGGACTGAGTCCTCAATACTATCTTTTATGACACATGACAGAGACAAGATCATAGAATCAACATCAAGACCAAAAACTAGTCAAATTGCCCAATCTTCTCTTAACTGAGTTTTGGTAACGCGTTATGTTCATGGCTTTAAAATTATGTTTATAAGGAGCATTTAGAGATAGATCAACTTAAACTGGTAAGTGGTCAGATGATAATGCATTGATTGATGATTGGTTGAGAAAGTATTTCAGGAGAGTTGGTCAGAAAGAAATCAATTACCGATGGATTGGTTCTTTCATTGCGTGGAATGTAGGTATACTCTAACGGGAACACTAACGTGAAAGGGCAATTATTGTGTTGATCATGCAAGATATTGCTGTAATGTCAATTGTCATGTGTACACAAATAGAGACTGAATTTAAAATAAGGTTACTTTTCTTATACGAATCATTCTCCAATTTAATGTAACAAACACTGTGTTCCAGCATCTGTACCTGTCACCATTTCATAGTCGTATGTAGGAGGCCGAGCGTAACCCAGCGACGGACACCGACGTAGTCTGAAATGGAGAGCTTCGAAGAATGAGGAAAACACTGAGAAAGTCGGAAAAGCTCAGAGGTCTGATTGTTCTGTGTCAGCGAGACGAGGAGTTGAGTTGGATTTCTAAGAGTGTGGTGTATTGACTATACATACTAATACAGAGGACCGTATAAAGAAGGTGCCTTAGGTAAGACACGGGATGGCACGAGTACGATAACATTGGCGCGAATTGATAACGATATTTTGTAGAGGGGTTAAAAAATAGCATTTTTTTACTATGAAAAGCAAAAGGGTTCCTCTCTCCCAGTTCAGAAGTTAGATGCAATTTAAGAAACAAAAACGACTTCAAATGAAACCAAAAAATAATATGTTAAAAACAACAGAAACACTTACAATGAAGTACAAAACTAAAGTAGTACAAACTTTCAATTTCAATCCTCTCAAAAACGAGCAGTCATAAAACAAGGGGTTTTTTGTGTCCGATTCAGATTCAAAATTGATGTAAGTATTGACTACAGAAAGCCAATTTAGCACATCATTTCACAACTTTGAGAAATATTGGCCTAAACATTTTTTTTTTTAAATTGAGTTTTTTTTCCATTTTTTATCAAAAAATTGAGTTTGCATGCGAATTATTCAAAAACTATTCACATGAATAATTCGATAGAAATTTTATATTAAAGAACCGATTTCAAATTCGGCGTAGTACATCACTGTAAGTATTGTCGTTGTTTTCCTTTTTTTTCATTTTAAGAAATTTTTTTCTAAAATTGCCCTTAAATCCTAAACGTGGTGAGAGGGGGGTCCATCTCTATCCCCACCCCCAACCGCGCTTCCATAATAAAAAATGCTAGGTTTTAACACCTCTACAAAATATCGTTATCGATTCTTGGTGCCAAAGTTATCGCATATTCCTTCATGGGACCTTAAACTAAGACTGGCTCTACAACATTAAATCAAGTATCATTCAAACTTATGGTTCTTTACTCTAATGGAGGGCATTGGATTCTCAAGCAGTCTACAGAAATTCAAAGATTGGTCTGCCTAGGAATTACAGGTACGGAACAACACCAACGACAGCACTCGAAGTTATCCTAATCCTTCCTCCCCACGACTTATTCTGTATCAAAACAGCAGTGCAGTCTCATCGGCGCTGATGGGATAAACCATACGGTCAGGAACCCTGATTGTAACTAAAACGTTGGACAGCAGCACCACAGACACCAACCTTAGCCCCGGGGAAGACCTTCCATCTACGTTTTGTCGACTGAAAGCAATGTCAAGACCAAATGGTATCTACTAGTAGGACATATCCCTTTACACCGACGGCTCATAAAGGAGTATGGGTACCGGGCCGTCGGAATTCTATGACCACTTCGGGCAATCCCTGCCACTAAGAGAAGACGAAGTGGCCACTATACACGAGCGTTTACGTTGAGAGGGCACAATATAACCGGCAAATCTATGATCATTTTTTCCTGACAGCCAAGCGGCAATAAAGGCAAGTTTGTCTTTAAAAATGGTCAAGTTATGCAGATAAATCGTAAGTGCGATATCCTTGGTGAACACGGTGACCCTATTCTGCATTCGGCGCATGCTCGCATCCAAGATGTGGCGAGTCTTGCGAATAAGGGATCTCAGGTGGGAGAATATATTGCAATCTCGTATGCATTCACGCCGCTAAGCTTTATAAAATGTTCCCACTAGACGCTAAATTGCACAATTTCGCAATTACCCATAGTGTTCACACTACGATTGAAGTATTTGAATGGAATGTACTTTCGTCGACATTGTTTGAACAATTCTCCCAAACCAAATAAAAAAAGACTAACAAAATCTATCTGAAATCTCCAAGTTAACTGGCATAATGGGGAGAAATCTACTAGTTCAACAAACAGTGGCATAATCTGCCATAAAATACAATTCCGTACAGAATATCATTGAAATTGAGATAATTGAGGCAATTTTGAACAAGGTTCATTAATGGGAAATTGGTCAATTTCAATTCTAATTTCGAGGGAAATTACTGAAATCACTCAATTTCGTCTAGTGGGAACATACCGTTAGGTAAAATACTGGAAGACGTAGCTCGGGATAGAGTCAGAACCAGATGGCTTAGTCTGCTTATTAGAGCAAGAGCAACAGCAAGCGCTCTACGGCCAACAAAAGTGGTCATCATCATGGGTCCATTTTAATCGCAAGGAAGTGTGTGTGCTGATTAGGAGTCCCTTTCGGGAGGTGTGCCGTAGGTACATATAGTGACATATAGCCCGCTTAAGAGGACGACTTGTGTGTTCGAGTGTCTATCATAGAGAACATGATACGGGAAGCATTCCATCGGTCATAAGATTAACCGTGGATGCTTGTTGATTCGTTGACACTTTTGCCTCGTCGTCTGCTTTCGCGCGTCCGTTGGTTGCCTATCGCTTCTCGGGAAAACATAGTGCAACTCTGCACATTTTGAACAGCATTTGGTCGCACTGTGTTTTCCTGGGGCAGATTTTCGTCTCAGTCGGCGTGCAGCAACCAACCCGAAAATCTCAAAACAAATCGAACCATGACTTTTGCAGAAGCTGCAAACTACGAGAACGAGGAAGAAATAGTGTCGGTTCAATATCTGGTCTGTGAATGCAGTGTTGCCAGGCGGCCAACTATGTAACTCGATTCTAATTCTGTTTCCATTCGAAAGTTGTTTCCGATTCTACACTGCATTGGTACCGTGTATGAAAGTAGAATCGAATGCCGGTTATACCAAGTATTTTGTGCAAAATTTCCTACTTTCGATGGAGTATCGTTTTAAATTTGACAGAATACATGTCAAACTAAAAAATTATTCTAAAGAAATTTATTAAGTGTAAATACAAATTTGTGGGTGATTTGATTTTAGTGATTTGTGTTCAATATGGATAGTGGAAGAAATTACGGAGTGGAAAGAAAAAATTGAACTGAGGCGAATCAGGGACAGCTCAAATATTTTGGAGCTCAACAGAAAAAGGTTTCTCCCACAAAACGATTTCATTATTATCCTAAAGCATTTATTTTATTTTCAGTTTTCTTAGAAATTATCGTCTATCCAAAGAGTCGTTTATATACGTACTAAATAGTACATCCACCGAACTAAATACTCCGCGAAAACAAACCTCTGTCCCCAACATTATAAATGTCGCAGTGATATTAAACTTCCTGGCAACAGGAAGTTATCAGAATCAGATTGGTGGAGACAGACATGTGGGCCTTGCTCAACAGACGGTATCGAAAGTTGTTGCTGAAGTGTTGAGTGCTATAGAAAAGATACTCTGTCTAAAACACATTAACTTCCTTATGACAGAGGAAGAAACGAACATATCGAAGCGAAACGTTTTTTTTTGGAAAAGGCTTGTGTTTGAATGATTTTCTTCATCGCCAAACAAATCTTCGGTCATGTCTTGATCTGCATTGTGGTAATTTATGGATGATGAGTTATTGATTCCGAAATTCAAGGAGCCCATCGTTCCCTCCACGGCTTGTCTTAGGTCCAATAACTCTGAAGCCTTTACTTCCAGTGGTGTAAGGGAACAATATTTTCATGGACCTCCACCAGTTCCGGATAATGCCTGTTTATTTTTCCTCAGTTTTGATTTTGTATGAACCTTGAAATCAGCCCAAACCTTGAATAAATAAAAATTAACGATGGATTGAATAAATTCTTTTTGCTTTTCATTGCACCTTTTCACAACCAGCTACAACGCGTTGAGGTGGTCCATCGGCGTTTAAGTCATTCGCCAAGTTTACCCATAAATTACTCGCTTCTGTTGACTTCAAAACACCCCTTTGATAGGTCCGGATGCTTGCACAGATGTTCTACGAGGATTTCAAATTGAGAGACCTTTGTGTTAGCTGGTTTTCTTGATTCCCTTTATAAACCACATTTTTCTAACTTATTTCAGATCTTGTTTAACATGCAGATTAATATTACTTACATTTTTGAGAAAATAAATTCTTGTTCCTTCCTACTCGATAACACATTTGATGTCGAACAATATTTTTCAAATTTAGTTGAGTTTGACATATATTTTCGGATTACAACAAACTAAACAAAACTTGGCAGTACTTGATTATTTCGACTATCGCAGAATAAAATTTGCTATATAAATACATGGTACTGACTTTTCTAATTCGAACAATAATTTTGTAGAATCGAGTTACATAGGTGGCCCCCAGATATTATGCGCGAAATTCCCCATCAATGACCTCGAAATTCTCCCTCTTTCCTGATGAGTTTCCCCACGGTAATTTTTCTTTGAACTTTGCTAGTAAAACGAAAATGTGTACTCTAATTCAAACAAAAATTAAGGAAAGCATGTTGCGATTTAACCATCAAACAGTTTTTTGGTTCGATATGCCTTCAGCAACTACGACTACTAAGGCGAAATCCGCCGAAGTTCTACAAAGCATTCTGTTTCAATTTAAGCTAATACATTTTCAATGATATTAGAACAATATTGTAGTCCTTTGTAAACACATGCCAGCAGCAAATTTTAGAGTCTAGTCTTAATAAAGGGACAAGGTGGTCAATATTATTTAAAGCCACACTATGCTAGCAAATAATGCACATAATATTTTTGCATCGCATTCATCACAGGGAATTCACAAAACAGCACGTTCTCTTAGAATATGTATGCGCTCAGCATCTTTATAAGTAACTGATTTTTGCTGCGCGATCAATGATCGTCTACCGATTTTGTACTTCTCTGATTACATTCTACTAATCTAAACCCTATCTATCTATAAAAAGAGATAAAATTCAATCAATTTCGTTCAAGAGCTCATCAAATGTTCTTATGCACAGAAAGGTTCATTGCAACCAAAACGTGTTCAATGTTTACAATCAAGATGTATAGAACAGATCATTGGGGAGCGTAAATATTTATAATTGTGGAGTATTTGTATGATAATTAATTATGTCGCGAATAAACATGACTGAAGATGCCTTCCGCTGGAAACTTAAGTTTTGCAAGGCAATAATCTTGCATCTTTCGTCATAAGGAGGAAAATTTGTCAAACGTGTTCAATTTAAGAATTTAAGTCCTTGAACACTGTATGCGGAATTCCAAATAATGAAAGGGTAGGTATTCTAAATAATCCCTTACCAAAGACCACTGTATAGTTTTAAGACTATAAATGTATGTACCTACATCCTTTTTATTTATTCAGCTGTTGTAATATTTTTCTCGGTGGCAACAAAAGCCTCGTTGCTGAAAATCGAATCAATCAAACCCATGCAGCAATTGCTTTCATATTAAACTATGTATGTACATCCGTGTCTTGCCATTTCAATGTGCTTGATTAACTCGTTATCATAGTTAAGGGCATTGCGTTAACATGATAAGCCAGATTGTTTCCAAAAACGAGATTTCAGTCAACCATATTTGAAAAACTGTGGGAAACAGGAATTTGGCAACAATACGTAATGCAAAACAATTACAATGTCCGATAGCCAGAAACGTGACAAGCCATTCTATCATTTCAGTTTGTATTGTGAAGTCCGAATTTGGACAAACAAGTAATACAAGTAATAAGCCTAGCAGTCCGATTTTTAAGGACTATCAATGTCACGGCAATTCTTGAATTAAGGCACTTCTAGCCTTTAATTCTAGATGTTTTTTTTAAAGAAAAAAATACTATTCCGATTTTCGCCCAGTATGCCGGGCGTATACACATTAGCATTTGATTTATACGGTACGGGAAAAATATAAGACATTTTAAAAACTTATCCAATTCATACTAGATTTAGAAAACAAAAAATATGACAAAACTAAAAATTTCATTGAAAAATTTGCAGCGACAACAATTAGGCTTGACAAGTTAATAATAATAATAAAAATAATAATATAGGTGGCGCTACAGCCTGTAGACGGCCAGGGCCTAACTTCTCAGCAACCACTCCTGTTGTGCGTGCTATTGTTCTTTCACTAGTGGAAGGGACCTACAGTTAAATGCCGACTCCCAACGGCAAAGTTGAGTAGCTTTTTCTAGACAGGAATACTCTTTGAGCACTGTCTGTGACTGTGACTCGAAAGAGGTGGAGCCGTGAAATATGAAAGGTGGTAAATCGGGGTATCGAACCTAGCACCCTCTGCGTAGGAGTCGACGCATTTACCCACTGCGCCACGGCGACCCACAGGCTTGACAAGTTGCTTCATAGTAATTGGTTCGATTTTGAGATTCCGCATATTTTGTTCTACCAGATTATAGATTCCCCTTTTCCTCTTTTACCAAATTTCATACCGCAATTTCCCACGAAAAGGGGAATTCCCCACAATCTGAAATGAGGTATTACAGAGATAGGCGACTTCACAGCTGATTGCATCCTAGTCCATCGACGAATTTGAGTGCCTTTTTGACGGATATTCATGCATTTGTAGCTCATTTTTGGAACCCAATCAGGCTCAAAATGTTGCTTACAACTATAAAAACGTAAACTGGAATCTATTTAGGAATCAAATAACCTGCCATTTGAGCAAGCGGCAGAATATTCTTCCTAACGAAATAGAACCAGGCAATATTGATGAAGGGGTAAGATATTTCACCGACCTAATATTAAACTGCATTGATAAATCCGTACCAAAGAAAGTTATTAAGTGGAACAACAAAAATGGCCTCCCGCATTACATTATAAAACTAATCAAAATAAGGAATTATGCAAGGACTAGATGGATTAGAACAAGGGACAATTTGTTTATGATTCTAGTCAAAGATCTAACTAGAAGAATAAAATACCATATTCTGGATATAAGAAACCAAAATTGGAATAAGAAACTACATGAACTAGACAATCGTAGTAAACCCATTTGGAACATAATTAAGGTTATTAAACGTAGAAATCTCTGTATACCTGCATTGAAGGTGGACAATTTGATTCTACTTTCAAATGAAGAAAAATCAAATGCATTAGCCGAGGTTTTCGTGGCTAGTCATTCTATAGGTAACTTCATAATCAGTAGTGAGGAGAACTTAGTGGAACACTCGTTAGATGAAATAAATGATCAAGTCATAACCATTGATAACAACGATCTTATTTCAATCGAAGATATAGAAGTAGTCATCAAAAACTTAAAAATTCGAAGTCCCCAGGCCTAGACGGTGTTAAAAACACATTTATCAAGAACCTCCCATCTTGCGGAAAAAAATTTTTGCAACTACTATTTAACAGTTGTTTAAAAATAGGTTACTATCCTCGAGAATGGAAAACATCCAAAATTATACCAATCCAAAAACCTAAAAGACCCATCCCTGGCGAGCAGTTACCGTCCTATTAGTTTATTAAGCTCAATAAGCAAATGTTTTGAAAGAGTCATAAGAAACAAATTAGTAGATCATCTTGAGACATTCCACATACTCCCCCACAACAATTCGGTTTTCGACCACTTCACTCCGCGGTTCATCAAATTAACCGCATTACAAAGAACATAAAACTAAATTTTGAGGCTGGAAAAAGCACTGGTTTAATCCTTCTTGATATTGAAAAAGCATTCGATACGGTGTGGCATAAGGGTTTACTACACAAACTCCACTTCCTTAACTTCCCAATCCACTTGGTAAAGATTGTCCAATCCTTCTTAACTGGTCGGAATTTCATGGTTTCTGTGAATAATAGCCGATCACAAGTTTTCCCAGTTGAGGCAGGTGTACCTCAAGGATCAGTTCTTGCTCCAATACTGTATAATATATTTACTCATGACTTTCCATTATCCAACAGTTATGAAGCTGCAATCTTTGCGGACGACACATGCATCTTTGCGTCAGATACGTTGGGTTGCAACATTGTAACGAAATTGCAATCTGGCGCAAATGATGTAGAAACATATCTTAATAAATGGAAAATTAAATTAAATGCTTCAAGGACTCAGACTGTCTTTTTTACTAGAAAAAGAAAAGCCTGTTTCCTGCCAAGCCACAGAATAGTGTTAAACAACATTGAATCAGATTGGAAATCAAGTACTAAATATCTTGGGGTACATCTGGATAAAACACTAAACTTCAGTATTCATGTCCAGGAAACAATTAAAAAAGTCAACTTAGCAATACGAATTCTGTATCCCTTCATAAGTCGTAAACCTAAGATGAGTATAGAAAATAAGCTCACTATTTTTAAAACAATTTTTCAACCCATCATGTTTTATGGTTCCCCTGTATGGGGCCATTGTGCAAAGACCCACATAAGGAAATTACAAATCGCACAGAATAAGCTGTTAAAAATGATGCTTAATTTACCGTGGCATTTTTCGACTGATGACCTTCATGAAGTCTCTAATATTGAAAGAGTTTCTATAAGACTGATGAAGTTATTCGAACGACATAAATTGTCTTGCAATCAATCTGACAATTACTTGATTTCAAGTTCGTATAATGATGCATAATACGCCTTTATTTATACTGTTATTAATTTATTTATTTAATTATTTATTTACTAACATATATATATATATATATACTTATTTATCTTTTTTGTTATTTATTTATTAACTTACTTATTTATTTATTTGTTGATCTGTTTATTTATTTATTTGTTTAGTAATTTATTTATTTATTTATTTATTTGTTGATCTGTTTATTTATTTATTTGTTTAATAATGATAATATTGCTTAATAAATATAATAAAAATTTATTTATTTTATTAAAAATGTATATATTTATTTTACTAAGTGTGAAACTTGAAATCAAGGAAGAACACCACCACCTTCCCATTCTAAGTCCATTTTTAATCGAATTCATATATTTATGTTTTTTTTTACTGTATAGAGGTTTTTGTTATCAGGTTTTCCTCTGCCATAAACAATTAATTCTTATGTAGATTGTTAATAAATATATAAATTGTCAGTAGCAAGGTTATTTAACCAAATCTCTGTAAATTGTGCAATAGCGACGACAATGTAAAACTAAAAACTCATACTGTATTAATAAATATAAATATCTCTTCATGCATTTTTGTCGGTTATTCATGGAATAACGTAAATCCCGTCCCGTCAATTTGGCTTATGAACACGTTATAAAAAACAGTTGTCAACAATTTAAAGGGGGCAACACTGTGTGAATGTCTAGCCCTTGCAAAGGGCTTTCTCTCCCTACCCCTCTTCTCCTCTCTCACTTGCTCCCTCTTTCTCTCTCTCTCTTTTAATCATACTTAATATAATTAGTCGCTAGATGAATATAGTGACACAATCGAAGATAATTTGACTTAATTAAGTCCAGTGGTAAACTTTTTCGGTGCAACAAGTGTATTAAGGCGTTAAGGCGTAACTCCCTCCGGTACCTGTGGCACCTAATCCACAAAACAATTAAAATAATCTAACGCCTAATGTGAATGTTCTGAAGAATTTCCAAAAAGTGGACGATTCCACTAAGAACATTAACGGCGACGGGCAATGCTCTCTGCAGATGATATACGCTAAACTCTCAAAGTTTGCCGAAACAAATCACCGGTTCTTACTCCAATTTAGGAGAGACTTTAGCGGTGTTGGACTGAAGAACTTTGTGTCCACTGAATGGTTTTAGGAATAAAAGAGGGTAAAGAAAACTTCACTCATTATGAACACAATCCAGCCATCACGTTAAACTAAGTGAAGTCGCAAGTCTGTGGATACACCTATATACCCTCCTATTTAGCTATGCATCAAATAGTTGGTCAAATAGAGTCTAATTTCCCCTTAACTTAATTAGGAAAGGCGATTAAATTGGTAAACATTTGTTTATTAATAGAACACTACGCCCTCTGATTTGCCAGTCAATTATTTCCAAAGTTTTTTCTCTTGTAGCCAACACCAAATGATCAAAGTCAACTGATCATCATTCGATTGGTGATGGGGTGGAAGTACCTACTACAGATACCGATATTTGTGTTTGTTAATTGTAATGTAGTCCTGTGTTTTTGTTATTCTCTTGCGACTGGAAATAGAAATGAGTCGTCATGCTTCAGGCGACATGCGATGTGATGAACAAAACACATTTTAGCCGTTGATTGCTGGCGTACCGCCAGGATCTGAAAGGATACGAAATATCAAAGGACACATCTATGCGTATGTATCTCTTAGGAGACAGTGGGGGTTATTCGATTATCAAGCGTGTTTTATTTTTGTCTTCTACTAGCGTTAAACCGTCCTCTTCGCTAGACTTTTCTTTTGTTTGGTTGCTAAATTGGAAAACATTTGTTTTTTTTCTTTCAAATGAATTAATGAATTAATTGTAATATTTTTGGTTTTATCCTTTATGTGCGAACACAATCAAATCAGAAAGTTTCGCTATAGGTGAACATGTTACAAAAAAGCGAGAAAAAGTTGTTTTCGAAATTCAAAATGCACGATTTTTTCGTTTTTATTCATTCTTTTTTCTTTAAACTCTTACATAAACTCTTACATCCTTAAAACTAACTTAACTAACTTGGTTGTCGCCGTGGCGTGGTGGGTAAGTGCGTCGACTCCTATGCAGAGGGTGCCAGGTTCGATACCCGAATTTACCAAATTTCATAATTCACGGCTCCGGCTCCACCTCTTTCGAGTCACTGACAATGCTCAAAGAGTATTCCTGTCTAGAAAAACTTTTCAACTCCCCGTTCGGAGTTGCCATTAAACTGTAGGTCCCTTCCACGCGTGAAAGAATAATAGCATGCACAACACGAGTGTTTGCTGAGAAGCTAGGCCCAGGCTAGGCAACACCTCGGACTGTCGCGCCACCCATATTATATTATTATTAACTTATCTATCTTATTGGATCTAACTTACTGGCCCTTTGCAGGCACTCTAAGCTAGACTTATAATTTTAACTATATCTTTCGACTTATCCTATCTACTTACAGTATTTCTAGTACGCATTTGTGGGCACTTGAAAACTAAGAAAAATTTTGAAAGAAAACAAAAAACTTAATATATGAGTTTTTTTTCTGTTTTTAACCTAAGCCCAACCTAACCAAACCGCACGATTGTTCCTCCGCATTATTGATGGTCATCGTAAAAGCATATTCATCTGTAAAACTGAAATGACAACATAATAAAAGTAGTGGACTATTTTAAAAGTGCAAAGGAGCTAAGTCCTGTTTTCAATTGACATTGTTTTCGAAGTAGATTGTGAACAAAAAGGAGGTGTGGAGTAGATTTAGAAATATTGTAAAAAGCGAAGCGAATCCAATTCTTTTGGAGTAAGGTCCGAACCAAAAATTAAGTATTACCGAGATACTCGACTTCTGCCTCCTTTGCGCCTTCACATTTCAGACAACTGTTTTTAAATCGATTTCTGAAACCAAATTTATCAACCAGAGAACGGCATTCTTATTATTTCGCGAATAACCATCAAAAATTCGATCGATGGACTAGTGTGTAAAGATAATAAGGTGTGCGGGACAGCTTGTCAAAACCGCCATCTTTTTGTTTTATGACGTCACTCAGTGTCCGTTTTTGACGTTGGACAGATGTGTTGCTTAAGCTTGTATCACAACTCGATTTTGTTCATAACAAAATGATGTAAGTAAGAAAAACACGAATTGAATTGCAAATTGATGTAAGATGAAAGAATTTGATTTAAAAAAAAATAAATGCCATTATGTGCAGTGAATTGTTGCAGAAGCTGTAACGAGTAGAAAATGTTAAAAAGCAATTCGTTCTCTGTTGTTAATGTGTGACAATTGTTCATTTGCTTCCACCTATAAGTTGCTGTTGACACACACACACATTCCCGCAATGACGTCACGCAGAGCTTCAAAAGAACTGTCCAGCACACTTTATTATCCTTCCACCATGGACGGTATACATCATTTCCGGTCCGAACACGCGAACCGTCTTCAAATTATTGGCGAACTTAAAAAAGAGGAATAAAATCGGTAACGCCCTTCTCAAGTTATAGCGTAACCAAGGGAAATGGAGATTAATTTTTACATACACTGATGGACATAAGTATTCGGCATTTGGTTGTACATTATCGGCTTGAAACGTGAATAAAATTTAATAAATATTTTTGTTCATTTAAAGCCATGCTTTTGCTTCCATGAAGTCTATTTTATCCAGCTTTCACAATCTTATTCTTCTTCTTCTTCTGAGCCTCATCCAAAAAGCCTCCAACTAGCACGGTCTCTGGCTAGCTGCCTCCAGTGTCACATGCCAAGTTGGTTGAGTTCCTTCTCCACCGGGGTGCGCCACCTTAAACGCGGGCGTCCTCTGTTGCCTTGTCCCACGTGTTCGGAGTCGAAGACTGTTCGGGCCGGAGCTGAGTTGTCTATACGCTTTACATGACCTAGCCATCTTAGACTTTGGATCCGAAGACGCCTGACTAGGCTCATGTCGCTGTACAGTTCGTGGTTGAATCTTCTTCTAAAAAATCGTCAACCCAAACAGAACCAAAGATCACACGCAGAACTTTTCTCTCGAAGAGACCAAGGACTTCCTTATCCGCTTTTGAGATTGTCCACGCCTCCTCGCTAAGAACAAGACAAGGTTATATAATGTTAGCTTGGTCCTTCGAGAGAGGGCTCAACTACCCATTTGCGTCTTGAGCGCATGGAAACAGCGGTTTGCAAGAGTTCTGGAAGATAGTGCCTCTAGTGTTGGCGTGTGAGTCTTGCACGATCTTCGCCAGGATGATGTTAAAGAAGTTACATGACAGCGCGTCACCTTGTCTAAATCCTTTTTTGACATTGAAGGTATCGGTGAGTTCGTTACCGAACTTGATGGAGCAGCGAGAGTTCGCCATCGTCATCCTGCACAAACTGACGAGTTTGGCCGGGATTACAAGACTAGACATGGCGTATAGCTCGTCCCTATGCACGCTGTCCTATGCGGCCTTGAAATTTCACGAAAAGGTGGTGTTGTCGATTTGCATTTCTTGGTCTTTTCCAGGATCTGCTGTAGTGTGAAAGTCTGCTCCATGGTGGACTTCCCTGGCCTGAAGCCACACTGATAAGGACCTGTCAGGTTATTCACGAATGGTTTTGGGCGCTCACACAAAACGGCAAAGAAGATCTTATATGCGGTGCTAAGGAGAATTATCCTTCGGTAGTTGGCGCAGTTGCAGGGGTCTCCTTTCTTGTGGATCGGGCAAACGATACTGAGGTTCCAAGCTATTATATAATGATGATGATGATACATAGAAATTCTAAGGGGGCTGAAGTAAGAGAGAGGATAAACAATTGTATGTCACCAACTTTTGCTGCTGGTGTGTCCATCCTTCACAATCGTGCATTTTCCTTCCTTCTACGAGAATATGAAGTGGGTTGAATAGGGTAAACAGGAATATGTAGACACTAAGATGCGAGGTACACCATCGCGACTTCGTCGTGAAGGAATGGACCTTGACCATTTGAATTTCTTTCCATCGAATTCCATGGCACATTCCATCAGTCCAACCTCATCCACGTCCATTTAACCGCTTAAACCACTCCATTCAAAAATTCACCCACCTCTCAGTGAGTCTAAGTGAGCGGCGGCTATATGTCACAAAGTCACCCTTAGGCCCCTTCACCCACCTAAAGCACTCCATTATCCTTATGCAAATTCAGTATTTTTCCTTTCCTTTCATTATCTCTGTAAACAGTCGATGATATCAAAAAAAGGACAAATATCCGCTTATTGCCTCTCATCAGACATTCATCAGGACTATCAAGCTTATCATCACCGACCGACCTCCCTTTTGGGGAACCGTTCGGATCGCGAATACAATTTGCTCATCGGATTCAAGGATGGATGGGCACGGCTATGAATATCTGAAGAAGCCTCGGTCCGTGAAGGCCACTTGCCGCCTGCTGCTTTGGCATTTCAAGGACGAAGGATTCCATTCTCAACCAGGTCGAGGGGGAATTTTTCCCATCCACAGGAATTAACTTTCCCCCCCCCAAACAGGTGGCCGGAGTAGGTGATGGAAAATGGTAAATTCTTTAAAGTTGCTTAACTGTTCAAATGTCACCTCAGTTGGGTGAAATTCAACTAAGCGAAGGAAGGGCGCCAGATGAAAACTGAGCTCTTTCACAGCCATCGAGTCGAGTTGTGGCAGTGGCTCTCGGACGCGGACTCGTACTCAGACTCACATTCAACGCGCTGGAGGGATGACTATTTGAGCAATGGCCCAACAACTCTGGAAATGTTTAATTTACCGATAAATTAATTACACAGAATGGATCTCAGAGGCACAGATAAACGATCCAATTACCGATAGAGTTCCGTTGTCGGCAGCCTGCGAAAGGAAATGAGACTCCAGATGGCTATGTCAACCCTGGCTGTCGTTGAGAATGAAAAATTCATGACTGAACAGATGTATAGACGGCATCTTATCATTTCAGGGAGCAAATAAAAGGGATTCTTTAAATTATTTCGTTCTATTTCCATAAGCCATGATCGCATGTCGAAATTGATTCCTGTTGGGGTTGGTTCTATTTATAGAGTTGCACGTGGCTTATGTCAGACGGCAGGGTAAAGTGGAGGGCATGTGGAACGTGTGTTTACAATCCGTGTGAAAAGCGAACAATGGAATTGAAGTAACTCAGTGTTGTGGCCAGAAAAGCATCTTAATTGACGTTCTGTTTGAATGTGACCCCCACAGCACTGACTCCAGGTGTGAATTTCTTTTTGGCATACATTGCATTAGGGAAAATATTACCAACAAGAGAATGTTAGGGTTCGAAGGATTTATGTGATTTTTCAACAAGGAACGAGTATGTTATTGTCTGCTGTCAAACGCTCGCTTGAGTAATTTTGCATGGAAATACTCGCAAAAAACCTTAAGTGTGTACGAGTCTTAGACAGGTGTGGAGCACAGTGAAATTTTCAGCATTTTTCACAGCTCCGTACTTCCTTGAAAGTAAGGAAAGTGAAGCTTTGCTATTAATAACCGATGAAACGTGTTAGAATGTTTCTGGGTAGCAATGGAATTGCTTTTCTGCCTCTCCTGGATTGTTCGAAGCCACGTTCGATCACAACATTCTTTGTAAGAATTGCCTATATTTGTTTATGTTCTAACCATTTGCCACGAATGAGCTTATGAATAGTCATTCTCTGTTGCAAAACATGGTCCTGGAAGGGCTACTTTCAAAAAGATTAAGGTTTACAAAAGGAGTACCACAGGGATCTACTCTCGGACCCGTCATTTTTCGTTATATGTTAATCATCTCACATGTACGACGGAAACAGGTGATTTCCTGAATACCATGCCTCTGTTTTAGTGTGATAAGTGAAGATCCATGAGTAGAATTTGACACAGTATGATTCGTTTGAGTCTGAATCTCAAAAAATCAAACCTCCTGGTAGTGATCATTCTCAGACGCTCGACAGACTTGGCACCACGTGCACTAACATGATTTTTAAACCTAAAAAAATCTAGAATTAACTTTCAATCTGGCGTGGTCTGATTTGGTTCAACAACAGCGATTGTGACCAACCAATACGATACGTTGCAGCGTCATAAGTCCACAGGCCATAATGGACCTATGACCCACTTGGGTGGGTTGTAAGACCACAATTCAACTACGGACTTATAAGCCGCTTAGGTGAGTCATAAGTCCATAATCTTATGAGACGTAATTCCACAAATGTAAAAATGAAGTGGGCCATAAGTCCATAATTATTCTAATGACTTTTCAGATGGGTTAAAAGTAAAAGAAATCGAAGGAGTTCTTTGAAAGAGCATTGACTAATTTACGTGTCGTTTGATTTGTTATTAAGGAAATATTCTTTTCAGCAAATAAAGTAGTCTTCTTTAAGCTCAAGGACGTGAAAATAGGCACTTTGTTTCAGTTCTTCATTCGGCCGAAATCTCAGATCTAAGGTGAATTTGGAAAATATGCAGGAACTTATGTGTTTATAATAATATGTTACTCCTTTGATCATACGTCGAGTGCCACCTATCATGGCTCACATATCGTCGAGCCGTGAACATTTGAGATGCCTAAGACCTAATAATAATGATGTGATATAGATGTGGCAACAGTTAGAGGTGGGCGGTAGAGTCGGAGTTGGAGACGGGACAGTTTTATACCAACTCCGAAGTGCGAGAGAAACATTTTCTGAACATGAATACCTTGTGAGCATTGTTAGTGTGTTAATGTAACAAAAGAGGGGGAGCCGTGAATAGTGAAAGTTAAACAATTCGGGGATTTAACCTGGAACCCCAAGTGTGGGTAACAGGTGTTAAGTTTCTTGAAAAGACCTCGGAGTTATTTTTGATTCTGTACTGAACTTTTCGTTACATATAGACTTGGCAAAGCTAATCGCATGCTTGGGTTTTTATTTCGCAACTGCAAAGATTTCCATGACCCTTACACACTAAAGTTTATATATACTTCGTTGATACGTTCCATTTTGGAATATAATTGTGTCGTATGGAAACCCTCTTATCTCAATGTCGCATTGAAAAAATGCAGAAACGTTTCACGAAATTTGCGCTTAGAAAAATGAACTGGAATAATAACATGCCTTCATATGAAGCGAGATGTGCGCTTATTGACTTGAAACCGCTCGCTCAAAGAAGAATATATTACTCGCTTCTTTTGGCACAAGATGTTATATTTAGCCATATAGATTGTTCGCAATTACTATCTATGTTTAAATTATATGTTCCATCTCGCTCTCTTCGACCTAGGGAACCTAGGTCTTCGGCTTGCTTCTTCGAACCACGAACCACGGCATGCGTAAATTACAGTATGAATTCACATGCAATTGATTTCAGTATGTCCAGATCTGAATATGAATCCGCAAAAAGGATTTTTTCTTTCTATTTTTGTTTTGCTATGATTGTTGTTATGATTTTAAATTATATTAAAAGTAGTCTAAAACATGTAATACGAAATAAATAAATGAAAGCAAATAGTTCTAAGGTTAGCAGAAGGGAATTCTTCACAGCATAAATGTTTTCCCAAAATTTTTTTCCAAAATAGAGAAGTCTCATCGGCTTTATAAATATGTTCTGGATCAAGAGAATTTTCCCTTTCGTAGGCATGAAATTCATCCAAAAATGGCTTTACGGCTTCATGGTCAGCAGACTACCCTATACTTCTGCACGGGTGTTGTAAGCTTATACTTCTGCGATGGAACTAATCATGAATATCCAGTTTTCAATTTTCTCCTACCTTTTTCCTTGATAGTGGGGAATCCGTGTTGGTTTTGCACGAACTCCAGCACACAGCAAAAGGCATAATATAAAGTAACAAAGTTAAACACCAGAAAAAATTAACAGAAATCAACACATATACGAGTAATGTACCTACAATGAATCTGCTCTTGGATGGAGCCATATTCACAATTTGCTGTCAACTCTTTTCTTTTTTAGCAAGCAAACTAAAAAAGTGGGTCGCTGTGGCGTAGTGGGTTAGTGCGTCGACTCCTACGCAGAGGGTGCCAGGTTCGATACCCGAACTTACCACCTTTCATATTTCACGGCTCCACCTCTTTCGAGTCACTGACAATGCTCAAAGAGTATTTCCTGTCTAGAAAAACCTTCTCAATAACGCCGTTCGGAGTCGGCATTAAACTGTAGGTCCCTTCCACTCGTGAGAGAACAATAGCACGCACAACACGAGTGGTTGCAAGGCCCAGGTCCTCTTCGGACTGTAGCGCCACCCATATTATTATTATATAAACTAAAAAATATGTTCACATTTCCTGGCTTATTGGTAAACATTCCAAGCTAAGTATTGACAGCAAACTGCTTGTATACAAGCAAATCCTAAGCCCTGTTTGGACGTATGGCGTACAACCTTGGGGTTGTACCAAGGCAAGTAATTTGAAAATAATACAGACTTTTCAAAATAAGGTGCTTAGAACTATCGTTAAGGCACCATGGTATATTAGAAATGATGATACAGATGACACAGAGATCTTGGAATACAACTCCAAGATGAAGTTAAGGACTTTGCTTATTTACATAAGCGTCGCCTAGAAGAGCACATAAGCTCTGCAGTTTACCCGATCCTTGAGGTAATTAATGTCTTGCGACGACTACGAAGGACTAGACCCCTTGATCTCGTGCGATAGTCTACACCCGCGCATGGTTGCGGTGTTAGCAAGAACATTCATTGGAGAGTAACCTGCCGATCAGTACCTAAATCATGAAATTGGAGAGTAACCTGCCGATCAGTACCCAAATCATGAAATACAAACTACTGGTTAAGTGCTTCACTTAGTTGTAGTCTTGATAAATTCAGGGAGGTTGTTTTAGTGAGTAAAAATCTCACAGTTCTATGTTCGAACGTTCGCCTTAGAGTCTTGTAAGATTTAAACCTACTCTTGGAAAAAGAAAACATTTCCGAATAACAAAAAATTGGTAACGAGATCTTAGAGTAGGTAATGCGTTATTTTTTCCAGTTCACATCGTCGTAGGAGCTTCAAAGGAAAAATCTCTTTTAAGATATCTTCAACAAGACGGTTTCACAACTCGCGCAACAGCGCACATGACATGCTCCGTTGCATGACAAATTTTGATGACGAATTATTTCGCGTTTTGGCGGTGTAAAGATACTACACAGGTCGTGTGATTTGTTGCCATTGGATTTCTGTTGGGCATCATGTTCACGTACACGATCCGATATGCCCCATAACCGGTTTCATTTGAAAGCCAATTATGCCAACTTTTAGACGCATTAGGTATATTCGGTCCTTTCATGATGTCGATTTTTGACTCAAAGGTAGTGTTGTGTCGTTCCGGACATGTACACCTGCCGGAACTATGTCCCCTGTGACAGTAAACTGAACCTAAACATTTCCATGCCCAACCAACATGTCCACAATTTGTATACAAAAATTGTACACAAGCATAAGCATGGCAAGCACACACGATGGGTGGTGTGAATAAAAACTAAGAAAACACTCCGAGTAAGAACACATGAGTCGAGTATTTTCGTTAAAGGATATACTCAATTTTGTGTGAATAAAAAATGAATAAAAAAGTAGGCACCAAAGACAACACCAACAAAATAGGCACCAAACGTCAACTAAAGGGAGTTCAGTTGACGTATGAAAACTAGAGTTCAGAATTGAAGTATTACAGAGATGCCCGACTTCTACCTCTCTTTCCCCTCAAGATTTTTTTTTATAATGTGTTCATAAACCAAATTGACTTGCGTGGTCGGGAGATAAGACTGTGCAATATTCCCTTGATCTGGAAAACGCACATGGGGCACTTTTCTGAGAGCAAATGAAGCTTAAGCTTCAAAGCTTATCTATGAATTGGGAAACTATGTATATCCGATACTGATAATGTAGATAATATTGTCTGCCAGTTTTCTGACCATATTATAAGTTCTGCTTATTGTAGTATACCAAAAATTGAGAAAAAGTACTATTGTATGAAACTCCCAGACTACGTCCTAGAATTAATTAGACTAAGAAATATGCATAGGCGAAACTGGCAAAGATATAGACTTCCTATTTCTCAAAGACAGGTTAAGTATTTTAATAAATTAATAGCAAAGTCTATTCAAAATACACGCAACGAATGGAATAGGAAACTTAGTTCTCTAGATAAAGGGTCTAAACCAGTCTGGAATATCGCGAAAGTAATAAAAAAACAAAAATAAGCAGATTCCATTCCTAGAGCGCAATGGTAATATGTTTTACACTGATGCAGAAAAAGCGAATGTCCTCTGTGAGCAATTTGCACAGAATCATACCATTTCGCTAAACCTTGGCGATGCAAATACAGAAGCAGCTGTAGAAAATTAGATTTATGAAAGGGTATTGAAGTTAAAATTATTACAAACAACTAACGATCGAAGCATCTACCCAAATGAACAGTTCGGGTTTAGGCAACACCACAGTTCTTGCCACCAAGTTCTCAGAATAAGCAACACGGTTCCTTGAGAAAATCGTAGAATGGGTAAATCAACGGGAATGATACTTCTAGATATCGAAAAGGCATTCGACAGCGTTTGGCACAATGGCCTTTTATTTAAAATGATTAACTTTAATTTCCCACTGTTTCTGTGTAAAATTGTCCAAAGTTTTCTGTCAAACCGTCTTTTTAGAGTTTATGTGAACAAAAGTCCTTCGAGTCTAATAAATATTTTCTGAGGAGTCCCGCCAGCTTCCGTCCTCGGACCTATATTATATAATTTATATATGTCGGATATACCAGCGTTACCTCAGTGTGACCTTGCTATATATGCTGATGATACTGCCATATTCTCGTCGCATTCGTTTGGTCTCAATATTGAGACCAATCTTCGATTTGCGGTCGAAATATTAATTCGATATTTCAACAAATGGAAGTTAAAAGTAAACGCGGAAAAGATTCAAGCTATCTTTTTCACAAGAAAAAGAAAGAATTGTTTCTTACCGTATAGTCAATTAGTTGGGGACATGAAGTTAAATATTTAGGTGCTTATCTCGATTCTAAGTTGACTTTCAATGAACACATAACAAGAACACTTAATAAAGTTGGCATTGGCATTAAGACGTTGTATCCCTTTATTAACAGGAAGTCTTCATTGACAATTTTGCTGTATGGATGCCAAGTGTGGGGTAGATGTGCTGACTGCCACATTAAAAAATTACAAATTCAGCACAACAAGCTCCTCAAGATGATGCTAAATCTTCCTTGACATGACTCAACAACCGATTTACACATCAAGGCTGGTGTTGAATTGATTTTCTATAGAATTCGGAAGCTAAGTGACGCGTTTATGATACGTTGTAATTTCTCCGATAACCCACTCAAAAATCAATTAAACCAGCCATTCCATGATTAATTCGATTAAACTTGTTTATTTCAATTATTTATTCGATGTATGTTCTATCTTATTATCTATTTATTTGTTTATTTAACTATTTATGTATTTATTAATTTATTTATTTACTCATTTATACATATATATATTGATTTATTTGACTATTAATTTATTTGTTTTAATTGTTATTATTATTATTATTTTTTCTTTTATTTTTGTTTTTTTTTAGAAGAAGGGTTTTCTCGTTGTTTCCCTTCAAATTGTTAAATCATTATTAAAAAATTGTATTCCTACAATTGATTGAAATATTTCAGCAGAAAGATATATATAACATAACATATCTCTGTATTGTAAATTGTGTGGTGGCAAACGCTTGTAAACCTAAAAACGAAATAAAGTATATCTATCTATCTATCTAAACCAAATGGACCAATCAGAAGACGGCATTTACGTTATTTCGCGAATAACCGTCAACAATTTATGAATATCCGTCAGAAAGGCACTCAAATTAGTCGATGGACTAGGGGGCAATCAGCTGTGAAGTCGGCTATCTCTGTAATACTTCATTTCTGCTAGAGTTCTTGGCGTTTAAAGGTGAGCGCAAGGTCGGATAGAGGTGGGTGCAAAGTATACGCAATAATGTTTTAAACATACAAACGCGAAAAAAAATAATTATAACTCGTGTCCTTTCGGGGACACAGGGGATAATTTCAAGAACGTCTATATATTCGAGTTTGATAACTTGGAATGGTTAAGTACTCATTTCCGTTCCGATATTCCTGAAGAAACCGCTTTTGGTCTTTTGATGTAATGGGAAGATTGCCCGTCTTTTTCTTATCGCCTTTTGATTTGACGCGGGCCTTCATGCTAATTTTTTTCTATATTTGCGAGATGTTCAAATTAAACCCATGGATTTTTTTATTTCTTCTTCCATAGCTTTCAACTCAGATTTCTTTCTATTTTTCATGACTGGAGTTTGGCTTTTTTCCAGCAAGCACGGATAAGATTGCAAACACTTGATGAAATCGTCATCGCCCATTCACGATTTACTTTCTTTTCTTGAGGATTAAGGCCGTTAATCCGTCAAAGTATTCCTCTTCTTCCATTATATTAAATTTTTTCCACTTTTTTCTCTCTTGAAATCACCTCCTATGCACACTCAACTTCTATAAGCGATATCTGAACACACTTCATCTTTCTTCAAACCAAAACGGAGCTAAGACTCTGCTGTCAAAATATGTGAATGGAGAGGATTCGTAAAACTTACCGAAATAAATTTGTATCCACACCAGATGGTGTATTTCCTCCAAAATGCTAAGGAAATGCTCACACTTAGTTTTTATTCACACCACCCACTATTGCATATGGCACACAAAATGATGCACACACGTTTGTGAATACCTGAGTCGGAACTATCATGTAGCTATTCTTTCTTTTCGGGAAAATATGAATGGAAATATGTACACAGTTGCGCGCACATGTTTCACGCATGAAACTATATAAGTTAATGTAACATATTGTATTCGGTCCCGCGATTTACAACATCAGCAAAATGTGTGACTTCGTGCACAGGCGATACCGGAGATGCCCGCATTCCATCATGAACGCGCAGCCACAGGCAGCCACCCGATACACCTGAGGGAACATCCGCAGACTGCAGACAGAAGATGTGTCAGCAGAATTATTTGTATTTGAGGTAGTGTAAGAAAAATAGACAGTGACTTCTATTGTAGCATTGCAAGGGGAAGCTCTGCCCATCAGGGCCGCGGAATAAAAATTAATTTTTTTTCTAAGATTTACAAAAGGTAAATATAATTTATGCAGTGGACTCTCCCTAAGTCGAAAGTCTCTCTCTTACTCGACATTTTTTGGCATATTTTACAAACATCTCCCTCAGTTTTTCATACAAAATCATCTCTCTAAGTTAAACTCTCTCTAACTCGAACAAAATATGGTATCCCGTGACAATTCGATTAAGGAAAAGCCCGCAGACATGTCTCTGCAAATCAGTTCCGACTGCGAAAAGACTCGTTCCATTCCGTCGACGTAACTGTTTAGAACAACTCTGCTCGAAGGCCGATCGCTAATGCCCAGTTTCACAGCGAAGGTTTAAATATAAGTCCAGCTGAACCTTTAAGCCGATTTGAAATTGTTGGCTTAACTCGTCCAGTTTCACAGTGAAATCTGTACTTCAGTTCAGTTGAATTTCGTTTATGTGAAGCAATTCCAATTGGATTTTGGATGCATTTGCTTAACATTATAGTGTTAAATTACTTTTGGTGTTAACGGAAAGAGAGACAGATAACACACATAGAAAATCACTTCAGAGAACCCTGATAGTGACCAGTATACAAAAAATACAAATAAAAAAAAATATGGAAATAAGTTATAGCAAACTATGTATGTACAGTCGAACCTGCTTAATTGAAACTCGTGAAAAACTCACTTATATGAAAAACTAACTCTGTACCCGTGTACTTTTTCACAAATTCCATACAAATTGCTCCGCTTAAGTGAAAAACTCGGCTTTTTGAAAAAAAAAATCTGATAAATTTATTACTATTAATAGAAAACACATCGCTTAAATGAAAATGTGTCTCAAAAAAAAAAATGGGATGAGTAGGCTTTGAATGCTTCCATTTAATTTGCAGTTTCTTATGACAGTTCTGACAGCATATTTGTTATTTCTTGACTGTTTTGAATTTCAAACGAGCAGAATCGTCAAACGTTCATTTTGTCAATTGAAAATATGTCGACGCCAAAGATAATTATGTTTCAGTTAATAAAAAACGAAGTGAAGTTACAGAAAATTTATCCAAAGTAACAGCTCATTGATTCTAAAAAAATACACAAGTTTGTCTACAACAAACAACTCGAAGATGGTGAGACACGGAACACCATTTGTGCGCATTTTAATTGCAGTGCACCAACGCTAACAAGGATATACAAGCAAAAAGATTCCATTCGCAATATTGCTGCTCGGAACCATAATTTATACATAAAACGCTTACGTGCAGGAGATCACAGTAGGGTGGACAAATCCTTGGCTATATGGTTCAAAGATAAGCGATCAAAAAACGCTATAATTAGTGGACCCATGTTGATGGACAAGGCAAAATCTTTTGCTGTATTGCTCGATTTTGAGACAACAAATGGATGGCTTAACCGATGGAAAAAGCGAGAAAACATTAGTTTCAAGAGATTTCATGGAGAGAACAATTCTGCCGATTCTCATGCTGCTAACGGTTGGTTGAATAATATTTTGCCAGTCTATCTTCAACGATATGATGCCGATAATATTTACAATGTCGACGAGTCCGGATTTGTTCAGGGCACTGCCAACAGGAAAGTTGACGAACCGCTTAGAAAAGCCTCCATCCTTGAAATTGCCAAATGACCGCATTACCATCCATTTAATCGCCAATGCGTCTGGCACAGACAAAATGATTTATTGCACCCCTTAAAAATTGTGTTACTTTGTTATTGTCTGGTGTGTTACACATTTAAATAGGTAAGTCTCAGAATCCCAGATGTTTCAAAAACTGCACAATTCCAGTGAGATATTTTGCAAACACGAAAGCGTGGACGACGGGTGCAATATGGACTATCATAATAAAAGAACTTGAAGCTATATTTAAATCAAGGAACAAAAAGGTATTGCTTCTTGTAGACAATGCATCTTGTCACAAACTTGATGGCGATGTACTGTTAGCAAATACCAAGATTGAATTTCTGCCACCCAACACTACTTCCCTCATCCAACCTATGGATCAAGGAATAATTTGGTGTTTCAAGGCATACTATAGAAAATGCATTACAGAGAAATAACTTCTTCATTTAGATAAATGAGATTCTTTATCAGATTTTTCCAAAAAAAATTGACTTACTTCAAGCTTTAACGATGATAAAATAGAATAGATGGTAAGCCCGTCAACTATACGAAATTGTTACCGTAAATCTGGTTTTACCTCAAACACCCTCACAGAAGAAATTGTTTTAGTTGCTGAGGAGGATGAACAAATTTTTTCAAGCACACTTCAACAAGAAATCATTTTTCTAACGGATGTTGATACAGATCTGCCTTGTTTTGGAGATATGACGGATGAGGAAATTATAAACGTCGAAGTCGAATTACAGTTCGCCGATTCTACTGAAAGACTTGAAGATGAATCAGATGTAGAAAATCTGGTTACCGACATAGAATTCAAAAAACCAACAATCTTTGAAGCTTTCAATGCCCTTTTTTATTGTAAAGCCTTTTTTTAAAGACTGCAATGAGCTCGAAGTATTTGATGACATCGAATTTAAAATGATAAATCACCATGTTCGAACTTTGTCGCAGAAAAAAATTGAAGACTTTTTCAAGCCAAAATAGACCGACTAGTTTATTATTAAATGTGTGCAATTGAATTTTGTCGCCGTGGCGTAGTGGGTTAGTGCGTCGACTCCTACGCAGAGAGTGCCAGGTTCGATACCCGAATTTACCACCTTTCATATTTCACGGCTCCACCTCTTTCGAGTCACTGACAATGCTCAAAGAGTAGAAAAAGCTTCTCAAAAGTTGGCCGTTCGGAGTCGGCATTAAACTGTAGGTCCCTTCCATTCGTGAGAGAGCAATAGCACGCACAATACGAGTGGTTGCTGAGAAGCTAGGCCCATGTCCACCTCGGACTGTAGCGCCACCCATATTATTATTATATTATAATTGAATTTTGTACATAAACCTAATAAGATGCTACTTTAATATCGTTCCTTTTTTATTATACAACTAGATATTTATATATGTATATGAATTCTGTTGTTATGTTTTGTTAGTTTTTTTTTGTAAAGAAATGGATTAATTTCTTTTGTTAACTGATTCAACTTGTCTGTATTTATAGACAAAATTCTTGACGTTTGCTTAAATGAATTCTTTTCATCGTGTAAATGAACTCTTTTTTCACTTATGCGAGGTGCGCTTAGATGCAAAACCCAGTTAATTGAAACTAATATTAGGATTGTTCGTCATTTCATTTAAGCGTGTCCGCCTGTACCTAGTCGCTGTGCAAAATTGGAACAAATAATTTTTCATCGTACATATGTCGAAAATAAAAGTTGCTGGTTTGAATTTCGAAAATTCCTGTTTTTTGGCCAATTATATGTTACTTGTTGTACTTGATGGAACGCCGGAAAATCTTCATGTTTACACGCCTACCTATTGCTTATCCACTATCAGAAAGTTAATACATAAACAAAACTTCAATTTTTCCAACAAATAGACAAAATGTGAATTGGAATTTTTTATTGGCGTATTAGCACACAGTGAATATCAGCTAGTTACTCAAACTGCTTCGAAAACAAAATTATTACAAACAATTATGTTATTATCCGTAGGAATTCTCAAACGCCCCATACATCAGGTACCTATATCCTGGAAAATCCTTTTATCGTGTAATTCACAGCTGACTTCATAAGTAATCACTTGAGTGGCATTCCCCAGTTATGCCACAAGTCCATAATTAATTTTCTGAAACTCGATAGCCTAACGCAGTCACAGTAAACGAACACGAACACAGGGTTCCCATAAATTAGCGTCTTTTAACGAGCGGTATACGGAAACCCACAAAACGCACAAATTACCGTAAAGCAATCAGTATTCCCGCGAATTGAACGAGTTTTCAATTAACCTACTTCCCGACAGGCGGAGACTCCTTTCAGACGTTCAGTGTTCAGCGTCAGTTGTTAACGGAGAAACAAAGTCACCCACCCCACTCATTTCGCCGTAATCAAGAAACAATTCGAAAATTCCCCTTGGAGTTTCCTCAATCGATTTCAGAAGTCATTCAATCGAATCCTGCAATAATGTCAGCCCTGAGTGTGTTAGTCGAAGACCCCGTCATCCACCGCAGAGGGAACTGGGATGGGAGCATTTTCAACGAGGAAGGGTGGATGATATTTGAACCGGATACTTGCCAAAATTCGTTCTATGGTCCGGAAAACATGAATTCGATTAGATTTTGTGGATCTACTTCTGTCTTCTGGAATAGAAGCAAGGATTTGTCTGCCATGCCGGTGGGATCGGGATCGAAAGCACTCCCGAGTCATTTTTGTGGGCACTTTAATCACCGCAATCACGGGTGAATAAAGAAAATCTCTGCCGTATCATCATTATCTGCCATCCCCACCCGACTAGCAATTATTTCGACTGATGTTTGATGAAATTTTGTCTTTGCTGCATTATTAATTGCCAGCCTTTTTGGGAGCATTGAATAGCGATGAAATGGTAGAATAGGATGGGTTAAGGGACTTTCAGGTGAATTGATTGTGTGCATGTGTGATGATTGTATCGTCAGGATGTTTTAATTGTCACGGATTCTATACTTGTGGAAGTGCTCATAAAGGTGGAGAATCACTCATCAACATACGCTGACAGTCCTACACGAACTATGTTTTTAACATACAGGGTAATTTCTTAGCTTAGATTCTTATCGAGTTGTGAACTTGCTGATAACCCACTCATAAGGGAACTAAGTTTAACTACAGAGGCGGCACCTCAATAGCGCAGCATCATTATAAACTAACCATGTATATAGTTGCCCTATATTTATTCTTGTTTGGTTGTTATTTGCTTGATCATTTGCTCATTTATTTATTTATTTATTTATTTTTTGTTTTATTTGTATATTTATTTATTTATTTATTTATTCTATATATTTATTTCTTTATTTATATAATTATTGGCTTGTTTATTTATTACAGTGGCAACTCATTGTAATAAATGTATGTATACACATTACACACGTGATATGAAGGTTTTTTGCTTCCTTTTTTTCTTCAAACACTATTAAAATGATTAAAAATTGTTGGTCATAATATTCCAGAAGTAAGAAAAATATGTAAATCTAAAAGATAAAAAATATCTAATCTCTGCAGCAACAATTTAAAATGTTTGGAATTTATACTGGAAATAAATCTATTTATCTGGGTGATTTTTATGTTCCAGGTGAATGTTCATTTTCACTAAAATTGGGCCGTACGCATAAGAACTAGTAAATACTCTTACTAGATATATTTTAAGTAAATACTTGTTTTCCATATGCGTGAAACTTAAGTAAGTGCTGGTAAACAAGGGGGAACTAGGGGACAAAGTACTTACTAGTATCGGATGAATTTCACTAGTAAATACTTAATACTATATGCATAAAAAGTATTCAGTACTTATACTTATGTAGTATTTACTTGACTGTTTAAGTTGGTGAATAGCAACATGCAAATTTGCTAGTATAAATTAAATTTACATTCTTTAAATGTATTTTAAAAAAAAATCTTTATTGAACTGGCAGTGTTTCTGCCTTCTGCTTACAACTGCTCTTATGGTTAACTGACCTCTACCGTAAATACCTAATTATTGTTGCCACTGCAATTTGGCACTTCGATATTGGTTGTGTATCAATCGTGGGCACGCTTCTGACTTTGTTTGGTTTGGTTCAGCAGACTTGTTGACTCGATGACTTGGTTGCGGCGTCTGTTGAATTTGCGCGTATTCCCGTTGGTGAAATATTATCTAAAGTTAACTTATATACTTTTCTGCTTCTGCAGCTGTTATAAATAGGATTATTGTCGTGAGTGTCACTTTGTAGCAATCGGGGGCCTATTTCACAGAACATACATCACATACATTGTATGATTCTGGCACTTCTGCTGTTTGATTTCCGTTTCTCAGATTTGTTGTATGAACCGCTGTATCACCTAAAGTTTACACTGGAAATAAAGGAAAGTTGTATGATTCTGTTTCACAAAAAAATATCATACATATCATACAATAGTTTTATTACAAATTTATCATGTATTTCATACAGCACTTCAAACTACTGTAGCCACTACAAAAATGAGTTTTCAAAAGATAAAATACACAGAAATAAGAATTTTTGGATTTATGATTTTTGAATAACGAATGATTATTCATCTTTGACTTTTAAATTAGACTATGTAAAGAACAACGAATGCTAGTTCTTCAAGAAAATTAAAAGTTTTATTGAACATCATGTACTATTTGGAAACACAGTTGAATTAAGGCTGAATGACAAAGGCGGGGGGTCGGTCTTTGATAGGAGTTGCTACGCGTTTTATCGAGCTTACGAGAAAGTTGTGCCAGAAAGCGGCAGCCTCAGTTTTCAATATCGCGTTTACCACAAATGGTTTGAAATATAATTTAAAAAAAAAATATGAAATTCCTAGAAAAAATTAATTACTTGCGGAAATAATCAGTGTGCTGTGTGTGCCAAAAATTCAAATTGAGAAATAATCTTAAAAAAAATTGTTTCACAAATATCGAAAAGCCCGAGTGACTGGATAGTAGCTACATATACCTTAAATTTATGCTCGCGCTTACGATATTACGGTCTGTGAAAAATCAACGCGCGACCGCTCCATTTCGACTTTAACATATGATGTATCCTACAGAAAATGTCAAAGCCCGAATGCCTGAATGCGCCGTTGCGATATGGGTATTAGCCTCAATAATTTCGAAGGCATGTCTTTCTTCAATATTGAGGAACTCCGTTATTTAGTTTTTTGTTTGTTTGTCCACTGTTATTGACGACTGGATGGCGCAGTTGGTAGAGTGTCTGCCCCTGGTTGGCGTGGTCCAGGGTCGAATTCCAGTGAAAGCAAAGTTAATAAGCTTTTATCTGGTTTTCAAATCTGGTCCAGTCACCATTTTCCGTTGGCATCAAATTAACGGCAGTATTACTGGAGTAGTGAATCAGTGGTAGTAGTCTGACTTGGGGTATCACAATGGCCCAATATGGTCTAAGTGTGCTGGTGAAAGCACTAACAGCCCCCATATCAAACCTAATCCACTATTATGGTGTCTGGGTTTAATTCACGACACTATTTAGTGTTCAATGAAATTTGTCATTCAAAATTAAACGTCAAAATAATACACATCATACAACAACGAAGATATCAAAAATACTTCCAGTGTAATCTGAGAAGCAGAAAATTGTATAATGTATGTCAGTTTTATATGTTGTATGAAATGTACATGTGCGATGTATGTTCTGTGAAATAGGCCCTAGGTCGCTACATTTATCGAAATGGCCCAATTTTTACGAGTTAATTCCGAAAAAGCTTACAACAGGCGAATGGCCACGGAGTCTAATTTTAAAATGCTTTACCGTTTTGAGAAGTAAGACGTAGAGTGGTTAAGTGAATATTTTATTGGTAAGTAATTACTGTATGTTTCGTAAATTCATATATTTTAAGGCATTCAAACTGAAAAAAGTGGAGGGGCAGTATTAGCTCAAGAGAAAAGATGAGGATCTTTTTAAGATACGTCGGGATCCTGTGTTTCAAGTTGGCGTTGCTGAAGATATTGGCTACATCAAGGTACTGGTTCTAGAACAGTCAATTCGGTTGCAATGCTAATGACCGATAAATCCTCTCATTGGATAAAGTTTCCTTCCGATTCTGCGGAACACTTGAAGGCGAAACATGATTGGCTTAGTAAATAAAGATTCCCATCATGTATAGGAAGCTTGGACTGCACTCAGGTAGAAATAATGAAGCCTCCATCAATATTCAAGCAACATGTGATGCAATGGAATACTTAACAAGCGTGGATTGCCAATGGCCACGGTCAGTTATAGAGTTTGGAGGAACAGTTTTTTTTTGAACTGACGAAATTCTAGTAACAGTGTTTTGTTGGGTGATGAAGGGTATGGAATAGCACCTTGGTTAATGACGCCTTTTAAGAATCCAACAATTAATCAAGAAAAGGCATTTCTTATGCAAAGCAATTGGGAAACTATACAAAATACGTACAGTGGATTCTCCCTAAGTCGAAACTCTATCTTACTCGAAAAAATTATGGTATCCCGTTGCAAGTCGACTTTGTGGACTATCCCACTGTGTTTACTAGCAATTGTTCGGCAAACTGGTAGTATCTATTTGAATGAATTCAGTATTAACTAAGTATTTCCTGGCAAGTCAAAACTAATGCTTATGCATACCAAGTCTAGTAAGTACTACTAGTAGTACTAGTACTTATTTAGACCTTTTAAGCGTTTTCCAATAGGGAATTGACAACTTTGAATTTAATTTGTGAACACACTCTTTCACTAATCATCTGTCACTGTCACTGTCAATTTATTCAGTAAACTCAAAATTTTCACCATGGTAAAGTACACGAACGAGTAACGTCTGCAAATTATAAAAAATTTCTACCGAAATTCGTTAAGTGTTAACTCCTTACGACGAAGATTATTTTTGGCTCAATGGGTTCGTCAATAAGCAAAAAAATGCGTTATAGGTCGGGTGAAAATTCACATGTGCTTCATGCATCATCACTTCATCCACTGTTTGGTGTAGTTTGCATGCGGCGGCGCCGTTATTGGGGCATTTTTTTCGATCGTCATTTTACTCTGAATGGTCAGCGTCATCGCGCCATTATTACCAATTAATTTTAGCCCATTATTCAATCGTCACGTTACTCTGAATGGTCAGCGTTATCACGCCATGATTACCGATTAAATTAAGCCCGAATTGAAAGATATGCACTTGGATGACATGTGGTTTCAACAGGATAATGCCAACAGCCACACAGCACACGTTACAATCGATTTATTGAGGAGTAAGTATGGTGAACGTGTTATCTCAAGAAAGGGGCCAGTCGATAGGCCGGCTCGTTCATGCGATGTAACGCTGCTTGACTATTTCTTGTGAGGCTACGTTAAATCATTGGTTTATGACAACAAGCCGACGACGTTGGAAGAACTCAGAGCCAACATTGAACGAGAAATAGCTGCCGTTTCGTCCGAAATATGTGGCCGAGTCGTTGAAAATTGGGTCCAACGAATCAACCGCTGAAAATGTGTCCGCGATGGGCATATGAACGAAGTCAAGTTCTATTGTTTTGTTTTAACTTTTTGTTTGTCCTTCAACCGATAATAAAGTTTTTGGAATATCTTAAACGGTTTGAGTTTTATTTAAAAACAAAGGTGTCGAGTCCTTATTGGAAAACCCTTTCCCTAATTTTTACGCATACAGCCCGTTGAAAGGAGATACAATTTCTTAATTTTTAATCTATTGATCGACATTAACATTTTGTATGAATAGTCTGAAGGCTTAACCCTTAAATGTCTGACTAAATGTATCTTTAAAGATACAAGCAATTTTTTGTTAATAACTTCCTTAACCAAAAAATAATATTTTCGTCAGCGTTTACATACGATATATTTTTTAAATAATAATCGGTTTAATTGGGCAATTTTGTTTGCGGATTTTTTTAAAAAATACGTTTGTTACATAGAACTGTTTTAATTTCAAAAATTTATAATCAATCAATTTAGGGCCTATCTTGTGTAACTTCAATTCCATGAAAGATTAACAATTTTTTCCTCTTTACTCTACAATATTCAAGAAATAATACTTTTTATGTATTATTTTTATGCTATACATCAATGATATTGCAGACACCGTTGGTGGAGGAATCGAAATAGGTGGAACGAAAATTTCAGCACTAATGTATGCAGTCTTCTCGCGGACTCGGTGAATGCGATGCAGCTCATGATAAATAAGCACGACGGGTATTGTGATACATGGAACCTAACTGTCTTGCGAAGTCGAAGATGATGATAATGAGAGATGGAGGAGGGAAATACTCTCTCAATGAAAAGTGGACCTTTAAAGGAGAAGCTATAGATATCTTACGTGAGTATGCATACCTGGGAGTTATATTCACGCCCAATCTCAGCATGAATAAGCATCTTCAAAACAAATTAAATGAAGCCAAACGAGCCATTTCTTCAAATTGGAGTACCTGTATTGATAGTAGACACATGCATCATGCATCCAAGCAGCAATACTACTATATGGAGCGCAAGTATGGGGTATTTGACCTTATGAGATTGTAGAAAAATCATAAGGTTATCGTTACTTTATCAAGGGAATCTTCAGACTACCCAATAGTACCCCAGGCTACATGATACATCTACAAGCTGGAGTACCATCACTGTTTCTCAGCACATTAAATCCCCATTTAGATTATATAGTACGAGTTAAGGCAATGGAGCAGAAAAGAATTCCAAAATGAACTCTCACTCATATACTGACGGCTAAAGGTAATTATGTTGAGGAATGGAATAGGCTGGCAGCTGACTGTGGTTTGAGTTTATAGATGACACCAAGCGAACATTATACGTCATTAAAAAGCAAATTCAACTTATTACTAGAAAACACTGGTCAGAGAATGTACGATAGACTTATAAGCGATTCGGAACTATTACAGTAAATTTTACAGTAAATGAACCACTACCGGACAGAACATACTTCGTTGTTACAAATTCAACTGAAATGATAAGTAATATTTTCAAGACAAAAGGAGAGGTAATAAATCTTAATTTCATATCACATCGAGCGGATCTGCCGATCTTATGCGAGCTTTGTAACATGAAGGAAAGAGAAGATGTAATTCATGTCCTGGCAGCATGGCCCAAGCTTAAGGAATAGATATAATAGTATAATACCTGGGCGGACCTGGGCCTAGCTTCACAGCAACCACACGCGTTGTGCGTGCTATTGTTCTCTCACGCGTGGAAGGGACCTACAGTTTAATGCCGACTCCGAACGGCCAAGTTTGAGAAGCTTTTTCTAGAAATTAAATACTCTTTGAGCATTGTCAGTGACGCGAAAGAGGTGGAGCCGTGAAATATGAAAGGTGGAACATTCGGGTATCGAACCTGGCTCCCTCTGCGTAGGAGTCGACATACTAACCCACTACGCCACGGCGACCCACAAGGAATGGATATAAGTACTTAAATAGTCACACTTTAGAGTTCGAGGAAGCGATCAGCATTCTGAACGGCGATAGAGGATGGGATGTTTTTTATTCCTATATTAAAAATGCAATGATCTATATCGCATTGCATTTTTAGTATACGCGTAATCCAAGAAGATTTTTGAAATATTGGTTTATTACATAAGCCTAAATAAGATAAGATACTTATATATTACTCAATCTCAACCTGGTAGACGGCCCTAAGCCAAATCAATCAGACTATGAAACCAAATTGTAAAATTTGATCTGTATTCTATGAATTAAATAAATAGTCACTTAAGCTTTAAACTAAACTTTTCAAGAAATAAACGACAATTCAAATTATATCCGGTTTCTGGAAGCATGTCAAAATGGAAAACAGTTGGGAGGGTATCTGAGTTGATTTTGTCTTGGCCAACAATGTACCACGTTACCGTAGAGTTTGCACTTCTCAATAATTCGATTTCCAGACGAAGCATTTTATCTGATTTTTCTGATCACGTTAGCTTCTACTTGTTCGAGTTTTCTAGTTTTGAAGTCTCTTATTTTTCTCAAATTGTGGACGATTGGAAACTGTTGTCGCAGTACTTTTATCTCCCCATCATCATTCTGTTTTCCCATGCTCAATGTTTGCACTTGCCAAGACCTGCAAACATCAGACGGACGCCAACCCTGCAGAGTGCCAGGAAGGTGTGGAAATTTCGAGTTCGACCATCCCCCACATTTGGAGCAACGCAATTTTTTTTTGAGAATAAAACAAGATAAATCTTTCAATCAAGTCGAACAAACTGGAGTTTCTACGTCACTTCACAATGGGAACATCCACGGAAGCATATCGCTCAGGCACATGACAACATACTTTTGTTGAAAACAAGAATTCATTGTGGTGCGGTGCACTCAAGCGAACAGCATTTTGGGTGAAAAATTGAGAAACCATTCATTCGTATGCAAACAGAAGATATCAATCGAACAAGCCAGCGGGATGACAACATCATTCCCGAAATGAAATTTATTGCTTGCTCTCTGAAGCACCTCCAACCGTGGCACGTGAATCCATTCTATCCTTGTGCATCCTCTCCTGTGAAGATACACCCACTTAAGCATTCAATGAGTCACAAATGGAATTCTATTGTTTTTTAATTAAGTCTGATTGAGGTACGGATAGATTAGTTCGTTTCGTCAATGTCAGGGGAATTGAGCGTGTGTGAATGATAAGCCATTCAAGATTCACTTTGGGTGGATACTCTGGCGTATGTGCACTTTCGAATAATCTGCTCAATTAGGTTGTCTGAAGACCTATTCATGATTTATCATGATCGAACTGGAATTTTGCTAGCAAATTATGCACAGAATGTCATGACATTTACTACTCAGTTAATAGAGTCGTCGTCGTGAGTGGACACGGAGATCGGAGGTAGAAGAGGTTTTCACAATCGCTGCTTAGGGTAAGGTTAGGTACCAGCACACTTAGACCATATTGGGCCATTACGTGACGTTTAGCTCAGGACATCAGTTAGCTTCTTGACTTAACTCCATCTTCGAGCCAAGGACACCATATTTCCACTTCATCCCTCGCAGCTACGCATCATCCCCTGCATCGGCATCAATCGAAAGGAGCATCCAGAAACCATTTGAAAGTGTTTAGAATAGTTCTTAAGAAAGCTGATAAGATACGAAACGTTGTTTTACGTTGCTTAGCTTGTTAACAGCGCTTCCCCAAGCACGCGTCCAATAATCATGAGAAGTCATATTGAAAGCAAACTTCAGGATGAGCCATTATACTGTCGGTTTACCTTAAAGGCGACCAAGAACGACAGGAGGACGATATCACAGGACCGACAAAGATACACTGGCATGAGTAATTATTACCATTATCCGATCTGATTATCGCCCCGTTTACCCGGTATTCACAAACCAAAGAAAACTTAGGATTGTGCGTATCTTCCTTAATTGGTTGTCATGTGAATCACAGTTGATGTTATGCAATCGATGTGATTAATACAGTTCAGATTGAATGTGGGTGATTCCGAGGTATGATGTGATGTGAATGTCCCAGAGGAAGAGCAACGATATTTCTTCTGATGTCCTTAGTCGGAGAGACTGCGGTAAAGTCTTCGACTTATTTCGTCTTCCTCTCTGAACGCACCAAATGGTGATAATTTTTTTGTTAAGCACTTTATTATTTCACTTTAAATATTAAAAAAAAATAAACAAAATTATTTACAAATGTACGTTTAAGCATGGCTGAGCCGTCTGCCGAGATTAGAAAACTATTTTTGAAAATATTGAAAAGGCAATTAAAGTAAAAACATTTATGCCTGAAACACAATAGTGCGTTGCGCCAGCCGACTTCATGTTACGAAGAGAGCGCGGTGACGCACTCCATTGAAATAATTACTCAATTTATCAGCTGTTCATCGAGATAAAAAAATATTGCCGCCTTTCTACACGCATTTGAAATGACTTTTGTCGTTAAATTATTTTTAACAGAAATAAAGTATTACAAAGATGCCCGACTTCTACCTCTCTTGCCCCTTAAGATTTTTGAAAACTGTTTTTTATAACGTGTTCATAAACCAAATTGACCAATCAGAGGACGGCATTTACTTTATTGCGTGAATAACGGTCAAAAATTCATGAATATCTGTCAAAAAGGCACTCAAATTCGTCGATGGACTAGGGGGTAATCAGCTGTGAAGTCGGCTATCTCTGTAATACTTCATTTCTGATTTCGAATCAACTGTTTTCATTTCTCAACTGACAATTGACACAAAATACTCTAAGTTTGGAAGAAAACTCTCAATGTGGGAGAAAATCTCTCTCACAGCGCACCTCTCTGTCAAAAAATATCCATTGAATTGTGTGCGTTGAAAGCCAACGCCAGTGCAAACTCACGTTTCAGGCATTAACCTCATTTAAAAAACTTCAATTTGGCAATAGGATGCTAGTGAACGCCAATTTTCAGTGTCGTTAAGTACACGTATCACATCATCCATCATCAATTGGTCAACTCCATAGTAGTTTCGTGTGATTTCCTTCCGGATAAGGCAGGTACCAAGGACCAGTCACCAGTCCGTCCTTACAAGCTGCATCGTAACGGAACGTCTTTGCATTTCTAATTCTTAGTCCTCGGAAGCATGGGCAAGCATTTTCGATAAAAGAACGTTATGTCAAACTCAATTCAAATTAAAGACCTTGTTTTCGTTTCTGCATGGTACAAAAATGACTTCCACTTTTTTACTGAGTTGTGCCATCAAAGGAATGTTGGAATTTGCAGCATTGAGCAGTGTCCTTGATACCAAATGCTTCCTTAGATTTTTATAAATCAGCATGTCTGTAGGAGAAGGACGATGGATACTCACCATTATTTGGGACGAGCAGATGCATTTTTTCCATCAACTCAAAGAGCTGGGGACTAACGCAGTGTCTTTGCCAATACGAAAGTACATTTTTTCTGAATTGAGAATCAGGTCCAGTGCGAGAGAGAAATATATGGGCAGTGATATCTTGAGTGTTTTTGCACTTTTGATCTTATGAAATACTTTCTCAAGTGCAAAGTGCCATCTGGATGTTAGTTGACTTTAAGGAAAATCCTCTGCGTAAAGCCAATATCATGGCCCTTCACCCAGATTTAAGTCTAATTGCAATGCGAAATGCTGACAAGGATACGAATGTAAGCTCAAATCGATGCATTCAATGCAATAATCATACGTATCGCTTTAAGCCGCTACTTGAAAATGTATCATTCCTCCCTCGGCAACAATAATCTGAAATGATAATCAAAAGATTTTTTTTTCATCCCTTTTTATCCTTCATCGGGCTTAATGCACATCAGAAAAAAATTCCCAGAATTACAGGCCCCATAAGCTTCCAATGCCAACCACTTATGATATGATTAATGATGGCCGAGGGTGCAGCAGCGAAACTCAATAACGTATTCCTTGTCACGACAATATTATATTCCGCCCCTTGGCTATAGACGGTGCCGAGCAACTGGTGTTTCATCCACACAGCCCCACACATGGCGAGAGCACCACGCGCCAAGTAATGGGATCGACTTCATGGAATGGTGGTGGAATTTATTCAAAAGTGGCTGCTTTAATTTGAATCCAAAATAAATTTACTCCCTGTTTTTTTTTTATCTGCTGAAGTTTGCCTTAAAGCATCTAATTAAGTTGAAAACAAAGAGTTGTACTTTGGAATGTCGTTGTTGGAATTTGAAACTTTAACAATCCAATGCTTCATGGCGATTAATGTGAGTAGAATGGTACACATTTTGAGTAATGAACAAGTTAATAACGAGTAATGTACCAAATGGAGAATAATAGACATGGAGCTTAGTTGATTAGTGCGTATGGTTTGCCATCTTCTTGGTTTGAGATGTGGTTACGGCATCAACAAGTCAGCGATGCGAAGGTTGTGACGTCTCTCTTGAGATATTTCCTGTGAACGATCAGGTGTTTGGTATTCTTGCAGTAACACCGCATGTAAGACCACAAGAATAGTGGGCGTGTGTGCGGTCAATTCGTGTTCGTGTTTATGTTCAAAAAATATTTTTTAGTTTCAATAATTTCTATACGCGCGCTTTGGTTAAAACTAACAGTGGCGGTCCGCCAACTTTAGAAAAAGCTTGCCAAAATGAATAGCTAATGCTCTTTACAGAAAGAAAATAAAAGATTGGGAAGAATTGTTGTAAAAAAGTAACATATAGTAATGGTATATAACACTTAACTATTTTTCAAATGCTTGAAGAAAATAAATTAACCTCCTTCGTTGGTCATCGTAACTTTATAGTTCACTAGCTGGCCACGCGTCACTGTGACTGAGTAGATATAGAATCATTCATTATATTAATATTTATTCATTTGTTATTATTAATTATTAGAAATAGATTTATAATTTTTAAATTTAAGACATGGCTAAAAGCCGTCTGCCCTAGTTTGGCAATGCTCTTGATTTGTGTATATTTAAAAGGCAGCTTCGACTTTTGCCTTTCTGTATTTTAACGCTTTTTGACAATAGGTGCACAGTTTTTTCCAGTCCATACCATCTAGAATCATACACATTCAGACTCCAAATAGAAGACACTTAAGCTCGCCTAAAATTGGGCACCTTCCCAAGAAGTGAAACGAGTCCTCACTTTCACGCAGATTACACAAGGTGCACAGAACTGGTAGATCTTCTCTGTGTGATGTGAAGCCGTGGCGTAGTGGGTAAGTGCGTCAACTCCTACGCAGAGGGTGCCAGGTTCGATACCCGAACTTACCACCTTTGATAATTCGCGGCTCCACCTCTTTCGAGTCACTGGCAATGCTCAAGAGTATTCCCGTCTAGAAAAAGCTCAACTTCGCCGTTCGGAGTCTGCATTAAACTGTAGGTCACTTCCACTCGTGAAAGAACAATCGCACGCTCAACACGAGTGGTTACTGAGAAGTTAAGCCCAGGTCCGCCTGGGACTATAGCGCCACCCATATTATTATTATTATAAGTTCTCCTCTTATTTTGAAAATTGTAGATTTTTCCTCAGTCGAGTAGTTATCACAGAAGTAATTATTTTCGCAAAGGTTGTGGTTAAGTTTTGCATATATCGCCCTGTGTACTGATCTTTCTACCTTTTCAGCATTCTCTCATCCTACTTCATAAGTAATTTATGAAGCTCCTTTTTCCAATTGCGCATTTATTTTCAGATCGTATCCGCAAGATTGTCCCAGCCTTTGCCTTTCTTCAAAACCAAATTATTGTCGCGTCTATAATAAAGTCCACTATTCGTCTAGGCATCCTTTTTTGGTCCACGGATAGCGCTTTTAATATGTAGTCCAAGTGAAGTTTCAAGGTTTTTATAAATAGCGGAGAGAGACCAGTCTCGACTAGGAGCATACTACTTGGTGTGCATTGAAGCAATATAAATATCCTTTGTAGAAAAAAACGCAGCAATCGTTCCACAGTATCGTACATCTAATATCCCCCATACCTGAACCCCATACACCTGGATTGACCTGGAAACCGCTTGAAATATCTGATATTTGACTCTCGGAGCTATGTGTTTATCCTCCAGGCAGTTTTTCCATGCCTCACTAATAGCTTTTTGAGCTGTTGTGAGTTTCTTTTTTAGGTGTGGTTCCAGATTCAAGTTGTTGGTGGTGTTGACACCGAGATATTTGTACGACTTAACTACTTCTAACTCTTGGCCGGAAAAAAACCATGTGTACAACATTTTAGAGAAACGACTGGACTAGATTTGTGTTGACTGTGTCGGGTCTAGATATATCGTTTAAGTCTTTGTGGCGTCCTCACAACTCATACTCCACACGAACAGTGCCCGACAGCGATCAATTTGCAATTTTTCGTTAGGTCAGACATCTTCCTACCAGTTTTAAACAGCCTTTTCCCGGCTCTTTCTTTTTGGCGTGAACACGACGGCGATAGTATTTCTGAAAGCCCTGATCCGGTACCGATTCAAAAAAAAAATAAAAAATTGGTAATAAAAACATTACATTGGTGATCCCACGAAGAAGTGTTGCGCTATAAAATATAATTAACAATTTCACTCGGTGTACAAAAAACGCATCCTTCGAAATGACTACCAAGGACGACACAAGCACAGGGTGAGACGAAGCTTCGGGCTCGCAGTCACTCGTCCCACACTTCTGGGCTCTCGGTTGCAGCGCGAATACCAACATTCTGCCGCCATCGCCCATCTCTGTGGTTTGCGCAGATTGAGGCTATCCTCACCCCGTCCAGGCCTTCCGAAGAAATCAAATTTCAATATGTCATCACCAACCTGGAACGACGTGACTTGGGGCAAGTTTCGGATATTCTTTTATCGCCGCCGGCTACAGAGAAGTTTGGCACGGTGAAAGCAAGACTCCTCCAGGTGTACGAAGAGAGTCAAGAGCTACGACTCCAGCGGCTGGTTGAATGTATCGACAGCTCTTACAGCTACTTCGTCGGATTAGGGATCTCTTCGGTTCTTCAGGCACCGACGCGGTGCTGCAGGTACTCTGGTTCTCAAAATTGCCGTGCCACGTGCGTGCCGTACTATCCGCAGTCTCAGTTGATTTCAACAACCTCGCTCATATCGCCGACAAGGTAATAGACCACTGTCATCCACCAACCTATCATGCTACTCCCAAATCAAATCAAACACCGGCTAGCACCAACGAAATCCTATCAGAAATCCAACGTAGAAGATAGATCTGCACATCGCCATCCCTCGAACTAAAAGTTGCTCAATGAGTCGAGACCGCAGAAACCGGGCGGGAAACAATGGATGCTGCTGGTATCATAACGTTTCGGTACTCCGACGTCTACAGTTGCTGGTAAGTCTCGTCGCCTCTTTATTGTAAAAAAAATTACTAGTACCTTTCTAGTTGATAGCGGTGCTGCTATATCGGTTTTGCCCAACGACAATCTAACTCAACAGCCATACGTATTGTACGCGGTCAATAGCACCAAAATAAGCACGTTCGGAACAGTTACGATGAAATTGGACCTAGGACTACGCCGCGTCTTTCGGTGGAAGTTCGTTCGCGGAGCTGTGCCGCACTCTATTTTGGGAGCTGACTTTCTTCACCACTTTCGTCTGCTCTTGGACATACATGGGCGACGGCTTGTGGATCAAATAACCAAAATCTGCACCCCGACAGCACTCAGCTCCGCCGATTACACCGCTTTAGACGCCATCGACGACGATCATAAATACGTGGAACCCCTCAAACGTTACAGGTCAATCAGGCTTCCATTCTCATCGGAACGCATTCCTTTACACGACGTACGTCACGTACTTAAACCTGTATCGTTCTCTCTCTCTCTCCATCTCGCTCAAGTACCACTCCTTTTGGAGGATCAATCCACCACCCGATCTAGTTCTTCCGGTTTATGTACATACATCAAATTTAAAGGAAATAGAAGCACTTGCATTAAATTAAAAATATTTAATAATTTCTCAAAAGTCCCTAGTCCGAGGCGAACCTGAGCCTAGCTTCTACAGCAACCCTTGCTATTGTTTTTTTACGAGGGGATGTGACCTACAACCGACTCCGAACAGCGAA
This sequence comes from Eristalis intricaria, assembly GCA_964034865.1. Taxonomy (NCBI): domain Eukaryota; kingdom Metazoa; phylum Arthropoda; class Insecta; order Diptera; family Syrphidae; genus Eristalis; species Eristalis intricaria. Next base: position 129,049,404 of record OZ035873.1, read on the forward strand.
GTTGAGAAGCTTTTTCTGGACAGGAATAATCCTTGAGCATTGTCAGTGACTCGAAAGAGGTGGGGCCGTGAATTATGAAAATTGGTAAATTGGGGATTCGAACCTGCCACCCTCTGAGAAGCAGTCGACGCATTTTTTTTTTCAATGTAACACCCCTATTCTGGCAAACCTCAGTGATGTGTTTTAAGTCACAACTACCTTAAAAGAGCATGGTGAGTCACAAATTGTGAGGTTTTCGTATTCTGAGCAAAACCTCATAGCTTGTGAGCATCACAAGAACCGTCAAAATTGTGATGTTCTCAAGAGGACATCACAAGAAAAAATAGCAACAAAAGAACTGTCACACACAAGGAAAAATAGACAGATTCCTATTCCTATTCGGGTCAGTTGGATCATTTTTGCCCAGAAGAAAATCGGGATTCATTTATAAGAAATTCATATAATGGTCCAACTGCTCCTGGGATGTACGCTGATATTTTCTTGTTGCTGCAATATATTCATTATTAATAAAAACGTATACATATTTCATTAATATACACATTATTACATTGTTCGCTACATTCTGCCAGGTATTACTTTTCCAAAATCAAGTATTAGTAGACCGCTCAGTAAGAAAAAAAAGCGCGAATATAATAATTGTCAAAAAAAAAAAAACTATTTTTGCCATGGCAACGAATTCAACTCACCATGGTGACTATTCTTGTGTGTTTTCTTGTGAGGTTTTCACCAGAATACCAAATAGCTGAAACCTCACAAGGCAGGCATCATAATTTTCGCCTCACTGACATTCGTGCGTTGTGACCACATCACAACCAGAATAGGGGTGTAAATATCTTAAATAATTATTTTATTTAATCCTAACTTACTGACCCTATGCGAGTACTCTAAGCTATTCTAATTTATATATTCATGTATGTCTTTCGGCTTAAACAACGTTTTTTTTAGTCTTTAGAGAGAGTATTTTATTAATTACCAAGAAAACATGAACAACTTGGTTTGACCTATCTAACATATTAAAAAGGTAACTTGAAACTAACTTAATCCTTACTAATATTATAAATGCGAAGCCAGTGAACCGATTTAGATGAAATTTGGTACAGAGATAGATTTGATCTTGGAGATGTACTTAATCTACTAAGGGGGAAATGGGGCAAAAACCGCATTTTTTCATCTCCACACAGTCCTGGCTCATTAACGCCTTATCGGATTGAAAAACTAAAAAAAGGTTATTAGTAAATTTATCCCTTATTCATTTGAGCTATCAACCATTCTTTTGCATTGTCCTGAAGCTGAGCAATGCTCAAAAGATTGCAACTAATTATAGTTTAAAAATGTCCGTCATTAGAGACCATCGGCAACAATCAACCAGCAGTGGCGCCTATTGGCATGGTGTGTGTGTGGTTCTACGCATGCTCTCTTCTTAAATCGTAACAAAAACAGAAACCCCCTTCTGCGAAATACTCAAATTTAACATGTTATTGCGTGTTTAAAACTATACACACACACCATGCTAATGGTCGGTAGCCATTGCTCATTGGTGGTGCGGGCAAATATATTTTTTTAATGCGGCCTATAATAATTGAACTTACAATGACGCCTTAACAAAGGTTGAAGACCAAGTGATAGCTATTGCTGGAGGAATATTATCTAAAGAATTGGGAAAGTAAGTAGTGATTTAATGCGAGAACTGGATTACGATACTGATTCTTTAAAACGCCAAATAATGGATGCCGTTCCACTTTTGAACACAGGACAAAGATTAATCTTTGATAAAGTTATTCAAAAAATTAAAAGTGGCGAAGATGGTTTGTTCTTTTTGGATACTCCAGGAGGCACTGGCAAAACCTTTCTTTTAAGTTTACTATTAGCACCAGTCAGGAAAGTGGCATTAGCTTCCTCTGAAATAGCTGATACGCTGCTCAATGGCGGACGAAGAGGGCACTCAGTTCTTAAATTGCCCTTAAACTCAGGTCATGAGGAAATGCCAGTTTGTAACATTGGCAAAAACAGTGAGCGTGGACGAATGTTGCAAGAGTGGATGGCTGTTGGCTTGGGATGAATGTACGTTGTCTCATAAAAGAGCAATCGAAGCTCTAGATCGCACTACGAAATATATTAAGAGCAACCAGAGTATTATGGGAGGGATGGTGGTACTTTTAGCTGCTGACTTTAGACAGACCCTGCCAGTGACTACAAGGCGCACACCAACAGATGAAAAAAATGCCTGTTTGAAAGCGTCTACATTATGAGTACACGTAAAAAAGTTCCGTTTGAATATAAATATGCGAGTTCAACTGCACAATCAGGTCAATATGAGACTGCTCTTCTAAAAATCGGAGAAGATCGTATGGCGACAGACAGTAGCGGCATGATTACACACACCCGTGAATTCTGTCAAATTGTCGATAGTATAGATGATTTGAAAAATAATGTCTATCCCGGTCAGCAAATAAATATGGGCAATCGAGAATGGTTGTGTGTCATTCACTTCACTGATGAAAAAACACGGCTAGTGTGGCAGATAAACGAACGAATTATGTCATACGTGGAAGGGGATGTTGTGGAGTATCTATCGGTAGACAATGTTATGGACACTGAACAAGTAACGTCGTACCCTTTAGAATTTTTTGATTCTCTAGAATTATCAGGTGTGCCTTCTCATAAGTTGTGGTTAAAAATTGGTGTTCCGATCCTGTTAATGAGAAACCTTGACGCACCGGGGCTATGTTATGGTACACGGCTAAAAGTTACTCAATTGGGACGAAATATTATAAAAGCTAAATTTATGACTGGAATGGCAAAAGGACACAATGTTTTAATTCCTCGTATTTCAATAATTCCGACTGATTTGCCCTTTCAGTTTAAGAGAGTGCAGTTTCCCCTAAAAGCAGCATTTGCAATGACAATAAATAAACCTCAAGGACAAGCAAAAAAAATTAAAGTAGCAGGTATGGGCATGGGTAACTCTGTGTGGCGTGCTCACGAGTATCGTGCCCGCAAAATCTTTATGTTTTACCAGAGGACGGAAAAACAAAAAATGTTTAGTTTTTTAAAAGTTTATAAAAATGTGTAAAATTAAGATATTTACAGTAAATCACGGTAGTTTGCAGTTAGTATGTATTGTGGTGTATTATTCGGAAAATTAGAAGCCTAAAAATGAAAAAGGCTACCCAAAGTAACTATTCCACGCGGACGAAGTCGCTGGTAAAAGCTAGTCCAAAATAAATCTTAACCTAACATAACCTTAAAATTACCTTAAATGTGTCCGTAACAGACAGACGTGTGCACCAGGGCGTATATGTTATGTATAACATATTTGGATTTTTTATAATTTTTATCTTAAAGTAACTTAATTCTATGTAAGTTGGCCACCATGGTCAACTGTCTCTCCGTTTGGAAGAGCCAACGCCGGCGGAGACTGGTTCTGGTGCAACCACCAATAAAAGTGCCGTTCTTTGGCAAACGCTCTCCTGTCCCGAGCACAGATCGCTCTACTGAAACGGAGGAGATCCTCGTGGCTGCGAGCGACATCCGGCTCGTATTGGAGTCGCCTCTCAACTGTTCGGCGTACGACATAGACGATCAGCGGGCATCCCTCCCTAGAGTCGACGCACGAACCCACTACGCCACGGCAACCCACGTTGATGATTACTGCTTTATAATATAGGCACCTTATCGCGGAGAACCTAAAAAAAACTTTCAGATTTTATAATTCAAGCATATCGATGTGTCGACGTCTTAGGTCTTTATCTGAAGCATGTTTTTGGTAAAGGATTTCTTGTTCACTTTTACGCACTTTGGAACTTAATGTCTATGAAACTTCATTTTGGATCTCAAAGGTGGAATTAACACCTCCACTTTATTTGAAAAGACGTAAGTGGGCACTATTAAAACACGTAAACTGTCGGAGATTAATAATCTCCCTGTCACACATAACAGCCCTGGTCAGGATAATTGGCAGCACACTGATTGCTTTTTATATTTTTCTTCTAATTATCTCCTTCTTCTAACTGCATTGTTACAAGAAATGGAAATATAACGCTTCAATGGTTTGAACTGTACGGTTGTTCTTTTCTTAATTGCTTTCCCCTACATAAATAGTTCAGCACTTGTAGGAAATTGAAGGGTCCACGCCCCTTTCATGTTTTTTTTTCTGACAAGAATCATGTGGACTAATGAGTCTTACTAATGACTCAATCTTACTTGGCTTGAAACCAGTGCTCGGTCAATCAATTTAAGCTCAAGGCCTTCCATTAAATGGTACAGCTTACAAAATGACGCAGACAATGTTAATTAGAGCGACAACATTTGAAATCTTGTCAAAAAGCATTCAAGTACATCTTAATTTAATCTGATGACCAAATAACATTTCCGCTGATAAATTCGCTTTTCATTGCTATCTCTGCTTCTGTCAACTCTCTTGGCAAGTGTCGTCCATATTTGATGTCAGAAAAGGCGAAAACATCGACAACATCTCTCGAATGTCCATCAAGTACCATTTCATGGTACTCCCAAGATCGCCTTTACTCACCCGACACTAGGAAACCAGATACCAGAGATGAAGAGATAAAGGAAGAACCAGTTAATCATCAGCTAAAGCTCATGTTTAATGCAGCCGTCTGGATGTTAGTCCAGCACACGCCACAGAATACCACCCACCGTCGCATTCTTCTTCATTTCTCACGACCAAAAGGTGATTCTAAACTCGACACAGAGCAAGAAAAGCTCCTATTCATCTTGTTCGTCCCTCATTAACCTGTTTGCCTTTCAGGCTAGGACACACCTAGAATGCTGCGGATAATTGGCTGATCCTGGATTAGCATTCACCAGCAGATTGGCCTCGTTCCTGACGCGCGCCTGATTAATAAAATACGACCGGCATTAGTGATACAATTTATTCCAACCCCCTGGAGTACATTTCTAATTAGAAAGGAAGGAAGCACCTATTTCTCTTCATCCTTTGGATACAAATTACATCGATGTACTCCTGCGAATGTATCCGGCACTCAAAGACCGGTGAGGTGGAAACAGCATGGTCACTGCATAAATCATCCTGTCCTGCACACTTTCGGTCGGATATTGAGAAATACACACCTGCGGCCGTGTTGAGAGAGCCAAAATCTCAAATGTCGCTTAACATGGCAACGGCGTACTTCGATTTAATTAAGCGCCCTCGGTTCATTCTCGCTGCCATCAAAACTGCTATGACGGCCGAGTTGGAGGAAAATCAGTGCTAGGCAAATATGTGAATTTTATGCCGGGTCTAGGGGTTATCCGTTGAAATCATTGAAAGTAGCACAGTGTGGGTGTGGAGGTCCTTGAAATGGTTAGCATTCCTTTCCATTCCACTCATCACCAAAAAGCGCAGTGACCCGTCAAAGGGTTAACACACTGGAGGCATTCTCGGCATACCATCTTACCGGCGTGGAAGCGTCAGCTGACCTACAGCTGACGAACGGAAATGAGGAGAGCAAGGAATGTGGAACATGAGAGGGAATTGAGAAATAGGAAAGTGGACAAGAGTGACGTATGTCGCAAGGAAAATTAACTTCATGGCGTCCACACTGAAAAGCCAATGCAACAAACGCTTCTTTCATTTCTTTCGTGGAAAAAACTAAGCACAAGTAAGATTCTAATCATCTTGTCAAAAACAAAAATCTTTACTTACAATTTTTGTTGGGCTCATACATGATAGTTAGGTGGGTGGTTGCCATAAATGCACTTAGGCCAAGCTATGTTCATTGTATCGCCACTTGGGTATTTCAAATTATAAAGGGTTGCCGTAATTTATGACACCCAGCAACAAATTTTATTAGAGCTGTAGTGTCGACTCGCCAGTACGTCCGCACTTGCTGTTGGTCAGTTTACAACTGTCTAAGACAAGATTGACACGCACACAGGATGACAGAGATTGCAGCTTATATGCATGTTGTGAGTATTATAACCATAGTTACCACAGGTTAAACTATTTATGAGTCCCAGAAGCTTCAAAATCTTGTCATTTTGAAAATAAAAAATTTTGATAAAACTTTTATTATTAAAGAAGATATTAAAAAAATTGAATCAACATTCTATTAAATAAAGGGTTTTCCATTAAGGACTTTGCAACTTTTTTTTTAAATAAAGCGCAAACCATTTGATATATTTCAAACATTGTTTTATCGGCCTGAAGGACAATCAAAACATTCATGAATGGAGCTCGACTTCGTTCATATGGCCTACGCGGGCACGTTTGCAGCGGTCCATTCGTTACGTTTGTTGTGCTGATAGAAAAAGCAGCACCCATCGCGCTGTCAGCTTTCTTATGCCCAATATTTCAAGCAGGATATGACCCTTCCAGTCTTTTCTGATTGGACTTCATCACGGGACGTAATCTTTCTGTAGTTAGCACGCGGTTCCCACACCTCAACATCCACAAAGGGACCTGACGGTCCCCTGAGCAATCAACCGTCAACCAGATTGATCATGATGTCACCGACGTCAGGCACTACTCCAGCATTCTTGATGTCCGAACGTTCTGAGGAGCCAACGTCGACTCGGACCATTTCCTTGTTATAGCCAAGGTAAGAACTCGGATATCAAGAGATAAACGGAGTCGAGAAAGGACACCACGGTTCGACGCCGGAAAGCTACAATCGCAACGGACTGCTAGGATCTTTGCCTTTCGAGTCTCCCGGAATTTCTCTGCGCAAACAATCGAAGGAGGCGTTGTCAAGAAGCCATCAAAGATGCTGCCGCTGATGTGCTGGATTTTACGGCACCACCTAGAAAAAGCCCATGGTTTGACAAGAAGTGCAGGCTGGCACATGCAGCGAAGCTAGAAGCCTACAAAGCAATGTTGCAACGAACAACGAGAGCTGTTCGTGAGCTCTACGAACAGAGACGAATTGACGAGACCTGGAGAAAGAAGAAAGAGCACGACAAGCGCGCAAGTGCTAAGCCAGGAATGATGTCCAAAAGTTTTACCAGACGGTGAAACAGTGGATATAAGGTTCGGACAGAAGCCAGCAGGGATGAGAATGGACAACTAGTAGTAGAGTCGCAGTCGATACTGAGAATTTGGAAGAACCACTTCTGCAGACTGCAAACGACGATGATGACACCAATACCGCTGTCAGGCAGAATGTCCCACTCAATATGGACGATGATCGACGAGAATTCCGTCCCCTCGACCTAGACGAGGTTAAGATATATATATATATATATATATATCTATATATCAAGACTGAAGTCTAACAAAGCTGCCGGTACGGACGGACAGTCCGCTCAAATCTTTAAGGGTGGAGATGATCTGGTTGGGCGCATGCAGCAGCTCATCTGTAAGAAATGGTCGGAGGAAAGCATGCCTGATGAGTGGAAACTCAGTATCGTTCGCCCGATCCACAAGAAATGAGACCCCTTTGACTGCGCCAACTATAGAGGAATCTCCTGAATATCGCTTCTCTGCCGTTTTGTGTACTCGCCTGAAGCCGTTTTAAAAGAACCTGATAGGTCCATATCAGTTTGACTTCAGGCCAGGGAGGTCCACCATCGACCAGATTTTCACACTACGGGAGATCCTGGAAAAGACCCAAAAAATGCAAATCGACACCCACCACCTTTTTGTCGATTTCAAGGCTGCATATGACAGCGTGCATAGGGACAAGCTATACAACGCCATGTCTAGTTCTGACATTCCTGCCAAACTCGTCAGGTTGTGCAGGATGACGATAGAAAATTCTCACTGGTCCATCAAGGTCGAAAACGAGCTCACCGAGACCTTCAATGTCAAAAAAGGTTTTAGACAAGGCGACGCGCTGTTATGAGACTTCTTTAACATCTTGCTGGAAAAGATCGTGTAAGACTGGCAGAACACAGCAACACGTCAATGAGATGTTTGTTGGCATTGAGGCGGAAGCGGCTAAAATGGGTCTAGCGGTGAATGAGGGCAAAACAAAGTACACGCTGTCATCAAGAAAGGACACAAAACATTGACGAGAGATCAACCGCAGAGTAACTCTTGCCAACCGCTGTTTCTACGGGCTCAAGAGGCAATTGAGTAGTAGAGCCATCTCTCGAAGGACCAAGCTGACCTTATACAAGACCTTGATCATCCCAGTCCTGATGTACGGCGCGGAGGCATGGACAATCTCAAAAGCAGATGAGTATGTCCTTGGTCTCTTCGAGAGAAAAGCTCTGCGTGCGATCTTTGGTCCTGTTTGCGTTGACGGTTTCTGGAGGAGAAGATTCAACCACGAACTGTACGGGCTGTACAGCGACATGAGTCTAGTCAGGCGTCTTTGGATCCAACGCCTAAGATGGCTAGGCCATGTAGAGCGTGTGGACAACTCAGCTCCGGCCCGGAGAGTCTTCGACTCCGAACCCGTGGGACAACGCAACAGAGGACGCCCGCGCTTAAGGTGGCGCACCCCGGTGGAGAAGGATCTCAACCAATTTGGCGTGTGACACTGGAGTCAGCTAGCCAGATACATGCTAGCTGCAGAGGCTTGTTGGTTGAGGCCCAGGTCCACCCCGGACTGTAGCGCCAAAGAAAGAAGAAGAAGTCTCTTCAGATTGAAGGTGCGTGAGTTAGCAGATACAGTAGGCTAACTCACGTACCTTCAATCGGCGGTCTGCCAATACGAGATCGTGGATTTTTGTCACGCTATCCTCTGTGGTAGCCGTTTACGGAACATCTGCGCATGGCTCATTAAAAAATGACAAGTTTTGACGGTCGCCATCAAAGGAGAAGGGTCCCCACACACAGCATTAAGTCACTCATTGATTTCGCTCGATTCCAAAAACAAGAATCGAATCACTGACCGATATTGCTCTTCTTCCATTTTTCTAAAATCCACGTACCCATCGTGCTATAGTTCCTCTTTGTCACTCACTATCTCTTATCTCGGACTCTATTTTTTTGTCTATTGATGTTTCTGCTTGTCAAAGTATTACAAAGTTAATTAGATGAGTTGTACTTTTGTACATCATCAATCATCCTCAGATATCAATGATTTTACCGCCGACGACCCTAGCAGACGAAATAAGGTAAGGATTTTCGAATCTGTACGTAAACCGCTATAAAGCGGACATTACCGCGATCTAAGAATTGCGGTGGGACGGGCGGGCTCCTTGACATCAAGATCGTACTTGGTGACTTTAACGCAAAGTTGGGAAAGGAGGGGATTTTTGGTAGCGCTGTCGGAGAACATAGTTTACACGGCATCACCTCCGATAACGGATTCAGGCCAATCGAATTTGAAGCGGGATGCAACCTCAATGTAGAAAGCACAGGGTTCCCGCACCTTCACATCCACAAAGAAACATGGCGGTCTTCAGATCAATCCACCAACAACCAAACTGATCATATAGCGATTGACGCGAGACATTACCGCAGCATTTTGAACGTCTGGACGTTACGAGGTGCCAACAATGATTCGGACCACTATGAGGACTTCTCGGACCTGCGGAATCAAAAAAGTCCTGCGAGGGAATTCAACGTCACTCGGCTACAATCGCAGGAGATCGCGAGAGAATTTTCTGATCGAGTCTACCTCCACCTCTCAAAAACTCCCATGCCACCGACATCATGTGCTAAAGACCAGTGACAATATTGCCAAGAAGCCATCAGAAAAGCCGCAACTGATGTGATGGTTTTCAGTCCGCCACCAAGAAGAAACACCTGGTTCGGTGATGAATGTCAGCGGGCACATGCAGCCAAAGAGGAAGCATACAAAGCGACCCTGCAAGGAAGGACGAGGGCTGCTGGTGAGCTCTATGAGCAGAAAAGAAAGGAAGAACACCGGCTTCACCGGAAGAAAAAGACAGACCATGAGAAGCGAACAATTTTGAGGGAAACTCTACCAACAGGTAAGACGAACATGTCAAGTCCGGTTAGTGGAATTACAGTCGGTGCTGGGAATATGGAAAGATCACTTCTGCAGACTGTACAACGGCGACAGCGACCAAAATACCGCTGTGAGGCACAATAAACCATCCAATATAGGCGATGATGGAAGAGAATTCCGCCCTCCCGAGCTCAGTGAAGCTACGACAGCAATCGCCAAATTAAAGTCCAGCAAGGCTGGTGGTGCCAATGGATTTTTTAAAGCAGCTGGCGATGATTTAGTAAACTGCATATACCGATTCGTCTGTAAAATATTGAGGAATAATGCCCTCTTTCCAAGACCGAATATATGCTTATATAAGACCTTGTCCAAGTTCCCCTGTATGGACACTAACCAAAACGAACGAAGTGATTCTTGATCGCTTCGAGAGGAAAATCCTTCGTATTATCTTGGTCTCGTATGTACTGATGCAGTTTGGAGGAGGAGACAGAACGACGAACTGTACAGGCTGTACAGCGACATCGATCTGGGCAAACGAGTTCGAGTCTCTCGTCTCAGACTGCTAGGCCATGTAGCGCGATGAACACCAATGCTCCGGCCTGGAAAGTCTTCGACTCCAAACCCCGAGGAAAGACCACGTCCGCGGTGTCGCACGTAGCTGGAAAATGACCTCAATCAACTGAACGTGCATGGCTTTAAGCAACTAGCACAAGACCGACCTAGAAGAAGAGACCCAGGTGTACCCCGTACTATAGCGCCAACCAAGGAAGAAGAAGATGTGTGCGATCCAAAATTTAATCAGTTAAATATTTGTCATGATTCTAACATAGACGTCAACGCAGATAAAATCATTCCTACTTCGCCATCAATTTCTTCAGTGTCAGAATACGAAGTACCCTGTACCTCATCACAGCCACATAGGATCACGCAGGCTGAGTTAAATGATCTTTTGAGGGACTTAGAATTGCCAGAACTTTTAGGCTCGAGACTGCAACAATGGAACCTTTTAGAAAATGGGGTGCATATACCGCCTTTCCGCACTAGAGTTGACACAATATTTTGAAATGGCTAAAAGCTTAATTTTCCTGCAAAGATGTCAATGTACATTTAAACAGAGTGAATGAAGACTTTTCATAGACAGCTCTTAATTAAGCTTAAAAACCGTTGTGTTACATAACACAAATAAAATCTATTCCTATTGGTCATACAGTTCATATGAAAGAGTCCTATGGAAATTTGAAAACCCTTCTGCTGGAGTTTAAGTTAGATGAACACCAATGGCAAATCTGCGGACATTTGAATATCGTTGCATTGTTGCTTGGTTTACAATAAGGCTATATGAAATTTGGCTTTTTTTTTCGAATGGGATAGTCGGGATAGAGAAAAGCATTACAAAAGAAAGGTATGGCCTCATCGTCAATCACTTGAACCTGGGCATTTCGTTAAAGACAATGGACAAAATTGGAGCTGCTTTTCAATACCTTCGTCAGAAATTTCCAAGATTAAGTGAAGCTAAGATCAAGGAAGACATATTCGTCGGTGCTCAAATAAGAAATGTATTTGAAGATGATAACTTTGACTCTCTTTTAGCCGGTAAAGAAAAAAAGGCTGAAACAATTTTCGACTTGTCGCAAAAGGCTTCTTGGGAAATAAGAGGAGTGACAATTTTGAAGAACTTGTCGATAATATGTTGTCATCATACCAAGAACTAGGCTGCAGCATGTCTTTGAAAATCCACTATTTGCATTCACATTTGGACTTTTTTCCCGGAAAATTGTGGGGCTTTTTGCGATGGACATGGGGTGTTGCAATCTTTCTTCTTTTTCCTTTTCCGACGAGGTTATGATCCGAATTATACCCTCCCACTTTACTGCATCCCTACTGATCCGCCTGTGGGGTTCGCCGATTCGACCTCAAGAAATATCGGCAGGCCTCCCTGTCTCGGATCAATTCATCACTGAGGCCGATCAAATGCTGGTGTTTTTGCATTTGTGTGATCCAGGAGTTCTTAGGCCTGCCTTTCTTTCGCGCTTGCGTTGGTAAGTTGATTGATATTGCCTTTTTAACGGGGTTCGAAGGATCTCTCCTTTGAACATGACAATACCAACTGAGCCGGTCGTCCTTAACCTTCTTAGAGAAGGGTTCTTTAACATGGAGGCTTCTTCGGATCTTTGAACTTCTAATTCTATCGAGCTTCGTTACTCCTGCTGTCATGCGAAGCATTTTCATATTTTGTACCCTGTCCAACATTGTGAACCGTATGTGAGCGCCGGACGTACAACAGCGGTGTAGAGCCTTCCTTTCAGCTTAGAGGGCATTTTTCGGTCACAAAAGATGGCTGAGTTTTCCCGCCACTTCATCCATCCTACGCTTACCCGATGATTGATATCGTCATCACAGGTTCCTTCGCTATTGATCATAGATCCCAGATATTTGAACTTTTCACACTTGGGAAGCACTATTCCATTCAAATAAATGTCTGGTATAGGCTTGTGTGGATCGGAGAATGGGCAGCACAGGTACTCGGTCTTTTTCTGGCTCGTTGCAGAGAAGTTTGAGCATCACTTATGATGGCTCCATCGTCAGCAAAGAATAACTGATGCACTTTTGGGTCCGTCGCTTTTCCTTCAAGAAGACAACCAAGGACAACAATAAACAGCAAAGGACTTAAGACGCTTCCCTGAGTTACATAATGCAACACTTCCCATACCACTGCAATACATATAGCAGCACATTTTTTGTTAAATGATGAATTTATTTATTTATTTATTTATTTATTCTTCCGTCTTTCAAGTACAGAGCTTTTTTAAGACTACTGATAATATTAATAACATTTCATTTCTTATTAATAATAATGCCTAGTATAAGCAGAATTTAACATACAATTATAATGTAATTTAGAGTAAATTGCTACTCAAAAAATTTAAGATTCCATTTTTACATTTATCTCTACTCATATTTAAGTCTATAACATTTGCAACTAAGTTGAATTTTATGCAAGCATTAGTTATAGGATCATTTTGCCCATAGCTTGTACTATGCCTCGAAACATAAAAGAAATATCAAGGCCTCAGATAACGAGACGGGGTGTAAACACTGAACATGGAAAGCAGCACCGGACAATCAATGTGAGCAGTAATGACGTCATGAGCGAAAAGAACTGAATAAGAAGTCCTTCTTACATGCAGTTGCTTTAGATCGATAAGCTGACATCTAGCATTATAATCCGGCATATTTGAATTCCACGACATCTTTCGAAGAGCAAACCTAGTAAATCTTTTTTGTATTCTCTCAATACGAATAGCGCTATTGTTATATAAAGGATTCCATATTAAACAACAGTATTCTAATATAGAGCGAATTAACGAAACATACACAGAAAGAGTGTAAGGGTCTTGAAAATCTTTTAAATTTCGAAACAAGAATCCTAGCATGGAGTTGGCCTTTGAAATAATATAGTCTATGTGCATAGAAAAAGTCAGTTGAACGTCGAATATAACCCCTAGATCTTTATGCTAACATACTCTTGTTAAGATTGTATTATCAATCTTATAATTATAGATTATAGGAGATAAAATTCTAAAAAATGTCATAACTGAGCATTTACTAATATTGAAATGTAGTCCATTCAAATCGCACCAATTCTGTACTGATGAGATATCATTTTGCAACTCCATTGCATTGGCCAATGATCGGACTGATTTAAAAATTTTAAATCGTCAGCGTATAAAAGGCAGTCGGAATGGGAAACATAGGAAGGCAAATCGTTAATAAAAAGAAGAAACAGAAGAGGGCCGAGGTGACTACCTTGAGCTACCCCAGAGAAATTGAAAATTACTCGTGACAGATCATTACCTATTTTTACAAACTGTCTGCGATTTGTAAGGTAGCTAGTTATCCATTTCAAGATCTTAGAATGAAAACCTATCATCTCTAGCTTTTTTATGAGCACAATATGTTGAACACGGTCAAATGCCTTCGAGAAGTCGGTGTATATGGAGTCAACTTGAAGTCTCGCTTCCATGGAACTTGGGCAAAAGTTTGTAAATATAATCAAATTGGTCGAAGTTGATCTTCCACTCACAAAGCCATGTTGAAATTGGGATATTTGGTTTCGAACTTCAGCATATATTTTTTTCTTAACAACAGCTTCGAATAATTTCGGTATTAATTGGAGTTTAGCTATTGGTCTGTAGTTGACAATAGAACTTTTAGGTCCAGATTTATGAATTGGGGTGATGAGAGAATCCTTCCAGCAATCCAAAAATTCGCCGCGATCCAGTGACATATTAAAAATGATAGTCAGATGTACTAAGTCTGTCATAAGTTGTGTCTTACCCTAATCCCGCAATATAGTTTCTTCTATTCCCTTTTGTCTTGCTATTTGCTAACATACTGTGATCGTTTTGACTGTAATATAGATGCTTTGAAAGTGGGTGTACTAAGTTGGGCAGGTGTAACTTGACAACCGGTTACTCAACATGGGTAGAACCCAAATTATTATTTTGTAAATAATTGAGTAAAAAAATAAAAGTAAATGAAATTCAACTGTGTTTGTGTCTTTTTTTTAATTTGTCGTCGCTCTAAGTCGTCGTCTCAGTCGTCGTGTTTATCGTTGTTCTCAGAATATAACTCCTGGTGTACGCCGACTTTGATTGGAAACTCCTCGGTGACTCCAACAGGACATCTTTCTCTCGTCTTTGCTCCCTCGTACATGTCCACGATAATCTGTACGTACGTTTCTGGAACTCCTCTTTTTCTAAGCGCCACCCATATCAGGTCTCTTGGTTGTCCATCAAACGCTTTTTCGAAATCAACCAACACCATATGCAAATCCTTTAAAGAATCACGATGTTTTTCCATTGAGATCCTTATACTTTGGATTGCATCTGTTGTTGATTTGCCTGCGACAAGTCATCAGACAACCGTATTATTTTCGCAATCGGCCATCTAAAACCCGCTCAATGATCTTCATGGCGTGTGATATCAGCTTGATAGAACGGTAATTGTCACAGTTTCATGTATCGCCTTCATTACAATTTTTTTAATCAACATATGAAAAATAAAAAAAAAATCTACTTTACTTAAAGAATACTTTTTTAAAGTCACCTTACCTTTGTCGTCATTCTTGCAGGACATACTACTACATACTAAAGTGTTTAGCTTAGGGTTTTCCATTTTAAAGTGTAGAGCGTTAAGCAATCACTGAACCTTCTTAAGGTGTGAGGCGTCACAGATTCTGTGAATATTGAAAAAACTCGCTCTGTTGCAGGCCGGAGACCGTTTACTTCGTAGGGCAAACAATTTCACGAAAAAGAAGAATCAAATGCAGGAACTGTAGGACATTCAAGAGCTTTCTCCACCACGAAGACACGTTCGTCAACCAATCGAACTAATAGAAATCCATCATTCAGCCTTCGACTGAAGTCACCTCCCCTGTCATGTTTGCACAAATGGTTGTCTTTCAAAGGCACGAAACGCTTCATCTTCCAATTTGACTGATGACTCTCTTGCGTAACTGTGTACACACCGCCAATACCTAAGCTACCGCAACCACCATCCCTCGCGTGATGAGATCACTTTCCTTTGACCCATCGGCGTCACCGTCAAAACTAAAGTCAATTACTGCCGTCAATCACTCCCATTCAAGGCTTTCGCTTGCATCATTACCCTCACCGGCCGTAATAACGAGAGCCAGTATTGCCGGCAATAACTGGAAATCACCTAGCCATTGCCATTACTGTTGCTGTGGATATTTGCTGCTATGTGCCTCCCTCAAAGAGCGCAGACACAAGTACAGCCGTGTTCAATGTCCACGAGTGATGTTCTCGAATTACAAATCCAACAGAACCTACAACGCGCACGTGGGGTTTTGGGGTTGATTCAATTAAATTTAACGGCAATGCGCCGTTTCAGTAATCCATGGTTTGAAACACCCGGAGTTCAAGAAGCCATCAGAGAGAAGCAGAAGACCTACAGACACTGGATTCTCTTGGAGGACTCTGCATCTCGTGACTGGTCGAATGAGGCGCGAAGAACTTGCAAATTGGCTGTGCGAACAGCTAAAGAGCAGTCGGAGCAGTTGGAAGGAGTTCGGTGAGAAGTTGGAAGGCATAAATCTGCGAAAAAGGTGTTCTGGCAAACCATTCGCCGACTAAGAGGAAGGGAATTCAACATCATCAAAGGAGTCAAATCCAAAGATGGTGTGGTGCTTTCCATCTTGCGCAGATGGAGCGAGCACTTTTCGGAGGTGGTCAATCCCGAACAGGGCACTGAGGATAACAAAACCCAAGTCTTAAGTGGGGCGGAGAATAGGCCAATGGTGGAAGAAGTCATTTTGGCGATAGATTCGCTTAAAGTTGGCAAGCCCGCCGCCCAGAAATGCTTAAGGCAATGGATAAAGGGGGAGTTTTATGGCTCTCTCGTGTTATTAAGGTGGCCTGGGAACGCGCTAAGACTCCTGGCGATTGGCAAACTGGAGTGATTGTCTCTCTTCTTAAGAAGGGGGACAAAAGGGACTGCTCCAACTACAGGTGCAAATCCCCCTTAAGTCTCCCCGGGAAAGTCTACGCTAAGGTTTTGGAACCGCGTTCTAAACCTATGGTCGAGTCAAGGATGGGGGATGAACAGTACGGCTTTCGTCCCGACAGAAATACAACCGACCAGATTTTTACTCTAAGAATTTTACCTGAGTATGTCAAACCCATCTACAGCTATTGTAGATTTGGAAAAGGCATATGAGCGAGTTCCTCGAGGTAAACTCTGGAGTGTTCTGCAGGAGTATGGGATTGAAGGTCCTCTTTTTAGGGCCATTCAATCTGTATACACAAACTGTTGCAGCTGTGTTCGTGTTAACGGTGCTAAATCAACACCTTTCACCGTGGGCGTTGGACTTCGCCAAGGGTCCGTCATGTCACCTCTCCTTTTCATTGTTTATATGGACTGGATGTTGCAGCGCAGCCGAGGCGGGGAATGTTTCACATTGGGAGAGTTGAAGGTAAGTCAGCTTCTTTTTGCGGATGATTTAGTTATCCTCACATCTTCCCAGACGGAATTCCAGCGCGCACTCGATAAGTTTGTGGCCGTATGTGCTGATTTTGGGCTGAAGGTTAACGTGGACAAATCAGAGGTTATTGTAATTTCCAGGACGCCTGTTCAATGGACTCTACATGTTAGTGGTATCGCGGGGTCTTCTTCACGAGTGATGGGATGAGTAATACTGAACTTTCCTGTAGGACTGTTCAAGCTGGATCAGTTTTGACACAGCTTGGGAGATCTGTAATCAGGAAGGCCGAACTTAGTGTGAAAGCCAAGTTGGCAGTCTTCCACTCAGTATTTGTTCCAACTCTCACCTATGGTCGTAAATAACGACTGGAAGGCGCAGTTAGTAGAGTGTCTGCCCCTGGTTAGCGGGGTCCCCGGTTCGAATCCCAGTGAAAGCAAAGTTAATACGCTTTGATCTAGTTTTCAAGTCTGGTCTGGTCCACCACTATGGTCATAAAATTTGGGTAACGACCGAAAGAATAAGATCGCGAGTACAAGCTGCTGAGAGGATATTTTCTCGTACTGTACGCTGTGATATGGTGAGTAACACGATAGGGGGCGAGGAACTCAACGTTGAGCAGCTGCTTCTTCGAACGGAAAGAGCTATGCTTCCTTGGTTTGGTCACGTAGCACGAATGTCCACACCATCACGACTTCCAAAGCGGGCCTTGAATGCGATTCCATCCGGTAGGCGACCACTTGGCAGACCTAGGATGAGATGGTTGGACCAAGTCCAAAAACTCGCCTGGTTACGCTTGGGCATAACCCCTCATGAGTTAGAGACGATGGCGGAGGATCGAGTTGCCTGGAGATCTTTCGTGCGTGGTTTACCCACGCGACCGCTTTAGTGGATCATGCGCGTCAGGAGATGATGACAATGATATCTGCATAGTAATCAGCTGTTAATGTAATTTTATTTTTACTCTCAGCTGTAGGATAGAGAGGGGCAAACGTGGGTACCTTTGAACAGCACATACGATTTTATTAGAGACGTTCATAGGTACCACCCTTCTCAACTTCTGATAGCTATTTGTATACAGATAACATTTTGTATTCATTATGAAAAGTAATAAGGTTACAATCAGTCAGATACAGTTAATCAGTAAATCGGATTAAAAATTCGATCACAAAAGTACTCAGATTACGGTCAACTCTAATGAAATACATTTCATTTGCGTATGAAATGCAATCAATGACGAAGATAAATTGCAATAATTAGTGGTATAAATAATAATATAACATGATGACAGACATAGATCCAGCTTGCTTTAAAATGACATGAAGAGAACTTGTTCCTTTACTTCCATAAATTCATATGCATTTTCATACGGAACTCACAACATAAAGACGCATACATGTCTCCCAACATTCTTTATCTCAAAAAAGTGCGCTACCAAATCCCCACACAATCTATATGTTTGTGTTTGACTATACATATAGGCACAGCCCAGCCAAATACAGTCGTACCGCGATTCTTGCTCGCAATGAAAACCGTGCTCGCTACAAGTTTGAAGGATGTTACAAATTCGTTTTAATGTAAATTATAAAGCCATTATGAGTCTAAAAAAAAGGCATTATACGGTCAAAATTACGTTTAATATAATGTACATAAATAGTATATGGAATTAAAAAAGTTTATAATTTTAGTTTGTTTTGTAAAGACGCGCTTGTTCAGTACCACCTTACTTCTAAGCCTTTGAAGCGTCATGACATCGTCTAATCACGCATTGCTTTGCTCAGCCCATTCCAAACAAATAGTAAATGCTGATATAGCCTCCTCCGGTGTTAGTATTATCTTCGTACTCAGCACTACCAACTCGTCAGTTTCTTCATCTCCAGTAAAGCCATCATCGATACACTGCTCTTCGTTTAGTGTGGTGGGCGCTGAAATAGGTTCGCTTATCCATTGCTCGATTTCAGAATGAGCGATTTGCTGTAATGGCTCTATTTCCTGCAGCAAGTTTGAAATGGATTCAATTAAGGATGCATAATTAGAAAGCTACAAGCGTGAATTTAATTTTTACAAAATGTGCAAGAAAAGGAGGGACCGCTTAAGAATGTGTGTATAGGGTATTTCCCCGAATTGGATCTACTAAAAGAGACGTCATCTGCAGGAGCAAAATAAAAATTGTCGTAAGTACTGAGTTGTTGGGTGTGTGTATAATGTAAAAAAAATGTATGTCGTGTAAGCTACGTTATTTAAACAACTTTCCTTTATTTTAAATTATTATTTATTTATTTCCAAATTTGTTGCACTCCGTTTGACTTCCTACTTTACAATGAATCGTTTCTATCTACTCTTTTACTGGCAGAATTTTTTCTCTCTTTTGATTTCTGTACATTTTTCTTAGAATTGCTACAAGCGATATTTTGTACATTGTTCCTAGAATTGCCACAACTCGGACATTCCGATGTCCTGCTTGATGAGTTAACCATTTGTTCATATTAGCGACCTTAGTAATTCATATGGGATTCCTTCAATAATACAGGCCAATATCTCATCATTGTCAATACTAACTCGGTTTGCTAATATTAAGTTCTCGTGAAAATATGCCTGAAATGTTTCGCTGGGTAACCATTTTCTGGACTCAAATTGTCTTCTTAAAGCTTAACGACTAGCTCGATCATCAAATAATATTTTCATTTCACTTAATAGTTTCTCCAAATCAACGGGCACTACATCTTGCTGTGAATGTAACCATTTAAGAGCTTTTCCTTTGGCTTTTGCGAGCGTATGCTTTTTGAACACTCTTTAGCTGAGCATTCCACAGTTGAAAATTATCCCCGTTTCCTGAAAATTCTGATACAAGCTCCTTTACGTGAGAGAATTTCTCATTTTTGTATTGACTCTGTTCAACGCTTTCTTTTGACACTTCACTCCTTTTCTCCTTATTTTTCAATAGATCTTTCTCTCTTTGTAATATTTCGTTTTCCTTTCGTTGTAGTTTCAATTCTCTCTGTGTCAAATCTAACTCTCTTTTTTACCAGATGACATTCATCTGTAGTTCTTTCCTTTTTGTTCCTCTTCTGTATATCACCTTCATTATTTTTGTTGGCACTCTTTAATTCCCGCACGCTCTTTGGAAGATCATCGTCCCTGCGTCATTGTTGCTTCCCCTTCACTCTCGTTTTCTATTTCAACTGATGGACAATTTTCCTCTGAATCGTCGTCGCTGTTGTAGCCGTCGTTGTTTTCGGATTTACCATCTTTTTCGTTCTCGGTAATGTTCGCGTTGGCTGCTTCTTGGAACTGGGCAAGTTTTTCGCGTTCTGCCTCGGATAATTCTAAAAGACGTAAGATTTAATCACCCTTGTTACCACTGGTTTTCTTGTCCAGTGCAGAAAGCCATGCTCGTAACTGAGCTGCTGTATATTTCTTCAACGGTCCAATTGTATCCATTATTATTAGTATCACTTTTAATTTATATATTTTTTTTTCAAATTAATTTTAATTTTTTTTTTCACTTTCACTTCAATAAGTGATTTTTGTTTTTAGTTCAAATCCCACTTCTGATTTGTAAGCTACGTTATTTAAACAACTTTCCTTTATTTTAAATTATTATTTATTTATTTCCAAATTAGGTGCACTCCGGTTGACTTCCTACTTTACAATGAGTCGTTTCTACCTACTCTTTTACTGGCAGTATTTTTTCTCTCTTTTGATTTCTGTACATTGTTCTTAGAATTGCTACAAGCGATATTTTGTACATTGTTCCTAGAATTGCCACAGTCGCCAGAATCGAGTTACCTGCAATAACCGCGGTAGTACTGTATACGGAAGAGAACATGACACATCAGGTCACATCACCACTTCAAAGTGGAGTGGTAGTAAGCAGTGTGCTTGTGGCTTTGTGAGTGTTGGGTTGTTGATTGCAATGATCTACGCATATCTGTAAAATGTGTAAATCTCAAATAATTACATTTTTGCTTATTCTACTTCCGAATCGCAGAATAATGACTGATGACATTAATCTCTTCGCCAGGAAATGTACTAACCAAAGAATAAAGTCTTATTCAAATCTGGTGAGGTGTTTTGTAGTAATTTGCATGTAAAGCTTAGAAAGAAGATTTTTTTTTGTTAAAAAATCGTATAAAGGGGTTTAAAGCCCCAATAACGGAATTGGGATACTAAAAATCAAAACCAAAACCTATTCCACAAAATTCTGGAAAAAGTTGCCAAAGACATCAGACATCAGTTGTCTATCTCTTACCATTTAAGAGTTCATAAGGCCAAACAAACATTGATTTTTATATAAAGAAAAAGAAGACGAAGAAGATTTATAAGGATTGAAATCGAGGTTCATTCTTGATGTGTAGCAAAGTGGTGAAGGATTGCACTTTTAAAAGTGTACGGGTTTGAGGTTGATCTTATGTGAGATGGAGAGGAATTCCACAGTCCAGGAGCATAAATGATTGCCATGAAAAGGGTCAATGTTATTGGTTCTAAGAGAGCGAGTGACATTGATGCAAATAAGGCGGACTAGGATTATTAATTATTTTGTGTAAAAACATACAATTCCTTACGTTGATGCACAGCTGCATGTTATAGCCCAGAAAATCACAAGCGTACACATATTAACGCACACAATATCCCTCCACCCAGGCAATAGGCCAGCCGAATTGCTGTTGAAGCACCATTCCCACACTATATCACTCCACCCAGGTAACACGCGCAGACAGTCCAACACGCGCCTAAGTCACATTGCTAATGAAGCGCTTTTCTCACGGTCTGCGTTCAACCTGCCATCGATCGGATCAAATATATATCAAATATAATAAGTTAGTATTTACGGTAGAAGTAAGAAACCATTGTAAGTTCAATTGCGAAGTAGGCAGAGTCACTGCCAGTTCGAATAAAAAAGTATGCAATAAGTTAATTTTAATTTATATGCTCGTATCGCCAAATACCATAGACACAACGCACAGCATAACTGAAAGCTACTTTTAACTTACGTTGAGATAGTGCAGTGTTACCACAGGTTAAATTATTTATGAGTCCCAGAAGCTGCAAAATCGAGTCATTTTGAAAATAAATGAGTCCCAAAAAAGTTTCTTGACAACACTTTTATTATTATAGAAAATGGTTACAACGACATATCAGTTATAATGAACAAATTCGGCAATCCCGTGAAGGTCATTGTAACCGGTTTTGACTGTATTAATATTAAATTACTAAATTAAATTAAGTAAAATTAATTAAATTATTTTTTTTATTGTATTAAATTAATTTGGATTAAAATCATCAATTTTATCCAAATTATCTCTTGTAAATTTTAAATTTTTTCTCAATCGACTGAGACTACTGATTGAGGCAGGTCATGAGTATTTTGGAATTTAACAATTATTTTGCTTCGGTGGTTATTTCCAGTGTAACTTTATGATAACTATTCTTAATTTAATTATTGGAGAAGTTGTTAGAACTTTCATTGGCAGCAACAAATCCTAGAATGGGACTAGGGAAGGTGTTTAGCGCGACTGAAATGCACCAATACGGGTTTTCATTGAAAAAAATCCAAAAGGCACTTTTGACTCGTCGAAGTCGAAGTGTGCTTGAAGGATCCAAAAAAAATGCGGCAAAAAAATATTTCCCCGGAAAAAATTAGCTTAATATCAAAAGTATGGCGAGTCCTTTTTAGTGCTCCGTTTATGGAGTCCGTTGTGGTCGCCGTGGCGTAGTGCGTAAGTGCGTTGACTCCTACGCAGAGGGTGCCAGGTTCTATACCCGAATTTACCACCTATCATAATTCATGGCCCCACCTCTTTCGAGTCACTGACAATACTCAAAGAGTATTCCTGTGTAGAAAAAGCTTCTCAAACTTGCCGTTCGGAGTCGGCATTAAACTGTAGGTCCCTTCCACGCGTGAAAGAACAATAGCACGCACAACATACGTGGTTGCTGAGAAAACTAGGCCCAGGTCCACCTCGGACTGTCGCGCCACCCATATTATAATATATTATTATAGAGCTTTCAATTAAAAATTTGTCATCAGTTGGGAACTTGAATGTGGGCAGAAAACTGATTTGTTTTTTTTTTTGTTTAATGTAATTTTGTTTTCTACAAATAAATTCTTTCTGACTTGCTAGACAAAAGTACTTAAAATTAGCTTACTTAATCAATAATTGACAATTAACTTACTGACCCTATGTGGGTACTCTAAGCTAGTCTGTGTATAAATGTGCCTTTTGGCTTAATTTACGCTTTTTCAGTTTTTGATGACAAACTCTTATTAATTTTTCATTTACCAAGAAAACGGATAAAAAAACTTGTCTAAGCTTAACTACTTAACCTCCCTTATACTAACTTACCCTAACATAAAACTAAGGACTATCTTAACTATGTCCGTGACGGTACGGACACGTGCACCAAGGCGTATATGTTATTTATATGTATGCCTAACATGTATAATTTACACGGCATTTTGCACCTTTTTTGTCTTATAATTTTTTTTAGATTCTTAGTTCAATAATTTTTTTTTTGGATTTAATTTTTGTTTTTATATTTTTTGGATTTATTTATTCATACATTTTTTTTCCTTAAAAACTACTTTAAAACCTATGTAAGCTGGCTACTATGGTCAACTGCCGGAGCATTTAGAAAAGCCAGCGGTGGCGGAGGCCATTTTTGTTTTACCAGAAAAATTGCCGTTCTATGGCAGATTCTTTCCTATCTCGAGCGGGGATCGCTCAACTGAACCGAAGAAAATCCTCGTGGGTGCGAGTGATATCCGGATCGTATTGGAGTCGCCTGGCCACTGTTCGGTGTACGACATGGAAGATGACAGGACATTCTTGTGGATCCTGTATGCGGCCAATTTTTTTTGAAATAGAGAAATGCTTTAGGTGGAACAAAGCCGTTGAGGCGCACACTTCCATGGTACATAATATTGGAGTAGTAAGCCACAAAGATCAGACGGTTGGCAGAAGTCATAACTCGTGCAATGGCTTCTGATCAACTTAATAATAAAATTATCTATCCTATTCAAGGTTGCTTCTTGTGCTCCGAATCGGGTGTTCGAAACAATCGGAGACAGGTCGGAAGACACTGTCTCTCGAACAACCTCATCTTTTCCATCTGGGAAGGACTCACTTTGAACCACAGGGGACAACCCTACGTCATAATTGGCCATATACCAGATTACCTTCACCAGATTACCTTCACCCTGGTATCAAGTTGGCTGCTGAAAAACAACCCTCTTGCCACTGCAAAGGCTTTTTTAGATGATTTGTCAGCGTATGTCGACGCGGAACATTCTTAGTGAAAGCGTCTAAGGCCTGCTCCCTAACTCAATGCCATCAAGTAGCCCGCTTAGGATTTACTGAGAAACCTCAAAATTGGGGGAGTAAGTGTCGCTCCCCATCTTCTGCAATAGAATTCAATGTTTCTCCTCAAATAGGTAAAGCAAACCGCAAATGTTTGCATTTCATTTCTAACTCTCATCTAAATCCTTTGATTCACCTCCAATTTGTAGAGGGATGATTTCCCGGGTTGGTGTTATATTTGCAAATCTCGGATTTTACTTGCATCACAAAGTCAAGCAAAGTATATGAATCCAACAGCTCCGAGAAATTCTAAATCACTTTCAGACTCAAAGTGTATCCTTTTACCTCCCTTAAGCTGACATCATCCCGTCGCTGAGTTTCTGTATGCCACCACAAGAATCGTGAACCTTGCTGTGCATCACTTTACCTAGCCACACATTAAAATGCATCCACCACTCCACTCCTACTCTAATATGTAATTGAAAAATCTCCACGCTCCTACCATGCATTACTGAGCGCAACCGACCGTCCTGTGTGAGGTAGCTCACTAGCTCTGCATTCGGCTTCTCAGGTTATGAAATGAAGGTATCCCACTTTGCTGCATCCCTGCAAACAACAACAGCGTGTACAGCGAACGTTTGTCTAACACGCGCTGGCATTACTGTGGGTGTAGAAAGCTGCTTGCGTTAGGTATCGTGTGTGGTATAAATAGCTTAAGGCGAATATCTGACTGAGCTGCCAGCGAATCAGGGTCCTAAGTTAAATGCAGCTTCTTGTGGGGAGACGATCTAAACGGATATCATATTTTCCAAACAAGCAAAGTGGCTGTAAAATGTGACTTGATGCGATTCCCGCGTTCCTTCTTGAAGAATTTATGTAAAGTACTTTTGAGATTCAATTAGACTGCCGGCGTTGATGCGTGGTTGTTGGCTAAGTAAAGCTAAAGATAGGGTTTAAGGGAAGACATTGTTCAACTTTTGCCGTGTAATAAGTGGTGACTTTCGACTCACATTTGCCATTGATGTCGATCAGCTGATGTAGAATTCAGTGGTTCAACCCGACATTCCGGTATCCATTTAAAATTCTGTTAATTTGGACAGAACTTCGGCCATGAATTGCTGACATTAATTATGACTTGAGTTTATTAAGAAGTTGGTTTGCGAATCATAATCGGGTAATAAGCTCAAAAACGCTATAAAAAAAATATGGTTGGCGCGACAGTCCGAGGTGGACCTGGGCCTAGCTTTTCAGCAACCACTCGTGCTGTGCGTGCTATTGTTCTTCCACGTGTGGCTGGGCTGGGCCTACAGTTTAATGCCGACTCCGAACGGCGAAGTTGAGAAGCTTTTTTTAGACAGGAATACTCTTTGAGCATTGTCAGTAACTCGAAAGAGGTGGAGCCGTGAATTTTCAAAGGCGGTCAATTCGGGTATCGAACCTGGCACCCTCTGCGTAGGAGTCGACGCACATACACACTACGCCACGGCGACCCCACGAAAAATAACGTTATTTATCATCATTCGCAAATTTTGAAGCGTTTTTTCATTTCCATGCTCCTGATTGTCAAAAATTCAAATTATCCAACTGCAGCTGTTCACAAGTTTGATGTTCCCTTCCACTTTTATAGAAAAATTTAGTGATAACTGCTTTCAAATAGAGATTTAAATATCTTGGTCTTGTTATCGATAGCAATATGAGTTTTTCGAAACACACTGAATTGCTAAGGAAATACTTTCGATCCACGCTTCGACATTTATATTATTTACAAAAAGTCTGTTCCACAAAGCTTTTAAAAATAATTTACCTTGGTATATGTTAATCCAATCTTCAGCATGGAATTACATGTTGAGGAGAGGCTTATCGTAACAAAATTCAACCAATTTTAGTTCTGCAAAAACAGATTTTGAGAAAGATATGTAGAAAACATGCTAGACGTACTAGTTTCACATTATTTTGTAACCTGAAAGTTTCTCGGAGCTGTTGGAATCACTTGTAATGTTTTAAGATGTTGAAAACATTCTTCATAAGATCTGGTAACCGCTATTTTCGACTAATTTCAGATTATAATCTACGTGGTAATTTTTCAAACGTGGTAACTGTTAATTTTGCCGGCATTACTGCTTGTCGTAATTTTTACAGTGTTTCTTCATGTGGATTATTTAATAAACTTCCATAGAACTCTTTCGGCCTCAAACGTTTTTGTAAAAAATGTTAAACAAATTTCCTCTCAACTTAAATTACAACCCTGGTATTGAATCAATTTCTTTTGATGTTCTGTTGTAAGACGCATTCAATCTTTCTGTTATTTCTGAATGATTGTTTTTTTAACTTTTTTTCGGGCTTTTTTTTTCATTCGAGTATTCTTTTCACGCCATGTTTGCAACTTTACTGATTTTTACATTATATTGAATTTCGAGTTACT
Source organism: Eristalis intricaria (assembly GCA_964034865.1). Taxonomy (NCBI): domain Eukaryota; kingdom Metazoa; phylum Arthropoda; class Insecta; order Diptera; family Syrphidae; genus Eristalis; species Eristalis intricaria. The sequence goes on from OZ035873.1 coordinate 129,075,957, forward strand.
GCTATTACTATATGTATACCCCACTAAAGTAGTACTAAATTAATGAATTTTCATCATTTGAAGTGGCTTCAATACTGTCTTATTACTTTTGGAAGAAAAACATAGATTGCCTCAACTTATTTTTATTTTTATATAATTTTATGCTATATCTAAGTTTCTAAGTTTCTAAGTTTTTATTTATGAATTGTTAAATGAATCGAATTTATTATAAGGAAATAAAGTAATAATGAATGAATGACTACTTTAATGTCTATAATTTAACGCCAAAATATGCAAATCTAGATGCTTGTGGTGCCCTAGGCCCTTAATGACTTCTCGAATTTGAATGAAACATGGTTGATTCGTGTGTTTTGAATTAGGACTAAGGCTATATAATAATAATAATGTGAGTGGTGCTACAGCCCGTAGAGGACTAGGGCCTAGCTTCTCAGCAAAAACTCATATTATGCGTGCGATAGTTCTCTCACGATTGGAAGGGACCTACAGTCTTATACCGACTCCGATGGCCAAGTTCGAGAAGCTTTTTCTACACACTTATTACTCTTTGACAGTGATTCGAAAGAGGTGGGACCGTGAACAATTTTTTGTTGGTACCGGCCGGGAATCGAACTCAGGCGGAGAGGTTATTGAATAACTCCTGCATCTAAAACCAATTAGCATTTGCAATAAAGCCAAGGAAGTAAACGACAAACGTCGATGTTAAAACACATCGGTATTAACAACGATACATCGACGCTTTTCTGACGTTTTCATTATATACAATTTTTCAAATTGTTGACTATATTTGCGACGTATGTAAACAAAAAAATATACTAGTCTTACGCTTACCAATTTCAAACCAAGAACCAATTAACTAATTTCCAGTCAACTAGACCAGAAAACAATAAAATTCATCTGCCAAATAAAATATATTTTTATATTTTTTTTATTTTATTTTATTTATTTATTCAAACACTAGTAGAAAAACCTCCCATACGACAGGGGCAATGTCATAAGCATTTATGTAATCAATTATTATTTAATTATATTGCATAATATTTACTTTTATTAGGTATAATTTTCATTATTTTCAAATAGAAAAATAAATATATTCAAAAAGATACATCGGAAAACAGAATATTATTGTTTATTCAAACTAAATTTTTGTTTTCAAATAAAAAAGCTGGTATAGCCCATGAAAGAAGAGAGTAGCTCCAGATTGGACGCAGAACGGGAAAAAAAAGCATGACCAACGCATAAATCCACTTTGTCAATGGACCCGATATGTATCAAGGATTTTTTTCGTACCCATTCGCAAATACGACTTACCAGCCTTTTTTGGATTTGTAGTCAAATTATGACAAATTTCATTATATCATGGACAAATTAAAGATATGTCTATGATTAAAATCGTTGCAAATTTCACAGTGAAAAAGAAAAGTACAGCTGAACCGTAAACCAAGTTAAAATGTTCGTTTCTCCCGGTCGGTTTCCACAATGAATTCTAAACTTCAGTCATGGAAAAAAAATGTCAATCTTCTCAACTGGTGGGTGTACTTTACTACAATAATGGAATTATTTTTATTGGATTTTTTGATGTATTTGCTATACTTTGCTCGTTTAAAGTGTATGTGGTGCAGTCCCTTGGAGCGTTTGTGGCACCTAATGAGAGATAGAGAACAAACATACAAAATCACGGACAATCCTGTCAATCCTGAGTCCTGAGACTGACCAGTGAAAGGCAAACAATAAAAAATGGAAAAATGCGGAAGGGATGGATTCCATTTTGGAACATTAAGCATTGAGAACAAAATGCTCTCAGTCTTAAAAGAGAGGAACAATAATAATGCAGCTGTGTTGCTGAAATGAGTTTTAAACGGGAGTACACTAGTGCTTAACTCAGTTGAATGAATGAAACTCACGTCAAACCAAATGTGGAGTTTAAACTTGCACTGTTAAACTGGGTATTGGGCAAAACAGAATATGAAATATTTACTCAAACAAAACAAAGCAAAAAAAAGAGCTGTATTGCGTATAAAAAAGGGAAGAATAAATTGCTTCCAGCCGGATTCGAACGCACAGCCTGGAGAATCGCTAGCAACGCATCAAAACACTCCGCCAGCGAACCACATTAGTTTCACAGTTTTTTCTTCGACCACTTTCGGTATAGCTGTGACATACTTCCATACTTACATACATACATCATTCATGGCGTTTAGTATAGTAGATTATATTGAAATGAGAAAGAGACATAATAAATATTTATTTGTACGAATGTAATAACTGCGAAATGTAGTTGAGGAAAAAAAGCTTCAATAATCTAGTCCCCAATAGTCTATTCCTGTCCTGAACAGTGATCGGACTTACGTGGTAATTACTACCAACCCTGACTCTAAATCTACAACATTTTGCTCATTCCTCATCATATCCCTAGCATTATTCTGATTATGTTTTAAGATGCGAGAAAAAATTTGGTCTGTTAGCCCCTAAGATTAAAATTTTAAAATACCGAGATCAAAGATAACCTATAATAGAGATATCCAACTTCTACCTCCCTTGCCCCTTGATTTCATCTGACAGCGTTTTTTATACGCTTTTTGTCTCCTGTCTGTGAATACGTGTGAGCTCTTGAGAACAGCTGTGAAGACAGCTGATACCCTTCCCCACCTTAGTAATGGGGTGAATTAGAGTTCTTATTTGAAAATTCGCTCGTTATTTGAACAATTCAATTTTCAACACAGTATGGAGGAGTAAACGAACGAACAAAGCTTATGTTCATGAAGTCGATTCATTAAAACTTGGAGGAATTTACAATCTGAAATACTTGGACATAATTAATGAATGCACAACATAGTGTGAATTGTTTCATATGAATAACAATTAATAATACATTCACACGTTCAGTTAACCAATAATAAAAATATTATTGAAGCGTGAATCACAAAAATGATGTTTTGACAACCATTTTTTAGCATTAGTAAAAATTTAAATATCTTGCCATTGTTCTTATCAAATTGTTTAAATTGAATTCATGAGTTTTTCAGAATTCATGATTTAAGCGTATAAAGCGGGCTTCATTTTTTGAGTTAGTTTGTCAGGTATGGTTTATGAATAGGCTATATATACACTTAAGAATGAATTTAAGTTCCAGTTAAATGGACATTGCAATACATTTTTACTCACGAAAATCCATATAACAATGTAAGAAAATTCCCTTAAAAATAGTAGTCAACTTTTGAACACCCTCCGAACTCCGAACATACCCATGTACGTTACATGGAAAGTACATGGATTGTCACAAAATTCACGAATCAGCCGCCATATTGTGGTGAATTGACGAGCGTTGTAAATGTATAAGTGACATACAAGGGATTACCACTACATCTTCGTTGTGGGCTAGGGGTAAAAATGGCCGAAGTTGGATATCTCTATCATCCATTATCTCTGACCGAGATCCAAAAAGTTTGTTGCTTGAACAATTCCGCCAGTTATGGGATTTATCAAATTTTTTTTCCACAAAACACAGTGACTATTGAAGAACTTAATGTATAGTGGATACAATTTATAGGCGACTGAAAAATAATAGAAACGACTGATGATGACAATGTGCCTTAATGGAATTGATTTCGAATTATTAAAGATGGTATGGAAAACTATCCCTACAATCACAGTGTTGCAGATTTGTGGTTTTCGGTACCTTGTTCTCAGCAAAAAGGATACGATGTTTGCATAAATGGATAGAGAAAATTGTTCAGTAAACTAGATCGACCTATAAAATGGTGCCGAAAAAATAATAAGACCGGTGTCGGGTTATTTTTATTTCATTTTTGAAGTAATTTTTAATACCATACAGCCATCAAAACTGCTAAAAGATTATAACCAAATTAAAAGTCTACCAATAAAAAGCCTTTTCAAATCAGCAACAGAGATTATGGTTGAATTAAACTTACTTGTTTAATCCCCAATAATACAAAAAAGACTTGAAGAAGAAAATTTCTTCGGAAGATATAGTAGAGTAGGCAGATGTAGCCCACAGTAGCGCCGCCCTTACTAAAAGCACGGGATAAACCATCTTAAGTTCGCAGACCAATTAAGTTTCAAAAAGCAAAAAATAATCATTACTCCGGTGAGATAATATTGAATTTGGATTGATCTGATGGTCAAAGGTAGATATTGCATCAAAAAAATGTATGCTGCATTTTTTTGAGGCAATATCAGCGTTTTGGAATGGAATCTACTAAAGATATTTGGTGGTCCTATTTTGTCCGTAACTGTACATATTCATATATTATACATATGTTGTTTGTTTATTTTTGTTAAAATAAATAAATGAATTAACATGGAAACCTATTTTGTCCTTGGTACCATTTTTCTACCACCTTTTCTTTCTGCTTATGTCCCACCATTATTCATTTCCCAAGTCCCATCACTGGTCCTGAATGATGGTTGCCCCAGCCCTCGAGAATACAATTTTTAAAATTAAACCTTTTAAAAATAAAACCTTTTAGCCAGTTGTTTTTTTTTTTGTTTCCTCTTTAAATTGTAAAATGATTTGAAATGAGTGTAAGGCAAATCCCCAGGGATATACGCGTTCACAGACACACGAGAAGCATCTGCTTTCTACCACACCATAGAGCTGTACCTTAAGATGAGTCTTGTTATTATGGTGTACAGTCAGTATACAACCTTTGGTTTAAGACCCCACGTTTTGCAGAAAGCACGTACGCCTTCTTAATACGGTCCTCTCTATAAACTTTCGACATGAATTTGGAATCGAGTATTTTACTGTTCTTGAGCGCCTTAGTTAGGTAAGGTTAGGTAGCAGGCTGCTAGTGCATTCACCAGTACACTAAGACCATATTGGGCCATTGTGATACCCATAGTTAGACTACTACCCCTACTCCAGTGATAGTGCCGTTAATTTGATTCCAACGGCGAATGGTGACTGGGCCCGATTTGAAAACCAGATAAAAGCTTTCCCTGAAATTCGAACCGTGGACTCCACTAACCAAGAGCAGCCACTCAACCAACTGCGTCTTGAGTCTTGAGAGCCTTAGTTCAACTCCATTTAAGGCTGGACAGGTGACCTCAGGGATCTTCTTCTTATTGGTGAAGAGAACCGGTTTGGTTTTCTTGGGTTGACATTTAGTCCTGGGATATCCAGTTATTAACTGACCTTAGTCTTTAACTGAGACGCTCACTAAGCGTTGATGGAAATTTACTCGGGCAGACTCTCGCCAGGGCAGGAGTATAACCCCCAAATTTTCATTCTTGACCACGGTTTACTATCTGCTCACACCACCCTTAACATTAGGTTTGAGTGTGTCTTAGCTTTCGATCATCATTCGACCTACTTGAGCCCTAACACCGCATCAGGTTAATATAGCCGATAGTCGCGCCGGGTTAACATCATGCAAGGAATGGGATGGATGGTCTAAGAAACAGGCCCTTGATTATTTGACACTGACACATATTGGTGAGCTCATTGCTGTGGATAACCGCTGTAGTTAGACAGAAAATAATTTTCACAAATTTATTTCATTCACTGAAATCACAGATCCAGCTGTTGTTCTTAAAGTTCTCTTCCACACTTTCTAAATTTGATAAACGAAAATTTATTGACCGGACTCCGGGAATATGTCTGTGGCCATGGGTTACCTTGGCTGACTGCACCTTCATTTATACGTCCGGAGAGAAGGTTGCCATGAAACGTTGTGGTGACATGGGTTCAATTGGAGGTTGTTGTTGTAACAGATTTCCACTTTCTCAAATAGCCTCCCTCTTTCCTTCTCTTCACGGCTGACCTACAATGCCTCGAAAGCAATGTAATGTTATGCCGGGAATGTCTCCAGTGTGTTAACCCTTTCACGGGTCACGGCGTGACGACGACAATGCTTTTTTGCGATGAGTGGAATGGCAAGCAATGTTAAACATTTCAAGGATTTTCACATGCTGTGCGACTATCAAGGATTTTGACGGATAATCCCTGGAGTCGGCATAACTTGGAAGTGTTTGCTTAGGATGATGTTTACAACAGATGTTCCCGCAATTAGGCTTTTGACAAGGGCGAGCGAAATTGAAACGATTTATTGAATCAAGGCGCATACATATAAATACCTATCGTATTATGTGAGAGAACGTGACTCTCTTGAACGACAACCCTTTCTGAAAGCAGTCGTGCTTCGCTGAAACTGAAAATCGATAGTCTGCACTACAACTTGATTTGTCTGGGGTCTGGTTGCTTATTTACCTGAGTGCATTGAGGTCGAAAACGAATTTGGCAAGCTGGCGTGAGTTCACCATGAACTGCCACACGCTGCCAGTTTGTCGAGACATTTTATGATGTGTTGACAGTGGAGGTCAGATGAGAGAATGCTTTGTGCTTTCTTCTAATTGCCTCATTCTTATGTTCAGTTTTGTGTTTTAGAAGGGTGCCGAGAGAGACTGAGAGAGACGACTTGTGTGGGAGAAAAGGTGAAACATAAAAAATTTGAACTGCACTCGAACAAGATTGCGCCTTTATTTAATTTTGTTTTATTTTTCTGTGACGTAGGCCGATCATTCACCGTTGTCATCAAATTACGGTCACTATCTATAGTGGTAGTAGTCAGACTATGTGTATCACAAAGGACCAATATGGTCTAAGTGTGCTGGTGAATGCACTAGCAGCCCACCTACCTAACCAAACCTAACCTAGGCCGTTAGCGTTATTTGACAGCTGGCAACATTTGATATTTGTTTAAATACAAATTGCGGAAAGGAAGATTCAATTTTGTTACAGCAGGCTATGGGGGTAGCTTCAGTGTCGAGGAGGAGGACGGCGGCACGCTTGTGGTTGCACGGCTAAGCTCGTCGGATGGGATGGTTCTTGTTAGTCTCTGGTAAATGGTTATAATTTTAATCTAATAACACTTAAAAATGTAAAATAATAACTCAATCAATTCCTAGGATGCACCGGCACAAGGGAAGAGTTAAGTGCTTTTGTTTATTATTCATGGTGTTATTTCACAAGCCAATTGTGATTTTTATTAATTATTTATTGTTTTATTAGGGTAGCAAAATATACAGGATGAGGGTCGAGACACTGCACCGAAGGATTAGGATGTTCAAGGGATTCATGCAGAGATAACCTATAATAGAGATATCCAACTTCTACCTCCCTTGCCGTTTGATTTCATCTGACAGCATTTTTATACGCTTTTTGTCCCCTGTCTGTGAATACGTGTGAGCTCTTGAGAACAGCTGTGGAGACAGCTGATACCCTTCCCCACCTTAGTAATGGGGTGAATTAGAGTTCTTATTTGAAAATTCGCTCGTTATTTGAACGTTTTTTCAAATTTCGGTGTTCAATTTTCAACACAGTATGGAGGGGTAAACGAACGAAAAAAGCTTATGTTCATGAAGTCGATTCATTAAAACTTTGAGTAATTTACAATCTGAGATACTTGGACATAATTAATGAATGCACAACATAGTGTGAATTGTTTCATATGAAAAACAATTAATAAAAAATTAAAAATATTATTGAAGCGTGAATCACAAAAATGATGTTTTGACAACCATTTTTTAGCATTAGTAAAAATTTAAATATCTTGCCATTGTTCTTAGCAAATTGTTTAAATTGAATTCATGAGTTTTTCAGAATTCATGATTTAAGCGTATAAAGCGGGCTTCATTTTTTGAGCTAATTTGTCAGGTATGGTTTATGAATAGGCTATATATACACTTAAGATTCCAGTTAAATGGACATTGCAATAATTTTTTATTCACGAAAGTCCATATAACAATGTAAGAAAATTCCCTTAAAAATAGTAGTCAACTTTTGAACACCCTCCGAACTCCGAAGATACCCATGTACGTTACATGGAAAGTACATGGATTCCCACTAAATGCATGAATCTGCCGCTTTTTTCCCACAAAATTCACGAATCGACCGCCATATCGTGGTGAATTGACGAGCGTTGTAAATGTATAAGTGAAATACAAGGGATTACCACTACATCTTTGTTGTGGGCTAGGGGAAAAATGGCCGAAGTTGGATATCTCTATCATCCATTATCCCTGGATTCATGATTAACGGAGTAAGTATTACATATTTGTTGCAGACATTCAACTTTTGTTTCTTTACAGGCATAGGCACACAAGCTTTCAGTTTTTTGTCATATAAATGAAGTTTTCCAAATAACATTATTATTATTTAGTATTTGCCCGAATTTATATTGAGAAACTATTTCAAACAAGAAGACCAATGCATCGTAGCAACACGAAAAATGTGCTTTTATAGAACAAACAAAAGAAGTGTAATGTGAGACTCGTCGTATATCATGTATATCATGTTACTACAGTGGATCAAAGTCAAAATGGGACAGTCTGCAACAAAGATTTCCAAATGGAATAATAAAACATAGTGTATATCACAAAATAATAAATATGTATTTTCAATGTTTGGTTTCTGTGCTATAAAAAAAACTCAACATATTAATTTAATTCAATTGGAACAAACTAAGTCAAAGTAAAAATGGGACACTTTTACAAAACTCAATATAAAAAAAAGGGTAATAAAAGATAAAAACTTATTAGTATTTTGTTGGCAAGCCTTTTTGTTTTTTAACAGCTGCTAATCGTCTTGGCATGGATTCAACCAATTTTCTGCAGAAAGAAGGCTCTATAAAGTTCCATTCAGCTATTAATGCCTTTTTTAAGTCGTTCCTATTCTTAATCGAATACTTCTTAAATTTTTCTTCGAGATGACCCCACAGGTGTTCAATCACGTTCAAATCGGGTGATTGGGGTGGTGTTTCCATAACATGCTTACAGTTGTAAAGAAGCCAGGACCTTACATTGTAAGCCTTGTGCTTGGGATCATTATCTTGATAGAAGTAAAACCCATTGTCCAATCCCAATTTTCGTACACTCGGTGAAAGAATATTTCGCAGAATGTCCAAGTACATGTATTGGTCCATAATGCCTTCAATAAAATGAAGGTTCCCAACACCAGCAGCTGACATTGACCCCCACACCATTACTGACCCACCACCGTGCTTAACAGAGGTACGCAAAATTTTGTCTCGGAGCTCTTCATTGGGCTTTCTCCATACATAACTTCGACCATGGGAGCGAAACACATGAAACTTACTTTCATCTGTGAAAATTACCTTTTCCCAGAATGAAAAATCTTTGTGAGCGTGCTTTTCTGCGAACTGCTTCCTTTTCCTTTTCGACTAGTTGACTTTGCATAAGAACGGCTTCTTTCTAGCTACTCGTCCATTCAAATTGTGTTTCCTTAGCACAATCCGTATTGTTTCTGGGTGAGCCTTTTTCTTAAGGACATCATACACTTCGGTGGCTAGTTTTGGTGCACTAATATGTGAATTTGTATATCATCCGAGTCATTAAAAATTTTTCTTGACCATCTTCTCGGAATGTTCTTATAACTCTTTGTGTTTCTGAAGCGTTTAATGATGTTGTAGACCGTTGAGGGCGCTCTGTTTACATTTTGCCCCATATCACGAACAGATTTTCCCTTCTTGTATTGCTAAAGCACAAGGTTCCGCACTTTGACCGACGTTTGCTTCTTTCCCGACATAATTAAATTCTATTGTTCCCGAAAACCGCATCAATCAAAAATTTCCTTCGAAATTCTTTTACCGTTATGCTCACATGTAACGAAGTTGTCAACATTTGGAATGAATCCCGAAGTTGTCGTGTATTTGGGGATGTGTTCGGTAACTGTCCCATTTTCATTTTGGCGTTATTTTCGCACATCTCAATGATTTTGATCTAAAATTCAGTATAAAATTCATCTGTAATTTTTCTTTTAAGGTTTTTTGGTTTGTATCTAAAGAAGCCTAAGAAATAATAAAAAGAATTTTCTAATTTCAAACTGTGCGTTGTTTTTTTTTTTGTAATTAAAGTTCTATTTGCATTGTGTCCCATTTTGACTTTGATACACTGTATTTATGCCTTTACATTGTCTATAACTTATAACATCGTGTTAATTATTAATTTTACCATTTATCTGTAAAAGAAATAATTCTGTTAAGTGCAAAATGTGTAATGAAAGATATCTTTGCTTTTAGTGAATTGTTTCATATATTTTTTTCTTTTGTGTTGAAGCTCAACTATTTCCTTATTCTAAAATACATGCTTGCCCTAAAAAACAGTCTTTTTACTCTCTCCTCACATTCCACATTTTCTCCTAGCACTAAGTACGTTGTGATAAATTTAGTTGTGGAACGATGTTTCATAGTGAAAAGTAGTGTTTATTATTTGCTCTGAGTCTTTTTCAAATTCCCGTCCAGTAATCTTCGTTAAATAAGAACCAGCGCTACCCTCTGTTGAAATCATTATATAACATTTGCCAAAATTGTATAATTTATCCTTTGACGCTCATATAATTAAAATTAACACAACTATTCAAAAGTGCAAAGGAACTTAAAATTTGAGTGAAATGTCATCTGGTACACGGAATAAAACTGCTCAACACTCCCAACCGAGTAACACGCCAACAAAAACAAGTTCACTAAATGGAGCTGAACTCTGGTCCCGCATTGAAATTCGTCTTTCTCTTTTCTCCGAGGAAATCAATAGTTTGTAAGATCACACTCACTCGAATTGAGAGAGCATTCTCCATAAAGTGAATGAGATCCAGCTGAATATACTTGGAAAGATCAACAGACTGCAAGGCCACTGCAATGAGCTTGAATCCCGTCTTGATGCTCTTGAGCGCAAAGAGTTATGTTGTGATGCTGTCTTAGTGGGAGTACCAGCTAAGGATGAGAACCTGCATTGTTCTGAATAAAATATGTTCTGCAGTTGATATGACTCGATCTGTCAAGAAAATCGTCAGAGTCAAACCGGTCAGTCAATCCAAAGTCCCTGCGTATGATGGCACCGTATAATGGCGGATTTACACTCCGCGATATTGGCATTGACTCTGATGAGAAAATCTTTATAAATGAGAGTCTGACGAAAAAGAACTATGTTTTTCAACGAAATGCTCTTAAATTGAAAGGGAACATCATCACTGCAGTACATATCAACAATGGACAAGTGTATGTCCGAACTCCGAACAACTAGCCGCTTCTTATCGCCAAAAGCGAAGACTTGGAGCAGCTAGAACAGAGTATTTAAATAAGAGCATTTCCTCCTTGTAACACAAGAAGTTAAGCTCGAGAGCATGTGGTAGTTGTATTAATCAATGGGGAAGTAAAAACCCTAATGTTAGAAAAGGGTTCAAAATTTCTCATATTAATTCGCAAAGTATCAGACATAAAATAGATGAAATTCTTTACCTATTTGGAGATGGCTGTTAGGGCATAGTTTGTGTGTCTGAGTCTGAGACTTGGGCAAAACCATACAGGAACATGGATCTATTTAAGATTAATGGTTACAAACTGTTTCGTTCGGACAAGCTAAGGGACAAGGATTGTGACGGTGTGGCATTATATGTAAAAAAAAATATCTCCAGTGCAGGGTAGTCAAGAAATCAAATGAAAATTATGTGTGGGAGTTTATCTTTATTGAAGTTATTGTGAATAATACTAGCCTCTTGGTTTATACATTCAATATGGCCCCGGATGCTGCTTGCTGAACTCACATTAGATACGTTCTAGAGGAATTGGATCCGTTGAACTCGAAAATTGTTGCCTGTGGTGACTTCAACTTAGATACTCTCTCTAACAAAAATAAGAATCCTACAGACATGATTGATTCACATGGCTTCATTTACCCAGTACATTAAATCGAACTCACTTTTTCCCAAATAAAACTCCGTCTCTTCTTGACGGTTTTCTTGTGCCTCACAGTGAATTTATATCCTGTATCCAGTGAACTATTATCACTATGACCAATTTAGTTGTCCCGGTCTATCACATTAGGATTTAATTGTTCTCTGTAAAAGCATCGTCGCTTCCTTGTTACAACCGGATGTCTGGATTTTGATCACCCAATTCATGGCAAACATAACCTGCAAGCTTAACAGCCTGTTGTGTGATTCGACTCCATTTCCACATCTTCCTTTTCTTGTGTTGAAATGTTTCCAGGATTTACCGATATAGGAGAAGAAAAATTAATATATAGTGGAATATTAGTAAATGCAATGAGGAATTATCTGTGAGAGTACTAGCCAATTCAAGATCGGGTATGTCATCCTCCGCAACATTTGAATTATTGGAAAGAACTCCATCGTTGTAACCGAGAAAATACGACCTCAGCCATATTTAAATTCTTGGATGATCGTGAAGCCCGGCTTTTTGTCCGAATTACAACAAAGAAACTCTCCAGGACATCCTGGTTAAGACCTAAGTTAAGGTAGAGTCCAAACGATGCTTTATTTTGCCCAGGAGCAGCTTAACTGCATTATTTGATTGAATAATGCCTGAAAACGAAGATAATGAGTAACTTGTTAATATATGGATGACAATATCTCTTACCTTTTTGGAAAAGTAGCAGGTTGTTGTTCCTATGAGCCTCATTTTCTGCATGATCTCAGTCATGTCAATTAAAACTCGATCTTGGACATACAAAGCTAAACCGTATCCATGAGTTGATTTTCTGGAATCTGGATATGGTATTCGAACTCGAGTTATTCTGTAGTTGAAGTACACAATGATGTTGAAACGCTTCTATTAATGTTTGTTTATTCTCCTCCCAATAAATTGAATACAGATAACATAGCTGAGCTAGAAAATACTCTGATGGATCTCAGTTCGAGGTATAGTAATATTATAATATGAGGTGACCTTAACGTTAATTATCTTAAGTGCAATAACACATCTAGTCTTTTACATTATTTCTGTGATAAGATCGGACTTTCGCTAGTAAATAATCGTTACACCACATGTTTTCAATGCTCTACTAATCCCTCACTAATAGATTTGTTTTTAACTAACAAACGTCTCTAACATTTTAACGTCTAACACCTACAAGTGAATTTACTCATAATATTTTAGTCTGTTCTATTAATTTTGATGCTAAGTCGACGTGGCATAGTGGGTTAGTGCGTCGACTCCTACGCAGAGGGTGCCAGGTTCCAATCCCCAATCTACCAACTTTCATAATTCACGGCTTCCACTTCTTTCGAGTCACCGACAATGCTCAAAGAGTATTCCTGTCTAGAAAAAGCCTCTTAACTTTACCGTTCGGAGTCGGCTTAAAACTGTAGGTCCCTTCCACTCGTGAATGAACAATAGCACGCACAACGCGAGTGGTTGCTGAGAAGCTAGGCCCAGTGTCGTGCCACTAATATTATTATTAAGCGCAACAATTGTGATAGTAGTATATGTAGTTTTAGATCGTTTAAGAAACTTAATTATTCTGGCATTTTGGAAACTTTATATAATTTTAGTTGGTCTGACATATGTCTAACACCTGATGTAATAAAAAAAAAGTACACATTTTAAAAAGTTATGTGAAGTATTTGCTCGATTTGTTTGTCCCCATAAAGACGATTCACATTAAGACCAAGCCATGCCCCTGGTACTCTAATCAGATTAAGATTCTTATACAAGAAAGAGAATTATTTTTCAGAAGATTCAAGAGAATTCCTACGCATAAGCGGCAGTACTGCAAGGCTCGTAACAAAGTAAATATCCTTATAGAATAATTTTAATACGCTCGTATTTTCATAACAAACTTGGCTCTAAAATGAATTCTAAAGAATTATGGAAGAATTTGAGAAACATGGGTGTAACAGAGAATAAATCCAGAGACTGCTTGTTATGTCCGAACGAAATTAGCCAAGTCTTTAAGCCAATGTCGCACAGTCTGTCTCATGTTGTGTCAGTCGTTAATTCTATAGTCACCGTTACATTTAATACCTTCACTTTCGAGTCATTATTGAATATGACGTAGCAAAAGCAGTTTTGTCATTAAAGTCCAATGCTATAGGCCCATATGGAATCAGTCCAAAACTCCTGAAGATACTTCTCGCCCATGTAACGCACATTTTTAACTTCTCTATATATAGCTCACAGTTCCCGGACCAATGGAAAGCCGCAAACATGATCCCGATTGCGAAAAACCATGATGCGCTTGTTCCTTCTGATTTCAGACCGATAAGTATGCTTTGAAAACATATTCGCCAATCAATTTCTGGAACATTTTCATGAAATTAATATGATGTCAAGCTGGCAGCCCAGTTTTCGATCCAAACACAGCTGTGAGACAGTTGTAATGAAAGTAACAAATGATCTTAGGCTTGCTTTAGATGTTAGGGATTTTACTTGCTTGACTTTCCAAAGCATTTTGAGATCGTATTGATCATTCTATACTAATTTCGAAACTTAAACAGAATTCGAATTTTTCTTCCTCGTCCTTTAAATTACTGCAAATGTATCTGTTAAACCGTGTTCAAGCTGTAGTTTCTGAAATAGGTCTTGGTGATACTTATATATATATAATAATATGGATGGGCACGACATATATATAATAATATGGATGGGCACGACAGTCCGAGGTGGACCTGGGCCTGCTATTGTTCTTTCACGAGTGGAAGGGACCTACAGTTTAATGCCGACTCCGAACGGCGAAGTTGAGAGGCTTTTTCTAGACAGGAATACTCTTTGAGCATAGTCAGTGACTCGAAAGAGGTGGAGCCGTGAAATATGAAGGGTGGTAAATTCGGGTATCGAACCTGGCACCCTCTGCGTAGGAGTCGACGGACTAACCCACTACGCCACAGCGACCCACCATGCACATTATTAACGCAATAATCACGACGTCGCGCTACCCTACACGATATGATACTTATACCACTAATATCGGTGTCCCGCAAGGTTCTGTGTTGGGACCTCTTTTATTATTACTGTTCAACAATGATCTCCCACAGGTAACTCAGAGCTGCAAAGTTCACATGTACGCAGACGACGTCCGAATTTATTTCACACGCCCTATACGACGAAGTGAGGACTGTATGGCAAGAGTTGAACAAGAACAAATAGAACAACAAGAATAATATTGTATACATCATTCTTGGTTTAAAAGTTTCATGGAAATCCCATGATAACATAATCCCATGTGTCGAAGCTGGCAACATAAGATCGTTCAAATCATGTCTCAGCTTCACTGGGTGGCGCTCACCGAGAGTCTCTTGAGAAGAGTCAGTTGCAATGATTGGGCTGAATTTGGGGTTGAGAACCCATGCGGCTTTCCTGTAAAAGAAAGGACTTACTGCATCAAATCGATGTTGGTGTTCATTTCCCCCCCCCCCCCCCCTCCCTCCCTTCCCCCCCACAATTTCCATTGTCGCATCAGTTGTGTGCTACTTAGTCCCGTCATGTTGAAGCAACATATAGTTTCCATCCATTTCATCCGATGAATTGATTCTGTCATTGATCGGTAATGCTTTCCGTTGCCGATTATTGTGGTGGCATCTCCAACAATTACGGCCCTTTGCATCGATTACTGAATGATGCATTGCCACTGCCCTTGTGTGTGATTAGCATCGTTCCGAATCCGGCGATTTTGCTCGTTGACACGGAATTTCATCCTAAAATGTATCTCGTCATTAAGAATGAATGTGCTCTCTTGCAGCTGTTCCGGAGGTCAGTCAGCATTCACTCTGTGCAGATTATGGTAATTTTCACCCAAGTCCTGGGTCACATGAATTTTCACGAATTTTGGCCCCAAGTACCGACGCAGAGTTCACCAAGTTGATACCAGTGAGTGACTGAGAACTTGCATGCGGCAGAGCATTCATTGTGTCGGTTGATGTGTGCACTCTGGCTGGCAGCGGTGATGATTTTGCGTTGCGTTGACGTACGGGAGTTGCCAGATTGCTCATTGAATTAGTCCACCGGCCGAAATGTCAACTGAGGCGCAAAAATGACCGCAACGTGCGTGTGATAGCTGCAAGAGATCATCCCTTTTAAAATGAATGAGTTACCATTTGCAGGCTTAACATTGCAACTTATCGTTCTGTCCCTGAAAAATAAAAAAACATGACTGTAGTAAACCTGATACGTGTCATATTGCGTCTGGCCCCAATTTGCAGACGTAATCTAAGCCGCACTGTCTGCGCGCATGGGAATCACCCTTATCAGTAGTTCTTAAGAGTTTGGCAATGTACACGCGATCATCTGTTTGAGCTTGCCTTGACTTTTGGCAAGCGTGATTAGAAATATAGAATAGAAAACAGAGCATAGAGTAATAGAGTCCGCGATCTACTATCAAAGGTGAATATTGTGTATTATTACTACATGACAATTAACAGTAGATTATGCATCATGCCCGCAGTGTAAGGAAAAAAGGAGTGCTGGAGAGTTCTATTATCCAGCTTCACTGGGTGGCGCTCACCGAGAGTCTCTTGAGAAGAGTCAGTTGCAATGATTGGGCTGAATTTGGGGTTGAGAACCCATGCGGCTTTCCTGTAAAAGAAAGGACTTACTGCATCAAATCGATGTTGGTGTTCATTTCCCCCCCCCCCCCCCCCTCCCTCCCTTCCCCCCCACAATTTCCATTGTCGCATCAGTTGTGTGCTACTTAGTCCCGTCATGTTGAAGCAACATATAGTTTCCATCCATTTCATCCGATGAATTGATTCTGTCATTGATCGGTAATGCTTTCCGTTGCCGATTATTGTGGTGGCATCTCCAACAATTACGGCCCTTTGCATCGATTACTGAATGATGCATTGCCACTGCCCTTGTGTGTGATTAGCATCGTTCCGAATCCGGCGATTTTGCTCGTTGACACGGAATTTCATCCTAAAATGTATCTCGTCATTAAGAATGAATGTGCTCTCTTGCAGCTGTTCCGGAGGTCAGTCAGCATTCACTCTGTGCAGATTATGGTAATTTTCACCCAAGTCCTGGGTCACATGAATTTTCACGAATTTTGGCCCCAAGTACCGACGCAGAGTTCACCAAGTTGATACCAGTGAGTGACTGAGAACTTGCATGCGGCAGAGCATTCATTGTGTCGGTTGATGTGTGCACTCTGGCTGGCAGCGGTGATGATTTTGCGTTGCGTTGACGTACGGGAGTTGCCAGATTGCTCATTGAATTAGTCCACCGGCCGAAATGTCAACTGAGGCGCAAAAATGACCGCAACGTGCGTGTGATAGCTGCAAGAGATCATCCCTTTTAAAATGAATGAGTTACCATTTGCAGGCTTAACATTGCAACTTATCGTTCTGTCCCTGAAAAATAAAAAAACATGACTGTAGTAAACCTGATACGTGTCATATTGCGTCTGGCCCCAATTTGCAGACGTAATCTAAGCCGCACTGTCTGCGCGCATGGGAATCACCCTTATCAGTAGTTCTTAAGAGTTTGGCAATGTACACGCGATCATCTGTTTGAGCTTGCCTTGACTTTTGGCAAGCGTGATTAGAAATATAGAATAGAAAACAGAGCATAGAGTAATAGAGTCCGCGATCTACTATCAAAGGTGAATATTGTGTATTATTACTACATGACAATTAACAGTAGATTATGCATCATGCCCGCAGTGTAAGGAAAAAAGGAGTGCTGGAGAGTTCTATTACGGCGAAGCGTGAAAGTGTCATCTCGGGAATTTTCATCTGAAGAAACATTTAAAAGGGGAAGGTTAGGTATTTGGGTTGCTAGTGAATTCACTAGTAAACTTAGACCATATTGGTCCATTCAACTACTCCGGTGATAGTGCCGTTAATTTGATCGGAACGGCAAATGGTGACTGGACCCGATTTGAAAACCAGATAAAAACGTAATAACTTTGCTTTCACTGGGATTCGAACCGGGGACCCCGCTAACCAGGGGCAGGCTCTCTGCCTCCTGTGCCATCCAGTCGTTAAAGGGGAAACTAGTGGAAATTTTTTCTTAGGCTTACGACCCTTGGAGGGCTCTAGCCTGGAAAACCGCTGCATTCTATCGCTAACGGTACTGGGCTTCTAGTCATCAAGACCAAACTGTCTTGGGTTCGCGATGACTTGGTCTTATTAGAGGCGAAAATATTGCTACCTCTGGTAAACCAACGACCGTACCCTTTCGCGATCCAAAGATTCACCCGATCGTTGGCCACTCTCTTTTTCACTCAAGAGGGTATTTCATGTTGATGGTTGAGTCGATTGAGGAAAGACATCATTTTTATTCCTCTGGCAATATGGCTCAACGGTCTCTATACCGGATATTCGGTCCTTCCTCTCCCTCTCGGTGGCTCTAATTCGAGAATCATTTTAGCCGGAGCATTCGTGTCTATACGCTCGATTTGGCCAAGCCAGTGTAGATGTTGCCTTCTGGGCCACCCTTAGAGTTCGGGGTTGTGGCTTCTCCTCCATTCATCCTCCTCACACATATATCCGACGGAGGCACAAGGAATCAGCTCTGTTTCTGCTGTATCCAGCTTTCGCCACCATATAGCTGAACTGGTAAAGTAAGAGTTTTGTAGGGCATTTTTTTAGTTCTTCTTGTCAGGAGTCTTGAACTCAGTAGTTTCCTCAAACCAAAGTAGCACCGGTTGCCAATGGCGATTTTGACGTCGTTTGGGGCGTTCATGTTTTCCTGGGATGTACCATTTCCTTCAGTACCGCAGAAGTATGGCTGTCGATTGTGATGTTTTGCGCAGGTGGTGTGTGACGTATCGGTTCGGATGTATAAGAGGAATAGTGTTCCATCAGTACAAGGCCGACCACACACATTGATATCTACTCGCCAGACGCTCTGGGAGCTTGGTTTGGAGGTCCGAATGCATCTACCTTAAAGTCCGTACCTAGCAGCAAGTGAGAAACTTGGGAAAAAAAGACTCTCTCATTAAGTAAGGGCGTTATCATCGAAATTGAAACAAATACAGTAGAGTCTCATCAAGATGAACTGATATGAAACATGCTCTGTTCATATTTTCGAGAGTCAAATTAGAACACGTGCACATCCACCAAAAACATTTAATTTTAATTAAAATATCAAAAAAACAACAAGAAGTTTTTTATAAATGATATAAAAACACATTTATTTTTTGTAGACTGTCGCACGGGAGAATGTCGTCTTACAAATCGGTTCATCTTTCCAATTTATTCATGTTATAGAAGCGTTCATATTTCCGTGATTCTACTGTAACCCAAACAAAGGGCACATATTTCACCTAAACTGAAACACTTACAGCACTGTAAATACATCTTTAAATTTCGTGCAAAAATAATGGATTTGGTCTTACTACATCTTATATTTAGCCTTTTCAACCACTCGAATCGTGCTTGCCACAGACCAACTTTTGGTCCACAATACAATAATGCAGTGAAGTGATTTGATAAGCTAATGCTGATGCTGTCATCTAAGTGGTAACACAACATTTGCCAGAATGAATTGAAAAATTAAAACAAATTTATTACCACCTGTTCAACAGTTCGGCCATTCAAATCATGAAATAATATTCTGGGAAGGGTATCAGATAGTGGTCCAAACAAAGCGGTAAATAAACGTGAAACTTTAAGTGCATCGCACCATCTAATGGATTAAATGAGATTTTATTACGAACACAGTCCCGACGAGTCCAAACAACTAACCAAAAAATATCAAAATACTGTAAACTATGTTTCCCTGATGTTTGCGAAAAATATGAACAAAAGTTAAGCAATTATGCGAAAAGCTGCATGTCTAGTGACTCTTGGGGGCTCTTCAAATCTAATAATCCAATCCTCTGCCATCAGCCTCTGCGATTGTCGTGTAACACACAGGCACAACGGAAGCGAATTATTCTACACGGAATGGGGATAACGAACGTGTTCCCGGGCGTACGTGCCAAGACAACAGGCACAACCGGCAGCGAATTCATAAAAAGTTCATGCACTGCTTTGATGTTCACACGGAACACTGGCCTTGCACTCAAATGAAATTACGTGTGCGCCGCGCGGGACGAATGACGTAGAGGAAGTTTGTTGAGTTAGAAGGAGAAAAAGAATAACAGGAGACAAGGGAAATAGTTTAAGCTAACTTTGTTTGCCTGTTTTTGTTGTATGTTGGTTGGTACTAGAATAGTTTGTTTGAGAGGAGCTACTTATGTGAACTATGCTTTTTAAGGGAAAAGAGTGTGTGGGCGGTTGAGACCGATGTTTAATGAAAATTATTTAATTAAATGAAAATCACCCGAGTTGGTCTAAGATCAACTGCCACTTTATATCCATTGGACAACAACAATACAGTACGATCGAGAAGAACAAACAGAAGGAGATAAAGTAGGTAAAAGGACGGGGTTACAAACGAGTAAACAAAGAAGGGCTTAACATATTTGGAGAGTACGCTAAGGTAGAAGACGAACTCGTGCTTAGGGATGCAAGGATCGATGTTTGCAAAACATCCAACTTTCCCTCAGGACAGGGAGAGACTTCTGGGGACTAGATTATCCAAGCTTCTTTTCCTCAACTCTTTTTCGCAGTTGCACGACTGTCGGTTTTTCTGTCGTGTCCTTTTTTTATCGGCATTCCTTAACTTACACGACGCGCCAAATAACACATTTTTCTCACACGAACTTCGCCAGGGTGATATCATAGAAGCATGTAAAAAAGGGCAGCACTTATGATTTTACTGTCAAAATTTCAAGATAAAATTCCAAAAGAGAGACAAAATAATTTGTTAATTTGATGGTTAAGGAGTTTTGGATGCGTGTAGTCGAATAATAAAAAATAAAAAATGCACAGAACTAAAGTGAACACATCGACGGCCTGAATGAGAAGAGAAGGCCCAATCGGCAAAATGTGCGGACCTCTTACGATCGGTCCGTTCGACCCATTAAGTTGATACAATTTATTTTGATTGACAATTTGAATTTTTACCAAACGGCCGGTTAAATCGTCGACTCCTACTGAGTATTAAGTCATTAAATAATAGACAATAGATTTGCAAACGAATCTATTTGATTTGCCCAATTCAAAGTAAATGTGTAGTATAGAATTTGAAATTCGAACATCCCTGTCAGCAACAATTATAACACAAACAACCCTATCAACGACGACAGCGGCATCTGACGAACAACTTCTACATATGGTAACTTTCCGATAAGAAGCTACTATACTAGCTAAATTATTCATTAAAAGTGTAATAACCTCCCGAATTTATTTTAATGAAACCAATTTGACTGTAATTTTTTTTGCTTGGGGTGGTGAAATTTTTTAACAAGACACGTGTCCACATAGTAGTGCCAGATTTTTCTGACTAAAAACACCCTTCCCTTTTAGTTTTTCTGTGCTATGACTAAGTTTCCTTATCTACTAATAATAATAATATGGGCGACAGTCCGAGGCGGGCCTGGGCCTAGCTTCAAGGCAACCACTGCGTGTTGTGAGTGCTATTTATTCTTTCAATAGTGGAAGGGACCTACGTTTAATGCCGACTCCGAGCGGCGAAATTGAGAAGCTTTTTCTAGACAGGAATACCCTTTGAGCATTGTCAGTGACTCGAAAGAGGTGGAGTCGTGAATTATCAAAGGTGGTAAAATCGGGTATCGAACCAGGGACCCTCTGCGTAGGAGTCGACGCACTTACTCACTACGCCATGGCGACCCACCTTCCTTATCTAGTAGTTTACTTTTAAAGATATTTTCGCACCTGCCATGACCATCGTTAGGATGGTTTATTACTATTGCGCCAAATTGAGCGGTCTCGTACGTTGGAGTCGGTGCACCAAACGTTTCATGTCCAGTAGTTTGTAGGATGGCATTGTTACAATCACCATGAAGTCTTATAGATTCTTTTGAGAGGAGTTTGTTATTTCTTCGTCGTTATCCCTAGGTCCCTTTGTATATCACAATTCCTGAGATACCAGGGAGCTTTCACATTATCCCGTATAATTTTATTTTAAATGGACTGAATAAATCCTGTGTTACTTTTTTTAGTACAAACCCATAGTAGTGTGGGTCGCCGTGGCGTAGTGTGTTAGTGCATCGACTCCTACGCAGAGGGTGCCAGGTTCGATACCCGAATTTACCACCTATCATAATTCACGGCTCCACCTCTTTCGAGTCACTGGCAATTCTCAAGAGTATTCCCGTCTAGAAAAAGCTCAACTTCGCCGTTCGGAGTCAGCATTAAACTATAGGTCCCTTCCACTCGTGAAAGAACAATAGCACGCACAACACGAGTGGTTGCTGAGAAGCTAGGCCCAGGTCCACCTCGGACTGTCGCGCCGCCCATTTTATATTATATATTATTGAACTCATAGTTTTATGCCGTACGTCCGTGGTATAGGCTTCAGTACTTGCTTGTATAATAGCAGTTTGTTGAACATGCTTAACTTGGAGTGCCTTCCAAGTAACCAGTACATATCTCTATAACGGTGTTCGATATCATCCCGTTTTTCTTTTTCACATGGGTTTCCACTTGAGTTTCGCATCGAGAGTCATATCAAGATAATTTGCTTCATTAGCGTACGGTATTTGTACAGAATTAATGAAAACTGGTGGATTTTAAATATTTCTGTAGGTAAAATTTATGTGTTGATTTGGTCTCATTGGGAGCAATGCGCCAGAGTTTTGACCATTCGTTTATTTTGTCCAGAGCTCGTTGCAGTTTTTCAGTGGAGGACTCAACTAAGCTTCCCGTTGCCAGGATCGCTGTGTCATCCGGAAACGTAGCCACAAGTGTACCCTTAGTTTGGTTATGTGTCTAGAGTACAACAGGTATAATGTAGGGCCAAGGACACTCCCTTGAGGGACTCCTGCTCGGAGTATTCAGTTCCGTGTTTAACTCTAAATATCCCATTATCGAGATAGGATTCTAGTATCTTATACAAGCTTGTCAGTAGAAGTCTGCTTAGTTTGTATTTTAGGCCTTCATGCCAGACTTTGTCGAAGGCCAGGGAGACGTCAAGTAGGGCGGTAAAGCAGATCTTTTCCTCCTCTAATGCTCCTTCAATTTCTTTCGTTATTTTATATACCTGGTGAATTGACGAGTGTTTCGCTCGTAACCCGAACTGATGGTCAGTTATTAGTTGCTTCTTTTCGATAAATTTTTGAATGCATTTTAAAGTTTTTCAAAAATGTTGGATATTATTGGTAAAAGCGGCATGGGTCTGTACGACTTTTTGTCGTTCAACGGCTTGCCCGGTTTTGGAACCATAATCACTTCTGCAACCCTTCAAGAGGAAAGGAAGCGTTAATTAAGTAGAGGAGTTCAATTAGTGCCTTTTTCGGCGAATTCTTCAGGACTTAGTAGTTGTAGTTGTTGTAGTTGTTTTTATTATTTCGAATAATGTTCCTTTTACAAAAATTTAACAAAATCAAAATCAGTATGACTTTTTCGTCTGCCGGATTGACTATAATTTATTATATACAAGTAATAATTATCAGCTCTCCATGTGGAAAAATGCTAATTTAAAAAGTTCCCTGTTAGGATATTATTATTTTGCAGTATTTAATCAACTTGCTTACGTCCATTTCGTTTAGGAGTGATAGGATTTCTTGTTCCGATAAGTAGTTCTTTCCAAAAAGGGATCTCCTAGTTTCCCTTAGGATCGGACATTTGCCTAAGAAATGCATGATATCTTCTCTCTCTTCCAAATTACACATACGGCAGAGTATAGGGAGATCCTCTCTTTGCGGTACAAAATTCAGCTTTAGAAGTTCACCTCTATGTTTGAACATCACAGAAATTTCCTGGATGCTATGGATGAAAAAAAACTCTTCAGGATCTGTCCGGTTATTAGATCAAAGCCAGGAGCCTTGTTGTTTTTTAGATTTTTGATTGCCTGGCAGAGTTCGTTTAGCGAAACTCTTTCTATACTAGAGCTTTCAGATATAGCTGTTATACTTGGATCATCTTCCATCATTTGTCCATAAAAATTCTGAAATGTTTCCTCCAAATGTTCGACAAAAAGATCTGGCTTTTCTTTATCACTTTTTGCCCACTCATCATTGTTTTTCTTGATTACCGCGACCTGCATTTGGGGCTTCTTGATATTTTTTACTGCTTTCCAAAGTGAGTAGTTTGTAAATTTTCCGTTTGTTAGGCCTTCAACACAAGTCGATATCTCGTGGTTTTTAAAAGCTTGCAAAGCATTTTTTAGTTGGTTGCACAGGCAATTTAGGCATGTTTTATGTTGTGGGGCTCGAGACTGCTATTTCTTGCGCGCTATAAGTTCTTTTATTTCAGGCGGAAGATATGTTTCACTGAATTTGTGTATTTTTTTACTGCGAGGAGTATTTTTCCAGGCTTCTTTCTGGATGTTACTAATAAACATTTCAAGCTCGAGTTCTAACTCTAAGGTTGTTTTTAAAGACCCATTTAGACTAATATTTTCCTCACAGCCATGTCTTCAACTTTCCCAGTCGGTTTTGTTATCTGTGAATCTCGGTGCACCTTCCATTTTCCTTAATTTATCGCTTATGGTCAGGATTACAGGTGAGTGGTCGAAGAGAGGTCAAAGCTTTCTTCTAATTTCACAAAGTTGTGTAGGTACCTTTTTCCTGATGAGTGGAAGTTGACCTCGAGCTCCATACCGACTTTGTGCAACAGTCTGCCTTCCGTTGAATTTTTACGCGAGCCCCAAAAGATGTGTTTGTCGTTAAAATCACCACCAACGATGAAACTCGTTCCAAACTTTCCGGAAAGGCTTACAAGGTCATCCCTTGTGGGTACGCTTCGCGGGGAAAAATATATAGATGCTATGGTCAGATATGACTGTAAATGTATAACATTTTATTTCTTTGATATCCTGTTCATTTTTTTAATTTCAAAAGGGTTATGCGTTGATTTGATTTACCACAGGAATGCTTTCAAAAACTGATAGAGTCTGTAGAAGGGCATTTGAAAGTAACAGCAGATGGTGCACACATGGATCCTTACTCTTGAAGTGGACACTTGAACCCTATCTGAATACAAGAAGGAAGTCCAAAAGGAATTTTCAACACAGTGCAATTAAAAGCAAGACATAATTGAGAGATTGTTTGGGGTTCTCAAAAATCGTTGTTGCTTTATTTTGGGTGCACGGCAACTGCATAACGTTCCTACATCCTGCATAACGAAGCTACAAATATTGTAGATATAAGATAGGCAACTAAGGAAACCACCACAAAATCCAATACGATGGGCGTCATGCGGTTGACCTGACACAACACAAGCACACAAATAATGTCGAGGAAATTATCACCAATCACGGAATGTTTGCTGCAGTCGGAACATTGCTGTAGTTGATAGAAACCTATATCTAAATAGAACCATAGGTAGATGATAAGAATATCATATTTGTACTTCAGAGTTAGCCGAGCATCCGAGAAAGTCTGTTAAATAAATCTCCTCGCAGATAGCGCGGAACATAATATACACTCGACTCTCGATAATTTGAAACTCAAGGGACCAGAGGAAAATTTCAAAATGACCAAGAGTTCAAGATTTTGCTTGGTTTAAATAACCAAGTGAGGAGAAAGTTCACATAAACAAGAGTTTGACAACTCGTGATTTATTATTCAAGACTTTGTACAGTAAATTGTTGCTCCTATTGAAAATTAGTTCAAAATGTTCTGTTGAGTGGTCATCTTCCCTTTATCATTGTCCAATGGTTTTTTAATAACGGTGAGAGCTGAGAACAAATCGGCACTTGTGTGTGTTACACGAAGCGTTAGGTAGTAAGAGATCACCTTGCCCCCTGAAGGTGATTGCAATTGGCAGTTGTTCTTCTTCATTTTCCGCCTAGTTTTCAAATCCAACAGTTCACCATCGGTGGATATACATTTACTCATATCCTAATTTTCTTAATCGTTTTTAAATTGTTGTTTTATTCATTTATAGTTTACTGACACAACTTGGGAGATCTGTAGTCAGGAAGGCCGAGCTGAGTGTGAAAGCCAAGTTAGCAGTGTTCAACTCAGTATTTGTTCCAAGTCTCACCTATGGTTATGAAATCTGGGTAATGACCGAAGGAATGAGATCGCGAATTCAAGCTGCTTAAAAGAGATTTTTTTGTGCTATAGTGGGAATTATCGCCGGGATAGTCCGGGAAACACAATAGTGCGCGAGTAACTCAACGTTGAACAGCTGCTTCTGCGTACGGAAACAGCTATGCTTCGTTGGTTTGGTCACGTAGCACGAATTTTTCGTTTCCCCACCATCACGACTTCCGAGGCGGGCCTTGGATGCGATGCCATCAGGTAGGCGACCACCTGGTAGAAACAGGATGAGATGGTTGGACCAAGTCCATAAGCTCGCCTGGTCACACTTGAGGGCATGAGTTAGAGTCAGTGGCGAAGGATCGAGTGGCCTGGAGATGTCTCGTGCGTGGTTTACCTCCGCAACCCCTTCAGTGGATCATGCGGGTCAGAAGATGATGATGATGACTACCGTCCACGGGTCCAGTTGAAAGCCTTTTTTCATACACATACTATACTACTATGAGAAATTCACGAAAGTCGCCTCAGATGAAATTTTGAGGAAGTTTGGTTCGTTTATGTCGATTTTTTAAGTAATCGCTCCTCCGAACAAGGATATTTTGCCGATGGATGTGTGGCGTAGTCGTGCAGGCCATAAGATGATGAGGATAGTTTACTCATTCTGAAAGAAAGAGCGTATATAATGTAACTAGCTATTACAAAGTTAAAATATTTATTCACCTTTCCCATGTTAACTCTGCGAACTCACTGATATCTCTTTCATGCAAACACTCGACAGGTCTGTCTTTGGATGAAAACGCTTTAAATTAAAGAGAGAGAGAGAGAGAGAGAGAAGGCCGACTTCATGTTATTGAATGTCGGCGAGTAAGAGAGACGGTGAGAGAACTTCAAATTACCGAGAGGACCAATTAATACCGATTTCATTCAATTTATCGATGCAAGTAGACGACTGTGAAATTATCGAGAGTTGAGTGTAATGGTTCCCGTCGGCCAGCAAAACAATATTCAATTGTGAATAGTTTATATGCATGTTCTGCCTTGCACAAGAACTATTTTTATTTTCGTCCAAATAAATTATGCTTTTACTAATAAAATATTACTCAACTTATTTAAATTATCACCGTCGCCGTGGCGTAGAAAGTAAGTGCGTCGACTCCTACGCAGAGGGTACCAGGTTCGATTCTTGAATTTACCACCTTTGATAATTCACGGCTCCGCTTCTGTCGAGTCACTGACAATGCTCAAAGAGTATTCCTGTCTATAAAAAGCTTCTCAAATTCGCCGTTGGGAGTCGGCATTAAGCTGTAGGTCCCTTGTAATGAAAGAACAATAGCACGCATTACACGAGTGGTTGCTGAGAAGCTAGGCCCAGGTCCGCTTCGGACTGTAGCGGCACCCATATTATATTATTATTATTCTTCAGCTAAAGTCTCGGGCTGGGTGAACAGAGTTTTATCTCGAATCGACTTAGGTAATTAAGAAATATAGATCATAGATAAACGACAAAAAAATGACGTATGAGGTCTTGCACGAGAATAGCAATATACAGAATACCGATTGCGTTCTGTCGTGTCGTTTACGAGATAGGGCATTAGAGACGCTGATGCAAGAATTTACAACATCCTCCTGGATCAAATGAAAAATGTTACGCATACGACACCATTGCCACACAAGACAACTCTTAAGACTGCCTCCTGGACCTGATGTAAAATGTTACGTATACGCCACCATTGCCATGCAAGACAACTCTTAAGAGTGCCTCCAGGACCGAATGAAAAATGTTACGTATACGCCAGCATAGCCACACAAGATCACTCTTAAGACTGCCTCCTCGACCTGATGTAAAATGTTACGTATACGCCACCGTGGCCAAGCCAGACATTTCTTAACACTGCCTCCTCGACCTGATGTAAAATGTTACGTCTCCGCCACCGTGGCCAAGCCAGACATTTCTTAACACTGCCTCCTCGACCTGATGTAAAATGTTACGTATACGCCACCGTGGCCAAGCCAGCCATTTCTTAACACTGCCTCCTCGACCTGATGAAAAATGTTACGCATACGCCACCATTGCCATTCAAGACAACTCTTAAGACTGCCTCTACGACCAAATGAAAAATGTTACGTATACGCCAGCATGGCCACACAAGACCACTCTTAAGACTGCCTCCTCGACCTGATGAAAAATGTTACGTATACGCCACCACTGCCATTCAAGACAACTCTTAAGACTGCCTCCAGGACCGAATGAAAAATGTTACGTATACGCCAGCATGGCCACACAAGACTACTCTACCTGATGTAAAATGCTCATTGAAGAGATTTGAACTAAACTGAGCGCTCACTGGACTGAATTGAAACACACAATCCTAATTTAAACTAATTCCTTTCTTGCCTGTGTTCCGCATTCGGAGACAGTATGGTAGCTTGCTCTCCATGTAAACACACGACTACAGCACGATGTTTGTGCTGTACTTAACTGTGAATGTTTGCCTTTCATCCAATTGAGAAATCTGTGAAAGCATTTGATGTACATAACTTCTTTCTTTGTCCATAATCACTTGGGAAATCAGTGCTTGACCGCATTACAAAACCGAATAGGGTATCGGTTTACATGGAGATTCTCTTTGTCTATCGAATAATCTTCGGTATGAGGTCAACACTCCTGCAGCTCATAAGAAATCCACAGTCATGGACATGCGTCGTTACAAAGCAAATCTCTTTGGTTAATGCTCTGCTAACATAATCCAGCAGCGAACATCCTAAGTAAATTTCATCGTCAATTAAGAAAGATTCCTTGGATGCTCGTCCACCCCCTTCGACAGGCGACGAGCGTGACGACCAGAGAACTGAGGACAGAGGAACAAAAGGAAGAATCGTATCCCACCACGTTCTCCGTCAGGATCTTGATTCTCTTATCATCTTAAGCAAAGAAAAACTTCCAGACGTACATACAACAACGGTATCTTTTATTCGGATGCTGCGTACGTGCCCTAAATAATCACATCACAGTGGTTAGGATAATTCCTTCTGTACACGTTCCTTTCTTATTTTTATTTTTTGGCTTCGCCTCTAATTGTTCATAATTATGCTTCACGCATTGCCTTGAGTGGGCCGCTCTGAAAGCATGAAAAAGCCAGTAACGAGACGGTAATTATATGGCATTTGATGCGAAAATGGGATTATGATGAATGCGGATGCGCATTAGGATGATGCAATTAAGAGGTCGCCCTTGAAGGGATGAAAGGAATAACTTCCATTTGATTCCAATTGGAAGTGGATGTGGAAATGGGAATCTTCAAAAGGAACATTATGACTATGTGTGATGCTTTCATGACTTCTTTCGATGGATCAGAAGGTTTCGCATCTCAGGGATCTCCAACAGAGGTGGACACATTTGTAAAGGTCATGGTAGCTATTTTGTCTGTTGATTTAAAATGTTCAGAGACTAGCGACAAATAAGCATTGTAGGTAGGTAGGTAATAATGGTGGTCCGTAGAGGACCTAAATAGCACTGTGTGCCGTTTTAATGCCCCCGATCTGATTTAGAAAAAAAACGGAAGATAACTGGGTGTGATTGAGATATCCCTACAACCATCCTCAGGGTTTTATAAGGGACATTATTTCACAGATATTCTTAGAAGAAATCTCGCCAATTGACTTGAAAATGGGGCAATGGGAAGCTCGCTATCTGGCTCTTTCAAGTGCCGGGAAGTTACAGAGGAAATGTGGTACGGTTTCCCTTTCATCAGAGTTGTTGCAGCTGCGACAATGTGAGTTGTAATAATTATTCGGCGTGATTTCCCATCCCTAACCGCCACCAATCTCGCGACATCGTGTCGGTTTCGCCGTAAGAGATCGTTAGGTCTCTTGGAATGGGCTGCCCCATCTATTGGCTGGTAGTGTCTGGTCGGTAAGATGATGTAATCGTACTGCTTTTCTGGGATTTGATCTGTTGATGTGATCTATGTAGCTCACTCTTCAGTGGGTTTGCTAGGAGTACAGCATTAGATAGATCGAGACAACATGACATCAACGAACACAGAAATATATCGACATGATTGAATAATGACCAGTTAATAGACAAAAGGAGATGACCATAGTTTTCATACATAATTCGGTTTGTGTTGTGTGTTAAATTTATTTATTTATTATCGTGTTTTGATTGACTGTTTCGAGTTGTTGCCTCGATTGTATATTGGTGCTGGTGCCTAAATTACTGCTTCCTCGGAGGCAATTTGGTTGCTGGGCAATCGGCAAATCTTCGTGATGGCTCTCTTCAGCTCCCCGTTTTGGGTTGTCAGGGAGACGGCTCTCACCATATTATCTGATCCAGGATGTACCTGTTGGATTCTTGCAAGAATCCACCTCGAGGGCGGCATGCGTTCGTCCTTCACCAGTACCAGTTCTCCACTATGTGGCTGATGCTCCTTGTCATTCCATTTTGGGCGTTGTTGCAACCGCGACAAATACTCTGCACTCCAGCGTACATCTTCTGCATTCTCTGCATTCTGTTGGTACATCTACTGCATTCCCGTCCAACGATCCAAAAAAAATTTTCGTCTTGAAGATCTGGTTCTGGAATGCTCCACGTATGAAAAAGTATACCGGTGTTAACGTTTTTTATCCGTCTATATCTTGACTTCGGGACCGAGCGGTCTCGAGTTCAGACAGGATTCGATTTAAGTCAGCACTGTGTACAGTTCTTCGAATGTCAGGATCTCGTAATCAACAATGCATTTCTAGTGGTGCTTCACGAACTTAACCCCGGCTTCCCATAATCCGCCAAAGTGCGATGAGGCGGGTGTTATAAAATGCCAGTTGGTACCCTCGTTCGCTAATGTCTCTACGAGCCCTTCTTTATCGAACTGTGCTTGGCTCCGACGAAATTTTTTCCACAATCGCTTTAGACTTCGCTGCACACTTTTCTCCTTCCACAAAACCTTCTGAATGGTGCCAAGAATGCCTGGGTAGTCAGGTCACTGAAAAATTCAATATGTACCGCTTTAGTCGCTATACATACAAATATGGCGAAGTAACCCTTGTACAGCTTATCACTTCTTTGGGACCAGCATAGTCCACTCCGATATGGGTGAACGGCTTTGAAACAGGGACTCGAGCTGATGTTAAGCTAGCCATTAGTTGTTGGCAGGGATCCGGCTCGAAGGACCAATGTTAACTCCCGATGTATGGGCTCAAGTTAATTTTCTTGAATTTTTCACGTTAACACCAATATTGAAATTTAATGTGAATATACAGTCGAACTTCGATAATTCCAATATTTGATAACTCGAATGAAAATGGTTGGCAGTAGCGCCCAAACTGAAATTTACATGTAATTTGACTTCGATAACTCGAGCTTCGATTACTCGAATATCTTGATAACTCGAACAAATTATTTGGCGTCACCTTCGATAAATCGAATTCTGAAGAGAAATTCCTGAATTATTCTAAAAGTATTCTAAAAGTTCGCTTTATAAGGACTCGCCTTGGGGCTATGCGTTTGTGTGTTCCTTTGACTTAGTATAAATAATTCCGAGCGGAGGGGAGAGAATGAAATTCGTATGATGAAATGAACTCACAAACGACAGAAATGAGGAAGAAATTCAACTGCAGATGGAATTTGAAGCTTGAAAAAATACCAGAAATATGTAAGGTGTTACATATGGTGATTTTCTGCAGGTGGATGGATATTGCTACTTAGGAGTTTCCCACAGATGAAGATATTGTCGAGATATTAAGGTGTGAATCCGAATCTTCTTAGGTCGACAATAACGATGACAGCGGCGTTGATGTAAAAGGAAAAGACCTGGCGATAATTGAGGATGCTTTGATTTAATCACCTTCAAACAAGTTGGCTGAACATTCATTACTCATTTTGCGTTTATGTTAAAAGACTCATGAAACAACAAATGATTCTGTGTACCTAGATTGGTTTAAATTCTATTTCTACGTTTTATGTGTTACATGGCAGATAAATAAATATTTATATCAATTTTGTATTTTAATTGATAACTCGAAGTCTTAATAACTCGAATTTTTTTTGTGGCATGTGGTGGTTCGAGTTATCGAAGTTCGACACTCATGCTCATACAATTAAGCCACATATGCGATAAAGAAGTACCTGCTGTCTTACATCTATTATTATAGGTTATACTGTCCACATTGATAAACTATTTTCTTGCTCTTTAGCAGCTTTAACATATCCTCCATTCTGCTTAGTACTTCCTTATATCATTCGTGGCTTAATTGTATGAGCATGAGTGTATATATATAGAAATAAAAGAGACAACTTCTTAGCGTAGAGTAACTGGTGAAGTAATTTCGGTTTATTTTTAAACAGAACGACATAGCGCCTAAGAGTATGTTACGGTAACTTCAGAGCAAATTACCTCCCACATACATTATGTTACATTATGTTTAGATGTGCATAATTAGGATGAAATTGAATTGGTGATCTTCTTGAGGCTCCAGCAGTTCTGGATCAATTATACTCAGGCCAAATTTTTCTTGATGTGCACAGTTTGTTAGATGAGCTGGGCCATCCATCGTTGACACTTTGAAGGAAGTGCTTATAGATGTTAGAGTGCAAGCATCTTAGAGTGTTTCTCAGAATGTGTGAGTCTAAGACGACTATCATCAGGTCTGCGAGTGTTTTTAGAGTTCAGTCATGCGATGAAGTACTGTAGTCGAGGGATCCTAGAGACCAGACGCCAGAAGCATGCGTCGCAGATCTTATAGATATTAGCCTTGACTACTTGTAGTAGAACAGGAATTTCCTCTGCCAGCAATCTTTGAAGGGCGGAACCTTGCCTCGCCAGTTCATCACCCTTCCCATTCCCTGGATTGTCACTGTAACCTAGGCGAGAGTTGGCCTTCCAATGAAGCTAGCTCGGCCCGGTATTACTAGTTTGTAGGCTTTCGAAATGTTAAGGAATTCTGAAAATAAACCGGTTCTTCTTCGTTCCTATTTTGGAGCCGTCTATGTATATTACCCAGTCAGAATCCCTACTCACGTGCGCGTCCTCCCATTCCGTTCTATCGGGTCCGTATAGTCCGTGGAGTGCTGTACGACGGCACTAGGAAAAAGGTCCAACATTTTACTGTGACCATAGGGCTTAGCCACCCAGCACCCAGACTCTCTTGGCCTGATAACACTATGAGCTGTGCCATAACCTTAAATCGTTACTTCCCTACCTTAAATTCAACCTTGGCTAAGGCCTGGTAACGACGAAGTCGATCTTTCTATTTATCAAATGCTGTACGCAGTGGGCAGCACATCCATCTGAAAATGTTCCCCTGTTCCAATAAGCGGATGCTTTAACGATGCACTATCTAGGAGTCACTAAAAGGAAGCTAAATTTATATTCCAAAGGTTTGAAGTCTGGGCTGCCAGACGGCTATGTCATTCCTTATGAGCGGGAGCGGAGTCTTGTCGTAAGATCCATGGTTTATTTTCTTAACAGGCTTCTTTCTTTTAACAGACTTTCATAAGCGACTGCGTCCACGTTGAGCTCTCAGATGGGTGTCGTGATGACCAATCATCAATTCTATCATTCTGCTTGTTGAACAACTCGCGATCTCTTCGTTGATCTATGAACTATGGTGGCTCGTCTCCTTTGCTATAGAGGCTGCATTATGACGTTATGCCATTTGCCGTCACGGCATATGAGTCGATTTAACTTGCGAGGCCCATCTTTGTATGGATGTTTACCACCAAAAAAGTACCCAAACTTCGTCGTTCTAAATGACACGAACAGCATCTGTGTTTGCTACGTTCCGTTTGCTGAGTCCTTGTATGTAGAGAATAATAAATAGCGGTTCTTATAAACAGGTTTCTCAAATCTTCTGAACACTTGAGTGTGACAAATTTGAGGTCATTCAGAAAACGAATGTCTTGCAATTCTTTCTTTCGCATCCAGCACAAATCAAATAGGGGTTATGGAGTAACCACGAAGAAACATCGCCACTCGGTTCGGTTCTAATGCACAATGATGAACGTAAGTGAAGTTGAAAGACTCTCATGTAATCCTAATCAAGTGCTGAGAATTCAGCAGAACAAGTTGCTCTATTATTGCTCCGCACCAAGCTTGAGAAATTGTTTATTTAAGTGCTGTACTGCAGGGAATCCTGCTGCTTCATTGTTCTCCCTTTCGAATGCGCTCCATGATGTCCCGACTTAATCCCTTGTCTCGATGTCCTAATAAGAAATGCATGTGCTATATCCAGTTGCACCCAGTGTACGACTGGTGCTTGCATCCCGAACCCCCAGTGGATTGCCCCACTGAGTGCTAAGCGAACTTAATGCGCTGCAACTAATTAAGTTGTCTGCGGGGTTGGAGAATGTTTTTGATAAGTCAGAGGTTGCATTCACTGTTCCTGTTCAAGATTGCTCAATTAAATGCAAGAAGTAATTAATGGAAAGGAGGAATTTGTATTTGCAACTTTAACGGTAATTAATTGAGTCTTAATTCCAGGAAGCGGAGAATGGAATCTTTTGAGTGCTTGCGAGTTTGTTTAACATGTTGTTTGGTACAAGTTCTTCTTTATCTCTAGGGAATAAGGCGGTGTAACAAGTTGTCGTCACGGTGTCTTTGACGTGGCTGAACGTAATACAGATTATTACGCGTACAATTTTGTGCCTCTTCTTTCAGTCATACTAACGTTTGAATAGTTTTATCTTGTGATATAAGACAAGCAAGAGACGTTATTCAAAAATTAAAATACGCACGATATAGCGGCATCAAGACAACTACGCGTTATGTTTATGTTGTAAGTGCTTAATCGGAACTTGTATCATGGAGACCCATGGAAGGTGACAATGAGCTAAGACTGCCTTCCATCCAAGATGGTCCAGGACAATCTGAATCCAATTATCACTAACAAGTTGATCTGCCTACACAGTCAATTCTGGGCGTAAAGTTTCGTCTCGTACTTCAACCAAGAGGCTACGTGATTAAAAGACGCGTAGAACTTAAGTCACCCTGTATGAAACAATGGTGTTCATGCTCTCGTTCTGAACGAGACGGATCCTTGCCTTCGGTTTAAAAAAGTAAGATTCCTAAAGCCAGCTAAATATAGAAGATTAAAAGAAAAGATAGGAAAGTTCAAGAGGCAAGCCCATGTCATTACCAACAAAAGAAGGCTCGCGGAGGTATGCTAAAAAATATATATTTATTCCTTATGTAGCTTAAGGTATGTAGGCGGGGCTGCTGAACTCACCAGCACACTTGGACCATGTTAGCAAATTGTGATACCTACAGTCAGACAGCTAGCACTGATTGACTACTAAAGTGAGTGCCATTGATTTGAGCCCAACAGCAAATGGTGACTGGACCAGATTTGAAAACCAGTTAAAATCGTATTTACTTTGCTCTCACTGGGGACCTCACTAACTAAGGGCAGACACTTAACCCAACGGGGACATCATTGTTTGCAATGATTGCAAACAATAATAGAGATTGGCGGAACTGTTAATCCTGCTGCACATGCATGCATTCTCTTACAGAGAATTGAGTGGTGACGGCTGCCGCAACAGATGTCAATGGTGGAGCTCACATTTGTCTCGAGGTAGACAATCTCTTTACTTACTTACTTACTTACTTATCAGGCTGACGACCCATGCAGAGTCTGAGCCTAAGCACTAGCTGCCTTCCAATGCTGACGGTCCTGGGCACGCTGCTTAAAGTCATCAAGACCAAGCTGTTTTGCATCTGCGATTACTTGGTCTTTATACCGGAGATTCGGTCTTCCTCTCCTTCTCGACCATGAGGCTCGGATTCGAAGATCCTCTTAGCTGGAGCATTGTTGTCCATGCGCTCGATGTGGCCGAGCCAGTGCAGTCGACGGACTGCGGACCACGGACCACATCCGAGTACAGCTCGTAGAGTTCGCGGTTGTATCTTCTCCTTCATTCGCCTACCTTGCCGACGGTAGTATATCCGACCAAGAATCTTTCTTTCGAAGGCACCAAGAATCAGCTCCGCACTTCTGCTTATCGTCCAGCTTTCGGCTCCATAAAGCAGGACTGGTAAAATAAGAGTTTTGTAGAGCATGACCTTAGTCCTTCGAGTCAGGAGGTTTGACGCCAGTTGTTTTGACAAACCGAAATAACGCCGGTTGCCAAAGGCGGTTCTACTTCGGATCTCCACAGTGATGATTGTAGAGTTCACGTTTGCCCCGAGGTAGACAAACTGATTTAAGGCAAGGGAGATCGGGCTCTTTTTAGGTGCTTTGAGACGTGAGTTTGTTATAATCGCAGTTGATGTGGACGATTGTTCTTCACAACTAAGAACAAATGTTGAAGAAGCTGCTGTTGTCTCAGGTTCATTCAACTCCTGAATGCACTCTTCGATTACATGCTCATCGTTCTTCGACAGATCATCTAAGGTATCAGGCTCACTGTTCTCGACAACATAGTCCGGATCAAGGACACTATCATCACTGCTATAAATTTCATCTTCACTTTCCATAGAATTGATGAACTCGATCAATTGATCATCCGACAATTTTTCCAAGTAGAATAAGATTTCGCTTACAGCGATCCATCTATCACAAAAAAATCCAATAAAAGGGGAAAATACTAAAATAATAGGTGTTCCAGAGCCTCAAAGATTTGAACAACAATGGAACAGAGTGGAACATTTTTTACACACAAACCGGCAAGACCGTCTCGAGACGGTCTTGCATTTTTCGTTTCCAAAACACACTTCACATTATTTTTTCACTTCAACTGTAACAACAACATGTAACTCAAATATAATATAATATTTACTTGCGGTAAAATTATAGCTTGGATCACTTTATTTTAACTACGTTTTTTTAATAATTTAAAACAAAATATTTTGCAGAACAATTTTTGGTGAAATTTCGTTGCCTGTTTGTACTTGACGGATGATAACACCTAAACGCGTTCTCGAATTGCAATCATGTGTTACTACAATGCCAACCAGGCATCACTAAAAGGGTTTTTATTATTTTGAGCAGAAAAAATAAAATTGATTTGGCTCTAGGGAGCAAAAATCAAAGGCCGTCTGAAGACGGTCTTGCCCGTTAGAGGGTTAATTAGGTTTATCAAAAATTAAAGAAAATCACTTACCTTATTAGTCAAAGTTTCTAGTTTCTTAAGAAATCACAAATCGCAAATTAAACTGATTTTTTCTCACTTTCGAAACACTACTGAACACTTTGAATTTTCCTTACCAACTGAGGATGAATTACCTGAAAATGAATTATACAATACAAAGAAAAAATATTCCCGTTATTGTTTGATAATCATTGACTTTGCTTTTGGACAAAATTTATGAATGGGGCTCGCTATCGAATTTTGGTAGTTTACCCTACATTTCCCTTAATTTTCCATACAAATCCTCTCTCTAAATCAAATTCCCTCTAACTCGAACAAATTATGGGATCCCGTGACAATTTGACTTAGGGGGAGTGCACTGTATTCTTATGCTATTATTCCAAAAAATCGAATTAATAAGGTACCTTCTGCCTATCCTTTGGTACCACTTTGGTGTTTGAACGAACTGTTGCCAACTTAGTGCCCTTTTCATTAATTTTTATTTTCTTACTGTGTTATCAAAAATAAATAATTATTGATTATTTAATGGTTTGCTTATAAACTTTCCCTAGTTTTATCAAAACTATAAATTTTGATGCCCACCACACCAAAATTGTGTGGCCGATCACTAGCGCAATATGACATTTTTCCATTATTTTGGTAGTTTCTAAAAACCATAACATGCTAAATTGGAATTTCTATTATTTATCTATTAATATTTTGTTCCCGCATTCAATAACATATTTTAAACTTTTTTCATAAAATACTTTAGGGCAAGAGCAAAGTGAAAAAAAATTAGGTGGCCGACCACTAGTGCCTTTACCCTAAGTCCTTTGCACTTAACACAAGGCACGACTTTTATTATGTTGTCATTTCTATCTCATGGAAACATTTGATATTTTCCTACCGACAATTTTCTATCAAATATTATATGTGGACGACTGAGAAAAGGAAACAGACCACAAACAGATATCAAGCAGGAATTCTCTCGTTGAAACAAAGCCGCCACAAAACAACACACAGTAATGGTCATAGCAATCGTTAGCAAAATTATTAAAAATGGATCGTATAATTGAAACTGAAAATCTACTTCGCTTTTTCCTACCATCTACTTCGAAATGCTATTTCTGAAGGCTGAACACTGAAAAGCACTTACGCAAGTTGAAATTCATTCCACAAGAGAGGTGAGAGTACACCACCGCCCTGTGGTGGACCTCTGTTTATCACTCTGCAGATCAATCCAGCGTCATGGATTGCACCTTCTTAATTTCATCGTGTAAACAAATATCCACAATTGCATTCAAGCTGAACCGTTTACCTTACACCCCAAATCGAACACAGACACATACACGTTTACAAAGTTTGCAGGAAAAAAATGCACGCTATTCCCGGAAATGAATTCCAATTGATTATTCGCTGCCAGGTATTTCGAAAACATTTTCCGCCGGAATGCTGAATCAATATCCTGCATCGTGTCGCTTTGATGAATTACTTTGGTATTTTTTCTTATTTAAATTTAAACCAATACACGATGATTAATTTTATAGAAAAATCAATATCGCTGATGGCAGTCATTAAATTCACATGGTTCTGCGGCAGCATTCTGTACCGGGGTGGGCGGAGATGTCCCTCAAAGGGGAAGAGCTTATCCCTTCATCTCTTTTTCGGTCGAGGGCAGAGGCGCCGCGGTTTATCAAGCCACGTTAAAGTGTCGGTGTGAATCGTCTGCAGGGGCGATGTTGAAACAAAGAACTTCCGCGAATCTGTCTTTGCAATTACTCGACGTGGTTTCGCTCCTTTTATTCAAAAAATAAATTTATCTTTCAGAGAATTTCTTTCCCTGATTTTCACATGGAGTGGAAAGGGATGAGTTGAGGCGTGAACTGTTTTCCGCAGAGCTGGTGTCATAATTGGGAGGAACGCGACAGAACTTCGAAACGAATCAAAGGGAAACTTTTTACAGGGGTAACGATGTAAAATTATGCCCCATGAGCTGATGAGTGCACAAAAGGAGAACGAAGAAGAAAACTTTCCCAAGGAAGCTCGAACAATTCCTTTGAGACACACGCGAGCTGGGTGCATGTATAATGGTTTCAACACTCGCGTGCATGCATATGAGAAGCGGGGACAGCTGCCACTTAACTGCTAATGCTAATTAAGCGCTCGTTCAAACTCCTCGTTCGCGTGCCGGAGGTGTATTGTGTCGTTTTTGATTACATGTTCTTTGGGAGTTCAAGTTTCCTGGCATGTGAAATTCATTACACGAGAAACAGATCAACTTTTGCAGGTAGACAGGACAATGAGGAGGAGGGTGCCTCCAGTAGAGACACTCCCACATGGTTTCATTCCACAGCGTCAGAGTCTACGGCGCAATAGAGTTCTGAAGAGGGGGCTGGTTAAATAAAGGATGCTGGAATTAGGGGACTATCCGGATTTGGTAACAGAGCGCTGAGGCAACTATAAGGACAACGCTCTGAAACCGGACACAACGTCTTTAGTTCTGAAGCCACCAGATCTCTGGAGTCACTTACTAAGCTGCGAGCAGTTACATTTGTTCCAGTTAAGAAATTTGGGTGGCCTTCCTTCAGTGTGCGGTTCGAAGTCTGGCTATCTCTCGAAGGAGTCCCAGTCAATGACATGGACAACGAAAAACTCTGCCCAAGCTCTGCCCTTCTCAGACAATATCTGTTAACCATCATCAGCCTTCGTCCTCCCTCCG
Source organism: Eristalis intricaria (assembly GCA_964034865.1). Taxonomy (NCBI): domain Eukaryota; kingdom Metazoa; phylum Arthropoda; class Insecta; order Diptera; family Syrphidae; genus Eristalis; species Eristalis intricaria. The sequence continues at coordinate 129,115,511 of OZ035873.1, forward strand.
CAACAAGTCAACACACGCGACGGCTCACTCTACAATTTGATTTGATAGAAAAACCAAAAACATGCATTATTCATCGGGAAACGACCTGATTCGTGTTTGAAATAATGGACATATTACCATGTGTCACCAGGCACACGGGGTAATCCTCGACGGAGGGTAGCCACATGTGCGTGCATGTCGACGCAGTTAATGAAAAGTAAACCCAAAGGACTCCTGCCGGGGATCAAAGGCTGTGATTTCAAGGCTAACCACAGGATTTCAACATAGAATGGAATTTGGAGCTCGGTAGGAAGTGGATTAGGTAAGAGCAGTCCTGAGGGAAATACGAGGAAAAATGTAATTTGAATGTCCTAGACGGGAACATGATTTACGATCCATGACGCAGATCATTCATCTTCTTCTGTTTTGTAAAACATGACACACCGGGTTAGTCAGTGGTTATGTCATGTAAAGATTGTGCCTGGAAATTTGTGTGGATCTTATTTGTTTAAGATTTTGCTTAAACATTCTAACCGACGATGGTGAGGCTATTTGAACTTTTCTTGTATCCCTTCCATCGCTCTGGCTTCGATACTCCGATACTGTTGTGACGCCGCATACATATGCATCCTCATCTTAAGGGAAGAGTACGTAGAGCAGAATAAATAATATGCAAATTTATTACTATTTAATAGTCAATTTTATTATTATTCCTTCTTGTACGGGAAAATGAAAAATGATTACTAATATTATAAATGCGAAAGTAACTCTGTCTGTTTGTCTGTTACCATTTCACGTCCAAACCAATGAACCAATTTTGATTAAACTTGCTAGAGAGATAAATTTTGATCTCGGAAACAGACTTAGTCTATTTATTCCGGGTCTAAGGGGGAAATGGGCCAAAACCGCACTTTTTCATCTCCACACAGTCCTGGCTCATTAACACCTTATCGGATTGAAAAACTAAAAAGTAAATTGATCCCTTATTCATTTGAGCTATCAACCATCCTTTTGCATTGTCCTGAAGCTGAGCAATGCTCAAAAGAATGCAACTAATTATCGTTTAAAAATGTCCATCATTAGAGACCATCGGCAACAATCAACCAGCAGTGGCGACATGGTGACATGGTGTGTATTCCAGAGAAGCCGGACTTCTACCTATCTTGTCCCTTAAAATTGTTGACAACTGTTTTTTATATCGTTTTCTCAAACCAAATTGACCAATTAGAGGATGGCATTCATGTTATTTCGTGAATTACCGTCAAAAATCTAGAGTATCTGTCAAAAAAGCAATAAAATTCGTCAATAGACTAGGGGGCAATCAGCTGTGAAGTCGGCTACGTTAGGTTAGGTAGCCCGGCTGCTAGTGCATTCACCACTCCACACACTCCATTGTGATACCCATTAGTCAGACTACTACCACTGATTGACTACTCCAGTGATAGTGCCGTTAATTTGATCCCAACATCGTGGTGACACGACCAGATTTGAAAACCAGATAGAAGCGTATTAGCTTTGCTTTCACTGGGATTCGAACTGGGCACTCTACCAACTGCGCCATCAAGTCGTGAAGTCGGCTATCTCTGTAACACTTCATTTCTGGGTACAACCTAAGAAATAAAGCAATCACAACCACACTAATGCTTCTGCTAGATATGCAGACTACACTACACAGCTTACTGATCATCGCCTGCTGCTTTGGAGGAACAACACATCATCAAAGAAACATTATCTGAATATCAATCATGCAAAATTATACAAGCTATCATATTCACATCCGCTACACAGAATGAATTTTGTGGAAAGAATGTCTAGTGTAAAATATTTAGATTTAAAATACAGTGGACTCCCACGAAGTCGAATTGTCACGGGATACCATAATCTGAGTTAGAGAGAGTTTCGACTTAGAGAGAGGGTTTTGTTCGGAAATGTGTTTAAAATATGGCGAAAAATTTCGAGTTCGAGAGAGTTTCGACTTAGGGAACGTTCGACTTGGGGGGAGTCCACTGTAGTTTAAAAAATGTATTCTGATCTCCTAAGTTTCAGCAATTCTCAAGCCTGACGAATTGAAAGTATTTTACGCTTCTTAACTAAACTGCATTTGTTTAAGAAGGAACAGGGCCTTGGAAATGGTCTCACCAAAGCGGAAATGGGATTGTTTGACTTGAAAAGATTGCAATTTCCAATTCGTCTTGCGTTAGCTATGACAATAAACAACGCGCAAGGACAAGAGGTGGAATTTTTCGGAATTCACTTTAAATATCCATTACATAAAAAGAAGAAGATATACAATAAATATAGAAAAAACCGACAGTAAAACGAGTGTTTTTCATTCTTATATTAATGTGATCTGTCTAGTGAAGCAGGCACATAGAGTCCGCAAGTTTTTTTTTATAAAGAAGGCAATCAGAACCTTAAAATCTTAGCAAAATTACTACACAGTGTTATCTTTTAGATATTCTCGTATTTGACTGCTTGTCCGGGATGATTGAAAGTGGACACAGAAAAGAATTCAATGTCCTCTTCATACTCGTAAAACAAGCAATGCGGGTCAATATTTAGAAGGACAACCTTCATTTCCCCGATAAACAAATTCCATCTATTCTATTCCCCAACCGGTCCAAAAAAAACGTAGTGAATCTAGTATTTTTTAAGCATTTCTAAAAATTCCTCTTCCATTGTGCATCAGAACTACAGTGCGTTTTTGCCCTTTTTTTAAAAAAGCAATACTAACAAATCTGCATGCTGAAGTGATTGCACAAAGGCCGAATATCGGCCAATTTAAATTCTATTGAAAAATTCCTGGTACCAATATGTTATACCCTGAAATTATGCCTGGACTGTGGCTAGTTTGCTTTTTGTTCCCGTGCCATTTTTGGTGAGCTGAGCGAAGGAGAACCGACACAAATCACTTGGACATGTTTTATTTCATTAAAACTTCATGGGTTATTGTGATGGAGGAGGCAACAAATGTCGACTGTTTTTTTGTTTCGTCAAAATTACATAACTATGCATTTGGCAGAGCGGGTGCATGCTCTTTGTGAACACACTCGCACGCGTGTCGGCTCGGATTTTATCGATGGAAACTAGAGTAGATATGAACCTGGAATGTGCGTTCACAGCGACGGTGCGTGTTGGGGGATAAACATTTCATGGTTGACAGAACAAATGGAGTCGATTCAGTTACATGACAAATGACCAACTGCGTGCTTGCTGGGAATTTAATCCGTCCTTGACTGTTGGCAACTACCTCAAGTCCATTTACGCCGGCCTTAGAAGATAACCGGGGTATTTTATGAATATGAGGGGACCTCACGGAGGTCGGTAAGTGTACAAGTGGGTGGAATGTCTGATTAACTCGTTGGATTTGAGATAAATTAGCAAATAATGTCAAACAAAGGCGGTGCGCAGACATGTAAATGGGTTTAAAAAAATGTGAGGCCTAATTGCAACCAACGCATTCGTTATTCAAGGCTGTTCAATGCCAGGGAATGGCGGACATCCAAAATATAGATTAATATTCAAACTAAAGGCATTTTCGACTGCTTTAGAGTACGGGCGTCTTCGTATGCGGAGTCATCTCTGGCTAGCTGCCTCCAGTGTCGCGTACCAAGTCGGTTAAGGTATCTCTTCGGCTTAGACTCGGGCGTGTGCAGTAAAAAAAACAACGGCTGGCAAGAGTAAAGGGGTAGTGAAAGGATCATTGCCGAATTCCCATAATTGCTCTCGGGAACTTAATCAAACTTCCAGTAACTAAGTGTAGCGAAGCGCTGCTTATAGTCACTGTCTATCATTTCTATATTATCGTGCTGTCTTAAGGACAAGATACAGTCAGCGTAAAAAGTAATTCATTGTCGGCAAAAAATAATCTCAAATAGGACCCCAAGTACAAAAAAATCTTAAATGAAGTTTTCTAAGGTAATTAGTAACGTTCTATGCAAACATTTCAGGATATATCAAATACTATATGCACAGGTAGTCAAAAACCAAAAAGTATCTAGCATCTAAAGTGGTCAATTTATTGTGCACTAATTAAAAAAGGGATGTGTTTGGTTATTTGAATTATCTACATAGTAACCGGCGAAAAAATCGTTTGCAAGCAAAGTGTAGAAGGAACATTTAACGGTGCCTTAATTTCGTTACGTTTTTGGAACGAACCGTCCCCATAGTTCTTGAGATATCTTCGTATTTTTTAAGTACATTGCTTTCGAAAACTGCGTTCAAGATATTTTTTTTCTATGGGGTTCCGTTTGAATTAAATATTAATTAAAACGCAGAGCACTTATATGTATACTCCCTTTTGACGCTGACTGTAAAAGGTTTTCCGATAGGGACTTGACAACTTCGAATTCAATTTATGAACGCACCCTTTCACTAATCATCTGTCACTGCTGTCACTGTCACTGTCAATTTATTCAGTAAACTCAGGATTTTCATCATGGTAAAGTACACGAACGAGCAACGTCTGAAAATTTTAAAAATTGTCTACCAAAATTCGGAGTCAGTGACCGCAACTTTAAGAGCATTAACTCAAATTTTCGGTCGTAATTCTCACAGTAGACCAGCAGACCTTGAAGTGACGACAAACTGACTGCTGCTGATTCAGCAAAAAAAATGCTAAAAAACTGCGATCGATTTCCCCTTGAGAAATACGTTTATTTTTATTTTTTTAGTTTAATTTGAGGGAATTCACACACATACAGTCAGTGTAAAAAGTCTGCGTACGTTACCAACCTTTCTAGAAAAATATCTAAAACGCTTATACTTTTATCGAAAACAATAATTTTTCTAGAAGTACTGTTAATAACTACTTCTTATCGTAACATAAGTGTTTTCTAATTCTCCACATTCGGGAATTCAACAGATCTCAATTCTTGGTAAATACCGCGCAAAAAGTCTGCATACATTTATGTTTTAGGCAGACTTGTTTCCCGAGAATTTCCAATTCTGGTCCATTCCTCGCTTCACTTTTACTTTATTTTCATTTTCTTCTTTCATTCAGTCAAGCGCTTGAATTATCTGAGGGCATATTATTATTTTTTTCACTTTTAAGAGTTTTTTTAAACTAAAATTATTAACAAGGAATTATCACCGGATATTCGAAAATTAATAGTAAAACTACGTTCGGAGGGTAAAAGTTTAAGAGAAATTGGTGAAACCATTAGTAAACCACATTCTTCCGTACAAAGAGTTTTAGAAAACTGCGCACAAACTGGAAATTTTTACTTCCAAATACAGATCTGGACGCCCAGCAGCACTTACAGCCGAAGGAAAACGGTCAGTTTTGGCTGAAGTAAAAGCAAATCCAAGAATAAGTGCTCCTAACATAGTGAAGATAATCCAAGAGAAGCTTTAAAAGTCGGTTAGTTACTCTGCCGTTGGAAATATCCTAAGAGAAGGAGGTTATCATGGACGATGCAGGAGGAAAAAACCCTATATTCCCAGAAATCAGCGTGTTGCTTTTGCCAAGGAGAATATTGACAAGCAAGAAAGATTTTGGAATAGTGTATTATTTTCAGACGGAAGCATAGTTGGATTAAATGGGCGCGGTATTATATGGAGAAAACCAGCAACTGAATGGAATAAATAAAACCTATCTCCTACCTATTTCTAACAGGTTTGGGTGTGTATGGCAGCAAATGGAGTTGGGAATTTGGAATTCATTGAAAGTACAATGGATAGATTCCAGTGACTTGGGTGATCATTTTATATTTCAACACGATAATGATCCCAAGCATACTTGTTACATTGTAAGGCCTTGGCTACTATATAATACTCCGAAACAGTTGCATACACCTCCGCAATCACCAGACCCTAATTCCATAGAACATTTTTGGAAGTTGTTGGACCGGCGCATCCGTCAACAGAACATATCGTCCAAAAATATAATAATTAATAATTTGATTGCGCGACATTCCGAGGCGGACCTGGGCCTAGCTACTCAACAAAAACTCGCGTTGTGCGTGCTATTGTTCTTTCACGAATGGAAGGGACCTACAGTTTAATGCCGACTCCGAACGGCGAAGTTGAGAAGCTTTTTCTAGACAGGAATACTCTTTGAGCATTGAAGCCGTTAATTATCAAAGGTGGTAAATTCGGATATCGAACCTGGGACCCTCTGCGTAGGAGTCGACTCACTTACCCACTACGCCCCGGCAACCACCGTCCAAAAATATGCTCAAAGAAAAACTGCTTGAGCAATGGTCTAAAATAACTTCTGAAGACACGAAACGCTTAGTAAATTCAATGGGAAAACGACTGACAGAAGTCATATTCAGAAGAGGGTACCCAACAAATTATTGAAATATTTTTTATTATATTTCCGTGTTTTCGTTTAGTTTTAAATGCTGTATGCAGACTTTTTGTGTGTTCTTTTTTACCTTGGGTTACTTCAACCCACATCTTACAAAAACTGAGTCAGTTGTTTTTGTTTTTTGTTTTTTAATTACTTAATTACCACGAATGCACCTCTTTTGAGTCACTAGCCGTGTTTTTTTATCGCTATCGATAGCCAAGTGAATTAAGATTAAAAAAAAAGGATTTGGAGTGACTTTGATTTTATCTGTCAAAATATATGAAAAATAAATTTATTTGATCGATATCGATGTCGAAATATACATACAGTCAATCAAACTCAAATTCGCACAGTAGGAAAAAAAACTCTTTTTCGATTTTTAAATCAAAGATTTGGTGAACATGTCAAACACAAAATAAACGCAAACCTTCAACAAAAACAGAACATTTAATGACAAAAACCAAAAAAAAAAAAACAATTAGCAGACAACAAATTCATATTCATACAAAATAAATCATATTTTTAACTACATGCTTAAGCCTATTTGGCATTGATGGGACAAGTTTTTTGATAGTTTCAACCAAAATTTGTGGTCTGTTGCACTTCCAATTGGTAATTTTCTTATTTGCTGGTCTAAATGGTCCAGCTGGGGTGGAGTTTCCATCACTTTAGAACAATTGTATAGGAGCCACATCCGGGTATTGTAGGCAATACCGAATTATGCAAGCCCCTAAAAGCCAAAAACGTATTTGACATGTTTTGTAACAGTTCCTTGCACATGATTTTTTGAATAAAAAACCACTGTACGAATATGAATTTGATTTGATTTTGCAGACAATTATTTTCAGATGGCACATAATGCTGGTAATACATTATTTATCTAATTATGAAAATTGATTAAATTTAGTTTATTATTAAGAAAAATTGGTGATTCAAATAAAACAGAAAAAAATATAGCAGTGGTTAAAAACAGTGTTAAGATAATAGCTGTGTTTTTTTTTTGCAAGCGTATATACTTAAATAATAAGTGTTCAAAAAAACTATCTTCAGCGCTTAATAATTCATCACCAAATCTTGGCATAAACCGACGATATTTATGACAATTCTGACAGTCAGGGGAGTAGTCATGTAAGGTGATGGTTGATCTTTGATGGTCACAATCTTCGTGACTATCTTTGCGACTGTGTAGCGTCACCATCACTTTAAAAGCAAAAACACTTAATGATTATAAAATAAAAAAAATGTTTATCAAATTAAAAGAATCGTTTACGAAACCTAAACGGATTGTAAAGCAGAGCTACTCTGGGTACACCAAAAATTGCATACTTATGGATGCCAAAACAATTAAAAATGATCTAATACATCAACCATACCTGCAAATGTAAGCCACATACAGCAACTTAATGCCTGATACACAATAGTCCATCGCACGTCATTATTCAACATGTTTGATATTTTTTGACAGAGCGCTGAGAGAGATTTTCTCCCAGATTGAGAGTTTTCTTCCAAATTGAGAGTATTTTGTATCAACTGTCATTTAAGAAACGAAAACAGCTGATTAAAAATAATTTAAGGCCAAAAGTCATTTCAAATGAGTGTATGCAGAAAGGCGGCAATATTTTTCATCTAGTAGATGAGAGAGAGAACAGCTGATAAACTGAGTATTTATTTCAACGCAGTGCATCGTAACATGAAGTCGGCTGGCGCAGCGCACTATTGTGTTTCAGCCATAAACAATGAATGATTAAATCAGGAATGAGCACACAGAAAATAATGATTGGAAGCATTGTTTTTATTCGCGCTTATTTCTGAAGCGGCGATAGATATGATGAGTAACTTAAGCGGATATAGGATTTGTTTTTAGGGTATTTTACATGCAAATTGAAATATAAGCGTATGTACGCTTTCAAAAAAACACAGCTAATTTCGCACCTACTGTAGAATATGTCTGTACATAAAAAAGTCGAAGTCGAGTTGTTGTATGTGTTTTACATGCGCAATCTTACTTCACCATTTATAGATTTTTGAAAAAAATCACGGCTAGTGACAGTGATCAAGGAGTAGTAACTGTGTAGCAAGAGCTTTAAAAAGTTTTTGCGTTCGGAGTTGGCATAAAACTGTAGGTTCCTTTCACTGGTGAGAGAACAATAGCACGCACATCCGGAGTGGTTGCTGAGAAGCTAAGTTCTGGCGCTCTATGGGCTGTAGCACCACTCCTATTATTAGTATGCATTTTTTATAAGTGATAAATAATTACTGTCATAGAAGTTGTTAATTTATAATGGATGATCATTTCTAAGTGTACATTAACTAATTAGTACATTTACTCATCTTACAAAGTTATTGAATGAAATTAAATTATGAATCTTTATAAAGAATACGTTAAAAATTTTATTTGTTGGAATGATATTGTAACAGCTTTTTACTTTCAGAAGTCCCCTGATCTACATTATTTACAACATTTTCGTTACTGAAGAAGACGACTACAGTTTTTTCTTTCTAGCAAAATTTATAATGAAAATATTTGTTTGCATTATTTGTTCAACTGGATGAATTCCATTGTTGTTAAGACCCGATGTCAAAAGATCTCATGCACAATTATCGAATTTTATTTGTTTCTTTATTTATTGTGGCGGCAATTTTACAATAGTTATATATTACATTCTTTTTTTACAGAGATTCGGTATTATTACCTTACTACTAAAATATTAATAAAAGTTCTTAAATAATATATAACATAAGGAATTTGAAGGAAAAATCGCTTAAAACCTTGCTTAAAACATCAGTGGGGCTAGAGGGAAGAGAGAGGCAAATTTTCAACTTGATTTCAAAATTTTATGACACCTAATTCAAAGGAGACAAAGTGAATAAATAAATAAATATATGAAAAAATTAATAAATAAATAAATAGATAAATACATAAATAAATAAATAAATGAATAAATAAACAGAGCAATAATCAATAAATTAATAAATAAATACATACATAAATAGATAAATAGAATATATAAATAAATACATTTTGTTGATAAATAAATAAGTATTGAGGTACTGCACTTATAAAGAGTCTAGATTTGAAATCAAGTTATTTTCAGATGATAATAACTTGTCATATTTGTAATGTAGCTTTTCAATTCTAGATGTAACCATTTCTATGCTAGCTATTTCATGAAGTACCTCTGTAGAGAAAAACATTGGTAAGTTAAAAATCATTTTCAAAACTTTGTTTTCAGATATCTGAAGCCTGCGAAGATGACTCTTTGCGCACTTGCCCCACACGTGAGATCAAATTTTATTTGCCGGTATTCGTGGACAATTTTTTTGAGTATCGCCAAATGTGAGTACAATGTTTCCCAAAGACATTTGTTAATGGGCAATTGTCAATGGGTAATCGGACTCAAATTGTATACCAAAGTTCAATTAAAATGGATGGAAGCATTAAAAAAAAGTCTGTATACTTCTAATGTGACTCGCCAAATTAACAACTCAAATTTCAAATTTTTTAAAAACTGCATACATTTCTAACATGCTAAAAAATCTGTTGCATCTTTATTTTATTGTCAAATCATGCTAAAATTGCAGGAAACTGCTAAGTTTGGTAACGCTGGCTGTATGTCAACTTCATCTGTGCATCGATAAGGATCGTTGTTGGCATCCCGTCAAGTTGGGAGCGATAAACAACTTTGCCCTGTGTGCACAGACCTTGGATCCCGACGAGGATATCTATCTCATTATGGGGTTGAGTGGGTTGATAAGGCTTCCTTCCTAAGTACTTTCAATGTGTACGTACTCGCATGGGCCACAACAGCCAAGCGTAGCGTGGATTGAATACAATGTGCATTTCTTTCCGAAGGCGGTGAAAGAAGTTCCTCAACTAAAACCATCTGTATATTCATGATACTCAAGATTCAAGAGCTATTGTTGCAAGCTCAACTCTCACTCTCATCATTTCACATTCAGTACGCGAAAACTACAAAACAGCAGGAACGAAAATGTTGGGCCCAGAAAGTGAAGCAAGTTGCCCAAAAAACGGAGTAGATTTGCAAAATGTGGAGCAGATAATAAAAAAAAATCTTCTTGGCTGAGGTCCGACGAATATTAGGTCTAGTAAAAATAAATTCATTATTTTTACACCAGATTTAAGGCTGAATTCACCATAGTAAAAATGGGGGTCAAATATGGGGGTTTTTGTTGGATTATTTGTTGCCATTGTGTAAAAGCCCTCATCCCTAATCTTTCTTCATAACCCTCTCAAAACGAACTTGCCACCAGCAAAATCGTTCGCCATGAACAGGAACAGTTGGTAATCACTTGGTGCTAGGTTCGGGAATCCACAAGGATCTCCCAACCACGCTACCTACGCCTGCCGTAGTCTTGATGGAACACAATTCTTCTCCAATGGTCCAAAGCTGACCGTTTCTGGGTGATTACTTTCATCAGGTGGTCCATTGTTGATAATACAGGTGCGAATTAAGAGGTTATTAGCTAATATTTGATGAATCAATGCCAACTCTAATAAACACACAGCAAGCCGTCAATCCTGGTTTGCCCACAGTTTGCGCCGACTCATCGCGATTCGACCATGACCGTTTTTGCTTGGCGTTGTCTTTAGTGATCCACTTACTAAACTGCTAAATCTGGTAATACTGCTGTTGAATTTATTGCTGGAAAGCATGCACACGGAAACGCAGCAAGGCCTTCCGTGAGACATTTAACAAAGTTGCCGTCAAAAAGCTAGGTGATGTGTTATTTTAAGGAGTTATCTTTAGTAGAAGACTTCAACATAGGCTCGTATTAGGATTAGAATTTCAACCAAGAGCTAAACAACGACTGTACCCTTCAACCCGTGGCCAGTCCTCTTCATGCAGGTAGATTCTGATGCCGTTTGAGTCTATTGAGGGATCTTTTTCCTCTTGCATCGCTCCACACTTGAAACAAACCCAACTGATGGCAGTAAGCACAGTCTTCATGAAGCATATCAGCGGAGACAACTTCAAGTGTTTCCTTTTCTTCAGGCACTGCAAAACTCGATTCTTAACACACTCGGCTTATTTCTTTCTCCGTTCTGGCTAAAAGCTACATGACTACCAGAATCCTGTTCACTCTACTTCCACTTACCCAGATGAAGTTTCCTCTACATTCCCGAAGGGTTCAACCAACATCCCCTAAAAATTGAATCCCCAATCCATTGATTACTTCGTCGAAGCCAAACGTTTACAAATTGCCACGATGAATGTGGCTTATTCCAAGCTATCCGTTCCTGGGATCCATTGATATGTTTCTGATAATCCAAACGGTGTTTTCAATGGCCCAAGTGCCAAGTGGAATTTTCGGAACCATTGCCACCCTCGTCAAGAACATGGAATATCGGTTCCCATTAATTCCCTTGAGTGGATTGTTGTGCCGTCAAAAGTGTTTCTCATGGCTTCCATATTGAGGAGGCGCACATATCGGTAGTCCATAAATCACAGAGAAATTGTTTATGACTTTCAACACAAAATGAGTCTCGTTCATTAGGATTTATGCATCATGCTGGAAACTCATATCGCAAGTCATAAATTGCCTCATTCGGCCATCGTGCTGCGAAAATCTAAAGCTTGAGGATTTTTTTCACTTCGGCTCTCAGGCAGGAAGTGTGTGCATACAAACGTGTGTATCGCCGAAACCAGAAAAAATATGATGGGTGGTTGGATGGAGTGGCTGGAGTGGAGAACCTCTGTTCTAGATGGTGAAGAAAGTAATAAGATTTGAGTGTTATCTGTTATTCCCCATGTGATTTGATGGTTTGATTTGAATGGGCTCACCTTCAAGGTGACGAGAAAATCGATACAGTATCTTAAGGACAAGTTAGGACTAGTGTGTTGTAAGTTGTTGTGCACCTGAAAAAGTTGGGTGGAATCGATTTGAAGAGGGTAATACAATATTTCAAATTATGGCACACTGATCTCTGGGGCAATGCACAAGACTACGGGAGTATAATGATCTCGGATCAAATCGTGGGACAACAGCCTGCATACAATACGATTGATGGCTACATAATCTGTGAAGTAATTAAAATTCTCAGGGCCAGGCTTCTTGAAATTATTTAAGAAGCACAATTCCCCCACGCGGGTGTTCATTGGAATAAACATATCGAGTGCCTTCTTACCCGGTGTGGCTAGGATGAATTCCCAATTTTCTAAATTCGAGGCTCCGCCTCTAGCTTGTCACAGACAAGGTTAAGAGTATATTTCCTCTTTTGGTACGGCACCCACAAAGCTGCATAGACTACAATTCCTAGAAATAGAAAGCTATCAACTTCCTCGAGTCCCTGTCCGACAATGTTGAGTCGAGGCAGTGTTGCTAGATTATGGGGAATTCCCCTTTTCGTGGGGAATCTATAATCAACAAAATATGAGGAATCCCAAATAAAATCAAACTCATTTGCTTGAAGGAACTCAAAAATCCAATCGTTGTCACTGAAAAATGTTCATTAGAATTTTTAGTTTTGCAATTCATAGTTCATATTTTTTGTGTTGTCCAGATTTTATTATGATTTGGAAATGTGTTTTTAAAGATCTAGTAGCCATACATTGGAAAAGTTCTTAAAATTGTTTGGTTTTTTTTATCAAGGCTTCCTTGTTGGAAATCAGAATTTGAGTATTTTTTCTTAAAAAGGCTAAAAATGTCCGAATTCAAGAATTGGTGTGAAAATTGGATAATCTGCCCGGCTTATATAAAACCTTCTTTTGGCCAAATCCAAAGTTTACAATACCGACTTAAATGGTTGAGTGGCTTGTCACGTTGATATCGGACATAACAATTATCTAGCAATATATTACGTATTCTAGCTAAATTCCTGTTTCCCACTTCTTTTAGAATATGGTTGACTGAAATCTCGATTTTTGAATCAATCTGCATTTAACGTTAATGTAATTGATCTATAGTAACCGGTAAGACCGAGTCAATCCAGCGTTATAAATTGGCCAAGAACATACAACATAGTTATTCTGCAATAGCTATATTGCATTAAGGCCATTGCTCCATCGCTTTAATTAATTCAATCAGCAACCAGGCCTCTATTGCCAACGAGAAAAATATTACAACAGCTGAATTAGTTAATGTACATACTGTAAGTTTATAGCTTTAAAACTACCGAGATGGCCGACATCACAGCTGATTTGACAGGTATTCATCAATTTTTGACGGTTATTCAAGAAATAATATGAATGCCGTTCTCTGTTCTCAATTTAATTTGAGAAAACGATATAACAGTTGTCAAAAATATTCAGGGGCACTGGAGGTAGAAGTCGGGCACCTCGGTAATACATACTTAATTTATATTTAAAACTATACAGTGCTTTACTCTTAGAACAAGAACAAGTTTTGGTTGTTTTGATATAAAAATTCATGTTATTTCCTTGGTTTTAGATTAGTAGAATTATTTTTTAGTGAAATAATCAGAGAGATGGTGGGTCGCCGTGGCGTAGTGGGTTAGTGCGTCGACTCCTACGCAGAGGGTGCCAGGTTCGATATCCGAATTCACCACCAATCATAATTCACGGCTCCAACTCTTTCGAGTTACTGACAATGCTCAAAGAGTATTCCTGTCTAGAAAAAGCTTCCCATATTCGCCGTTCGGAGTCGGCATTAAACTGTAGGTCCCTTCCACGGGTGGGACAACAATAGCACGCACAACACGAGTGGTTGCTGAGAAGCTAGGCCCTGGCCCTCTACGGGCTGTAGCGCCACCCATATTATTATATTATATTAATCAGAGAGATGCAAGATCGGTAGATGATCCTTAATCTCTTTAAGTGCCAGATCCATCCCAGACTGTAGCGCCACCTTATATAAATAAGATCCACGCAGCAAACATCAGTTACTTAGCTGAGTGCATACATACGCTAAGAGAACGTTTTGTATTTTAAATTCCCTGTGATGAATGTGATGGGCAACTATTATGTGTATTTTGGCTCTGCATAATATTGACCACCTTGTCCCATTATTGAGAATATAGGAAGAACTATAGTTTTGGTCTAAGATCATTGAAAATATATTAGCTTAAATTGAAACAGACTCCCTTGTAGAAAGTCTGCGGATTTCGCCTTATTAGTTGTAGTTGATGAAGGTACAGGCATTTCGAACCAAAAAAGTGTTTGATGCTTAATTCCACACATATAATTTTAATTTTTGTTTTAAATAGAGTAAAAACTGATATTGGCATTGTTCAAAGAAAAATTACCGTGGGGAATTCATGGGGAAACTCATCAGAAAGAAGAGGGAAAAGGAGAATTTCGAGGTCTCTCATAACATCCGGCAACACGGAGTTGAGCGCGTATCTTTGAGCACTTTGTTTGCCTCAGCTGCTAGATTGTGGGGCAGTGGGTGAAGATGCGATGTGAAAGTACACAAACACCGTCAGCGTAAGATGTTGAAGATAATACGTCACATTCCATCGATTTCCAGAACTACTGATGACCATAAGAAACCATAGTTGTGACAGATGCACACTTGATGAACGTCACTCTGGTGCTCAAGTTCCTCTGAACCACTATCCGTATGTAGCCTCGACAAAAAACAAACAGATGGGGTCTACATCTCGAGTCGATAGACCTGTATTCGGATTCCTCGATTAGTTGGTCGATACAGGAGTATCCAGACCTAAAAACCTGCCTGTTCGCGATTGCGATTCCTGGTCCTAAGAATTGGGTTAGGTACGAGTTCACAAATATACTGCATCCCAAGCAAAGAAAAAAGTTATGTGAATTATATTCTATCAATCAAACGTGCTCTTTTATATTTTCCAAGCGAAATAAAAGAATCAAACGCTTAAGTTTCTTCTCTTCAGTAAAACCCCGAGCGCCCTTACCGAGAAGTTCAACAGCGCACCGACTGAAAACTCAAGAGTGGAAATTTGGTCCTGTGCACACAAGCAAAATACTTACTTCCACTTCCACGTTCCACTTCCATGTTCCACTTTCACGTTCCACTTCCACGTTCCTTCCCCATTTTGAAGTTACGTGCGACCTAATGTGTCGTGGCCTATCACATTTTTTTGAGCAAACTCTTCGGTATATTGGGCTAAGCTTTGCCTATATATATTGTGAAACATAAATATATAGATTGTATGGGGATTTGGCAGCGCAAATTTTTGCGGTAAATTTTGTTACAAGGGAGATTTATTGTATGGGAGTATTGCGTGGTGGATGAGAATACCTTGAAAATACACACGTGAGTAAAGGAACACATTCTCTTCATGGCATTAAAGCTGGGTGTATGTTTCTTATCAACCTTGTAATTATTGTATGCAAGTATGTAGATTTGTTATTTATGGGACTGATTATTGCAATTAATCTTCGTCATTCATTGCATTTTGCGTATAAAATATATTTCACAGAATGTATTTATTGAAATTCTTGGTTTAGCGCCGCTAAACTAGCTAACTGAGAGGAATCGCCACTGCCTGTTTGACGTCGAGGGTTTATCTAAGTGTTCTTTAATTCGTTTCAAAATTATGCCTGCTTTTATTTTTGGCTACTGCTGAACAACCTGATCAACACTGTTCTTTTCGGGATTGCTCGCAATGAATCGATATTTACTAACTTCCCACGAAAGACGTTGAAAGGTATTAAATCGAAGCTAAATCGAATAAGCCCATAGTTCGACAGTTTGTACGACTATCTTTATTTGATTAAGATAAAATGTTTTTATTTTGTCTATGGTTGCAGTTAGTTACACACACAGGCTGGCAACAACACATAACAAGCCATACATCATGCGTGGGAGAGACCAAGAACGTCTCTCGCTGCAAAGCCGATCACGTGAGGAGACACACACAACGACTCTCTCTCTAGATCACGTGAGGAATCAAGAAACCAAAACAACGCCTCTCTCTAGAAAGCATGCAGATCACGTGAGGAACGACCAACAAAACCAACTCCCTTTGTCTGCAAAGCTTGCGGAATCACGCCATCCGCAACCAATGAAGTTAATGGCGGACAAGTGCAACCGTGGTACCGAGGAGAAGAGGAGAGTAGACCAGAAGTTAGTTGATAGCAGAAAATGCAAGAAACCAGAAGGAGAAATTTGAATCTGTGTTTAAACAAAAGAAAATAATTAAGACTTACCGATTGGTAAACAAAAATAAACAAAATTAGTTTTTATGAACTCACAACTATAATTCACGCAGGCTATACTACACGTTCATTGTATCTTGTTTTAGAGAAAAAGTGGACCAAATGTTGTTTTTTTTTTTAAATCCAAAATACGGCCTTTGGCTTGTTTATGTAGGTAGGGTAAATAGCATGTTTATTATTAAATCTGTGATCCTCTTACCCCTTTATCGTCCATTCTTCTGTCACTTTCGGTTTGGCACCATGGCTTCACGTTGGCAGTTACTCTGTTTGTTTATTTTTTTCTTTTGGCATTTTTTCTTGTCAATGTATTCAACCAAAGACGAGATATGATGTAATACATGATAATACATGAAATTGTTGAAAATTCTGCCTCAACTCTTGATTTTGATTATAGCTTGTAAGTGAATAATCTAAAGTCGTGAATTCTGATACAAAATCCTGAGGTAACTGCATTATTTGCCTACTGAGCCCGTGCTGGGGCTAGTCGCCCAACTTCGTCAATCTCGTCTCACGAACTTCCTTTACAAACGAGCATACACCAGATCCAATTGCCAGTTTGCTTCTCTAGGTGCTGTAGTTTCGTTACAAGATTTCACAAGTAGGTTCAGCAGGTCATTTCGAAAAGAAAGTTCTGGACTGATTGCAACTCAATCGCCTGCGGTTTCTAGGTCAATTACTTCTTCGTTCATTGCTAAGCATCCTTCTGCTAGAACAATAACAGCAAATAGAAAAGAATCTTTGATCGGAATGAGCCTTTTATACCCGAAACACGGCGGGAGACATTGGTGATCCTTTCCTTAACCACCAGCTACAGCTTTGAAAGGCTGCTGATGAAAACAGCACTCACCATAGAACAGAAAAGAAATCTAAACATAACACAGGCAGCTCCACTCTTGGCAAATAATATTTAAGTTTGAACATAGTTTAATGACAAGTCTCCAGTTTATCCATTTTCTTTGGAAGTAGCTAAACCAAATCTCTTTCCATGTGAAGCAGCAGGCTACATGTGTTAGTCCACAGAACTTCAACTTCAACAAACTCAGTTCGCGGAATCCATCAACTTAGCTGCAGTAATTGAACTAATTTGGGACGAGTCTCTCTCAACTTCTCAATATCGGCTGAAGCTCTGCTACCAGGTGTAAATGATTGTCCTGGCAGCCTTCTGTTCGAATTTTAAATTAACAACAGGGACAAATCTCAACGGCGTTTTTTTGACACTCAGGGGAGTGCCCTCATTGTCTAGTTCACAGTGGCCTTTATAAGTGGGTAAGTGAGTTGAACCATATGCCGTAGGGTCATGGTTCAATCTCTTCACGGCCACCCCTCATGGAATTCTTTTGTAAGACCTATGGCACTTACAACAAGAGTCCTTAACACAGAAGTTAGCACCTGAGTTAGGACCGACTCCGACTCACAAAGAGAGCCGAAGAAACAAATTACATGTCTGCCTTCTCACCATGGTTGAAATAAGACTTCATTAGATAGACTGGGTTATGCGAATGTTCCTCAGATGCAAAATTGTATCGTCATTCGTTCCACCTCCGAAGTGCGCGGGTTGTAAGAAGCTTTCTACCGCACAACGGATGGAAAAAGAAAGATGAAGTCTATGTCCCAGAATTAAGGATGATTGCATTAAAGCCTCTCGCTAAATAAAACTAAACACATCATCAACCTCATTAGTCCACCAACCCAGCCAAACAAAAACTTTCATCGAATTAATGAGACCTCTCTTCATCTGAATACCAGAAGATGAAAAAATCCCATTACAAAGCAACAAATGTCAGGGAATATTCAAACGCACTTAATGTTGACGGTTGCCGGCTGAGGGTTCTTAACTGATTTCAGTGCCAAGTGGAGGCATTTTATGAATCATTAGCGGTGGATATTGCCATCATCGCCCAAGTGTCGCACTTCATTGTGTGGCCGAGTAAATAATAAAGGACTCTCTGTCCTTCAGATGAAGTGTCTCCATCCTGCCGTTGAGGGAGGCTCGCTGAAATGCGCCCAGCGAGACGAACAATGAGTATTATTTCATTATGATAGTCGGTGGCCATCAGGCGGGAGTAAAACGCTCATTACCAACATTTTTATGGGCAATTAGAGGACTTCATCACTTTATTAGAATCTACGCAGAGGAATAGCCCTGTTTTTACTTGGTGGCGGCTCAAAATGTAGCGGCGGTGACCTCGTCTAGTGGCAGTTGATGTTTGAAAGCCAGCGGACAATTTAATTATTTTCTAAGTGGAATGTTGATAGATTGTGGAAAAGACTGGCAGACGTACTTTTGAATGTGGCACCTGTGCGGTTGGGTGGGTCGTGGTTAATATCACAGTAATAGCAGACAACAATGAATTTTTGGTTTGTCATTCCTGAGAAGATTTAATTTTATTGCGAACGGGGGACTGAATCATGGCTGTTGGCGTGGGCTACCCAGCTCGCTCTCAGCAGAGCTTGGAGTATGGTGAACATTGTTCTTGGGACATCGGTCAAGTACAAGTTGATTGAAACAGTTGATAGAAGGATTGGCTGGGAGGACTGTAGGGGTACATCGAGCTGGAACTACTAATTGGGGACCTCGTGTCGGCGTACACAAGGTAGACACATTGATTGAGGTGGCTGATGGAAGAGACTTAGATCTAACTGTCCATAGTACTGCCACTTGTATACAATAAACAACTGACAATAAAAAACTCCAGTTAAAAGCGGAGAATAAAGCGGCAAAATAAGCGAAGTAATGGCCGGCCTAATAAAATCGCGTGTGTCAGTGAAAATATTCGTTTCCAAGAATTCATGCCTACAAGAAAGAAGAAGCACGGGATTTGTTGTACGCGTTCCACTTGTCCTTTCATCATCCATACAGCTTCTTCAGATATCTTTTCAATAAGACCCCTGGACTCCTTTTTGGATCTATTAAGATAATGACACCAACCGTCAGTGATGAACAAAATCATACATACATCTTCATATTTTATACAACATGCTTTATTAATACTAATTATTGACAACTATTCCATCGACCATCCATCGTGGTCGCCGTGGCCCCGCCTCTTTCGAGTCACTGACAATGGTCAAAGAGTATTCCTGTCTAGAAAAAGGTTCTAAACTTCGCCGTTCGGAGTCGGTATTAAACTGTAGGTCCCTTCCACGCGTGAAAGAACATTCGCACGCACAGCGCGAGTGGTTGCTGAGAAGCTAGGCCCAGGTCCGCCACGGACTGTCGTGCCACTCATATTATTACATTCCATCGGGAGACAAGTAAGTGCAAATCAAGAACAAGCTGGATAATTTATCGTTATCGAAAACCATTTTTATTAAACTTCAGTTTGGAAATGCTGTTAATGTGGACATTTCAAATGAAAACATATCAAAACACCAAATTGACAATGGAATAGTGGTGTTTCAACCCGGGTTAAAAAACCGAATTAAACCGGGTTACACCTTAACCGACTCAAACCGAGTAACATTTATTTCAAACCGAATTGGAAAAACCGATGAAACGAACCGAATGCATAAAAACCGAATACAAAATAACTGTTGGCGGTACAACCCGGTGTGAGCATATGATGCCGAACCGAAACCAACCCCAAATCGAGTTAGACAATACAAATCGATTGGGTCGGGCCGTAGCCATCACAGCAGGCTACAGCATTTCGGTAACTTTTCGCGTATCGTGTACTTTGTATTAGGGTTGCCACTAACAAATTTGAGAAGGTCGCAAAAAAAGTGTCACGGAGCAAAAAAAAAAATAACAATTCGCAAAGAAAGAATGTAATTTTCAATGCCTTGATCGTGCCACGGTTACCTAAAGTAGGAAAAATAACGTCCGACTAGATGCTCTCGAGGTAGTAAAGGAGTTTGCCTACCTCAAGGCAAATGTTAACTCCGCGAATGACATCACTGCGAAGATCCGACGTAGAATCACCCTCGCCAACCGATGCTACTTCAGTTTGTCGAAACAGCTGTGTTCAAAACTCCTGACTCGAAGCAGTAGGATCATGCTCTACAAAACTCTTATTTTGCCAGTCCTGCTATATGGAGCCGAAAGCTGGACGATAAGCAAAACTGCGGTGCTGATTCTTGGTGCCTTCCAAATAAAAATTCTACGTCGGACATATTGTCTCGTCTGCGAGGAAGGCGAATGGAGGCGAAGACATAACCGCGAACTCTACGAGCTGTTCCAGGATGTCGATGTCATCATGAAGGCAAAGACAAAAAAGCTTGGCCACATTGAGCTCATGGATAATAATGCTCCAGCTAAGAGGGTCTTTGAATCTGAGCCTCCTGGTTCGAGAAGGAGAGGAAGACCGAATCTCCGGTATAAAGACCAAATAATCGGGGATGCAAGACAACTTGATCTTGATGACTGGAAGGAGCGTGCCCAGGATCGTCAAGAATGGAAAGCAGCTATCGCTCAGGCTCGGACCCTGCAGGGGTCGCCAGTCTGATAAGTAAGTGATATGCTCTCAAGCTAAAATATTAAATGAAGAGGTATAGAAATTTAACCCCATCAACTTAAATTAGTTGATCAACGAAATCTTTGAATAATAAATCGACCATACGAACAGGTTGAGCAATTTTCGAGTCCGGATGGATATATGGTTGCATGTGGCTTTGCCAGCTTCGACATCCAATTAAAGAATAGGGTTTTTCAGAGCATACAAAGACCAGCTTGACTTCTGCATTCTGTACGTTTCATCACACTTAAATTTCGTAAAGTCAGTAGACAAATTTCATTTTGTTCTAATATTTTTTGTGCTTTACATGGTCGGCTAATTTAAAAGGTTGGGCTCAGAAATAATTGTTAAGGGACATTATGGAATGGTCGCTTTATGTCCAGATCTTGACTAATCCATAGAAATAACATATCCCGTCCTTTGAAATAATTCCTTTTTAAACTAATTTCAAATTTAGTGGCTCTTCAACAGAATTCACAAAGGATACTGATCTGATACTGCCTCCACTTCGATTCTGTTACATGGAAAAAATTTCCAAAAGTCGTAAGAAATTATAAAAAGTGTCCAAATGGAGGTATTTTTAAGAAGTCGTATCACGGTCTCTGTGCGTCAAAATAGGGTCAAATTGCGACTGAATTCGCACAGGGGCAACCCTGGTATGTACACATAATATTCTCTCTATTTTTATGTGAAGTGTCAAAACAAGTAAGTTGCGACTTGCGAGTAGAAGAAAATAAGAAGAGAGATAATAGAGAAGGGAGAACAATTGAGACAATTTGCACATACACAGCCGGCATTGGCTTGGCTACCCCGTGCACCTATCGCTTCCCTTGCCAACACAATCGTCTTAGGATACACATTTAACACCGAAACCAACCGGAAGATAAATAGAATTGGGCAATACAACCCGACTATTTCATAATCAATATCTTTTACGTACTTGAACCGAAAGGTTCATCAACAAACCAAGTTCGTCAACCCGGGTTAGAACTCTGTCTGTTTCTGTGTTAACCCGGGTTAACTCGGTTTGTAAGACTTTCGGGTTGGCACAGCACTGAAATGGAATGGTTTACTTGTACCTCCGCCCAATAGAAAATTATCTGGGAGAAATTTTGTCGGAAACCCAAAAATAAGCAAGAACTTTGGCGGGCAGGGGTGGAAGTCTATACCTGATAAGTCATAAGGCAGACTCTCCTCTGAGAAGAATCCCTCAAATAAAGTGAAGAATAAACTCCAAGCGCCAAGGTATTAATCAGCAGCAACAAAACTATAACTTACTTTTATGTTTCAATGTAAAAATGTATGTGCTGTAAAACAATATAGAGAATAATACAATTATAGAGTGTGCTAACATTTTGCCCGCTGCAAATGCAATCTTTTACTAGAGGGGCTGCTAGTGCATTCAGCAGCACACTTAGACCATGTTGGTCCATTGTGATACCCACAGTCAGAGTACTACCACTGATTGACCACTCCAGTGCCATTCATTTGATCCCAGCGGCAAATGGTAACTGGACCAGATTTGAGCAGCTGTTGGGAGTGATAACAGTTTAGTTTTGGCCGGATCAGATTTGTCTTGCCATGTAATGCTTTTCAGACATTTCATGTTGGTGTTTCTTGTAAGAAGACTTAACAGATCGCGAGCGGTATGCATCTTTAGTTCCGTTCACAGGAGTAGGGGTAATTCTACTACACACCAGCACTCTTTGGCCTGGCACTCAAAACTGGCGAATTTTGATCAAGGGAGTAAATGGGGTGCAAGGGGGGGGGGGGGGGGGGAGAGAGGGAAGGGGATAAATTTAAAATTTTCGACAGACCTATTCTAGTGCCTTAATGACTGCCCGGCTGTCCTCGATAATTCGGAATTTCGATGATCTTCGCCTGAAAAGCCCGACAATGTTCTGTGAGGTTTTTCGAAAAACGAAGAACGAGGTGTCACGTCACCACTGTCTCCGTTTTCGTACGATCCGCAAGCATTCCAGCTTTGAATGTTTTTGAGGCTCTTGGTTCGTGAAGAAGAGGAAGCCAAGCAGTTTTCTGCTTGTGCACAGACCCTCCATGCTTCTATAATGAAAATGAGTTTAGCAGGATCTCTCACTACAACCGCTGGGCGTCAGAAAATTTGTACAGCTGATAGCATTCGTCGCTCAGATTGTTATAACATAAATGGATTGATGTAGCATGTTGTCAATGATTTGGTGAGTTCTGAATGACGGCTTTGAGGTAGTGCTAAATAAGTTGTCCTCTAGACTGGGCGCCCGTTGATCAAGTTTCACTCAACTCACTTTCACTTATATGGCTTACACTGTCCCTCCGCGTCATTGGCAATACTCATAAGAGGACATTCTTTATTTAAATCTACCCATTTAAGCAGAGCCCGCATACAGGATAGGTGTAGTGACTCCCGTTGCTCTATGTTCAAATCGAATCGAGTAACTTCCATATGTCAAATCTCTACCTCTTTTTAGTCATTAGCTATGTTCAAAGAGTACTGCTGCCTAGAAAAAGCCTCTCAAACTCCGCTGTTCGGAGTCTGCACAAAACTGTAGGCCCCCTCCACTCGTGATAGAACAATAGCACGCTGAACACAATGCTTGCTGTGGAAGCTATGTACAGGTCCACCCCGGGCTGTGGCGCCACCAATCATTTTTATTAAACATAGCCATTCATAGACGGCATAACATTTTAAGTCCTCTCTTCTCATCAGAGAATAATAGTCTTCGCAGCATAATTTACTTTCATCACCATCCCCTGCCCTTATCCACAACCATCGCTGAAGGATATTGTTCATGATTCACAAACGGACTAGACAACACGTAATCAGTCACGAAAGCACTAACGTGCGACCCATCTTGCGAGTCATGTCATTGTACTCGGGCGTGACGAAAGGTAAATATTTCGGATTCACTAATGTTTCATGGCACGTTGTGAGTAGACGTTTTTGTTCTCCGCCTTTGGCAAATATTTTTATGAGATGTAAAATTTGGGGAATTTCAATCTCCATTAACCTAAACCCCAATGGACGTGGTCGTCTCCTCACTTTTCGGTTTTTTGCAAGTCATTTGTGTTTTGTCAACATTGAATCGACTTAGGGTTATGTGTGAAGGTGGACGCTTTTTCATTTATTTGATGTGACACAGATATCTGAGCACATTGCCATCCTAACGTCGTTGGGACTTAATTGTTTGAACACAGACTTAGCTTCGAAGAATCGACGATAGTTATTTGAAAAAAAAAATAACTGTGGACATAGAGTTGGTTCCTTTGCTTAAAGACAATAAAATAAAAATGCAAAAAAAAGAAAAAAAAATGTTAAGGCTATGGAAAAATTGATTATCCGAGAGTTCTTTCCGAATTCAGAAAATTGTATTATTCACGACTCCACCTCTTTCGAGTCGCTGACAAGACACAATGAGTATTCCCCTCTAAAAGAAACTTCACAAAACTTTGCCGTCCGGAGTCGGCATAAAACTATTCGTTCCCCCACTAGTGACCCACTAGAGAGCCCAGGTTCACCTCGTACTGTTGCATCACCCATTTTATTTCTACATAAGTTTTATTCACGTTGTCAATGTGCTAAGGACTATCTTTAGATCATCAGTGTACGACTAGACACAACCACAGGGGTCCCACAGGTAAGCCACCTTGGTCCACTGATTTTTGTTTCATCCACTAACAATGTTGGAAATAGTCAAATTGGCAGTAAAAAGAAAACTTTCAAGACTGTAAGCTATTGCAAAACGATTTGATTTCTTTTATGAACTGGTGCAGTAAGAACGATTTGGTAGTCTAAGATATTCAATCGGAACGTCTTCATCCACAGAATATATGTCTTTTAAAACCAGGCTTTTTCTATAGTTCTCGTAATGGGCATACACATTCGGCTTGCACCTTGGCAACAACCCCATCGGTGTAATGCATGCACTCGTTCCCTCACGAGCGAAGGGCGACTGTGAATGTGGAAGTAAGTAAGTATGTGTTTTTATAGACAGAACAATTGCCAGTAACTGTGTAAATGTGGAGCCGTGAATTATGAAAGTTGCTCGTGTTGGATATTGAACCCACACACCCCAGTGCAGTATTCAACGCCGTACACCCACTGCCCCACGGCGATTGCTTGAAGATATCTACTGGTTCGAGAGTAATCCTTGTTTACATCAGTTTTGTACACCACATAAACCCTTGAAGATTAAGAAAGATATTTTATGTACTTCATTGGCAAAGCAGTCAAAGAGAAGCGACAGATGTCCAGAGGGACGTTAATCCAGTCACAATGTTGATTCTGCCACAACAAACACCAACTGTGTCAGAAGCACATCCTTGTTTAATGAACCTGGAGAACTAGAAAATTGCGTCCACTTCAATATATTTCCATCAGAGGCCCGACTTCATTGCGAGCCAATGCAAAGGAAAACCCTTCACATTCCGTAAATTGTTCTTGAAAACAAAGCAAGGCAAACTTTAACCTCACAGTGTGTTGAGATTCCTCCTCCTGTGGCTGGCCACAAGAAAAGGACCACAGACTTCAATTCTCCGGAATGAACACACATTAGCACCCTCTTTTCGGCTCCCCAGTGACTGGGAGTAATTCCCTCATCCACAATGAATACGAGATGGTACGTTCGGAGCAACCATCAGGTGCATGCACATGTATGCTATGACACAATCCCATGAAAGCCAGGAGAATGCGGTTCTTCCTGGGATGTTGTGGCACACTGGGGTTACATCAGAAACTTAAGATAATTAAACAGTGTTCGAATATAAGTTTCTCGGTTGTTTGCCAAGACATTCAGAAGGTTTTTCTTTTTTTTTGTCCAATTGCCTCGATCACAGCCAACCTTGGATGCTGGAATTGGAACACCAGTTGTAGCACCAGCAGCCTCGTCTAATTTTCGGTGGCGTCTCTGTAATTGTTTGTTATCTCGAATCGACAACCACTCAGGACTCATATAAAATTCCATTATCCTTTCCATTAGCGTCCAACACCTTGGTCGGGATGAGGAACATACTGTGGCCACACTATGAACTGGTGGCCGTATACAACACACGTAGTGTGTCGCTTCATATTCGCATCCTAGATTTCGATTGTATTGACCACCATTGCGATTTGCACGTAATTTTTTTCTTCTGAGATAAATCTCAATTTTGTTTGACTTGCGTAAAGTTTCCGAGGATGTGCTCTGATGAAGGGAAGGAAGTTTGTTTGGTTTTTCCTTTTTAATCGATTTCTTTCCGTTTGGCCGGCAGAAATTCTATTTGCTCTGAAACGTCGAATTTATTCGTTTGCTTGTTTTCTCTGGGAGGGTGCTTGCATTTTGGGTCAAGGTTTGTGGGGACACCCAGTCCAACTTGTCAGAACGCGTGTGGGTTGAGCGTGAGTTTCAGTTGCGGTGATCATCACGTGATTTGATTTCTGGAAAAGTCTATGCATTTAAATTTGCTGAAAAATGCGTTAAGGTCCAATTATAAATTACGACGATATAAAGCGACTATAGAGTCTCTAAGTTCGTCGCCGCCTGCGCAAACAATCGAAGAAGATTGGAGGCGTTGTCAAGAAGCCATCAAAGATGCTGCCACTGATGTGCTGAAAAAACCCATGGTTTGACAACGAGTGTAGGCTGGCACATGCAGCGAAGCTGGAAGCCTACAAAGCAACGCTGCAACGAGCAACGAGAGCTTTTCGTGAGCTCTACGAACAGAGACGAAGGGACGAGATCGGGCTTCTCAGGAGAAAGAAGTAAGAGCACGAGAAGCACGCGATCGTAGAGATGGAGAGGTGCAGCGGCAGGAATGATGTCCGAAAGTTTTACCAGAGGGTGAAACAGTGGATATAAGGTTCGGACAGAAGCCTGCCGGGACGAGAATGGACAAGTAGTAGTAGACTCCCAGTCGATACTGAGAATTTGAAAGAACCATTTCTGCAGATTGCTTAACGGCTATGATGACACCAATACCGCTGTCAGGCAGAATGTTCCACTCAATACGGACGATGATCGACGAGAATTCCGTCCCCCGACTTAGACGAGGTCAAGATAGCAATATCAAGACTGAAGTCTCACAAAGCTGCCGGTGCGGGCGGACTGTTTGCTAAAATCCCTAAGGCAACTGGAGATGATCAGGTTGGGCGCATGCACCGGCTCATCTGTAAGATATGATCGGAGGAAAGCATGCCCGACTAGTGGAATCTCAGTGTCGTTTGCCCGATCCACAGGAAAGGAGACCCCTTTGACTGCGCCAACTACCGAGGGAAAAGCCTCCTGAACAACTTACAATATCTTCTCTGCCGTTTTGTGTACTGGTCTGAAGGCGTTTACAAATAACCTGATAGGTCCATATCAGTGTGGCTTTTGGCCAGGGAAGTCCACCATCGACCAGATTTTCAAATTACGGCAGATCCTGGAAAGGACCCAAGAGATGCAGATCCCACCACCTTTTTATCGATTTCAAGGCCGCATATGACAGCGTGCATAGGGACGAGCTATAAAACGCCATGTCTAGTTTTGACATTTCCGCCAAGCTCGTCAGGTTGTGCAGGATGACGATGGAGAACTCTCGCTTCCCCATCAATGTCGGTAACGAACTCAGCGAGACCTTCAATGTCAAAAAAGGTTTAAGAGAAGGCGATGCGCTGTCATGTCATTTTTCAACATTATCCTGGAGAAGATCGAGCAAGACTCACACGCCAACACTAGAGGCACGATCTTCCAGAAGTCCTTACAACTGCTAGCATACGCGGATGACATTGACGTGATTGACAGAATACAGCGAGCCGTCAATGAAGCGTTTGCTGGCATTAAGGCGGAAGCGGCTAAAATGGGTCTAGCGGTGAATGAGGGCAAGACGAAGCATATGCAGTCATCAAGAAAGGACACACAAAATCGGTGTCTTGGACCGAGCGTCACAATGGGCAGCTATAACTTCGAGGTAGTCAAGCACTTCGTCTACCTCAGCTGCGCAGATCAAACGCAGAGTAACTCTTGCCAACCGCTGTTTCTATGGGCTCCAGAGGCAATTGAGTAGTAGAGCCATCTCTCGAAGGACCAAGCTGACTTTAAACAAGACCTTGACCATCCCAGTCCTGCTCTATGGTGCGGAGGCATGGACAATCACAAAAGCGGATGAAGAAGTACTTGGTCTCTTTGAGAGAAAAGTTCTGCGTCCGATCTTTGGTCCTGTTTGCGTTGACGGTTTCTGGAGGAGAAGATTCAACCACGAACTGTACGGGCTGTACAGCGGAATGAGTCTAGTCAGGCGTCTTCGGATCTAACGCCTAAGATGGCTAGGCCATGTAGAGCGTATGGACAACTCAGCTCCGGCCCGGAGAGTCTTCGACTCCGAACCCGTAGGCCAACGCAACAGAGGACGCCCGCGTTTAAGGTGGCGCACCCAGGTGGGGAAGGACCTCAACCAACTTGGTGTTCTACACTGGAGACAGCTAGCCAGAGACTGTGCTAGTTGGAGAGGCTTGTTGGCCCAGGTCAACCCCGGAGTTTAGCGCCAAATAAAGAAGAAGACTATAGAGTCAGATATCACTACGGCCACATTTGATCTATTGTATCTTTATCGAGAAATTCAGAGCTATCTTGAGAAAGTTTGTGATCTCTTTTGAAGTGGCGATTCCTCTCGTTAGCTAGTTTGACGGCTCTAAACCAAGAATTTCAATGAATACTTTCTGTGAAATTTATTATATACGCAAAATGCAATGAATTTCGAAGATAAAATGCAGTAATCAATGCCATATATACAATGTCTTGAAGACAATGTGTTCCAAGTGAGTAAACTTGTGTATCTACATGGAACGACCATATTGACGCTATCGTAGGGAAGGCGTATGGCGTTTTGCAACAGCAGTGGACGGTTCCAATCCTTGTACATGGGTGTGAATTATATGAGAATTGTGATTCAGTATGCTTACGAAAATTACAAGTTTCGTTAAGCGGTGCTATTCGATTTATACACGGGCTACGAAGATATGATCATGTGTCACATCTCTTAGTAAATGTTTTAGGTATACCTTTCGAAAACTATTTTAAATTTCGCACTCTGTTATTTCTCTTCAATATCCTCAGAACATGAAAGCCTTCCTACCTCTTCAATTACTTACAATTCCCAGCTTCAAATAGATCCATTAGACCGAGATTTAATTTCTTAATATCTGAAAGACAATTCTTTGTCATTGCCATCCATCTTTCGAATTCACTATAAGAGCACTAAGCGATGTATAGAAGCTTAAAAAATAGTTACAGCATCTTTTGTCACGTCAAAAAAACTGATTTTTATTTATCGTATTTATTTTATATTTTTTGTTATTTTTCATAACCCTTGTAATCATATCCTACTTTCTCTTTTTTCTTCTTAAAGTTGTTTGCTTCATTCATATATAGCTTACTCATTCTGTAACAAAAAAACCAAATTGTAAGAAAGTACAATATATTGCAACTACAGTAGCTCAAAGTGAAACTCGGACAGCCTCCTCAAAATACGTTATAATGAGTATAAAAGAAGGTATACATGTCTATCGCATCCGGTAATAAACACAGTAGTTCTTCTTAATAATTAACAAAAAATAAACAACAATTTATGAGTACAAATAAAATTTAAGAAATAAAGAAATGAAACACTACCAGTAAGCATCTCAAAGTAGAAGTCGGACAAAAATAAAAAAATTACTTCAAACTTAATAAAAAATACTACTCTTTGTGGTCAGTATTTAGTTGGAAGCCAATTTTGTCGCACTCTTCTAATAGAGCCTTTTCCAGATCTTTTTTATTTGAGATCTCGTGATTTCTTAGCTGCTGCTCTAAATAGGCCCATACATGTTCAATGACATTTAGGTCCGGTGAGAAGTTAAATATGAAGAATAACTACTGTGCTTATTATTGAAAATAAAACCGGATGTTTATCGCAGCCTTTCTACTCATTATAACGTATTTAGAGAAGGGTGCCCGAGTTTCACTTTGAGCAACTGTAGCTATATATCATGCTTACTGTTCTAGCTTTCCTAAACATATTTAATAAACTAAACTAAACTAAACTTTGAAATTACATCTGTCTATATTTCATTCGGTTCTGACATAGACTTTGTTGGATGCACCGGAATTTCGTTATAACCGACGGACCAAATGATTGTCCGCAACATTGTGAAATTCCTGTGTAAGGCAAAATCAACATAGATCTAGATTGTACTTGGAATTGGTTCATTGATTTCCTGGAATTAATTCGGGCAACAAAATTCGTTTTTTCCGAGTTTTCAGATTGGTTTGAGTTCCTTTGTATTTTGTGTGCGGAATTGATCTGCTGTGCAATATTGAAGTTTAATAAAAGAAGAAGAAGTAATGAATAGTAATGAAAAAGTTAAGTGGCTGGTTGTGTCACATTCATTCATTTAAATACCGGCTTTGGCCTTGCTGGTACTTCTTCAAGCGGTAGGTTCAATTTGTGATAACCGAAAATGCGCTGCACAGTGGTTCACTTTATATGGGAGCGCGAAAATATATTTGTAGGAAAACAAAACCAACAGCCGTAAATCACCCTACAAGCGATCGACGAGACGGGACAGTTATCCAAACGAACGAACATACACAACCATACATTGACAGACGAACAAACAACTAACGACGAGAGCAAGCATCGGTATCAGTCGAGTGGCAGAATCCGTGGTAGGCAGCTGTGTAGGATTATTGTGAAACAAATAAGTGAACAAAAAGAAATAAAATATCACTTTCTAAAGCTACGAATAGATTTCTTGGTACTTGTACTAAGTTTCAAATTTCATTCAAAACGGTCCACGGGTTCGAAAGTTACTTATTTATTATTTTGCAGAACTAGTATTCGTCACAGCTTGGTAATTATAACCCAATTGCTATTTGTTGCAGCTTAAGCCGCCATATTGCTACACTTAGAAGGCTCTTGCGGCCAAAGTGCTCAGTAGGCGGATATGATTTTTACAACATCAATAGAGCTCGTCTTCAGCTTTCGGAACAAATTATGCCTGCCGATGGAGCCTCTTGTAGCTTTTTTTACAGTCCAATTATGAAAAACATGAAAACACATGTCCTGGAAAAGCGTGGTTTGTTAAGATCCTAGCTTCAGAAATTGAATATCTGAGACCTTCGTTCCTGAATCCATTTATTTTTTTTTTTCTAAGAAAGCTTTCTTTTTGTTCTAACAATAAATACCTAGCTGCATTCATTCCAACCATTGGTAGCTTAGAAATTGAGACTTTTGTAACATGACCAAAGTCAAAACCGTGTTTTTTTTAAATCCGATACAGCGAAACAAATTTGAACATAAATCCGAAATTTGCAAGAAGTTGCAGCTAATATTGTCCCTGCTGCAACTTGAAAGTATGAAGCACACGTTGTTATAAGTCGCTGCGAGTAGATTGGAGTAGATTTTTTTGAAACTCAGAGAGTATTCATCAAAAGTTTGTTTTTTAACACCTATCTTTGAAGCTACTTATTGAAGGTATATTTGAAGATTTTTTTAATATTGGCATTTAATTTAAATTAAATGATTATTCATAAAATTAATATGGCATTTAAATAGCCAAGAACAGACAAATAGAATGATGTATAAAAATACAGAATTTATGTATTAAAGCTTGTGCGTTATACACAAGCTTCGCAGAATCGATACATGCGTATTTGTTTAGGAATGAAGCAACAAATGTCCCTGATGATCATTCATCATCTGCACACGCTTTTGAAATGAAAAGACCGATATTCCCTTCTTAGTGCGAAAATATGGAAAACATGCGAAAACATACCATATGACCATCAATTAAAAAGCAAAAACACTTAATAATTATAAAATAAAAAAATGTTCATCAAATGAAAAGAATTGATTACGAAACATAAACGCAATGTATAGCAGAGACTCTGGATATACCAAAAATTGCATACTTATGGATGCCAAAAAATTTAAAAATGATCTAATACATCAACCAAACCCGCAGGTGTAAGCCACATACAGCAACCTAAACAATGAATGAATGAATTCAGGAATGAACACACTGAAAATAATGATTGGACGCATTGTTCTTATCCGCGCTTATTCCTTAAGCCGCGATAGATATGATGAGTAAGTTAAGCGGATATAGGACTCGTTGTTAGTGGATTTTACATGCATATTGAAATTTAGGCGTATATACACTTGCAAAAAAACGCTGCTTTTGTCAACGAGAATGCTCATAATTAATGCAACGGCACAAAAAATAATAAGCAAATATAGTTATGAAGGGACACTAAAAACAGACCTGGAAGGGGAAGGAAAAAATTGCTCTCAGAACAAAACGAGCGGTATATTGTTCGGACAATCAAGTCCAATCCAAAATCTAGCGTTCCAAAGATGACGGCTGAGGTGTCATCCGTAATTAATAAGCCTCTTTCAGTGGAAACCGTTCGCAGAGTCTTGAGAAAGAATAATTTAAGTACATACACATTTCCCTAGTTAATAAGAAGAAACGATTGGAGTTTGCTAGACAATATGTAAACCACCCGGAAAGCTTTTGGGAAGGTGTTTTGTTTTCAGTTGAAACAAAAATAAATTTATTTGGGTCTGATGGCAAACAAATTGTTTGGAGGGAACCAAATATAGCTCTCAAAGCTAAAAATATAAAGTCAACCATAAAACACGGGGGAGGATCTGTGCTGTTGTGGGGTTGTATGGCTTCACATGGCTGTGTAAAGTTCGAATTTATAGAAAATACTATGGACAAAATTGGGTATTTGAGTATTTTAAAACGAAATTTACGAAGTTCCGCAGTAAAATTAGGTCTACCTTCGGTTTTCTACTTGCAACAAGATAATGATGTAAAGCACACCTTCTATTTAGTACGCGAATGGTTGCTTTATAACGCCACAAAGCAGCTATAAACATCCCCACAATCGCCGGATCTTAACCCTATTGAACATCTATGGCACGAAATAAAAGTGAGGGTTAAAGAAAGTACCTGCTCCAATAAGCAGGAGCTAAAAGCTAAAATTAAGGCAGCTTGGGAAGGGATTCAGCCATCTTTTACTGAAAAACTGGTAAGATCCATGCCACGGCGGTTACAAGCTGTCATAGATACTGAAGGAGGTGCCACGCGTTACTGAAATTTTATTTGTAACTGTTCTTGTTTTGTGTTTTAGTCGTAACTCGAATTTACTTTAAGTGTGTTAAAATGAAGTGCCTTTTTTTATTTTGTTGTTTTTTTTTTTTAATTTTCATATTTTTGTGAATGGTTTTTAGCAATTGAAATATGTCAATTCGAACTGCATTTAAGTTTTATTAATTAACTACTTTTTGTAAGGCGAAAAAGATAAAAATATGTTTAAGCTGTGAGTGTATGCTCAATTTTGTGAGGTACTGTACAACTAAGAAGTCCACAGAGGACTTTCTCCAAAGACATTTTCCCACTTTTAGCCAACTGTGCGCCGTACTCCAAGCAATAGCGTCTCGAATGTTGGCCTCGAGCTCATTCAAGGTAGTTTGTTCTTGTAGACTAAGAACATGACGCTGCCATAGAGACAATAATCGAGTGGTAGAGTCAAGTCGCTTGATTGCCATGGCCAACTGATGAACGCTCGCTGTGAAATGACTCACAGTCGCCAAATTTCTCCTTCGCAATTTCGAGCGTTGCGTTGCTTGTATGGTATGTAGCGTGGTTTTCTTGGAATCGCAGCCCGGATAGCCCCGAGCTCTAGCCACAGCAGAAGTTGATTAACTTCGCAGTATACCTGAGACCTGAGATCTCATTTCGAAAAAAATAATGTTCCATGATGCCATCATACCATAAAACGCACAAACAGCCAATCCTTGTGAGTGTGCTGATGCTTGGTCTAATACTTGTGTAATGTCTTCGCCCCAATAACCACACTTTTATTTGCTGACTTAATCGCTGAGCCAAAAATGAGTGGCGCCCTCGTTTGCTCTCGTACACTTCATTTTAAGAATTCCGTTCGAAATTTGTACCGATTGTTGGAAGCCATATGTTCTTTTACACATCCGGTCCTAGTCAAGGACAGAAGTAAGCGCGACGCTGTCGTTTACATAAAAGTCCACTTGTTGGATAACGTCGACTCTACATTATTAATAATATAATAATATGGGTGGCGCTATAGTCCGAGGCGGACCTGGGTCTAGCTTCTCAGCAACCACTCGTGTAGTGCGTGCTATTGTTCTTGCACGAGTGGAAGGGACCTACAGTTTAATGCCGACTCCGAACGGCGAATTTGAGAAGCTTTTTCTAGACAGGAATACTCTTTTGAGCATTGTCAGTGACTCGAAAGAGGTGGAGCCGTGAATTATCAAAGGTGGTAAGGTAAATTCGGGTATCGAACCTGGCACCCTCTGCGTAGGAGTCGACGCACTTACCCACTACGCCACGGCGACCCCACGACTCTACATTATTACGAGTTAAAAATCGATATGGTTCATATCAGGAAGGCAGCTTCTCTTTTTCAAAATTTTCTCCGTCCGAGAATATGCCTCTTACTCTATGGCGGGGATAAAACCACGTTCAAAGCAGGAAACTCTTGTTTTGAAAATACGCTTTGCTTGTTTTCCCAAGTTGAGCAATGCCATAGGCTGACGATTCCCATACACTGCTTGTCAGTTGGTTGTGAGATAAGGCTTACTGCTACATGCCGGGCAGTCCTTCAGGTCCAGCCGAAGCCAATTCTGACCGCACTAGTTCGTCTCCTTTGTCGAAATATGTTGGTTTGTTGAGTGAATTAAATCGGATGGAGGTGAAATGTGTCAGAGAAAAGCTGCCACAAAAACCACTTCGATGCGGCTCTCAGACGCCATTTGGAGTAACAAATACCATCATTCACCGTCACTTATCCTATCCAACATGAATTCCTACTGACATCTTAAGAACGCACACGGCCGCCCCTTCGAAATGGTTTGGTCACAGTAAAATGTCCAACAAGGATTTAGCATGTCCTCTCCAATCAAACACAAGTTATCCAAATGTATTCACTTAACTACATCGGCAGACACATCCGACACGTGTCACAGAATTTGCATCAATAGCGATTCTACAGATGTAAGCTGTTGTCACTGGGATAGGGGTTGTTTGGTTGGAGGCTGTTTAGCTGCTATCCTTCCCAACATGCATATCTACACGTCCCTTTGAGTCCTCATTTTCTCCTCAAATTTCACAATGAAACGACAATTCGACAATGGATAAATATTTGCCAACGTTTAGAATGAACTTATAAAGTACCGGATCGATTTCATGGTTGTGTGTTTGCAATCGGGTTCCATGGCATCATAGCTCTGCCTCGCGTTCGATTAAAGTTCAAAGTTCATGTACACACTGTTCAGGCGATTGGGAAGTGATGGGTCCGCAGATGCCACTGGAATGCCTCTCATATGCATACGTTTGCTGATGGGAATGCCTATCTTATGAGTATCTCGCTCTGTTTCCCTTTAACTCGATGAATGTGGGGAAGGAGAGCATCGCTTTCAGTTTCCTAGGATGCCGCTGCCTAGGATTTTTTCGCATTTTTTTCCTGCCGTGGGTGAAATAAACCGATGAACTTTGTCTCTTTAAAGGCTTTAATGTGATTTGGAATGGAGGCATCCGTTTTCATTAGCGACTCATAAAATGAACGATGGGCGCCTGATTGATGATGGTAAATGAACAAACGAGCAGAGAGGTGATTAGGCGGCTCATATTAGAGGATTTTAGCTGACAAAACGTTTCTGTAGATGTTGTGCCACAAAAATGTCATAATTGTTAAAAGAAAACATCGCCATGATATATACACGGCAAGCAAAATGATTTTTTTTTAAATTGAGGTTGTGTTTAAGAACTCATCATAAAGTTCAGGAACAAACCAATCGGAGAAGTATAAATATAGGCGCAGTCGCCCAAACAGATAGTGTTCAGTATAAGCCTCGAAAGTGATCGCCTAAAAGGCAACAATGCTTTTTTTAATAAAGATATTGTAACAATAGGCAGTAAAAGTGGTGAATAAAAAATGTAATGAAAGCTGTGTTTTTTTGCAAGCGTATATACGCCTAATTTTGAAATGCACAAAAAAACGATCATCGGCGCTTAATGATTCATCATAAAATCTTGACAGCACCGACGGCATTTATGACATTTGCTAAGCAGTCAGTCGTGGAATGTGATGGTTGATCTTTGATGGTCACAATCTTCGTTTTGTGACTGTGCAGCGTGACCATCACTTTAAAAGCAAAACACTTAATTATTATAAAATAGAAACAATTTTAATCAAATGAAAAGAAACTTTTACAGAATGTATAGCAGTGACACTCTGGGTACACCAAAAATTGCATACTTATGGATGCCAAAATAATAGAAAATGATCTAATACATCAACCACACCTGCAGGTGTAAGCCACATACAGCAACCTAAACAATGAATGAATAAATTCAGGAATGAACACACAGAAATTAATGATTGGAAGCATTGTTTTTATCCGCGCTTATTCCTTAAGCGACGATAGATATGATGAGTAACTTAAGCGGATATAGGACTCGTTGTTAGTGTATTTTACATGCAAAGTGAAATTTAGGCGTATATACGCTTGCAAAAAAACGTAGCTGAAGCTTTTGGAAAAAATTTGAAATTAAGTTTGGGTAGAGTGAACAGTTAAAGTGGTGTGTTTTATTTCGTTCAACTCTTGATCGAAACCTTTAGCGCAGGTTATTCAGATTACTCAAATTGATTTGTGAATAATGTAACATTGCTTTTATTTAACCCCCATTCACATCCTCTAATCGACTGTCGCTGATTCTTTGGGTTCATTTCCTATCCAAGGATAGATCTCACGTTATCCTGCTTAAAATGGAGACTATTTTTATTTCAAAGATCTTTTCTATGACAGTCATGGCGTTGTGAGTTTGTGTATCGACTCGTGCGCACTGGAACCTATAATGATGCGTATGTTGTCGTCTGACGCCCCTAATTTTGTACCAATTTCATAGGTGTTTTTTTTTTAATGTCCATTATTTTGGTATAAATAGGATAGGCAATAATGAAAATAGTCTCTTTAGTGGCTGAGCATCCGACGCACATTTTAGAGAAAACACAGTTCTACCGAATTGTACAGACTAGGGCAGGATTTAACATGAAGTTCACTTATAAAACTGTGATGACCTGCAGCGACAAGTGCAGAAAGCCCCGACAACCCACGCTCAGAGTGCGTGTTCGATTAAGTGCAGTTAAAGTCAGTTGAGAATGAGTAGACCAGCTGGACACAAGTGTTTACAAGTGCTCTTTAATAAACGGATTAATCGATTGACAGAAACCAATTGTCAACTGAGAGGTCAACTGAAACTAACAAATGCGTTAAAACTAAATTCCTTCATTGCAATACTTTAATGAATGTTTTTTTTTGGCGAAATAACAGATCTTTTGCAATCGTCTTACATATGGTGTTGTTAACAATTTCCAATCAATATTAGGTAGAGTCAAGGCATTGACTTTTTAACTTTTGTCCAATTAGCTTGTACTAGACGAAACAGTGTGAGTTGTCCAGCCGAACTGTCATTCAAGACTGTAAATGTTTAGACATATGACATTTTGCAAATTTGAACGTTTAACGGCCGTAGGACGCTTTAGGTATGTAGGTAGGTAGGTAGTGGGTGCTAGTGAATTCGCGAACACACTTAGGGTCATTTTAATTAAAATTTCCACTTGGATGTTTTTGAAAATTCACACACACAATGTTATTTTCTACTTTGAATTTACAGTGTGTGCTGTTCGTGTGCGCTGTGAGAAAGATAATTGAGAGGAAACATTTTCAGCAGAGATATTGATTGGGTATCTCTATCCTCCATTGTCTCTGGTTTTCAGTTGTTGCCGGCTATGTTATGGAGACCAGAACAAGCGACTGTGCACATTTGGAAAGCTCACACTAATAATGTCATGTGCAAAATATTGTAATACGATTGGTCAGTGTATTATTGCTCGTAATTCACGTGGTCTGTTAACAAATGGAAAATAATCCACCAAATACTTCATTATTTCAAATCAAATCGAAGGGGCCAGTATCGACTCTCGTTTCACGGCAATGAATTCTGTATTAGTTCGATCACCATTATTTTTGTCCGCTTTGAGAAACGAAAACGATAAATGAAATCACAATCATTCATCTTATAGGCAGGCAGGCAACCACGATAATGGCTGAAGAGAGACAGAGCAAAATCCCTGTCTTCCTCCCTTAACTTCTGCTATTTCCGTAAGTTGAAGAAATGAGGAGTTGATAAACTCACGAGTTGTATATTCAAAGTTGAAACCATTCAATTTGATGAATGAAAGGAAATCCAGAATTTGAAGAGAAAAATCCCAAAGTTGTGTTTTACTCTTGGTGAACCAAACAATGCTTGGATCAAGTTGGTCCATTGTGATACCAACAGTCAGACGACTGTAACTGATTTACCACTTCAGTGAGTCCCGTTGATTTGATCCCAACGCTAAACCAGATAAAAGAGTATTAACTTTGCTTTCATTGTGATTCGAACCAGGGATCCCACAAACAAAGGGCAGGCAGTTAACTAGCTGCGCCATTATCAACTCCTCATTTTCAACTCAACATTTTCTCAACATACGGAAATAGCAGAAGTTAAGGGATGAACTCGGGGAATTTGCTCTCTCTCTCTCTCTCTCTCTCTCTCCTTCCATTTGCGTAGTTTCCTGCTCATGTGTGTATGGGATCATTGTGTGTGTCATGTATCGTTTTCGTCTCTAAAAGCGGACAGAAATTATGGCGCTCGAACTAATACAGGATTCATTGCCGTGAAGCGAGAGAAGATACTACGGCCCTAACGATTTGAATTGTAAAAAGTCAGGGAGAGTCGACGCGATCTCGGACATTGTGTTAA
The DNA here is from genome assembly GCA_964034865.1 of Eristalis intricaria. Taxonomy (NCBI): domain Eukaryota; kingdom Metazoa; phylum Arthropoda; class Insecta; order Diptera; family Syrphidae; genus Eristalis; species Eristalis intricaria. Next base: position 129,154,205 of record OZ035873.1, read on the forward strand.
GACACCTCCCCATAGATGTGGTTAATATGTACACCATCCTATATAACAATGCTCTGAATAATGCAGCTTATCTGGAACATTGGAAAACTGCGATTGAACAACCCATATCCAAGAGAGGAAAAGATTCTTCGAATCTTTGTAACCTCCGGTCAATTAGTCTCTATTCGAACATCAGTAAGGTATTCGAGAAGGTGATCAATAGAGCCTTGATCAACTGGACTGAGGACAAACATATTATTCCGGATAACCAATTCGGTTTCAAAGCGGGGCATGACACTATTCAGCCGCGTCGAAACTGGTGTCGGATATCCAATGGAACAAGAGCCAGAAACAATGTACGGGTGCCTGCTTGATCGACCTGGAGAAGTCCTTCGACACTGTATGGTTAGAAGGTCTTTTCTACAAGCTTAATCGACTAGGCATTATCAAACCACTGCTGTACCTACTGTGTAACATGCTTACCGGTAGACGGTTCGTCGTCAAAAATGGCAACGTGACCTCGACAGGTATATTCCAAGTTAAAAATGGTCTCCAACAGGGTGCCGTTAATTCGCCGATTCTGTTCAACATTTACTTGAGCGATCTGATAAGTTCTCTTCCTCACGTTATTGCGTATGCCGATGACTTAATCGTGTACAGATCAGGCAAAAAGATCGAGGAAATGACTACTCTCACGCAGGGTGACTTCGATTCATTCATGAGAAGTTGCGACGACTGGAAGTTGAGTATCAACTTCCGGAAGTCGGAAACCATTCTGTTCAGGACGCCGTTGTTTAAGGCCTCGGCGGATACGAAAATGAATTGGCGAAAGTTCTCAATCGTTGGACGACACGGGCAACCCCTGGCGCAAAAGACTGTAGTCAGGTACCTCGGGATCTGGCTAGACCAGTATCTATATTTTAATAAACATGTAGATGCTGCTCTGGCCAGGGCCCGAGGCGCGTTTGCCCTTACAAAGAGACTGTTTTACAACAGCCAACTCGATGCGAGGGTGAAGGTCATCTGCTACATGACCCTCATCCGGTCAATGCTCACCTAGAATGAATGGTTGTCCCGTGTGGTTCAACGTGAGTGCAAGCTTAATGGAAAAGATTCGGTTGTTCGAGAGGGCTTGTCTTAGGGCTTACCTTCGCCTTTATCGAACTCCAGAGTCCCAGTACATAAAATTCTATTCCAATGAGGTTTTATACAACAGGGCAAACCTGATAAGAGTGGACAATTTCCTGTTGAAGTTGATTCGAGGTCACACTGTTAGAGCGATGAACTCGGTCAATAACTTGATCTCGGGGGCTTAATACCCCAATTCACAATTCCACGAAAGGGTACGGCACAACGGCTTCGTCCCCCCAGAAGCCTTTCTCCATTTAGAAAAGAACGGACTGTTACAGTAATTAAGTTTTTTGTTTAAATTTTTTCTTAATATTAAGTTGTACAGATAAAGCAGTTATTCTTTAAATGCATGGCTTTTTAGTTTAAGTCGAAAGTCATATGATAAGATTAAGTTTAGCTTAGAGTGCCCGCCGAGGGCCAGTAAGTTATATGTATAGTAGTACTGCTCGTCCAACTAATTTTAAACATTTTTGTCTAGTATGTAAGTTAGTTATGAATTTGAAAGAAAAATGAATAAAAAAAAAAAACGATTTGAATTGAATTAACAAAGCATTTGATAGACGCTTATTCATTTGTTAACAGACCATGTAAATTACGGCCAATAATATCGTCAAAATTATTCAATAGGCGAATGCAGACCTTATTAATGTAAGCATTATAAATGTGCATAGTCGCTTTCGTCCGCTGAAAACGTTCGTTCTCGTTCTCCCCTTAAAATTTTTGACAACTGTTTTTTATAAGGTGTTCATAAACCAAATTGCCCAATCAGAGGGTGGCATTTGCGTTATTTCAAAAATTCGTTATTTAAAATTCGTCGATGGACTAGCAATCAGCTGTGAAGTCGGCCATCACTGTGATACTTCATTTCTGATTTTAAATTTCAGACTGTCAGTTGAAATAGTGAACAAAATAAATTTTCAGCTCGCCGATGAAATAACGAGTTGAGACCAATCTTTTTTCCGAGAAGTTGAGCATTTGTGAGCAAAAGGACCCTTCAGTCAAGGCAGACCCACAATCAAATTCAAGCAGATCTATCGATTTCACGATGCACATTTTTCCGCAATATTTTCTTTAGCAATGAAGCTCATTATTCACACGGAGATAACGGTAACAAACAAAATCGACGCATGTGGGAAAGGAAATAAAAATCCACATATTACGGATGAAGCAAACATTCGCATCAACAAAATTTCGATATGTATTGTAATTTGGTGAGTAGTATATTGAAAAAGAGAAATTACGAAACCGTCATCCACCGCCAATCCTTATCCTATAGTGACGAGAAAAACGAAATTTTGTTGGCCTCCTTTAATGTGAAGGACATGAGGTTTGCACAAGGCGATGACACACCTCACACAACACCAGCCGACTTTAAATTGAATCACCCTGTGGCACCAGCTCCCATGCGAATAAATTACCTCAGTCTTCACTAGTCTACCTTAGTCTCACAAATTGAAGCAACCAAACAATCTTTCCATGTCTGAGCTACTCTGCATTCGTTTTTAAATTAAGTTTAGTCATCACTCAGGCAAAAAGTGTGTCCTGCTGCACGCCTCGAGAATATTAATTCATTTCGCCTTAAGTGTATTGCGTGAGTGTTCATCTTTCGCTGACGAGCCTACAAAATCTCAATCAAACTTGATACATTTTATGTTAACTGGTTTTAAATCCTGAAGAAAGCGGCGGCTCTCTGCTGCCCTTGTAAAGAATTTGGCGGCTGTTCCTTTAGGCACAATGCAAATTGCCCGACGAAACCACGTTCATGTTTGACGACCTTTTCAATTTCCATAATTCAATTCGTGACATAATGTTGACCAGATTGATCAGATAGTGGGTCTCCTTGAGACTGAATGTTTCCACCTGTCACTTCGACAGGGGCCGTCAAATCATTTGGTTGTAATTAAATCCTCCTGTTTCTTTAATGCAAATGATGCGCAATCCCTGAACCTTGTCTACGGCAGGCACTACTGAATATCATAATCCATCATGGGGCTGGGGTACTTAATGACGTCGATCGGAGGGAATCTAATTTCCGGAAGAGAATAACAATTTAAGTTTGATAATTGGCAGTGGTAAGCAGAGGGTAGAGGTATGCCTGCCAGGCAAACGACTATAAAAGGAGAAGAAATTGAATTTTTCAGGAGTGCTGCCCGTTCTGCGGTCGGAAATTGTATAATCTGCCGAAGGACGAAGTTCGACGTGCTCAGCTGGTCTTCAGAAACAGGTGATAGTAATTTATTATTGGTTTCAAGTTGGTTTTTGAAGATGAAGGAAACTGAGGCAGAGTATACCACCTTTTGATGCATAACAGCGGGCAGCTGGCCAGGAATGGGGAATTGGGGTCACAAGGTTGACAGTAAGGCAATCGGTAGTTTAAAGTGGAAATTTATGGCCGTCAGGGGGCAATAATTAAGCGAATAATGTTATACAATACACGTGTATGAAATGTGACGACGGACCTGTTTGAAGCACACAACGGGCCAACATTACATGCTTATATTCGAGTTTGTTTTTTAATTGTGTTGTATGCATTACTTTCCTAAATAAGGAAGAATAAGGATAAAAACAAATTAAATGAGGACTGACATTCTACGAAGTAAGACAGATACAAACCCTGTATGAAGTAAATAAGAAACGGTTCAACATAAGTGGCCATTATTTTGCATCCGCTTGTGATTAATGTTTTAGGGGCCACTGAGGGCAGACAGATTTTAGGAATAATTTAAATTGTAGATCGAATTACAGAAAATATCCTATTTTCGCAAACAGCCTGGAATGTCCTTGTGATCATGACTTGCATATGTCAGCAGAACAGTGTAGTGGGTTAACTTCTACGTAATGAGTGCCAGGTTCGATCCCCGAATTTTACCAACTCTTATAATTCAAGCATCCACATCTGCCGAGGCACTGACAATGGTCAGAGTCTACAAAAATCTTCCTAAACTCTCGGTTCGGATTCTTCTTGAAAGTGATAGAATAATAGGCCCAGGTCCACCTCAGACTACTGTGCCAACCATATTATATATTATATGGCATGGCACCGTGCTTACGATTTTCTTCTTGAAGTTACCAAAATATTCACATGTGTGGCCCTGACAGTCGTAAAAGCGAATTTTTGAATTTAATTGGACAATCCCACATTTTAAACCACTTTTTTACTACTTCAATCTTTCTCCCCCATCATGAAAAATTGGCCGCGTAATACCTCACTCTATGAAAATCAATGAAAAGCCTAAGGTGACTGCACCGTGTATGGAATGGACACACGCGAGCTCCGGCCGGGGTATATAACGCGTCCCCAGGTGGAGATGAAACTTAACCATTTTGGCGGGCGAGCTGAAGACAGCTAACAAGAGATAGTGCTACCTCGAGACACTTCTAGGGTGATGGTGGAATTGGGCTAGCACTGACCGTAGCGCCACGTCAAGAACAAGAGGAAGATGAAATCCAATCCGACCTCTGCTGTGGACTTAAGACCCATTAGCATTCTTCGATGTTTATCAAAAGTTTTTGAGAAATAAATGGCTACACAGCTTGTTAATCAGATGTCTCCTATTAACTGTCGGTTTGAAGCTCAATCCGGTCGTAGAGCTAAGTACCGTATTTCGACAGATATAAGACAGGATTTTCAGGGTAGTTAAAATATCTTTGTCGTTCGTTTGCTGACAGTGCAGTTATATTAATTTCAAGTTTTTGGTCCGATGAATTTCAGAAGGTTACTAACTTTGGGCCCTTTTCAGAACTGTTACTAGTTAAGCAGGAAGCCCCTCAGAGTTCAGTACGTGCACCAATTCAATTTTGTTCTCATTGTTTTTTAATGACTTACCATAATTTGTTAATTAATTTTTATTAATCAACTAGATTTCGTACCCGGCTTTGTTTCTTCAACCGGTACTTAACCTGCTTTATTACCGCACTTATTAATTTAAAACAATAATAAGCCAACTCGAACCAGAACTCAGAGAAGAATTTGAATGATCTTTTGTCATTGATGCCTATCCCAAGCTCTCATTCACATCCCCACTCAAAATGAGTACAATTCGTTGACTGTGTGCATTTATGTTGAAGTTTGAATTATCAATGTGTGCTGCAGCCTATCTTGTAACACATTATGTAGCTCTGAAATTTTATCTAAATCGGCTAATCCGTTCAGAAGTTCAATATTCACAATTTCCGTAAAATTGAATGATTTGTGTGTAGCTGTGTATGAGTTAAAGACGAATTGTTGAACCGAAAGAACTAAAAAAAGACGACCGACTTCTGGGTAGTTTCAAATGTGACTAAACTTTATTATTACATATAAGTAGTACATGTAATTTCCAGTGAGAAACAGTGTTGCCAAGCTGAGTTAATCAAAGAACATTTCAATTTAACCAAAATACTAATTCAATATTTCTAACACGAATATTGAACGCCACACACGAGCATACGGCCCATTTCTTCTTCATTTGGCGCTACAGTCCGGGGTGGACCTGGGCCTCAACCAACATACGGCCCATTTATAAACATTTAAATCAGGCAAATCAGCAAAACGACTAGTGACCAATAGCCCAGCAGCCATAAGTCGATAGCCAATAACAAACAATTTGACGAACGACATCCGCCAGCATCAGATGATCCACTTTATCGGAACCAACCGAGAAATCACCGATGCAGCCTAAACCAATAAAAAAGCCGCTTACCATTAAGTCCAATGTATTCTCTAGATTTTGTTAAATTTTAGAGTTCAATAAAAGAAGAGGCTTCTCCTAGAGAAAAAAAAAATATTTTTTTTAATAAAAAAACTTATTGAGTTTTAACTTATATGTATGACAAAGTAAGAAAAGAGCGAAAATGTTTATTGTTTCCTTTTCGTTTGGTGACTCAGGTAATGGTTCGTATATGTTCGATTGAGACGTAGAAAAAAAATGAATGGTTGCACCAAAGCGAAATATGAAAAATGTGTCTGTATATATGGAAGTTACAACACACTGGGGGATGGTTGATATCCATAACTACGCAACTTGAAATGGTTTTATATGGATTGATGCAACCACCCTTATTTTGAGAATTTTATTCTCGCTTAAAAAGTGCTCGTAACTTCCGAACCGTATGTCGTATCGACTTAAGGAGCCTCTGTCGGTCAGACACACAGACTTTCTGCTTTATAGTTAAGATTCATTATAGAGTAACATTCTAGGCAAAAATGCTTAAAACTTGCTGGACGGACAATGATACTATTTTTAACTCGGCTTACATAAGATTAATTTAAATGGACAGCTTACAGAAATTGCATGCAAAAATTTGAAAATATTTATGTTTTTTCTTACTTTTTTATATCTTTTTTTTTATTTATAGCTTTCAAACTTACAAACTACTCTAATATATTTTTACCACTGATCTCAATGGTTCAACAAGGGGGTTCCCTCGGTCCCCATCCACCAGAATTTTCTCCGTTGCATAGCAGTTGAGTCGCCCATCCATAGTTGATCTGGCGATGTGGAAGAGGATCGGTACCAGATTTATGTTTTGTACCACGCCGTTCGTATCAAAATGGAAAGAAGGAATGCGTCTGGGGGGACGAAGCCGTTATGATGTACCCTTTCGTGGATAGTGGATTGGGAAAGTAAGCCCCCGAGATCAGGTTACTGACGAGTTCATAGCTCTGGCATTATGACCTCGAATCAACTTCACCAGGAAATTGTCCTCTCTTATCAGGCTCGCCGTGTTGTAAAAGACCTCATTGGAATAGAAATTTCTGTACTGGGACTCTGATGTTCCGTAAGGTGGAAGGCAGTCCCTAAAACAAGCCCTCTCGAAAAATCGAATCTTTTCCATAAAGCTCTGTAATGACTCACCGTCGATATGTGAACATTTCATTCCACAGTCAACTTGCCCCAATTGTAAGCAGTCAAGCTAATTATTGATGTAACTGAACTTATAAATGGTACGAAATATAATTTGGTCTGTATTTGCAATTGCTCTATTGTAAGGAAGACATGCCTCATAACTTTATGAGACATCCTGTATCATGGCGCTACAGTCCGGGATGGATCTGGGACTGGATAAGTTTAGCAAGTGTGATCTCTGGCTAACTTTTCTATGTCTTTAGTGCTTAGGAGACTTATTCCTTTGTAGTTGGCACAGTTAAGGAGGGCCTCCTTTATTTATTGATTGGCTAAACAATTCTGAGAGTCCATCCATCGGGCATATTCTCCTCCGACAAGATATTACAGATGAGTTTATGGACGCAAAGTACTAAATCATTGGCAGCTGCTTTAAAAAGTTCTGCAGGAAGTCCATCAGCACCAGCAGCTTTACTGGGGTTTATAAAAAAAAATGCCGCAAAAAATCAATTGCTGCCTTGGGTCAGATTAAACCTGTGCTAACCAGCGGTGTTAGCAACAACTCTCAGTGGAGAATCTCTTGCCAATTGCGTCTAAACTAAGAAAGTAAAACTGCTGGATAAGTATAAAACTAAGTTGTAGTGGAAATATATTTCATTTGAAGGGAAGTGTTTTTACTGGGTAAAAATCCCCTTCGCTATGTGGGAACAGTCCCCATAGTGGCTTTTAAAAAGTCGTTCGCAAAAAAAAAGAAAATTAAAAAAAATTCTTTTTTTATACATACGTTGGCGTATGAAAAAAGTTTCTTTTATCAGTTTCTTTCTTATAAGCGGTTTTCTTACATACGTTCTTTTTTGCACGACGATATTGTGCGGCGTATTAGTTTGCATTTCTCATAAGCTATTCTTTCTTATACACGACTGTCTTATAACCGATACGTACTGTATATTTCTTTGAACTCTCGGACACTCCATAACAGACGTTGTATTTCATAACTAGTGGGATTGCTTACTCTTACTAAGAAAGACATGGAAAAAAAATAATTCTGTTCATTTAATTGCATTTTTAAAAAGAAAATAGTAATTGACCCACCCCGTAAAGCGCTTGCAGTTGCATGTAATCAATACCTGCAATAGGCCAAGAATTTCCCTTTCCGTTTTAAGCGCTGCAGTTGAATTGCAGGTGTTCCACCTCAAAGTTAGAAGATTGAATGCATTCATTTAAACAACACACATACCTCCCTACCTTGTGAGGGATGTCCGCACCGCCAACAAATCAACTAAGTCTATACCAAGTGCTGTCACTTGCATAATTGATGGTGTCGGGGGATTAGGTTTAATCCGAATTTCAGATACATTGGCCGTGGTCATCGGGGATAAAAGTTAATTAATCTGTCGAAACATGTGCAATAAGGTGTCGTCTGGTGGATTCTAAGCTGAATCCAATCAGTCGTCGGAAGTTTTCGCCTCATTCCTTTGTCCCCAGAGCGCCTCTTTCAGACAGTGCCGGTTCGTCTGCGTGTCACAAATCAACTTCTTTCAGAGACTGACAGTCTGCCACTGCAAGGACACAACTCAACGGATCTAAATGTGTAATCAGGAGATTGGTACTTTCGTGCAAGCTGGTGTCGTTTGCATACAAAATACACTTCACACTTTTTTTTTGGGAAAAAAGGTTTGAGAGAATTACACTCTTGGGATCATGGCATTCCCTGGAAAAGTACACACATGCGTCCAGCTACGTTTGCTCTTAGTGCAAGGTGTGCGTGGCGTGTGTAGAAGATGAATTTCCATCTAAGTTGCATGTCACGAGGGGAATACTGAGCAACAGTGTCCATATAAAGTGATTTCTTGGAAATCACTGCAATAATCTGTGACAAAACTTAGTTCCATGCAAGCGAACTTTGTTCATATTTCGATTCTTTCAAATGAATTTTATTTGTGAGATACTCCCATCCACAGGAGGGAATAGTTTCTAGTTCAAACTTCCATGTTTCGCCGAATGTGCATGTTCCATATAATCAAGGCTTGAGCATACGACTCCGAGTGATGCCCGATGCTGGATAGGGACGGAGAATCCTGTGCTTCCGTACCGGCGTTTAATTGAGTTCCATTCGAGGTTGTTGCATGGAACTTATTGTTTACTTATTTTTCAGTTGAATCCATGGATCCCTGGTACTGATCTGAATTTAAATGAGACCCACGTTCACGTGAGCAATGAAAGGCATGTCTTCTTGTTGACCAGATGCTAACAATTTGAAGTATCTGTGATCAATACATAGTAATGAATTCATTGGAACTAACTATGATATCAACGGTACGAGTACTAGGTAATTTAATTAAAGCTCAATTATTAATGGCATCTTTGGAGAGTCTGCATCCAATTGGGAATGTACAACTATGCTGATGTGTTTGCATGAAAACAAGTGTTGGTTGGTTGTTTGGTTTATGTGGCTACCCGATTTGGCTTAATCTGAGTACAAGTAGAGCAATTGTGCCCCATTTTGATACCACACGTCGTAGAACGGGGTTGTTTTGGATTGGCGAAATATTTGGATGGGATGGATGCATAGTGATCGTAATACTTTGATTAGCGATCTCAGAGAGGACATTAAGTAAAGGCTGTACTGGTGGTGGTTCTCTTGTAGGGGCACGGTGGCGTATACGTAATATTTTCCAACGGGTCGGCTAGACAGTTTTAAAGGCTGTCTTGAATAGCCACGGTGGCGTATATGTAACATTTTGCATGGCCAAGCTGGCGTATACGTAACATTTTTCATTTGGTCCAGGAGGTAGTTTGCACGGCTGTCTTGCATGGCCGTGGTGGCGGATGCGTAACATTTTGCAACGGGTCCAGGAGGCAGTCTTTAGAGTTGGCTCGCATGGCCACGGTGGCGTATATTAACATTTTGCTTGGCCAAGCTGGCGTATACGTAACATTTTTCATTTGGTCCAGGAGGTAGTTTGCACGGCTGTCTTGCATGGCCACGGTGGCGGATGCTTAACATTTTGCAACTGGTCGAGGAGGCAGTCTTTAGAGTTGGCTCGCATCGCCACGGTGGCGTATATGTAACATTTTTCATTTGGTCCAGGAGGTAGTTTGCACGGCTGTCTTACATGGCCACGGTGGCGGATGCGTAACATTTTGCAACTGGTCGAGGAGGCAGTCTTTGGAGTTGGCTCGCATGGCCACGGTGGCGTATATGTAACATTTTGCATGGCCAAGCTGACGTATACGTAACATTTTTCATTTGGTCCAGGAGGTAGTTTGCACGGCTGTCTTGCATGGCCACGGTGGCGGATGCGTAACATTTTGCAACTGGTCGAGGAGGCAGTCTTTAGAGTTGGCTCGCATGGCCACGGTGGCGTATATGTAACATTTTGCATGGCCAAGCTGGCGTATACGTAACATTTTTCATTTGGTCCAGGAGGTAGTTTGCACGGCTGTCTTGCATGGCCGTGGTGGCGGATGCGTAACATTTTGCAACGGGTCCAGGAGGCAGTCTTTAGAGTTGGCTCGCATGGCCAAGCTGGCGTATACGTAACATTTTTCATTTGGTCCAGGAGGTAGTTTGCACGGCTGTCTTGCATGGCCGTGGTGGCGGATGCGTAACATTTTGCAACGGGTCCAGGAGGCAGTCTTTAGAGTTGGCTCGCATGGCCACGGTGGCGTATATTAACATTTTGCTTGGCCAAGCTGGCGTATACGTAACATTTTTCATTTGGTCCAGGAGGTAGTTTGCACGGCTGTCTTGCATGGCCACGGTGGCGGATGCGTAACATTTTGCAACTGGTCGAGGAGGCAGTCTTTAGAGTTGGCTCGCATCGCCACGGTGGCGTATATGTAACATTTTTCATTTGGTCCAGGAGGTAGTTTGCACGGCTGTCTTACATGGCCACGGTGGCGGATGCGTAACATTTTGCAACTGGTCGAGGAGGCAGTCTTTAGAGTTGGCTCGCGTGGCCACGGTGGCGTATATGTAACATTTTGCATGGCCAAGCTGACGTATACGTAACATTTTTCATTTGGTCCAGGAGGTAGTTTGCACGGCTGTCTTGCATGGCCACGGTGGCGGATGCGTAACATTTTGCAACTGGTCGAGGAGGCAGTCTTTAGAGTTGGCTCGCATGGCCACGGTGGCGTATATGTAACATTTTGCATGGCCAAGCTGGCGTATACGTAACATTTTTCATTTGGTCCAGGAGGTAGTTTGCACGGCTGTCTTGCATGGCCGTGGTGGCGGATGCGTAACATTTTGCAACGGGTTCAGGAGGCAGTCTTTAGAGTTGGCTCGCATGGCCACGGTGGCGTATATGTAACATTTTTCATTTGGTCCAGGAGGTAGTTTGCACGGCTGTCTTACATGGCCACGGTGGCGGATGCGTAACATTTTGCAACTGGTCGAGGAGGCAGTCTTTAGAGTTGGCTCGCTTGGCCACGGTGGCGTATATGTAACATTTTGCATGGCCAAGCTGGCGTATACGTAACATTTTTCATTTGGTCCAGGAGGTAGTTTGCACGGCTGTCTTGTATGGCCACGGTGGCGTATACGTAACATTTTGCAACTGGTCGAGGAGGCAGTCTATATAGTTGTCTTGAATAGCCACTCTAGCTATTTCGGAACGATTTCTTTGGATGTTTTCATCAGCCCTTCCTTTCGTGTAGGAGGGCCAGGTTTTCATAGAGAATTTATACTTGGACGAACTAGTCAAAGACAGTCACATATGTATTTGAGGTGGTTAATTGGGGGGCCCACCATTTGAGTGGGGACGTTGCCGGAAGCCCCTTCCTTCATTCTATGTTGCTGTGACCATGACCGCAGAGGAGAGTGGTATTGCCTGCTACTGGCCTGTTTCAGTTCCTGCTTGCACTGTTGCACAAATTAAGAGGAATTGATTACTGAGGAGATGGCCCTTATGGCTGCCGCAGTCGCTCCGGTTGTACCGCAAGGGCAGGTAGGACTGAGAAGTTTATAAGCTTCTCTGATCGCTAGTACTTCAGCCTGGAAGACACTTGAGTGATGTGAGAGGCAGTAAGAATTGGAGATGTTAAAATCTGCCGGTAAGACCGCTGAGCCTACATCGTGGACTAGCCATCTGTGTAGGACAGAAATTGGTATTCCGAGCTAAGTGATTAGGTTTTTGGAGTTCGGCATTGTGCCGACTTGACGAAGTCTATGTAGTCCGTGGGAGCTGGAGATAGCTCCTCAGGCAGGAGTTGCAGAGCTCTGCTATAGCCTTACGGTCCAGCTGATCAACCTCCCGCTTCTCTGAGTCTGATGGCGCTGGAAGTGACTACATAATTTATGTAAAAGTCCAGTGGCAGGAGGTGTAGGAGCACGTTCAATGATTCGGTGGGTATGATCTAATCGCCCCGATTGTTTCGACTCCTACCGATCGCCGGACTTTATTATATTCTATATAATATGGGTGGCGCTACACGCCGTATGGGGTGAGGGCATAACTTCTCAGCAACCACTCGTGTTGTTCGTGCTATTGTTCTCTCACAAATGAAAGAACTTAATTGAGTTTGTTTGATTTGTATGTTTTGGTAGGTTCGTAGGTGAGAATGGGACGGACAACAGGTTTTTACATCCAAAGGATCATCTTGGGTATAAGACCCCACCTTCCGCCGAAAGTTTTACTGCAGGTGTAGAAAGCTGCACTAGCGTTTTTTACCCAGTCTTTTACTAGACTTTAGACTTATTACACAGTTGTGCTTGAGATCCAGGATGACGCCTAAGTACTCAGGGAAAACAAGTCTATGCGTCTCAATCTCTGAACCATGGATGTATAATATGCATGATATGTGCGTGTTTTGCACGGCGTTGTTGTTTCGATGGCGATTGTTGGCCATGAAAATGGGATGTAGGTGGAGGAAATACACAAGGTACCTCTGCCGGTTACATCAGTCTCCGTTCACTTCTTTTGCCTGAAGATTATCGTGAACTGCACTATCAATGGAATATCTGAATTCTCATCGATGTCTTCGTTATACTAATGCCTGGGTAACCACAATTCACTGGGATTTTCAAGATTGATATGCATAAGGGCACATGGGGCCTGTGCTTAGAACTCCCGGGATCACTGAGGCCCTGCTCGAAAGGACGGTACATTCGCTTCTAGAAAAAAATAAATAAATGGACATCAAAGGACGTCCGGCATATGTGAAACATCAATGTTAATATAAGCATTCATAATTTAAAAAAAACCTGTTGGGTCACCGTGGCGTAGTGTTTAAGTGCGTCGACTCCTACGCAGAGGGTGCCAGGTTCGATACCCGAATTGACCACCTTTGAAAATTCACGGCCCCACCTCTTTCGAGTCACTGACAATGCTCAAAGAGTATTCCTGTCTAGAAAAAACTTCTCAATTTCGCCGTTCGGAGTCGGCATTAAACTGTAGGTCCCTTCCACTAGTGAAAGAATAAATAGCACGCACAACACGGAAGCTAGGCCCAGGTCCACCTCGGACTGTCGCGCCACCCATATTATATATTATTATTATAATTTAAAAAATACCTGTAATGAAATATGGAACATAAGAATACCATTTTGCTGATATATAAAAAAAAATGTATTTATTGACACACTTTTTCATCTTAATGCTAGCGGATGATCAATATTTTCATTTTCGGGCGTGTAAATAAATATAATTTTTTTCGGAGACCTAACTCTGGAGCAAACAAAAAGTACTCGGTTTTCTAATTTGAGTACAAGGCCAAACCGTAGATGCCAAATGAGTCGAGAGTAGTGGTACGCCATTGGGATTGATCCTTCAGCTAAATTATACATTTACATTAGAAGGCCTCTTGTATGTTAATCGCAAGGTACAAAGACTTAATAAATGAGTCAAAAAAAGTACGTAAATAAATTCATTCAATTCAGTACATAATAAATTAACATTGATATTGGAAATTTGTATTGACAAGAGCTTTGACTGTAGAACAATCCATATGGAAGATACATTTTATTTAATTGCTTTAAAAATAAAATTGGTTAAACTACTTTTCTTATATGTATTGGGAATTTATTAAAAAACCTTAGTGCTGGTGCAGAATAAAATTTAGAGCAACGAGTCTTAATGTTTATTCCTAGTCTGTACATATTTGAGCATCTTATCTGTAATGTTACATCTGCTTCGCATGAAAAAAATCCTTAGAATCTTTAGCGTTTAAAGGAAGAACACCCAAAGATTCGAATAGTGGCCAACTATGTGCTTATAGATTTTAGTTGCAGATTATTCTTCTTATATATTTTTCTGGGTTGTGTATCATACTTTAGTCGCTCTGGTGTATGCACCCCCCAACTTGCAATGCAATATTGTAATTTATACTGGACAAGGCCACAGTAAAACATTAATACGATTTTTTGTGATCAGTGTTATTTTAAAAGATACATTTTACGAGTTACATAATTATGCAAAGCCGTAACTAGTAGTTCTATCCACAAACATTAAAAGAGTTATCCGGAAATTAAATGAAAGAATTTAATGGTTGGCTATGTGTATAACTCGAAGCGTTGAAAATCATGACGGAGAGCGAGTTACACAAATGCAAGTCGGCAGACTCGACGACCGAACATTTGTGTTGCTTCGCATCCCATAAGTAAGGTGACGCCTCTTTCCGGTGCCAATAATATCACATTGATAATTGAAGCCCAACGGAAGGTGAATGCGTTGACCTTACTATTTATTTTGATATCATATTTTAATTTGTATGAATAAAGTTCGGGCAGTCTTGACGGACCCACAGAACAGCGATCATCATGTGTTTTTCATTTAACTCACGTGATCTTTGGTCCTGCATGCCCCGAAGAATCTTCGACTCTGAGCCTGTGGGACAGAGAATATCCACGTACAATGAGGCGCACATCAGTCGAGAAGGAGCTCAGCCGGTTTGGTGTGCGAGACTGGAGATAGCTGGCAAAAGATCAAGCCGGCTGGAGAGGAATATTGGGTGAGGCCAATATCCACCTGGAGCATGAACTAGGGATTTTACACACAGATTGGGCAAACAGTGTCCTCTCTCTCGCGTGTTACATTTTTTCGATTTAAGATGATTGATCTACGGTTGTTAAATGGTCTGTCAAAACATCCTGTTTTTGGCAGGCTAAACGTTTGCCTGGTCGCCGTATATTTGATTCGCATCACTTCGATTCTTGAACACTCTACAACATAGATAGAGGGTGTCTCGAACATATAACATCCTACGACTCAATATTATCCTCCCAGCACACTCCACAGATGTGTCCACACAGTAGTGATTTGGGAACCACCTCCCGCAGGAAAAAATTTATTCAGATTCTTCTTGAAATTGAGATTCGTCTTGTCGTACACTTATGTTGTTGTTTCCTTTGACACGAAGTCATAAGCCTGCGTCATAATCCAAAATATAAGCTAGTTGTTTGCCTAGTTCCATCTGAATATGCGCAGCCGTTTAGATGATGGGCTTCCACAAACATATAAACATCACAAGCTCTTAATTTCCAATCAAATATTAGTGGGGTGCTCTGGTCAAACAGATACACTCTTGGGGTAGTGGCAGTGCATCTAAAGTGTTGATGCTTTGATATACAACTGGTGTCCCTAGTTAGTTGTTCTCCGTTTACGGAAACCGCTTGAATGGTCGTCGTCACTCAGTGACAACTAAAATCTCGAAGTATGTACTCCCGATTGGTGTAGTCAGTAAAATTGAATTACATATGTAGCTGTAAAACACAACATTAACAAAAACTTTCTAAATGTTCAACCTATGGTATCACAGTTCAATTGACAGCAAGGTTTGGTTAGGTTAATAGAGGACACTCCTCACTTTCTTTGTCAATGCCCCAGTCTAACTGCTTTGAGATGCAGATCACTGGGAGAGTACTTCCTCCAAGATCTAGATGAGCTTGCAGAAATTCCTTCAATGTATATATATCTATTTGCAGGTTCATCAGGACTTCCGGTTGGACGGAATGACCAACAATTACCTGCAGGACGACGAGTAGGAACAAGAGAGGATTCTTCCTACCTCAAAGTGGGTATCATAATCGGTACGACGGGACCTAAGTGTGGCGTGGTTTACTGCGCCTACTCACGAACCATACCATACCAAAGGTTTTGTTAGGTAGGGGGGCTGTAAGTGTATTCAACAGCCCACTTGGACCATGTTGGTGCATTGTTTACACATTTATCCGCAGTCAGACAACTATCACTGATTGACCATAGTACCTTTAATTTGACCCACAGATTCTTGAACACCGTAGGTGCCATCATCTCCCTTCCAATTCACTTCAATTTAAATTCCCCAACATGGATAGAGGGTGTCTCTCGATCCTGAATCCATATCATCCTACGGCAAATGGTGACTGGACCAGATTTCAAGACCAGATAAAAGCGCATTAACTTTGCTTTCACTAGGATTCGAACCGGGCACCCCATTAATCAGGTTCAGGCACTCAACCGTCTGCGCCATCCAGTCGTTAACTGACAGCAACATTTTTGATAAACTTTTGCCGTAAATGGTCCCTCACAAATCAATATGAAAGCTCTGTGTTTTGCATCCGGCGCTGCAGCATCTGTCGACCACCAGTTTGCAATCGTCACACGCAACAACTTATTCTAAAGTTTCAGAAAAGGAAACTTCAACTAATCCACGAATCCTCAAATTCATTACCATTCCATTATTCGCACACAGCATGCTTATGTAAATTCCATGACGACTTGTGCCGTGGGCTGCTCATATCATTTCCATTAGGAAAAGTTTTCAGCAAATTGAAATTATTGTCTGAATTCATTTTACTGGGCATAAAGGAGCGATTCAGACGATAAAACAACGAAGTAGTCCACATTCTCTGTCCCACATGCTCATTCACATATACGTCCTTTTTTTTTATTGAAATTTGAAAGGAATTTGTCAGATCCACGATGAGGAGGAAATTGTGTAGTCATTCAAAGGATTGATTCGGCAATTCGATTGAATTTTTGAAGGTTGTCAGATCGCATTGTTACGCAGTTTCTCGGAATCTACAAGAGCCAATGGCAGATGCTTACCTCAGTCTGTTGGTGGTCCTCGTCGTGGGGAGTCTCATCAAGTGCCGTGCATGGTCTCGCGCGAAGTCTTCATTGGAACGAGTTCCACAGTATGGAACGTAACTAACAACGAAGTGGAGACTTCTCGCGCATGCCAACTAAACTGAGTTGGCGAGAGAGTCGATTTTACGATATTAAAGACAAACGGAGTTAAACGATGCATTCTTGTACATTATCCGGTTGAATTGTGAAGCTCTTTAAGTGTGTCAACAGTACAATTGTCCTTCAAGCCCCTCTGCGTGTCGATGGAGGAACGTAAAGGCGTGACATTGCCCTGTCTTCGCCCCAAAGAAAGTTGCCTCATGTCAAATCCATGCTAGACACTAACAACCGCCAGACACCCGATGAATATTCACATGCATACGTAGTGAATCAGAAATAAATTAGGTACGCTAATCGTGACTAATTTTGGATTGACGCAGGGTCTTTTTAATTGGAAAAAAGTTTTCTTCTGATTTTTGACAGAAGTTTTTTTTATTGTTTTGTGTTAAGAAAATAAACTCTGGACAGGCAATCGAATAGAGGTCCAACTTGATACAGAAAACTTGCGTTTAACAAGGAATTTTGTCGCTGGATACTTTATCACTTAACCGGCTGGTGACCCATGCAGGGTCCGAGCCTGAGCAATAGCTGACTTCCACTGCGGTCCTAAGCACCCTGCTTCCAGTCATCAAGACCAAGCTGTCTTGCATCCGCGATTACTTAGTCTTTATACCGAGGATTCGGTCTTCCTCTCCTTCTCGAACCAGGAGGCTCGGATTCGAAGACCATCTTAGCTGGAGCATTGTTGTCCATGCGCGCGATGTGGCCGAGCCAGTGCAGTCGACGGATATTTGCCTTCCGGACTACATCCACATCCTGGTACAGCTCGTAGAGTTCGGGGTTGTGTCTTCTCATCCATTCGCCTTCCTCGCAGACGGGAGCATATATCCGACGTAGAATTTTTCTTTCGAAGGCACTAAGAATCAGCACCGCAGTTTTGCTTGTCGTCCAACTTTCGACTCCATATAGCAGGACTGGCAAAATTTTTGGTAGAGCATGACCTTAGTCCTTCGAGTCAGGCGTTTTGACGCCAGTTGTTTTGACAAACCGAAGTAACACCGGTTGCCAAAGGCGGTCCTACCTCGGATCTCCATAGTGATGTCATTTGTGGAGTTCACGTTTGCCCCGAGGGAGGCAAACTCATTTACTACCTCAAAATTGTAGCTATCGATTGTGATGTTGTGCCCTAGGTGGTGTACGGCGGATCGTTTCTTGCTCGACAGCATATATTTCGTCTTTTTTTATTGACCTTTAGAACATTTCGTTTCGCCTGTTCTTCAATCGCTGTGAAAGCTTCCACTACGGCACGTTGGGAACGCGAGACGAATTCTTGGACTGACTTGTAGAAGATAGTGCCTTTCATGTTTACAGCTGGCCCCAGCTCTATCTTCTCCAGTACAAAACTGAAGAAATCACACGACGTCGCATTTCCTTGCCGAAATTCGATGCAAGTTTCAAACGGCTCGGAAGTCCTTGAGCCGAACTGCACGGTGCATCGCTTATTTGTTAGCGTCGTGCATCAGAACCGAATCAGTTTTGCCCGGGATCCCGAATCCCCTCTATGGCATCAAATAGCGCCTTGCGATGAATGCTGTCGTAAGCGGCCTTAAAATCGAAAAAAAGATGATGGGTATCCATTTGAAACTCGCTGGTCTTGTCCAGGGTTTGGTTTAGTGTGAATTGATTTGGTCTATAGTCAATTTGACGGGCCCGAAGCCGCACTGGTACGTGATTAGTGCAGTTCAAAATGGACTTTAGACGTTCACATAGTTAGCTGGACAGGATCTTGTAGGCGCCGTTGAGAAGGTATTTTCGTTGAGGATTTTGTCGCTGAAGAAGAGCGTGAAGTGAGCGATACTGCACGAGGAAAACTAAAACTGATCCTTTCTCTCAATCGACTCAACCAACAAGATAAAGTACCCTCTTCAGTGAAAGAGCAAGCGTGAAAGTGGCCAGCGATCGGGTGAATCAGAGAGGACATACATTTGCAATCGTATTTGGATCGCGAAAGGGAACTGTCAGTGGTTTGCTCGTGGTAGACATTCGCCCTTAATACTTGTATCATTTTTTTCCCTTTGTTTTGTTTCTCTGTTCAGTGACTTTTGGGCATCTGAACTTGATCTAATTCTGCATTTCAATCTTGATAGCGCGGTGAATGGAATCTTTTGACTGAGCCCTCGATTGTCCGTGTCTTCGTCATCTGCCAAACCAGAGAATAAATACAGCTTTCACTTTCCGGACTACATTTAACAATTTGAAGAGTAGGAGGTTTTGCTTTCTCTTTCACGCATCGAGCTTAAAATGATTCATGTACTAACAGTTCATAGCAAGGACCTCCAACACTCCTTCAGAATATACACCCAATTACCATTCTTAGAGTGTAAAGCTGATCGGGTTTTACTTCTGCCGGGACGAAACGCGCATTGTTCATTTCCCAATCACCTTATTCTGTAACGCGGCTCCAACACCTTCTTGGACTTTGGGAGGAGACTTAAAATAAATTTATATTTCTCTTTAGTCTTTTGTTGAAAAGTGCCTCTTAATCACCCCTGTTCGCAATCGCCAGGTGACTCATCGCGTTCCCAAGCTACCTTAATGACACAACAGGGCCATGAAACTCCCTCTTTACCCATTGTGTTAAGAATTTCTGGCCGGATTGCATCCACGCCGATGGATTTTCCATATTTTAGCGATTCAATCGTGAAAGTGACTTTCTCCACCGCATCCTCCACTATTCTCTGCCACACTAAGGACTTCGGGTCTGTCATCCTCAATGCCCTGTTCGCGTCTGAGACGATTTGAAAAGAGTTCGCTCCATCTGCGCAAGGTGTCCACCTCATTTGCAACCAATACCTCATCTTTGGATTTGACTCCTCCGATGATGTTGAATTTCCTTACTCTGAGTCGGCGGATGGTTTGCCAGAACACCTTTTTCGCAGATCTATGGTCGCCTTCCAATTTCTCGCCGAACTCCTTCCAAGACTGATCTTTAGTTGCTCGCAAAGCCAATTTGCAAGTTCTTAGCGCCTCATTCTACCGGTCACGAGAAGCAGAGCCCCCTAAGAGAAGCCCGTCTATGTAGGTCTTCTTCTTCTCTCTGATGGCTTCTTGAACTGCAGGTCTGTCAAGCCAGAAAGTTAATTTCTCACCACCAGCCGCCACTTCAAGCCGATTCTTTCCACAAACATCCCATGTAGAGGAAATTACAGCTGTTCAAAGCAGTCGCCATTCTTCTTCTAGATGCGATGGAACAGTTGGAATTCGCTCAAAACTTCCAGATATGTTCCTTCCACCGTCAGCGTGTAACCACTGTTTTGTTTGCTGCCTTGCCAGACGAGGTCCTTTTTCAGTGAGGTATAGCGTACACAACATCAGGTGATGATCAGTTGAGAGCTCAGCCCCTCTCATGACACGAACCTCACAAACCATCCGTTTCACACTCGATGGTAGCACAAAGAGATCAGTCAACGATCTCTGTTGAAAATTCTGTATTCATGGATGCCTTTGTGTGGAAGGAAGGTTTTTCATTAGCACAGCAAAAAATCCAACTGCTTTTCACAGTTCGCGTTGTGATGAGGATCACTGTTTTTTCCAAATAACAATCCTCCATGTCGTTACATCCACACTTACGTGAGTGTTAAAGTCTTCCAACAGGTTATAGGACTCCATCTCCGCTACACTATCAAGAGCAGCATCTAGTTCATCCAGGAAAGCCGTGTACTCTGAACCTTGATTTGGTGCATTCACCTGCACTAGAGCCAATGATGACCTCTCAAACTTGAGCCAAACTTGTCAGTATCCTCACTCCCGTCTATGGAGACATTTGCGGTGCAACTCCCGGACAGGAAGAGTTTGCAGCCGTTTGAACGGCCCACGATTCTAGATCCTCTTTGCTTTCTCGACTATATCTGGCAGCTTCCTTAACTCGAGATCCTTTCCTGTGAGTGATGAGAAGTCCTATTGGCCTACCCTAAGTCAATGCCGGGGTCCGTTGGCCTTTGATCTGACTAGGAAATGGTTATTGCATGGCGTGACACCTCTTAAAACCCACGGAAACCTCAACAAAGGGTGCTAGTTTAGTACACTTTCCGGCTGCCAGTCGCTATTGCAAAACATCTTTTGATGTTTGAAACCATTGAATGAGGCATTGGTTGCCTCCCTGCAAAACAATAAATTATGGCTCTCTCTCAATCCGAGTCAGTTCAGACTGAGCAGGTTCGGCCTCATCATTGGGTGCGGTGCCATTGGGACTCACGCCTATTTATTGAGGCTTCGCTACAATTACTTGTGCAGAAGATGGAAGAACGAGGAAGGAAAACACTGTCCATCATCTCTGCAATTGTAGTGTCCTCTGTGCCAAAATGGAAAGTCAGAACTTACCAATATTAGTGTCAGCCATCTTCATCGAATTGCCAGAAGTCCTCAACTGCATCGACACAGTTCTAATTTTGACTGCTGCTAGCTTCCAGTCCTGCACCTACATTACCATCGAAACGGTAGATAGGAATCCTACTCCCACACGCTGTAACCATCCCACATATGCATGCGATAATTTCAGCACTTCAATGAAATTTCAATCAAGTTCTGAAATTAATTTTCCAAGAAAATTTCGAGATTCAATTGAGAATCACTCGAACAGTGCAAAATGTGTGGTTGCAAGCTTTCAAAACCCATGCAAAGAGGAACGCAAGGGCACTTGACACAAATCCATCCTCAATGCGATGTTGTGCTGTGAAGTTCTTCGGAATGTTCTCTTCCAGGGAATGCACTCAAATTCATCTTTTGAATTCAGACCAAATGAACAAATACCACACAAATAATTTTCAAAATAAACCACTTAGCCTGTGGTCAACCCATAACGAGTCTCGTAAATTCTTCACAGAATCACAAGCGTCGTTATGCTCAAGACTAACTTCATCACCACTTTGTCGAATTGCTTGAAACGAAAATAGGAATAACAATAAACTCATGAGAGTATGGACGGTAACAGATGGATAAACAGAGTTGTGCTTCGCATTCGAAAGTTGTGTGCTCTTGTAGTTCATGAAACTTGCTAGTTGGTTGGAAAGCGGATGTTAAGTGTTTGTCAATTAAAGTTTTAGTTAGCAAAGAATGGAAACCACTGTTCATCCACTCAACTGGTGTCTAATTAATGTCCCTAGATGCAGCCTCCTTACATCAGGCAAGCTTTGAAACCCGACAGCCAGACTCCCTGACCATGAAGCGATTGTGTGACTATATCACAGAAGTTTCTTTCTTCTTTATTCAATATTCCCATATGCACAAAGTTAATATTTTTTAATTTTTTAATATTTAATTTTTTACTACAAGTTAGTACAAAATCGACACTTATTAAATTGTTTAGAACAAGTTGGTACAAAGCCAACATTTTGTTTTTAAGTTCTTAGTTCAAGTAAGTACTAAGTTGAATTTTTTAATTTTAAATTTTTTAGTACAAGTTAGTGAAAATTCGAAGTTTGTTTTTTTCAAAATACTAAATTTTTGTTTTTAATTTTTAGTACAAGTTAGTAAAAAATCGACATTTTTTTCAATTTTTAGTACAAGTAAGTACAAATTCTACATTTTTTTAATTTTTTAGCACAAGTTAGTACAGAGTCGACACTTATAAAATTTTTTTGAAACAAGTTAGTACAAGGCCAACATTTTGTCTTGGACTTGGTCTGGTGTTGTCATTGTTCTACACTTCCTTGAATATGAAGTTCCTTGTCCTATGGGCTTAATGGACGAATTTCTTGGCTTTCAATTGAAGATATGAGATGATGTCACATCACACACAATAGGTATATATTTTGGATATATTTTGCAGGGGAATTGTCCCGATAAAGTTTAATCTCTTTCTAAGGATTGAATAAGACTGACCTAAGGAAAGTATGAGGTTCACTTTCCGGCCACTTCTCCTGCACTTATCACGTGTGCTAGCGTTGTCCTGATGGAACACAATTCCTCTCCTAGATGCCAATGCTTGGCGCTTCTAAGTGATGGTTTCCTTCAAACGCGAGTTCAAATGATGGCAACACAGATCCGAACTAAAATTTCTGCCGTAGGAGATCAGCTCACAGTTGATGATTCCCAGCCAGTCACATTAAACACTCAGCAAGAGCTTCCTGGCCGGCAATACAGACTTGGATACTTTGCACCGATTCACCGTGTGACGACCGTTTTCACTTTACCTGACTGTGAATGATCCGCTTTTCTTCCCCAGTCACCATCCACTCCAAAAATGGGGCGATGTTGTTGCGACTCAGAAGTGATTCACAGATAGAAGTTCGGTTGATGAGGTTATTTGGTACCTCATACGTCGAGCTTGCTTTTGTATTCAGTTTTGTTCAAATGGTTCCAACTAATTTCTGTGCAATGCTTAGCTTCTGGGTAATCGAAACAGTGCTTTCCTGTCAGTCAGACTCGACGACACTTTCGACAGTTGGCCTTCAAGAGCGTGGTGTACCTGCGAATCAGAGTCGACGGGACCAAAACGCCTGACAATGAGCTGTATTTTTGCCTTGCTGGTGACCATATTTCAATCAATCACAAACTGTCTATAAAGTTTTGTTTTAGTACAAACGACATTTAGTTGTCTGATGGAATGAATATAGACTATTAAACCCAACTGAATGCCAGGAGTAAAGTTAGTGTTCTAGTTTCCAGTGAGAGCATCCAGTCTACTTGAATTCCTATCGTGAGACGCCTCCCCACTAATCTACCCTCCATCGACTTAAAAGTGTCTCAGATTAATAAACATTTGCTCTGCTTGGAAACACACGACTTTTGAAACTACAATACGCCATTTCCTGAATTAAGAATATAGGCTCAGTATTCAATCACAATCCACTCTGTTAGATTCAATGCTGAGAGGCGTACCAGCTTAGCGCTGTTGTTGTGTCTCTTAGACTTCGCTCAACAAAGTCAGGTTTAGTAAAAATGGCACCCAATAATGCCCCGAGATTTTATTTTCTACCGATAAGACTCACCATAGCCGCTGTCAAAATGCAGAAATATTCGCTTACATATCTGCACAGCTTCTCTGGCCTTCAGGTGTCAAGTACATCTAATATGCACCACTGTTTGAAAGAAAACGGAAAATGTTCGTTGCCCAACTCAAGAACCTGAAACAAAATTACGTTCATGACAAATCCCTCCCAAAAGGTAATATTTCAAATTTAATATTTATTCTCTTCTGCACCCTGAACCCATCACCACTTTAACTTGTCTGCAACATACTCGTCAGACGTAACCTTTTGACTATTCATCATTGTCACCACCCTGTGTCAACAGTTTTGACATGTGAAGAAGTGGCAGTACTGTGAGGTCATTCAAGTGTCTGGCAAAAGTTTGCAATTTCCATCATTATTCAATCCATAATCATGTAGACATTCAGAAGGAGTTGTTTAGTGCTCAAAAGCGAGAAGGATCCACAACTAGGGTAAGTCAAGTGTAGCCTTCGACAGAGGTACGAGTTATGTACAGATTGTAAATTTCATAAGCACTTTCCTATAATATTGATTTTACAACTAGATTACATTGAAATTATTTGGAGTGGGAGACTGAAGTGCATACTTCCCTTCTTCATTCGTGCTTAGAGTACTAGCGGCCATCGGCTTGCAGTATGTGTGGTACTAGCTGGCGACGTTCAAAGGAAGAAAACAATCTGTTTTGGTGTATTAAGTGGATAAATATACGGGTGGTCTTGCAGGCTACAACGGCGGCTGTTGTTGACTATACCATTGGAAACGCATTTCTTAGAAATTAAATCAATGTCAATAGTAAACATCACAACAGTAGTTAAGAGTTAAAGCTCAGAGCGTGTGAGCATCGCACTATCGCAACGATTGTGCCATTTTCTTGGCGACGCAAACGTCGCAAGTTAAAGTGAATAATACATATACTAAGTGCGGCAAATATGGCCCACATGGGTATTAAGGCCCATCCTTATATTTCATTAAAACGAATACGATCAGAGTTAGACTTAATTTCACTTTAAACATATTACAATCGGTTCCCTCGTGTAACCCTAGAAAGATAACGTGCGCCTAAGAGGCGCCCGCTACACATTTATGTTGCTGTCCTCTTTTAACGGACGCGCGTACAGGCACGTGTTTCTACGCCAACTCAGTCGTCGATCAACACTTGCGAGAGACAATCGTTTTTGTTCAATAGTGCAACTATTTATTGAAGTTATGAATAAGAGAATAATTCATTTAGCTTTTGAAATAAATCTTCTTTTTAAATTGGGCGCCTCTCAGGCGCATGTTTATCTTTTCAGTACTATAAAATAAGGTTATCTTTCTAGGGCTAACATAATAGTGGTCGCCGTGGCGTAGTGGGTAAATGCGTCGACTCCTACGCAGAGGGGGCCAGGTTCGATACCCGAATTTTTATCATAATTCACGGCCCGCCTCTTTCGAGTGACTGACAATGCTCAAAGAGTATTCCTGTCTAGAAAAAGCTTCTCAACTTCGCCGTTCGGAGTCGGCTTTAAACTGTAGGTCCCCTCCACTCGTGAGAGAACAATAGCACGCACAGCACAAGTGGTTTCTGAGAAGCTAGGCCCAGGTCCACCTCGGACTGTCGCGCCACCCATATTATATATTATTCTAGGGCTAATAAGTGTTTTCACAGTGACATGATATCTTTTTAAGTTTATGAAGCGTAAGTTACGTCGCACATGGAACTTCCCTTCGGAAGAACCGTAAAACCCCACCCCCTCTGACCGAAAACAAGCACATGTGTCACTAGAAACTATCTCGCTACACGCGTATCCGCTGTGATCATTGGACACCAAGCCAACAGACACAAATCGCTACACGCCAATCTACAATTCAATTCTACGCATTCCATTCTCACGGAAAGTAGCTTCAGCAAATTCGACAACATAATCATACCTTTGGAAGACTTCAAGAGAATATTCATGACACAGTTGTTACCGAACGTCTGTCGAGTTTGGAAATACTATTTGTTAATCCTTAGTTGACTACAATAAAAGTAAGAAAAAAATTAAAACAAAATTAAAAATGAAAATTGTCTTTTTTCCTCCTCCCGCTAGGGAAGAAATATAACTCGTGATTATAAATTAAATATTAGTAAAAAAAAACAACATTGTGTGTAATATGGCCTACCCTATGTGCCTGCAAAATCGTCTAGTAGGTTGATCATCATCTTTTACAGAGCGTACATTTCAGTTTCGGAAATGCCTTAAGGGTCTGAAACATTTTAAAGGGAAACTTTTAATTTTTGTCTGTGGCACCGATTGCGACTCTCGATTACACCGATTGTCGATCGTCGATTTGTTCTTTTGGTATTGTCACTGTCGATTGCGATTGATAGATAGATATTTATTTCGTCATAAAATATTTACATTGATTTTAGTTATCGCACAGTATCTATTACAGAGATTTGATACATCATATATCTTACTACTGGAAAATGGGTTTTACTTATATTGAATCTAAATAAAATTGATAAGAATTAAATCAAACAAACTGAAGGAAAGACGACAAAACCTCCAATAAAAAAAAATGTGTATGTGTATGTGTACATAAGAAAATTGTTGTTTCATATCAGTAAATTAATGTCACAAAGAAGCCGTTAAAAGTAGATAAATAAATCAATAAATAAATAAATAAATAAATCAGTAAATAAGTAAATAAATAAATATATGAATTTGTAGGTATATTAACAATCAATAAATAAAATAATAACATTTACTGAACCTTATTCATTTAGGGAATTACAATTTGTTAACTCAATGACTAGCGGATTATCAGCAAAAGCACATGAATAATTAATCTTATGTATCAGTTTCAATATTCTTTTATAAACCAGTTCAACACCCGCTCTTTTGTGAAGTTTTAAGGTGGAATAATCACGTGGTAGGTCTAACATAATTTTTAAAACTTTGTTTTGAGCTATTTGTAATTGTTTAATGTGGCAATGAGCGGAATTTCCTCATACAGGGCAACCGTAAAGAATTATTGCTTGGAATATAGATTTAAGAATGATTACTTTGTTGGGGAGGGACAAAAACGATTTTCTGTTAATGAAAGGGTAAAGTATTTTCTTTGCAATGTTTACTTTCTTAAGGGTCTGATTGATGTGCTCATAAAAAGTCAATTTACTGTCAAGATGTATACCAAGGTACCTAACGGAGTTCTTCCACTCAACGTTGATTCCATTCACCCTCAAGCTAGAACTAGGAAGAAAACAAGCTTTTCTTTTTCGTGTGAAAAAGATCGCTTGTAATTTATCTTAATTGTACTTTATCTTCCATTTATCACAGTATCTAAAAATTATTTCCATCGCAAATTTAAGATTGCTTTCAATACTAAGAGCGAACTCATATGATGAAAATATAGCTGTGTCATCAGCAAAGATAGCAGTTTCACATTCAGGTACTTCTGGAAAATCCGAGGCATACAAATTGTATAGTATTGGCGCCAGAACAGACCCTTGGGGCACACCTGCATTATAGGATATTAAATCTGATACACCAGCATTCACATGGACTTGGAAAGAACGATCAGACAGAAAGCTTAGAACTATATTGCACAAATAAGGTGGAAAGTTGAGGTTGTTTAATTTGAAAATGAGACCATTATGCCAGACAGTGTCAAATGCCTTCTCTATGTCAAGTAAAATCATGCCGGTCGATTTACCATCTGCACGATTACTTCTTATGTGATTACATATTCTCTTAACTTGATGAGAAGTGTTATGATAACGCCTAAACCCGAACTGTACTTTGGGAAAAATGTTCCTATCGTCAACAATCTTCAATATTTTTTCTTTTAGCATCCGTTCATAAACTTTGCTCAGGCTGCTAAGTAAGCTAATTGGCCGGTAACTACCAGGATTTTCTGGAGGCTTACCAACTTTAAGAATTGGCATTACTTTAGCTAACTTCCATTTGCTTGGAAAATATTGCATTTTCAAACAGGCATTGACAACAAAAGCCACCATCTTAATCCCAATTTTCGGTAGTTCCTTTAGATAAGCATTCCTTATTAAGTCTAGCCCACCAGATTTTCTCTTTACTAGATTACTGATGAAGAATTCAATATCATCTTCACTTACATATTCATTTGCAGGTGTGTCTGAGTTACTAGTTTTGAATGTCTGAACAACACTATTCACCAAAGTATCTGTATGTATATAACCCAGATGGCGTGTTATGTTATGGTTACGCTCAAATGTTTTGGCAAGTTCATTAGCATTATCAACATCAGACAAATAAGTATTTATTTATATATATTGCGATTGATATTTGTCGATTTTTCTTTCAAAAGTTGTCGGTAACAAATTTCTGGTCGATGGTTTTCGTTCTAAAGAAAATCATACAATAAGCATTGTTTTCTTCATCCGCATGCAAATTAACTTTTATTGTTGTGTCTTTATAACATTTTTATTCTAATTTCAATTTCGTTCAAAGATAGTTTCAAATAAAAAAAACTAACAACACAACGAATAAAATGTGTCCCGAAATTTATTAATTCATGAGTATTTGTAAACATGGGGCCTATTTCACAGATTATACATCACATACATTGTATGATTCTGACACTTCTGCCGTATGATTTCTATTTCTCAGATTTGTTTGAACCACTGTAATACAACATGTATCACCTAAAGTTTACACTGGAAATATGGGAAAGTTGTATGATTCTGTTAACATTATACAGCAGTTTTAAACTATCTTCCTGGTGGACTCCAAGTAAACGTTCTGTTATACACTGATGACCTGGTCATTATATCAGAGTCAGAAGAAAACTTAAAATTGTTGATAAGCCGCTTGGCAGATTACTGTTTAAGATGGGGACTTGAAATTATTATCGAAAAATCACAAGTTATGATATTTTCAAGGTATCATCGAACTTCTCGTACGGGGAATTTCATGTTGGATGGGACGCCTGTGGAAGTAGTGCATGAATATAAGTACTTCTGAGTGAAGATTAATTCAATATTTAATTTTAAAAGCTATCTTACTGAAAAATCCGGAAAATCACAAAGCATGGAAAAAGATATTTTCAAATAATAATATAAATCTGTCAACCAAGTACCAAATCTTCAACGCAGTTGTTAAATCTTCACTGCGTAATGCTGCGCAAGTTTGGGAAATGGATGAGTATGAATGGGGTGGGGCAGGAGTACCAATGGAGTAGAGAAACTCCAAAGAAGTTTCATTAAGAAAATATTCAACCTTCCTATTAACACTCCAAATTATGCTATCTATTTGGAAACTGAACTACACAAGCTTTTTATTGCTACATTAACACTTCAAGCTGAGTATTTAATTAAAGTATTGGGGTATCCGAACCAGCGCCTAACCAAAAAGTTGTTACTTTATGAAACAAGGAACAAAAACGGGTGGTTTGCAAAGTGGCGTCAATACGCGACTTTCTTTGGCGAAGACCTACAAATGGACGTAAGCAACACTCACACCCTAAGAGACCAACCAATTATATAGAATTATTGAAAAACAAGAAGACGATTTTCGGAATATCCTAATAGAGACAGCATCTAAATCTGATAGCCGAATCATATACAGCCAACTATCACATAACCTATATAATGATAACTATTTTCGTGATGAGTCTCTTTGACTTTCAAACTGAGATGCAAACATATTAAACACTTACGGAAGGCCATATAATGGGAGTTTCAATCAGTTTTGCTCGTTATTTAACTTCAAATCCAAAGAAGATTGTTTTCATTTTATGAGTGTTTGTCCAATTTTAAGACATCAAAGAATCGATTACTTTGGAAGAGCTTCCCTCTCAATGCAGGAGACAATGAGACTCCTAAACGGACCTGACTGGAAATCCCTTGCCAATTACCTGAAAGAAATAATGAAGTTCAGAATGCTAATAATAACAGAGTTCAAATATATTTAATATAAGACGTATCACTTAATGCAAATTGTTTATGAAATATCTTATGACTGTATGTTATTAAACATAATTAATTATTGCCAGTTGAGCTGACGGCACAGCCAATGCTTCTAAATTAAAATGTATCTAATGTGCATATAACGAGAATTGTACATAAATGAATTACTTTACTTAAGTACAGCAGTTTTGTTTTTATTCAAATTTGAACATACATTTCATACAGCACTTCAAACTGCTGTGGTCACAAAACGAGCTACCTAGATATTTTTCGTTCTATAATTTTTGAATTATTATTTTTTTCAACTTCTTATTTCAATTAGACAAGTAAAGAACAGCAAATTACTGTGCTCCAAGAAATGTTTAACAAGAAACATATACTGTTTGAAAAATTGTTGGGTACCACTACAACAAAAACGGAAATTTCCGATGCATGCAAGTCCAATGTCTCTATTGCATTGTCCCTTGGGCTGATCTTTGATAACGACGAGGAAAAAACGAAATTTAAGAGAACTACGTGGTAAAACTGGCGACGGTGTTCCATGATTGAGAGATGAAGGAGGTTTTCGAAATATATTTTCAACATAATTAACAACAACTTTGTTACAGATGAAAGTGGACAGAATGAAAAGGACGGGAGTTGGTGGGGCTATCATGATGGATCTTCTGGATGAAGAGGATAAGCTTCTTCTAAGTATCGCAGTTTCATTATTTACATACAAGTTTTAAATATGCATAGAATCAAAGGGCTCTTTCAGAGTTGGTTTTTGCGAGGATGTGATTTGAACAGGTTCTGCGTCATCTTCTGAGCTAGCATCAACACATTGATTGTTTGAAGCTGATGATAGGACTTCATCTATTGTTTCTATATCTATTTTTTGCATTAAAGCATCGGAGATATTTAAAATCCTCATTCCCTCAGCTTCAATTCTATAAACTACCACTACCATCCAGATTTTATAAAGCAATTTTCAACACTAATCGCACGCATTTTCGACAAGAGAGCTTGATGCCAAACTCTGTCAAATGCATTAGAAATATCAAGCGCAACGATCTTGCTTTCGCCTGAATTGTGCAAATATTGGTTCCACTTTTCGGTGAGATAAGCTATCAGATCACCAGTGGACCTGTCGCTGCGGAAATCATATTGTCGGTCATTAAGAAGCTTCCGCGATTCAAGATATTTCATAAGCTGTACGATTTATCAGCGTTTCCATGACCTTAGAAAGAAGGGACGTAAGTGCTATGGGTCGGTACGAGGTGGGTGACGAAGATTCGTCCTTTTTAGGGACGATTGATTGATTTTTTTTCGAAAAATCTTTCATTCTATGTCCACTGTCTAGATGAAGAATTTGTCGCCTTATCATACATGTGCTACACTGCGATTTAAAAGAGCGGATTATACCTTGGTCTAGGGGTTGAATTAAAGAAGTCGTGTTTGGGGGTAGAAATTCTATTTTAATATTCTTCAAAACAGTATCTTGAAGTTGGTGGCACGCAGCATTGTCAACAAGAAAAACAACCCTCTTGCACTTTGCTTTGAAAGATTTATCCAGCTCCATTAATATTTGCTTCCAAAATATTGCTGTCATCCATGTCTTCGAGTTTGAGTAATATTTCACGGGAATTTTGACGTTCTTCAAGCATCTCGGGTTCTTAAACTTCCCAATGCAAAAAATAATTTTGTCGTCACCAGTTGCATTCACTATAGGAGAATTGTAAGTCTGTCTTGCGAGCTTTTCAGCAGATGGTTTCACGTGTAGTTCTGCCAATGTCCACTTTGGTAATGCTTTAAATAAAAGTGCATTGTAGATATTTCTTCCGACAATTTTGGAAAAAACAATGGCTATCCCATCATTTGAACCATCAGTTTTCGCTGATACTTTATCACCTTGGACATATTTAAAATGTATATTTTCCCTTTTCTTCCATCTTTCAAGCCAACCGCTCGATGGTTCAAAATCAACGTGCAGCATGATTGACAAAGTGGACCGATGAGCATAGTATTATTAGCAGTCATGTCTCTAAACCAAATTATAAGTGCATCTTCGACATCTTTTTGTGCTCCAGCTTGGAATCGTTTTATTGAGAGATGTTTGCTATTATTCTTGATACTGTTGATTTGCTGCATTTATATTGGGAGCGTAAATTTTTCGAAAATTTGTTTCTTGGCTTTAAATGATAAATTTGTACGCTATTGGTTCATCTGCAAAAAAAGCTTAAGCCAATTTCATGCAGCATTTGAAAAGATGATTCTGAATAATACAGTATCACACCTACCCTTATCGCTGAAATATTTCCAGATACAGAGAAAAAGACAAACAAAACCAGAAATGAAGTATTACAGAAATAGCCGACTTCACAAATTTTTGACGGATATTCATGAACTGTTGACGGTTATTCACGAAATAACGTAAATGCCGTCCTCTGATTGGTCAATTTGGCTTATGAACACGGTATAAAAAACAGTTGTCAAAAATCTTAAAGGGAATGAGATGTAGAAGTCGGCCGTCTCTGTAATACTTCATTTCTGAACAAAACATTAATAACATCGAACAACACGCAAAACAACTTCAAATTGTGACACCTGAGAGGGTTGGAATGGAACGATGAGAATGGAAAGAAACTTAAAATCATTCATTTTGTAGGTGTGTTCAAACTTCAATGTTTCACTTAAGCGGAGTTGTTACAGAACAAAATAATTATTTGGGGGAAAGGAAATTGTTTCATATAAAAGGAGCTTGCAAATAAGCGGGGAGCAGTTATCCGTACTGATTTGTGTGAAAAAGCCTTTAAAAAAACCGTGATAAATTTCTTGCTGCATATAACCGAAAGTTTCGTTTAAGCGGAGTCGAATGTAAATGATTTCGAAACTCCATGCATTGTACCGATTCCATGGTACTGGCTTCCATTTCCAAGCCAATGAAGCGTTAATAAAATTTCCTGCGGCGATGCATTGCATTTTTTGAATGTACAATGAATATTCCCAATTATTGCACTTAATACTCAACGCACATCCTTGGTAATCTGAATTTTTCAACAAAATATGGATCTTCAAGATTGAAATTTTGCGGAATCAATAATTTCTAAGACATCCTCATAATTATCGAGGAACTCCATTATTCGATATTCACTTATACTTGCTCGGGTAATTCACAATGCTCTCTAGTCTTCAATGAAATTTCATAATGAAACGTCAAAATAATACACATCAAACAGTGAAGAACATATGTATCATAAAATACTTCGAGTGGAATCAGCGAAACAGAAAACTGTATAATGTGTATGCAGGATTGCCTTCCCCTATCGTTTCAAATAACCGGGAACACTTTATATTTGGATTGGTTTCCTTTATATTTTATTCATAAAAAGTGAAACCTACTTTATATTAGCTTAACAATATTTGGATTCAGAGCATTTCATAGCACCACGCATCAAGTCCATCGTATCACAAACGATATTAAAAATCATTTCTCAGTGGGCAGAAAAAGCATTCGCTACCGTGTGGCATGAAGGACTGATACACAAGTTAATGAACTTTAAGTTTCCTTTATACTTAGTCAAAATTATAAAATCGTTCCTCACGTCCCGAAGCTTCAAGGTATTTATTAATCAAAGCTTCTCTGACAGTCAACATATTAAAGCCGGAGTCTCACAAGGATCCGTTATTGCACCAGTTTTATTTAATATATATACCTCTGATTTCCCCAACCTGAGAAATTGTAATATTGCCCTATTTGCTGGCGATACCTGCATTTATTCCTCAGATTCAATTGGTTTCAACATTGAAACTAATCTTCAATCAGGACTTAATGATCTCCTAGCGTGCTGTGGCAACTGGAAACTTAACATAAATGCTTCAAAGACTCAAGCTATCTTTTTTACTCGTAAAAGAAAAGCTTGCTCATTTCCAAGCAACAACCTATCTATAAACGGTACTCAGGTTGAATGGAAATCAAACGTAAAATATCTTGGTATATATCTGGATAAAAAATTAACATTCGGTCTCCATGTACAGGAAATAATAAGAAAAATTAATAACACGATTAGAATCCTCTACCCATTTATATGTAGGAAATCAAAACATAACGACGACAACAACCTATAAATTTTTAAATCAATTTTTCAATCCATAATATTTTACGGCTCCCCTATATGGAGCAAGTGCGCGAACTGTCACATACGCAAACTACAAATTGCTCAAAATAAATTGCTTAAAATTATCCTAAATCTTCCATGGTTTTTCTCTACAAGGGAACTTCATAAAATGGCTAATATAGAAACGATCACTACAAGATCTGAACGACTTTGTCGACGCTGTATAGACTGCTGATAATGAATTGATTTCAAACTTATCTAACTTAACTTAAAGAAATAATATCTTCGTTATATACCTTTGATTATATCATTAATTTCTGTCTGTATTCACTTATTGATTTATTTATTTATTTACTTGTTTATTTATTATTTATTTATTTATTTACTTACATATTTATTTATCTATGTACTTATATATTTATATATTTATTAATTAATTAATTTATTTATTTATTTGTATGTTTGTTAATTTATTTATTTATTTATGTATTTATTAATTTATTCACATATATATTAAATTGCTTGCGTTAAAATCAATTCATAACGGGACTGTCTCTAACGGACTTCTCTCTTCCCCCGGCGAAATACACATTCTGCATTACTGCTACCGCATTTTATATTATTTTATCTTTTTTTTAGTTTAAGGAAGGTTTTTATTGGCTTTTCCTTCAAATCATCATATAACTATATAATATGTAAATACTTGATAGATTGTATAATTTTGTAGATGTAAGATTTAAACAATAATCAAATCTCTATATTTAAATATTGTAAATAACAAATTTTTAAGTTGATGCCCCAATAAACAATAAACTGTCTTTATCAAAAGTGAAAACTACTTCATATTAGTTCACAATATTCAATACACTGTTCAAATTATATACTTGATTTATGTAATGACCCACAATTCTCTAGAGAACTTCTAAATGAAACAACTTAACTATTCGGTTGCCAGAATAAACGTGAGAGTTTATTTATCTCTTCATTTGGCGCTACAGTCCGGGGTGGACCTGGGCCTCAACCAACAAGCCTCTCCAGCTAGCACGGTCTCTGGCTAGCTGTCTCCAGTGTCGCACGCCAAGTTGGTTGAGGTCTTTCTCCACCTGGGTGCGCCACCTTAAACGCGGGCGTCCTCTGATGCGTTGTCCCACGGGTTCGGAGTCGAAGACTCTCCGGGCCGGAGCTGAGTTCTCCATACGCTCTACATGGCCTAGCCATCTTAGGCGTTGGATCCGAAGACGCCTGACTAGACTCATGTCGCTGTACAGCCCGTACAGTTCGTGGTTGAATCTTCTCCTCCAAAAACCGTCAACGCAAACAGGACCAAAGATCGCACGCAGAGCTTCTCTCTCGAAAATACCAAGGACTTCCTCATCCGCTTTTGAGATTGTCCATGCCTCCGCGCCGTACAGCAAGACTGGGATGATCAAGGTTTTGTATAATGTCAGCTTGGTCCTTCGAGAGATGGCTCTACTACTCAATTGCCTCTTGAGCCCATAGAAACAGCGGTTGGCAAGAGTTACTCTGCGTTTGATCTCGGTGCTGATGTTGTTTGTACTGTTTACTGCGGAGCCGAGGTAGACGAAGTCCTTGACTACCTCGAAGTTATAGATGCCTATGGTGGCGTTTCGGCCAAGTCGTCGATGTTGTGCGTCCTTTCTTGATGACAGCATATACTTCTGTCCTTTATCTCAAGCTATGACAACAAGAAATTATATATTGCTTTGCCACCTTGATTAGTGTAGTAAAAGGTTTATACTACTGACAAGGTCGCCACAATTCACAATAATCTTATTCAGCTACCCACTACAGATTCCGTCACTCGACTGATCCCGATGCTTGCTCTCGTCGCTGTTTGTTCGTTCGTCTGTCAATATATGGGTGTTCGTTCGTTTGATTAACTGTCCTTTCTCGTCGATCGCTTGTAGGGTGATTTATGGCTGGGCTCTCATCGCGTAACTTTTCAGACGACTATCGTCCTTTCGATTCTCTTCGATGATATCGTCGATGATTTGCTTCACGTAAGACACTCACTAGCGTCTCGCCTATCGTTACAGTTTGAGTGCTCTGCAAATATTAACTCTCACGTAAAAATGAAATCTGTGCTCTAATTCGTCTCAAATTTCACTAACACATTCTCATTTCAGTTTACGAACAAAACTAATACAAATGCGACCTATTACTCTAAAAATGCCTCAAAAGTGTAGAACAAGATATTAATTTAAACAAGAAATTAATAGGAGACGATACTGAAATAGGTATCGCCAAAAATCAGTCTGCGAGACGATAGTTAATGACAGTTTTCAGTCTACGCGAAGCAGACAAAACGATATCTCTCAGACGCTCTCGTTTTTTTACGCTTACATGAAGCGAAACTATCCTCGATGCGCTATCGCGAGACGATTGTTGCCTTACGCGATTAGAGCCCTGGTTGGTTTTGTTTTCCTACATGTATGATGTATGACGGTTTTGTATGTTTAATGAAATGTATGTGATGTATGATCTGTGAAATAGGCCCATGATTTGTTTCAATACACACACAAGTGCTTGAACACATTGTACCGGCAAGGGCCTCACATCTCCCTCTAACTTATCGGACTTCACAAGCTCTCTCAATCTAACATTCATGTACGTTTCCCATCTGTGTAAAATTAATAAATTTGACACCCACAACTGTTCAAATTTGTCATATGCATCTTTTTAATTCAACCAAAATTTTTTAACAATACCAAAATAGATTTTAATCGATAGATTTGATTCAATCGATAGTCGATACTCGCAATCGGGGCCTGTGACTATATTGTAGCTACTACACATTTACGAAGGATTTCTCATGTAAATAACCAGTTATGCCATCCACTAGTGTTGAAGAGAGCTTAAAGTCATCAAAAACCCTTTCTATCTGAAACATCTGATGCTCAAAGTTGTTATCCTCGCAAATCCAAGTGTTGACTTCAGTTTGGTCTTTTTCTTCAGTTTTCGTGGAGGTGAGTAGAGAACAGACTGACAGACTAGATAGATAATTCAAAATTATTCTGTTCGACAAACCGCGTTCCTAAAAGGAATTTGCAACACTCTGGCGTATGCGTAATCCCCCTTGACCGTATTTTTCTTTTTCACAAATATTCAGACTGCAACAGACAAAAGCACATTCTTCAGATCTTCTGGGAGAAGTAAAATAATGTCAGAAATATGTTTCAGACAAGTGCACTTAATTTTCATACAAAAAATGTTGAATGCTACAGTATTTAAGGAGCAACGATGCCCCTCAACCTGCATCCTTCGTCATCAGAGTTTGGACAGAAATATGTGCCGTCCCAAGTGAGCTTCCATCCTCAGTCTGAGGTCACATGACGTATAGCGCATCCTGACCAAACTTTGCTTTCATCGCACATGACATTTGAATGCAAATGTTATGAACTAAATTTCACAACGGGGATGGCTTTGTTTGCCTTCAAAATGGCCCCTTAAGGGATGTCAATGGATGCAGTATAAATTTTAGGTCTCTGCACATCGTAGTTGGACTTAGCATATCGAGAGGACACACTTGCCGGAGATGCCATTGTTTACTGAGATGAATATCAAGTGAGGGCAGAGCATTGGAAAACAACAATTTTCAGAATAGCAGTGCGTCCTGGATAAGTGTTGTCTGAAAGGTTCACTCACACAGATTGGTCAGTTAATCTCTTGAAGGAGGCTTTTAGTTGATTATTAGTTTCAGAAAATCAGGAGGCATCTCACACCTGAGGCACCTGACAACTTCATATGAATTTTGAAATTTTCTATCACGTATGAAGAATGACTCTAGAATAAGTAACCAACTAAGAGTATTCACATTATATGGACAATGCCAACGTCAAGAACAGATGATTACTTGATACACTCATATTATCAATCGGACTGTGTGCTTGTAGTACAGGTTCCATTTTCCTCAATGAAACTTCACACATTGAGTACTATGGATAGATATCCATTTTATTTTACATAATTAGACTACATAGATTAAACTCATAATAAAGTTTACAACAGAAACACAAAGCCATATACGGTGATCCATAAAAGTTTGCGTACAGCGATGAAATTTGGAAAAAAAATGGCTTTATTCCACAGAGTATAAGTTAAAATTATTTTTGAAAGGTATATTCGACAAAAAAAATTAAATATTGTTATTTTATATTTATAAATATTGTTATTTTATATTTAAAAAATACTATAACAAAAACCAGAAGTTGTCGCAAAATTAACTCCACAAATGTTTGCGTGCAAGGGAAAATACTATTTCATTAAACACTGTTAATGCAACGGTGGATAGTTTCTTCACATAGGTCACTGGTTTATTCGAACATTGACATTGCTGAGGTACGATAGATCGCTTAAGGTTTGATAAACGGGTCGAATCAAAGCCTTGATAGGGCGACAATCGAAACTCAGTCTAAGAGATAAGCGTGTCATCAAACGAATGGTGGTCTAAAAACCATTTATGAGGACTAATAACGTGAGCACTCAACTTAAATAAGTTAGTAAGATCTAACGCATCCAGAAAAAATAAAGAGAGCAATAGTTCAAAAGCGGTTCAGATCACGGACACCCAACAAAATGCTATTGACCAAAAATTTCAATCAACAGAAACAGGTCGCATTCACAGAGGTGTATGTTAATAAGTCGCCAGACTTCTGGCGTGATCTTATCGTCTCCAGCGAGTCAAAGCAAAGCGTTTTTTGGTCTGACTACCGTTTGACGGCATGGAGGCGCTAAGCCGAGGCCTTAAACCAAACAATACTATCGAAACAGTAAAGTAGGTGGTAGAAGTGTTATGGTGTGGGTCTGTATGGTGACATCAAGAGTCGGAAAGCAGAAGAACGAACCTGTTCGTGAACATCGATATTCTTAAACGAAATTTAAAAGCAAGTGCTGAATGATTGGAGATGACCATCGATTATTACATCATAGCAAGATAATTGCCACAATAAAACCACTAGTTCTTGGCTGTTATGTAGCCATATCAAAATGCTACTACCCCAACAACAGAGCCCAGACCTTATGCCCATTGACCATATATCTAAACTACTGGTATGAATGATCCGTAACCACGATACCAGTAATAAAGAGATGTTAAAATAAGCTTTATAAGTTGATTGGACAGTATCGTTTGCCCGATCCACAAGAAAGGAGACCCCTTAAACAGCGCCAACTACCGAGGGATAAGTTTCCTTAACATCGCCTATAAGATTCTCTCTGCCGTTTTGTGTGAGCGCCTGAAACCATTTGTCAACAACCTGATAGGTCCTTATCTGTGCGGTTTCAGGCCGGAGAAGTCCACTAT
Source organism: Eristalis intricaria (assembly GCA_964034865.1). Lineage (NCBI taxonomy): Eukaryota > Metazoa > Arthropoda > Insecta > Diptera > Syrphidae > Eristalis > Eristalis intricaria. Next base: position 129,193,575 of record OZ035873.1, read on the forward strand.
GGACCAAATCTTCACATTACGGCAGATCCCAAGGAAAAAACCCAAGAAATGCAGATCGACACCCACCACCTATTCGTCGATTTTAAAGTCGCGTGTGACAGCGTGCATAGGGACGAGCTATACAACGCCATGTCTAGTTTTGACATTCCTGCCAAACTCGTCAGGCTGTGCAGGATGACGATGGAGAACTCTCGCTGCTCCATCAAGGTCGGTAACGAACTCACAGAGACCTTCAATGTCAAAAAAGGGTTTAGACAAGGCGATGCGCTGTCATGTGACTTCTTTAACATCGTCCTGGAGAAGATTGTGCAAGACTCACACGCCAACACTAGAGGCACGATCTTCCAGAAGTCCGTACAACTGCTAGCATACGCGGATGACTTTGACCTGATTGGCAGAACCCAGCGAGCCGTCAATGAAGCGTTTGCTGGCATTGAAGCGGAGGCGGCCAAAATGGGTTTAGCGGTGAATGAGGGCAAAACGAAGTGTATGCTGTCATCGAGAAAGACGCCCAACATCGACGACTTGGTCAAAACGTCACCATAGGCAGCTATAACTTCGAGGTAGTGAAGAACTTCGTCTACCTCGTCTCGCAAGAGAACAGTACGAACGACATCAGTTCCGAGATTAAACGCAGAATTTCTCTTGATAATCGCTGTTTCTTTGGGCTCAAGGGGCAATTGATTAGTAGAGTCCTCTCTCGAAGGACCAAGCTAACATTATATAACACCTTGATCATCCATGTCCTGCTCTATGGTGTGGAGGCATGGACAATCACAAAAGCGGATGAAGAAGCACTTGGTCTTTTCCAGAGAAAAGTTCATCGTTCAATCTTTGATCCTGTCTGCGTTGATGGTTATTGTAGATGAAGATTCAACCACGAACTGTATGGGCTGTACAGCGGTATGAGCCTGGACAGGCGTCTACGGAGTCAACGTCTAAGATAAGTGGGCCATTTAGAGCGCATGGACAACACTGCTCCAGCCCGAAGAGTCTTCGACTCCGAACCAGTGGGACAAGAGGACACCCACGGAACCGATGGCGCACCCAGGTGGAGAAGGACCTCAATCAACTTGGTGTGCTCTGTTGGAGACAGCTGGCTAAAGATCGTGCCGGCTGGAGAGGCTTATTGGTTGAGGCCCAGCTCCACCCCGGACTACTAGAAGAAGAATAAGAAGTTGAGTGGACTAATATAAGCATTTCTTACACCACAAAATTGGTAGCTTCCATATAAAACCGGTTAAAGAGGGTTATGCGGATAGGCGGATATCCTACTTAATAATAGCACCAAAATTAATATGATTTAGAGATTATTTATCGACTTGTAGTAACGTTCCTTGCATTTATTTTCACCTGTACTCAAACTTCTATTGAGTTAATTTCGCGACATGTTTTGCTTTTTGTTATTGAATTTTTTGAACGAATAACAATATCTATTAATTTTGTGAAAAACTGAAGCTTTCACCTTATCTTATTGGAATATACCTTTCAAACATATTCTTAAATTATATTATGTGAATGACAGCTCTTTTTTTCTAAATGGCATTATTGTACACACACGTTTGTGAAGCACTATACACAACAAATTGTTGAGATAGAGAAAGTGAGTGAGAAATTTCAAAGTGTTGTTACTTAAAGTAGGATGAGGATGCGAATTGTGTTGTCCAGGAAAGGTAAGGTCCTCCTGCGCAGTTTTCCGTCCTTACGAATGTTGCCAACCAAGCTCGCTTATTATAAAACAATTTCAGGGACACGGTTGCTGCCACAGAAATGTGAGTGTACAAATGTGCAAAATAACCAGGTGCACAGCAGCGTTGACATGCTTCGCGATGAATGTTTACATGCGTCATGAATAACTCATATTGTCTTTCCACTCGAATGTTTTTAAATGAATGTGGAAATACTGTCCGTGTCTTCTTAATAGAAACGTCCACATAAGAGAAAGAAAAACGTAAGCAAAATTATAGCAGCCAACCATTGAAGTACATTTTGTCCGTTTAAGATAATCGTCCACTGAAGAGGGGTGTTCACTAAGAGAGAGTTCACTTTAATACCAGCTTTCTTACTCTTTACAGAAATGAGTTTACGTAAGATTAATCAAATTGTCTAAAAACAGGATCCGATCACTGGATTGCGACGAATGAAACATGAAAGTTCACTTATCCAAAATAAACAAGAATTTGTTTAGAAACTCCTTAAAGAACACTTTTACTTTACAGACACTTTATCTTTATTGTTTGCTGCCTTTCAGGCTGAACCGATTTACACTCAATAATTGCCAAACTGCACTGTACTAATTACCAAACTGAACTGTACTATTTCTCCAACTGAACTATTCTGTGTGGTTCCGGCAGCAGCGCCGTCCTGATATTTTTATCTCCCAAAGTTCTTCTGGAAGATACTGGCGCCAATTGATTATAGAATCTCCGCGCTCTCGATTATATACCTAATTCCATAGGTGTCGAGGGTATACATAACCGTGTACAACAATCATTTCGGGAAAACTCTTCGGAGTTATGATCAGTTTCTCCACTTGTGTATAGATAGCGGTGTATGATGGTGGTGTGGACTGAAAGGTGGTGGAATGTTCTTGTGGACTGAGGTGGTTTGTGTTGGTGTTCACATTTCATGCTATTTACTTCAAAATATGAAGTAAATGATAGGTATTACATTGATAGCCGACTTCACAGCTGATTGCCCCCTAGTCCATCGACGAATTTGAGAGCCTTTTTGACAGATATTCATGCATTTTTGACGGTTATTTACGAAATAACGTGAATGCCTTTCCCTGATTGGCCAATTTGGTTTAAGAAAACGTTATACAAAACAAATGTCAAAAATTTTAAGGGGTAAGAGAGTTTGAAGTCGGCCATCTCTGTAATACTTCATTTCTGTTCTCGATCGGACTTACGTCAATTGGGAACGCTGCCCTAAGATGATGTGAAACTTGTTAGTTTCATCGCTGATTTCTGTAACTTCGGTTTTGCCTCAGCTCTGAAGACTCGTCTGGCCTGTGTTCATCATTATTATTGAGTGATGGTTTAGTTGACAATAAACTGGTTATACTTCTGAAACAATCATGGCACGTTTTCTTTACCATCTTGGTGTCTTACCTGCCAAACTCTCACATCCTGTCTGTGCGGGATGTGAAGAATAATATAAGTATCTTTATAGTAATGCATGTTCTTGTCGCACGCCTATACAGCTTTCTACTCAATCGAATGACATGATATCTCCACCATTGGAAACATAATTTTGCGTACACGATGAGTATATAATGAGTAGAACCACAGATAAAAGAGCTTAAAAAATGCCCAAAAAATGGTTGTTGCACCAAACCATTTCAAGTTGTTTATTTATAGATGTCAACCATCCGCCAGTGTGTTGAAACTTCGTTATACACAAATATTTTTCATACTGCAATCCTGAATTTTGTCTGATGTCTCAATCGGCTTGCAAGCTACCATTCACGAACCACTGACTGGGTCACCACACGAAAGGGAAACCTTCTCATACCCAATCTATGTATGGATGTACACACAAACCCAGCTGTGGATGAGGGCACACACTCGCGCACAGGTAGATGGAATTCCAAAGAACCCTTTTTGTAAATCTCCTGATATCCCTCACAACACTGTGTGCCAATCGAAATAAATCGTATTTGCCTTCCATTTTGCTGCAGCACACTCTGATAATTCTAATCCGTCATGGAAGCATACATTCTACAAATTGTATAATGAGCAGGAATGTGAATAGTTGATCGCGATAGGCATAATATAGACACGTGCGTAGCTATATGTTCGCACTAGCAGCAAAGAGGAAATAAGCAAAAGATCCAGCAAAATTTGAAAGAAAATCATGTTTTATGCACGATTTGAGCGAGTTCGATCAAACCGTTCGACTGAAAAATTGACACATATTTTTACTCCGCGTGAACATATACATATGGAACAATATTATCGATGACGTATCTCTGTGGTAGAATTTGCATTGGTAAGCATGTGTACAAGATTAGGTTATTTTACAACAGCTGCGTTTTTTTGCAAGCGTATATACGCTTAAATTTCGATTTGCATGTAAAATACACTAACAACGAGTCCTATATCCGCTTAACTTACTCATCATATCTATCGCGGCTTAAGGAATAAGCGCGGATAAAAACAATGCGTCCAATCATTATTTTCAGTGTGTTCATTCCTGAATTCATTCATTCATTGTTTAGGTTGCTGTATGTGGCTTACACCTGCAGGTGTGGTTGATGTATTAGATCATTTTTCAATTTTTTGGCATCCATAAGTATGCAATTTTTGGTATACCCAGAGTCTCTGCTATACATTGCGTTTATGTGTCGTAATCGATTCTTTTCATTTGATGAACATTTTTTTATTTTATAATTATTAAGTGTTTTTGCTTTTAAAGTGATGGTCACGCTACACAGTCACAAAACGAAGATTGTGAATATCAAAGATCAACCATCACCTTCCACGACTACACCCCTGGCTGCCTAGCAAATGTCATAAATGTCGTCGGTGCTGCCAAGATTTTATGATGAATCATTAAGCGCCGATAATCGTTTTTTTGTGCACTTCAAAATTAGGCGTATATACGCTTGCAAAAAAACACAGCTAATATAAAAATATGGCGCTACAGCACGATAAGGGTTGTAGCTACTATAGAAACCACTCGTGTTGCACGTCATATTGTTCTCTAAGAAGTGGAAGGGAAATACAGTTCTATGCCAACTTCGAACGTCCAAATTTGAGAAACTTTTTCTAAACAGTTATTACCCTTTGAGCATTGTCAGTGACAAGAAAGAGCTGTGAAAATTATTTTTTGGTCGGCCGGGAATCGAACCCAGGCTGCGAGGTTCATCTGCGTAGGGGTCGACGCATATACCCACCATGTCATGGCAGCCACAGGGTATGTGATCTACAAATTATTTAAATCGGATCCAAGAAAGATGGTTGGTACATGGACTTGGTCTTCCTAACTTGATTACACGAGAAAAGAAGAAATTTCATCTAATACTGCTTATGATAGTGTTATCTTTTCACTCAGCCACATTTAATGCTCTCGAAGCGAACTCAATGACGATAGTTTTTGGATGCCTTTTCGCGAAGCCTCGAGCAAGAGTCAAGCCTGTCTTTATCGAAGAGACACCGGTTCTTGTTTACATTGGTGCTAGTCAAATTTATAATAAGATCCCGTTAAGTTCGCGAATTGTCACACCGTGCGAGTCATAAACATGTCACGCCAGCAATCTCGGATATTAGGCCTATTTTACACACAAAAATTTCGTCTGCGATTTTTTCCATCTTGTCGGCAAGGGAGGTGGGACGTGATAGGGGTAGCCCGCGTCTCGTGTGCTCGGGGATTTTCTATTTTCTTTTATCTCTCTTCGTTTTTTCTTTGAGTTGCTTTATTCTTATGTTCTCAATGTTGGGTATTGGATGCATGTTGCACATGTGTGTGAAAGAGATGACGCATGTGTGTAGGGGGTAGGAAATAGAAAAATTTTAGCATTGAGATCGCAATTGCAGAGACTGAAAGATTTCCTGTGTGAAAGTGGCTTGCGATCACAAAAGGGAATTTGAAAGAATCGGCGATGAATCTTAGCGAGTGTGAAAACAACCTTACAAGCCTAGGGGTTACTCATACTCACACCCCAACAGATACGATCGCTAAATGAAACGGTCGTTAAATAAATAATAAATCTACTTGAGCTCGGGTGGGATAGTAAAAGGGACTAACCACTTGAGATCACAGTGCGATAACGATCGATCATGATAGGGATGCAATGGAGATTGAGAGAACAAGCGTGGCAGTCTCCAGTTCGACGACAACGTGTTAAGGTCTCCAAGCTAATGTTTAAGATTCTTTCCTTTTTTAAAATAAATATTTTAAATGTTGCAAGTGTGTTCTTTTGACTTAATTTCTTCCGCTCTTTTTTTATTTGTATTTTGGATAAGTCATCCAATTAAATATAAATATATAATTGGCGCAGTCGATATGATTCTTATAAAAATTAGAATCCAGTGAAAAGAAGTTACGTCGAGTGAAACCGAATTTTGAAACGATTTCGAAACGAAAAAATAATCAAACCAAATTTGATCAACGTGGACTCAATAGATAGTGGTGAAGAACGCACATAAAATCAAACAAATTTATAAAACCGCATGAAAAAATCGACAAAGATTAGCGATAGGAAAATAATAAGAAAACAAAACAAGTTTATGAAGAACACAGAGAACCGACAAACATTAGTGTAACAAACAAATTCATAAGACCACATAGAAAATCATAAAAAAAGAGTACAAGTGCCTAGTACATGTAATAGAAGAAAGAAAACAAGACAAGTATTTGGTAACATGGAAAATCTACACTTAACAGTGGAACTGGAGCGCCTAACACAACCCCCACTTGTTGTGCAAGCTAGTGAAGCATATCACCAATTGGAGCAGCGCCTACAAGAAAATGATTTGTTAAAAGATGTTCATTACATTGCTGTATTTAGAATTCTTTCAAGTGTCCTGATTCTGCCGAGCAAATTCTGTGCAACAGCAGTTATTGATCGTCCTTTCAATCCAACGTCCTTCCACCCCATGACTGTCACTTGCGAACTGAAAGATGCCATCCACATCAAATTTGCTTCTAAAACAAAATCAACCGACAATATAATAAACTACTACTTCATCGCCTTCAACCCCTAAAATCCAGCTGAAGCACATTCAACAGATAAAATCGATAGTAGTTCCCGCCCACCGATAGCATTAGGTTCACCCAATTTCTGCCCATGTTTAAATAGTTTTCCTTCAAAGCAGGTAGTTTGACTAATTGGCAACGAGCACCGCTCCCATTTCTTCCGACAAATTCCCCATTTCGAATTCAGTACACGTAATGGTAATTGTGTGCTACGAGACTCACTGGTTAAAGAGAACAAGTTCTCAAAGTTCCATTCCAACAGCAACAAAACTTCACAGAACTAATTTCCTACAGCACCCCCGGTTCTGTTCGGTAGACGAGATATATCATCTCGTTTGTTCATGATGAAGTTTGAGTTAGTAAACTGATCAGGAATTACTTGTTACTGGAAGGTACTTACGTAATTTACTTAATGTGATTTCCCGTTGACAAACCAAAGCAAGTATCTGATGGAAGAGTTCAGACGAGCTTATATTTGTACATTTAATGGGATTCAATCAGCAGTAACGACCACGATAATCGAGAAGATACTCGATGGTGAAACTCATGAAACGCCCAATGAGAGGGATGAAATTGAAGTCAGGATTCCTGCGAATGACTTTCACCTTAACGGGGCAATGTGTGTCTGTTAACGTGTTTTTCGTTAATTGTTTCAATTATGTGCTGAAAGCAAAGTGCAACTTTATCATTGCAAGCGAATTTCACAGAGTTGACAACAACGACTTTTGCGAGGGCCGCATTCACTGTAATGGAAACGGTCATTTGAACCAATAATTGCGAGCGAAAATGTGTGTAAGGGGTCAGTGTCGACGTCGTTAAAAAAAAACGAAAGAAAGTCGAACTTTGGATCCTACCCTCCTGCTATGATATTGTATCTTAAATTAGAAAACTTTTGTTTCGGTGTTTGTGGATGTCTATCTCCTAAAGTGCTGTTCATGTGAGTAGTATACTATGAGTTAAGTTCTTCGGAAACTCTGACACTTCATTCACATGGAATTTCTCTCACTCCCACAGACCTGCAGGAAGAATTTGTGGATTGCGTATGCCTCATAGATGATTGATTCGTTGAGAAACAACTTAAGATATTCTAATTTCATCTAATTTGTTCTTAAGATTTCTTGTCCATGAAAAATCTCGATAATACAATGCGCAACTCTTGGCATACCAAGAAAGTACAACTTTTTGATTATACATATTTGCTGGAAAAATGATATTACTGAAAGGTTGCCTTTCAAGTTGGGGATTCATATGCACGGTGCTTAAAGGGTTGCTTCGATTGTTTTGTATTTTTTATTAATTGAATGGAAAGTTTTTGTTTTTTTTGTGTGATGTGAATAGACTAATATTAAATACAAGCAAATGTAGTTCTTTTTCTGCTTACCATGTTATGTTACCCGTAATCTTTGACTGTTGTGTGTGTGGGACTTGTCTTTCAAGAAAACTGAAATAAAAGACCTTGCGGTTATTTTTGACACGACTCTTACATTCACATATTGTTAATATCGTTTCTAAAACTAATTCAATGCTTGGCTTGCTTAAAAGGACGTGTGCTGAATTTTCAAATCTCTATGCCCTTAAATTTGTCTATATCTTGAATATTGTTCTGTTGCATGGTGTCCCTTTCATATGGAAGCTGTTGCACGTCTAAAAAAAGTTCAAAAATCATTCACGCTATGCATTAAAAAAAGAATGGGATGCTATCTTGACACCATGCCTCCAAGATGTACATTAGTTGGTTTAGGTACTTAAGAAAAAGGAGAAGTGTTCATTGCATAATGTTAGCTGTGTTTTTTGCAAGCGAATATACGCTTAATTTAGAAGTGAACAAAAAAACGATCATCGGCGCTTAATGATTCATCATCAAATCTTGGCAGCACCGACGACATTTATGACATTTGCTAAACAGTCAAAGGTGTAGTCGTGGAAGGTGATGGTTGATCTTTGATGGTCACAATCTTCGCTTTGTGGCTGTGTAGCGTTACCATCACTTTAAAAGCAAAATCACTTAATAATTACAAAATAAAAAAATGTTAATCAAATGAAAAGAATCGATTACGAAACATAAACGGAATTTATAGCAGGGACTCTGGGTATACCAAAAATTGCATACTTATGGATGCCAAAAGAATTACAAATGATCTTATACATCAACCAAACCTGCAGGTGTAAGCCACATACAGCAACCTTAACAATGAATGAATGAATTCAGGAATGATCACACCGAAAATAATGTTTGGAGCCATTGTTTTTATCCGCGCTTATTCTTTAAGAGGGGATAGATATGATAAGTAAGTTAAGAGGATATAGGATTCGTTGTAAGTGTATTTTACAAGCCAATTGAAAATTAAGCGTATATACGCTTGTACAAAACGCAATTGTTCATTCTCATATCGTGTAAATTGCCCAAAATGTTTGATTTTATACACCGGAAAGAATTCATCGAATAAGAAATTCCTTACTACAACCAAGACACTTGCCACTAAGCCAATAAGTAAATTATTAGTCAACTTAACCCTGTTTGTGTAGAAATAGACCTATGTGATGAAAACAAAAATTTTAACAGGCTATCCTAAGCCTCTGTCAATCACTATTAATTAATTTAATTTTCTAACTATATAATTATTTAATACTAAATCTAATATTTATTCACTTTAATTTATTGTTTATATCATTATTTGTCATGTGATTTCTTTAACATCATCAGGAGAAGATCGTGCAAGACTCACACGCCAACACTAGAGGCACGATCTTTCAAAAGTCCGTACAACTGCTAGCATACGCGGATGGCATTGACGTGATTGGCAGAACACAGCGAGACGTCAATTAGGCGTTTGCTGGCATTGATGCGGAGGCGGCCTAAATGGGTTTCAGCGGTGAATGAGGGCAAAACGAAGTATATGCTGTCATGGAGAAAGGACGCACAACATCGACGACTTGGCCGAAACGTCACCATAGGCAGCTTTAACTTCGAGGTAGTGAAGGACTTCGTCTACCTCGGCTCCGCAGTAAACAGTACGAACGACATCAGTACCGAGATCAAACGCAGAGTAACTCTTGCCAACCGCTGTTTCTATGGGCTCAATGAGTAGGCAATTGAGTAGTAGAGCCATCTCTCGAAGGACCAAGCTGACTTTATACAAGACCTTGATCATCCCAGTCCTGCTGTACGGCGCGGAGGCATGGACAATCTCAAAAGCGGATGAGAAAGTCCTTGGTATCTTCGAGAGAAAAGCTCTGCGTGCGGTCTTTGGTCCTGTTTGCGTTGGCGGCTTCTGGAGGAGAAGATTCAACCACGAACTGTACGGGCGACATGAGTCTAGTCAGGCGTCCTAAGATGGCTAGGCCATGTTGAGCGTATGGACAACTCAGCTCCGGCCCGGAGAGTCTTCGACTCCGAACCCGTGGGACAACGCAACAGAGGACGCCCGCGTTTAAGGTGGCGCACCCAGGTGGAGAAGGACCTCAACCAACTTGGCGTGCGACACTGGAGACAGCTAGCCAGAGACCGTGCTAGCTGGAGAGGCTTGTTGGTTGAGGCCCATGTCCACCCCGGACTCTAGCGCCAAATGAAGAATATCATTATTTATTACTTTATTTGTTTTTATATTTATTTAATACTTGTTATGCCATATTTATCATAATGCCATATATACATTTATTTACTCATTGTAATCAAGATGGAATAAATAAATGAACAAATATTTGTATAAAAAGAAAGATTGTTTTATTTTTGTCTTTTGATATATAAAATATCGGTTTCATATCCGATGCACTATGTCAATGTAAGAAAATATGGAAGCAAGGAAAATCTTGATCTAACATTGTTTGTGGGAACAATAGGCCGCACAGCACCAGTAGTTGCTGTAAAAGCTGGGTCCGTCTGTAGCGCCACACATTATTATTTTTTTTTATTTAATTATTATTATGTACTACCATAATAAGACAAGGTCTTTTAAGTCTGTGATTTAAAGTACAATACAATTTTGTTTAACATGAAGATGTATACTTTATAAACAAATTTATTTAATCAAAAATAGAGCTACGTTTATTATTATTCAACAAGTGTAGAAAGAATAGATAGAGAGTGTGCTGTAGGAGTGATGCGAGAGGAGAAAAGAATCTTGTTTCGATAAGTAAGATTTCAATGCATTTTCAATGCTGCTTCAGCCTCTTATATACAGTGGGAGAGAGTTCCATAAACCCACCGTAGCGATTAAAAATTGTCTTTCAGATGTCAAACAAGTAAACCTAGAATCTCGCAATCGAATAAATCGACAATTGTTAAGCATGCAATTTGATTGTCGATTTATTCGATTGTATTAATAAACAATGGAATAACAATCGAATCGAATTCAAGACAATTTATTTCATGCATTAATGTTCGAATGTAGAATTTTCTCGATTTCTCTGTAGGCATTTGTTCGCTTGTTGAATATTTTTAATAAAACCCTTGATAAATACCCTAAACCCTAATAATGATGTAAAAATTTCCTTTAATTTCGATTCTATTGTCAATAAGAATCTGTCGGAAAAGTTCCAGTCTATTGATATCTTCCTTACTGTATTTATTCACAAATAGTTTGAAAAGTGTTTCTACTGCTGTATCCACTCTACGACAACGTACACTCCACACAATCGACAATTCACACAAACTCATTATGTATGAAGCAATTGACATAATATCACTCTCAGGCAAATTGTACATTGTAAACAATAAATAACAAATATCGCACATGCATCTCTGTCCACGTCGAGATGTATATAGTAATTTGTAACAGAAGAAACGGCTCTGAGACACTGTTGCCACTTCTGAAAAAAATTGGCTACCAAATTTGGAACAAAAAGCTTCCAAACGAAGAGAAAACTTACCGAAAATTCTAAGCCAGGAAAAATTAATATACGAAAGGCAAAGTGATGCAGTTCGCTTTGATTGTTGCTTTTATCTCTGTTGTGAGATTAATAGGAGATTAAGTTTAACCCTCATCTCATCCTCAATTGTGCGTAGATTTCTACGCCTGTGGTATTTTAGTCTGTTTTCCATGATTTTTAGTTTTTAAATCCTTTTTTAGAATTCTAGGGAGTGGGGAATGCGTAAAATAAGGATTGTAACAAAATCAGGAAATTTCGGAAGTTACCAATATGTGGTTTTTGAAAAAGAAAATAAGACAAAAAGTAGCTCTTGCATAGTTTTGTTTTAGCAAGGATGGGATGAGTGTTAAGAATAAAAGAATTTCTGTTTTGTTTTTAAAAAACAAACACTTTTGAACAACATATTTTTGGTGGTTTTTTGACTTACCCAAATTACGAAAACGAGATAAAACTACCAAAAGTCCCAAAGTAAAATAAAAAACTACCAGATTTGATGGAAAACTATCAAAGTGGCAAGAATGGGTGGTAGTAGTAGATTTATTCAGATTTGTTTTTCACTCAACAATAATATGTAATAAGAATTCATGTAGATGATGAAATAACTCAAGAAGAATACATGGAATTTGTCGGCTTAGAATTGGTCTGACTAAGCAATAAGTTTTAAAAATTTCAATTTATAAGGACAAATGACCAAATAAGTTGTTTGTGAGAGATAAAACTCTGATACTAATGATATAAATGTGTTCAATCAACTAAAACACAATCTGAGAATGGATATGTATACTAAAGTTGAACAAACGCTCTTTATCTCTCTCTTATCAACAGTTGACTACGAATCTACGCAGTCGTGCGAACGAACACTCGCAATCATAGTCGATTGTATTATATACTTATAATTTGTATTGGTGCACAATCTATGAGCAACAATTGACTCCGCAGAACAATCGAATAATTCGATTATTTTTATTCGCAATCGCTCATCGCTTATTTAGATATCACGTCCCAAAATATGAAAAACGGACTACCTAGTTTTTTTCAATTTCATTTCATCCGGCCATACTTGGTAGATTGTAGCTAAAAAAATAGATTTTTTAACTGATTTGAACCCATGCCATAAAAACATTTATGCCCGATTTCACAGTGTGAGGGTAAGTGTCTGTCCATCGCCAAACTCAGAATCAATAGAAATTTCGTTTTCAAAGTGGAAGTTAAGTGATAGATTCCAATTAAACAGTGGGTTAACTTAAGCCACCGATTGCCATGGGATTATGTGTCAATCCAGAGAGTACATAATTGCCAGAGATAACCCGCATAAGTAACCAATTATTTTGTCTGGCAATGCTCCTGAAGAGAACAGAAAGCACACAAGTATATGTATATATTATAACAATATCCTGACAGGCATGAACATTCGCTTGTTTAGTTGGTGTGGTCTTTTTTCCTATTTTCAGCAGGGTGATGTTCGTGTTCAATCACAATCACTATTTTGTTCTACGTTCACATGGTTGGTGGATTCAATAGTTCACAAGGTCAATCAATCCATGACTTACCTAAACCACCTCTAAATATTGTAGATTAAGCCGAAAGGCACATTTATAAAGTAGATTAGATTAGCTTAGAGTACCCGCATAGGGTCAGTAGGTTAGTATTAAGAGCATTTGTGAATTCTTAAGTTGGTTAAGCTAGTTTTAAGTACTTTTGTCTAGCAAGTAAGAAATATATATTGAATTACATAAAATTACGTGCAAAAAAAACTACCTCTAAATATTGAGTTTGAAAACGAAATATCCTTGAGTGAAGTTCGATCTTGCACTTAGCTACACCAGCAGATAAGGTTGCATTGTGAAATCGGTCATTAGAAATTAGTAATTTGCAAACAGTATAATGTATAATAGTTTTATATAATGGAAAAATCAATTTGCCGCCTTTACACATCAATTTGAATTTTACTATACTAATGGTGTAATTGTTCGCAACTATGCCTGTCTGCCTAAACTAGGTTGAAAGCTTGTTAAGCAACTCGTAATGCTGCATTTTTTGTAAGGCCCAGCCCTACTTCGAACAGAAGCGCCACCACATTTTTTTGACCTTAATAAGGACAGCTTAAGACAATTTTTCTTACCGGCCACTGCGGCCTGAAATATCACCTCAACAAACTAAGCCTGTGTCAAGACATTGTTTGTCGGCTTTGCCTCGAAGAGGATGAGACTTCCGAGCACATCATATGTGAATCGCCGGCAATAATCCGGTTAGGGAAACGTATCTTCCATAGTTCCATACTCACTTCAGTGGAATTAAAAATTCCCCTACAAAGGATTTACTATCTTTCATGAGGGAGGTGGTTTGTCTTTTGTCTTAAGTCCAACCCTTCGATACAATAGATCTACCCTGGTGGCGGTGTCGTTGCCTACACGGTATGGGTTATACAAGAGGAAAAAAAATGTTTTTCTAACTATCGGCACTATAGTTACGGCCTGGGTGTGGAGATTTGATCATTTAAATCAATGGTGGTTCTGCATGTCCTCCTTTTACACGCCCCCGATTTCCACCTCTCTGTTGTTTCCACGGGGACTTGTTTCATCCACGTGAAGTCTCTTTTGGTAATGAAAATAACAATAAACCAGAGTGATGTGGCTATTCAATCAAAAAGAAGCCCCAACCAAAGGATCACTTTTAGAGCTGAAAATCCGACTAAAAACGAAATCCTTTCAAATGAACACAACTGGTTACGAGTTCCATTGAGGGTGTCTTGGTAAAACGCAGTATTTACGATCAGACTTCGCTTTTTACCCAATTAAGGCACATCGCACCAGCCGTCAAGTTCCCGCCTTTTATGGCCTCGTAACATCCGAGATAATAAACATCACAAGCTCAGCGGTAGTTGCATTGGAATCACTGTTTCGTTTTTGATTCACATGTAACCATAAAAAAGCTCTTGAAACAACAATAAATCACGAAGCAATGGCTGTGAGTCTGCGATGGACTTTAACGTTGTCATCCAAGGACGTAAATAATTTACGATTACTCCTCCCGTAATTGCATCGAGAATTGGCCACAGATTCACGTTGCCTGTCGGTAGTTCGAATGGAGCCGGCAATCGAAATTAGTGGTCTCTTAGCGGATGCAATGCACGGAAAGGAAATTGGATTGAGCGGTTGAGTTGCTGCAAATTGTCGGTGAATTCTCATTTAAACGAAGTTAAATTGCAGTGGTTTAGGCTGTCCAATGCGGAGAAATGCAATACCAAATAGTTCTGTTGCGGATTCGAAAAGAGGATGTTGTGGCGAATGAGTTGCCGGTTGAGGGAGGGCCGGAGAGACTTTTTTCATTGACTTGCATTGATTTGTTTATTCCTCCGTGAGGATGCTTTTCTGCACACATTTTTAAAAGTCAGGCCTCTCATTCTCGGTCGTCGCTCATATGCGAGTTCTACATAAACAAAATAATCTGAGGAATATAACATAAGCTACCCTCTTGAGTGAAAGATAGGATGGCCAACCATCGGGTGAATCAGAGAGGACATGCATTGGCAATTGTCTTTGGATCGTGAAAGGGTACGTTCATTGGTTTGCTCGTAGTAGTTATTCGCCTTTAACATTCGTTACAATTTTCGCGGTAAAGAATCTAGGTGCAACATCGTTATTTTGCTTAAAAGGCAGTCAGGAAATTATTGCGGATATATGGAACATGTTTTACTGCAATAGTTTCCGCAATATTTTTTGAAACAGTATAAGTGTTGATACATAAGCTACTTAACCTTAGTCAGTACATTGATGACATAAGCTAATTTACAAACTGTTACAAGTTTCCATTTAAAATTTTTTGTTCCCACCTGGATTTGCTTAGAAAATAGAGAAATTACATTAAGCAAATCAATTCGACTTAAGATGTTTAATTTTCAGAGAATAGTTTTGAAATATTCTACTTGTAGAAAATAAAACAAAAAATTTGTTCGACTTTTCCAAAAATTCTTACTGTACAATCTCTTCACAATTCATTACTGGGAACAACATCTCCAGGAGCAATAACGTCTCCACCTCCTTCGACGCAATCAGCAGCAATATTTTCGGCATCAGTGAGATGAATATCAAACACTCGGAAGTTTCTCGGTACCCCCGACTCCTTCATCAATGTTATTACAGGCTTAATAATATATTCTTACTTCATCTTATGCAGATGTTGATCCGCAGTCTTTGGCTTATGAGGTTTATGGAGGCACAAAGCTAGCTTAAGTTCATATCTTATATGACTGCGAACACCGACCACTGATTTATGTCCTCCTGAGTGCACTCCATTTCATTGTGATAATAACCACAAGTATAAAATACGAGAGCTGATTGCGTTTTGCGAAAAATATATGAGAATGTTCATAAGTAAGTACAAATAACTCGCGGAAGCAGGTTGGATTTACCCGGAAAAAGGTGTTTTATTACTCACTCCTTGTGAAACCAACAATTTGGGGTTCCGCTTAAAGAGAAAATCCTAGACATGATTCGCAGCAGCACTCGTATTATTTTACTTCTCATTTATGTGTCCCCGAGTCGCGAGCGTACGTACACGTCATAACACTTTTGAACAAAAGTCTCGATTGTCGTCAGAGTGATGAAAGTGCGAGCTCTAAATTAAACCTGGTGGCACGTGCGACTCTTGAGGTATGAGCATACGCGTTTTAGCCAAACAATTGCCTAAGTTGATTAAGAGGTTTTCGCGTTCTTATCGGCTTGAGAAAGTATCAAAGGGAACGTCACGTATTCATATTGTTTTTAGTTTACTTTCACATAATATTTCTTAGTTATTTCTCGGTTGGAACCAAGACGCACGTAGAAGCAGGAATTGATATGTGGTATCCACGTGAGCAATTTACGCGTGAAGACATGTCACAGCCTTATTTCTAAGGTACTAGTAACTCTCCGATAGTATAAGAAGAATTTGATTTGCCGTAAAGGTTAATTTAATTAATTAGCTCTAGTTAATTACTCTTGACTGATCTCAGGTATTACACGAGGCAAACTCTTTTCGAGTTGACCTGAAGATAAATGAAAATGTAGTGAAGCAGACCACTGATCTAATGGAGCTGTTTCTTCATAAGCGCAGATATATCATGGGTACCACTGAAATCGAAGCATAATCAAAAACTAAAATAAAAAGCGTCTTCATCTACAAGTAGGAAGGTATATGGGTGTTCTTCGAAGTATTCATTTTATTAGAAAAAAAAAAAACATTTTAGGAAGCTCTAGCTCCTACAAACCTGTAAAGATTTGAATGAATTTTGTTATAAAATACAAGACGTGATTGAACATTGGTCTGAAAATAGTATTAAATTTTTTCCCATAATTTAATGGTGAAAGCGTTAACTTCTATCAACAAAAAGTAAAAAATTGTACTTTTAAAATTTTATTTAAGAAAGCCAGAACATTATCTTAAAGTTTTTGTGCTTGATTTATTTCAATAAATTGTTTTAAATAAAAAAGCTCTCCTTAACTTAACAAAAGATTTCAATATTACTTAAAGACTTACTCTAAAAGAGCTTCTTCTTCTTCTTCTGGTATCGCTACAGTTCGGGGTGGACCTGCGCCTCAACCAACAAGTCTCTCCAGCCGGCATGATCTTTAGCCAGCTTTCTCCAACTGTGCACACCAAGTTGATAGAGGTCCTTCTCCACCTGGGTGCGCCATCGGTTCCATGGGCGTCCTCTTGTCCCACTGGTTCGGAGTCGAAGACTGGACCGGGCTGGAGCAGTGTTGTCCATGCGCTCTACATAGACCAGACATCTTAGGCGTTGGATACATAGACGACTGGCTGGGCTCATGTCGCTGTACAGCCCGTACAGTTCGTGGTTGAATCTGATCATCCAAAAACCGTCAACGCAAACAGGTCTAAAGATCGCACGCAGAACTTTTCTATCGAAGAGACCAATGACTTCCTTATCCGCTCTTGAGATGATCCATATTTCCGAGCCGTACAGCAGGATTGGGATGATCAAGGTCTTGTATAAAGTCAGCTTGGTCCTTCGAGAGAGGACTCTACTACTCAATTCCCGCTTGAGACCAAAGAAACAGTGATTGGCAAGAATAATTCTGCGTTTAATCGGGATGTTCACTTGCAAGCCGAGGTAGAGGAAGTCCTTGACTACCTCGAAGTTATAGCTGCCCATTGTGACGCTCGGTCCAAGACGTCGATGTTGTGTGTCCTTTCTTGATGACAGCATATACTTCGTTTTGCCTTCATTAACCGCTAGACCCATTTTAGCCGCTTCCGCCTTAATGCCAGCAAACGCTTCATTGAGAGCTTGCTGTGTTCTGCCAATCACGTCAATGTCATCCGCGTATGCTAGCAGTTGCTAGCAGTTGGCGTTCGAGTCTTGCACGATCTTTTCCAGGATGATGTTAAAGAAGTCACATGACAGCGCATCGCCTTGTCTAAAACCTTTTTTGACATTGAATGTCTCGCTGAGTTCGTTACCGACTTTGATGGGGAAGCGAGAGTTCTCCATCGCCATCCTGAACAGCCTGACGAGTTTGCCAGGAATGTCACAACTAGACATGGCGTTGTATAGCTCGTCACTATGCACGCTGTCACACGCGACTTTAAAATCGACGAATAGGTGGTGGGTGTCGATCTGCATTTCTTGGGTTTTTTTCCTTGGGATCTGCCGTAATGTGAAGATTTGGTCGATGGTGGACTTCCCTGGCCTGAAACCGGACTGATAAGGACCTATCAGGTTGTTGACGAATGGTTTCAGGCGCTCACACAAAACGGCAGAGAGGATCTTATAGGCGATGCTAAGGAGACTTATCCCTCGGTAGTTGGCGCTGTTTAAGGGGTCTCCTTTCTTGTGGATCGGGCAAACGATACTGAGGTTCCACTCGTCGGGCATGCTTTCCTCCGACCATATCTTACAGACGAGTTGGTGCATGTACCTTACCAGCTCATTTCCAGCTGCCTTAAACAGTTCCGCAGAGAGTCCGTCTGCACCAGCAGCTTTATTGGACTTTAGTCTCGATATCGCTATCTTGACTTTGTCTAGGTCGCGTGGACGGAATTCTCGTCGATCATCGTCAATTGCGTTGAGTGGAAAATTCTGCCTGACAGCGGTATTGGAGTCTTCCTTGCCGTTTAGAAATGAAAAACAGAAATGATCTTTTCAGATTCTCAGTATCGACTGCCGAATCTACTACGAGTTGGCCGTCTGCGTCACGACAGGCTTCTGTCCGAATTTTGTATCCATTGAATAGTTGTTTTACCCGTTGGTAGAACTTTCGGACATCATTTCTGCCGTAAAACCTCTCCATTTCCTCGATCGCGCGCTTCTCATGCTCTTTCTTTTTCTTTTTGAGAAGCCGGTGCTCTTTCCTTCTTTTAAGTTCGTAGAGCTTACCAACCGCTCTCGTCCTTCTGTCAAACCAGGGGTTTCTTGGGTTTGGCGTTTTAAAACCCAGCACATCAGATGCAGCTTCTATGATGGCGTTTTGACAACGGCTCCATTGTTGGTCGATTGTTTCGCCTGGCAGGGTTGGACTCTCTGAGAGCTTTAGGGAGACTCAATCGGCAAAGTTGCTAACGGTCAATTGCGATTTTAGCTTTCCGACGTCAAACTGTTTTGGTCTTGCTCTACTCCGTTGTCCTATCGACATCCGTGTTCTCACCTTGGCTACAACAAGGAAATGGTCCGAGTCGATGTTGGCTCCTCGGAATGTTCGGACATCGAGAATGCTGGAGGAGTGTCTGACGTCGAGAGCAATGTGATCAATCTGGTTGTCGATTGGTTGATCAGGAGACCGCCAGGTCCTTTTGTTGATTTTCAGGTGAAGTAACCGCGTACTGGCTACAAAGAGGTTTGGACCCGTTACGAAGTCCAACAGCCTGAGTCCGTTCTCGGACGTGTTGTCGTGTAGGCTGTGCTTTCCGATGACTCTAGCAAAGATGTCTTCCTTGCCCAGCTTTGCGTTGAAGTCTCCTAGAACCATCTTGGTGTCGTAGCTGGGGCATTGATCGTACGTTCTTTCTAGGAGATTGTAAAAGTCATCTTTGCTGTCGTCATCTTTATCCTCCGTTGGGGCGTGGGCGCAGATCAGGCTGATATTGCGGAATGCAGCCTTGATGCGGATTGTTATGAGGCGCTTGCTTTTGTACTTAAAGCTTAAGGCATCTTGCGTAAATCTGCCTCGAACAACAAAACTGCATCCGAACAAGCGCTGCCTTTCGTCTTTGAAGCAATCGCCGAAGTATATGTCGCAGATTTTCATCATCTTTTTGCTCGGCCCATTCCACCGCACCTCCTGAATGGCGGTGACACGACTGTTAGGCTTCAAGGGCCTCAGCAAGTTCATCGGCTGCACGTGGTCTGTTAAGGGACCTCACATTCCACGTGCAGAATTGAAAATCGTTGTCCTTATTTAATTTTCCATGGTCGTCATCAATAGGGTCATCCGTATCGTCGTTCCTGAACCAAGCCTTTTTTACTCGGTGGGAAGTTACCTCCATGAACAACCCCCGAACCTGGAGGAGCGGGTCCTTGCTTAAACCCCTGGACAAAGGGGCGCTGCACGCATTGGTTCACCTCTAAGCGTTTGCTGTAAAGGCTATCCAGAGGGCGCCACGAGGAGGGAGTATATATGAACTAGACCTGTGTATTTACTGGGATCGTTGCTGGCATCTCGCCAAGTTGAGAGCAATCAACAACTTTGCCCTGGATGCACAGGTTCCATACCCTCCATCAACACCTATTCACGGCAAAATAGGCGCAGATACCTAAACAAGATTTTCGAAATCCGCGGATTTCTCTTTCTTATCAAAAGATGTTGAATGAAAATGGTGTCACCTGACAGATCTGACTGCCACCCCTGCGTCACCCACAGTCCAGCTTCACGAATAAGTTTTTCTCTAAATGAGAATTTAATAGATAACAATCCCATTGACAGATATTACCATTCATTCATGTCACACGACAGCCCACTGCAATTTGCACAAATTAATCTTGTCACGGAAGTGGACTTTCACTATCGACACATCTCGGAACAATGCTAATGATTCACTTAGTATAATACTGGAATTTGAAACATCACGACACGAGGTTAATGAAATACCGAATGACTTATCGCCACGTCCCGGTCATGCAGTGACAGCTAAGGCGTGGCCTCCGACCATAGCGTCGTCCTTAATTCATTTGAGTCACATGCTCACACATCAGACGTTGCACACTTCCATGGTTGGTAACGACTAGGTGACATCGTGCGCTTATCGTCGTCCATTCAGCAAAATAGGGAAATTGCTTGTTTGACATATTTGCAAACGAGTCTGTTTTCCTTTTATTTCTTAGAGATTATCAATTGATGACCATCATTTTTATCGTGTTGGGAATGCTTCTTACGACAAGCAGCTATTGAGAGTGTACTTTAGCTAAGATGACAACAGTGACGTTAATTGATACCTCATCCTCTTCTTCGTGTTGCATTACAGTTCGAGATGGACTTGGGCCTTAACCAAGTAGTGCGATGTCTTACTAGCTTTCGGGCACGACAAGTGTGTTAAAATTCTTTTTCACTCGTGTGTGCCTCCCTAGATGGGCCTCACTTACTGCGTTGCCTCTCAGGTTTGAAATCGAAGAGTGTTCAGACATAAGACGGGCGATCTACAGAACCCGCCCATGCGATCCATCTGTCCCACCCAATTTGGGACTAGCTTCCATGGAGGCAGAATTCGACTCAGGTGGTGCATACATAAACTGGTGGTAGCTAGCTAAATATTGAACTTGTTGGAAGCGCTTTTTGGTTGAGGCCCGTATTCACAGCGGGCCGCAGCGCCACCTCAAGTAAGTAAGTAAGTTCTTGCACCTAAGTTTACTCGTCTCGTCGACTCCTACGCAGAGGGTGCCAGGTTCGATACCCGAATTTTACCCCCTATCATAATTCACGGCTCCACCTCTTTCGAGTCACTGACAATGCTCAAAGAGTATTCCTGTCTAGAAAAAGCGTCTCAACTTCGCCGTTCGGAGTCGGCATTAAACTGTAGGTCCCTTCCACTCGTGAAAGAATAATAGCACGCACAACACGCAGTGGTTGCTGAGGAGCTAGGCCCAAGTCCACCACGGACTGTCGCGCCACCCATATTATTATTATAATCTTCCGCAGAAAATCTCGTGACAATCGCTGTTTCTTTGGGCTCAAGAGGCAATTGAGTAGTACAGCACTCTCTCGAAGGACCAAGCTAACATTATATAACACCTTGATGATCCCTGTCCTGCTCTATGGCTCGAAGACATGTATCATCTCAAGAGCGGATGAAGTAGCCACAGCTCTTTGAGAGAGAAAAGTTCTGCGAACAATCTTTGGTCCTATTTGCGTTGATGGTTATTGGAGAAGAAGATTCAACCTGTACAGCGACATGAGGCTAGCCAGGCGTCTACGGATTCAACACGACAGAACCAGTGGGACAACGCAATAGAGGACGTCCACGGAACCGATGGCGCACACACATGGAAAAGGACCTCAACAAACTTGGCGTGCTTATTTTGGGACAGCTGGCTAATGATCGTGCCACCTGGAGAGGCTTCTTGGTTGAGGCCCAGGTACCGGACTGTAGAGTCACTAGAAGAAGAAGAAGATCTAGCCATGGATGGGGAGTCAATGTCTTGAAACCTAAATAAAAACAGCAATTTGCCTAGCCACTGTGAATGCCCATAGGAGACTTCCAATGTTAAAGTGGTAGCCGGAAGACGAAGTATTGTCCTGGCTTGTCTTTATTTTCTTACTGATCTCCTGGCCCTTACGAAATCCTCGATGACAGAAGATGTCAGGTAGGTAGGTCTTAAGGTCTAAGTGGCTGACTGCAAAGAGTAATCCCACGTATGTTAGCAAAGACTCATTGTGTTTCCACTTGGATTAACTAGTTGCTTCTCTAGCCACCATATTGTCCAGTCCATTTTGTATGCAGTTCATAAGGGGGCACATATAAAGGGTTTTCCAATAGGGACTTGACAACCTTGTATTTAATTTGTGAACGCACTCTTTCACCAATCATCAAACTGTCACTGCCAATTTATTCAGTAAACTCAAAATGTTCATCATGGTTAAGTACACGAACGAGCAAGGTCTGCAAATTATAACAATTTTCTACTCAAATTCAGAGGCGGTGATTTTTAATCATCTTCAGTGACGAAGCTCATTTTTGGCTCAATGGGTTCGTCAATAAGCAAATTATGCATTATTAGTCGGGTGAAAATCCACATGCGCTTCATGAACACCGCATCATCAACAAAAAATAACTGTTTGGTACGGTTTGCATGCCGGCGGCGTTAATGGGCCATATTTTTTCGTCGACGATAACCACCGTCACGTTACTGTGAATGGTCAGCGTTATCGCGCCAAGATTACCGATTATTTTTGGCCCGAATCGGAAGATATGGACTTGGACGACATGTGGTTTCAACAGGATGGTGCCACAAGTCCTACAGCACATGTTATGGTATGGTGAGCGTGTTATCTCAGCAAAGGGGTCAGTCGATTAGCTGCCTCGTTCTTGCGATTTAACGGCGCTTGACTATATTCTGAGGGGCAACGTTAAGTCATTGGCTTATGCCAACATGCCGATGACATTGGAAGAACTGAGAGCCAACATTGAATACGAAATATCGGCGGTTTCGGCCGAAAAGTGTGGCCGAGTCGATCTAAATTGGGTCCAACGAGCCGACCGCTGCAAACGTTCCCGGTGGCCATTTGAACGAGGTCCAGTTCCATTCACAAATGTTTTGATTGTACCTCACACCGATACTAAAGTTTTTGAAATATCTCAAATGGTTTGCGTTTTATTGAAAAAAGAGTCAAGTTCTTATTGGAACTATTACATAAGTACTCTCTTTTCGATGGCATAACATTACCCAAAAGCTTGCGCTTTTGTACATTTGACGGAGAAAAAATTCACATTGCAGTTCACTGCCCAAAATTTTGCAATTGACTTCTTCTTCCTTTATTTGGCTTAAAGTTGGTTGAGGCCCAGGCCTCAACCAACAATCCTCTCCAACTAGCACGGTCTCTTGCTAGCAGCCTCCAGTGTTGCACGCAAAGTTGGTTGAGGTCCTTCTTCACCTGTGGTCGCCACCTTAAACGTGGGCGATCTCTGTTGAATTGTCCCACTGGGTCGGAGTCGAAGAGTCTTCGGACTGGAGCAGAGCTTAGGCGTTGGATCCGTAGACGGCTCATGTCGCTGTACAGCCCGTACAGTTCATGGTTGAATCTTCTTCTCCAATAGCCATCAACGCAGACAGGACCAAAGGTCGAACGCAGAGACCAAGAACTTCCTCATCCGCTTTTGAGATTGTCCATACTTCCGCGCCGTACAGCAGCTCAGGGATGATCAAGGTGTTATATAAATTTAGCGTTTGTCCTTCGAGAGATGGCTCTACTACTCAATTGCCTCTTGAGCCCAAAGAAACAGCGATTGGCAAGGGTAATTCTGCGTTTAATCTCGGTACTGGTGTTGTTCGTGCGGTTTACTTGCGAGCCGAGGTAGAGGAAGTCCTTGACTACCTCGAAGTTATAGCTGCCTATGGTGACGTTCTGGCTAAATCGTCGATGTTGTGCGTCCTTTCTTGATGACAGCATGTACTTCGTTTTGCCCTCGTTCACCGCTGAAACCCATTTAGGCCTCATCCGCTTCAGTACCAGCAAACGCTTCAGGCTTCATTGAAGGCTTGCTGTGTTCGACCAATCACGTCAATGTCATCCGCGTATGCTAGCAGTTGTACGGACTTTTGGAAGATCGTGCCTCTTGTGTTAGCGTGTGAGTTCTGTACGATCTTCTCAAGAATGATGTTGAAAAAGTCACATGACAGTGCGACTTAGTGCGCCTTGTCTAAGGCCTTTTTTGACGTTGAAGGTCTCGGTAAGTTCGCTTCCGACCTTGATGGAGCAGCGAAAATTCTCCATTGTCATCCTGCACAACCTGACGAGTTTGTCAGGAACGTGAGAACTAGACATGGCGTTGTATAGCTCGTCTCTATGCACACAGTCATATGCGGCCTTAAAATCGACAAATATGTGGCGAGTGTTAACCTGTATTTTTACAGGATCTTGGATTTGGTCGACTTCCCTGGGCTGAACGCACACTGATATAGACCTATCATATTGCTTATAAACGGCTTCAGGCGAGTACACAAAACGGCAGAGAAGATCTTGTAAGCGATGTTCAGGAGACATATCCCTCCTTAGTTGGCACAGTCAAAACGGTCTCCTTTCTTGTGGATCGGGCAGACGTGCTGACATTCCACTCATCCGGCATGCTTTCCTCCGACCATATCTTACAATGAACATGGTATTCTTCTGAAATTTCTGTCAACTAAAAAATTTGGGAAATAATGTATAAAAAATAAATTAAAAGGTTTGAAATAAGGGTTTACGCCGATTAACTGTTGAGTATTTTGGATATTCACACCTAAATCGACTTAAGCAGCCTTATGTCAGAAACATAGTCAAACATCAAGGAACTTAGGCAAGGAGAGAAGAGCGATTAATTTCTGTCCCACTTAAATAAAGGAAAGTGAACGAAAATTTATCGAAACTGAACGCAGTTTCATTATAATCACAGTTTAACATTTCAATTGTGTGAAAAGATGTGATTCCTAATCCGTCGCATCCTGCTTTCTAAGGTCATGAGTCATGACTCTTCAGAGATCACGAATCAATTTTGAAGTCATCGCCCTTGGATTTCTGTCTTCACCAAGAATTTGGCGTCATTGAGAGACGCGTCTCAGAAGGTTAGTCACCACTTTACAATTTTACAAGTCACAGTAGCTTTGTTTCACACACTTTGAAGTGAAGGCATCATAATTTCGAGGAATTTCCTTCGATGTCTCGGGCCACTATGTAGAGTGACATGGAATTTCTTAAATTCTGCTATCGTCGTGAATTACGAGTATTGTCGAGGAATTTAGAAATTCGATAAAAATATCCCGTGGCAGATATTTAATCTTAATTCAAATTGTGGACTGCAAAATCTCGTTAAAATTGTGATAGGGCCCTCCAGTGACTTTCACCACCGGAGGGCCCTTGGGTCGTCTTTCCTTCTCTTTAAACGCGGATTCAAAAGTCTTTGCGAATGGATGCCGTTTATGGACCCATGCCGGAGGAAATGGAGACGTTGTTTTAACTCCCTCCGATATTAATTTCATTTAAGGAGTGGATTATGAACTAAAAGACTGCGTTGTTGACCGAATTAGTTAAGGAGTACGATCAGAGAGGGAAAGCAGACAAGCTCATCTTCGTTTTCATTTCGTTCCGACTTGAGTGTAGTGAATACTAATCGCCTATCCCGTCGCAATCAGCTAAGAAAATCAATGCACAAGGAAGGTACTTTAAACCCAGATTTCCTTCCATCGACAACGCCAGATGATGTGAGTTCCAAATTAAATTCCTCTTCACGGAAAAAATACAAAAAAAGAGGACGAAAACCCCAACCAATTGAGGACTGTTGATGTTTGGATGACTTAAAGTGTTTGCTTAGGACGGATTTGCTTGCGGAAACCGAACGGCAATTCAAAGGATTCCCTACCGAGTTGATTTGTTGCGAGTTTGGGCCCATTCTACAGCCGCGCTCGTGGCGATTACCTAATTAACCCATTGACAGCAGTTCGTGGTAAATGGAAATGTTCTCAAAGTCGACCCTCTTCTGTAGTGACGGCTACACAACACCACCTGTCGAAAGCACCTAATCGGGTCTTGTTTTCGTTTCACAACTGGCAACCTCGGCAAAATTTTCCACGCCTCTACGCTTGTCTATTATTCTTCAATTAAGCGGAACATCTGCGCTGGAGAGTGAGCAACCAACCAACAGCCTTGTCAAGGTTGCCACTGATTCCCCTCCCAGCCATCGTCACTGTAGAGGTCGTGGCAGTTTTTCTTTTCATTCCTCTGTTTGCGCTTGTCCTTCACCTTGAGCGGATTTGTTTTGCTGAGTTTAAAATTCTAGGGAATTAACACCTCCCTTCTGCGGAGAGTACTTGCTGCTAAACAGGTTGTTTCAATTTGTCCTTCTTTTTTTAGAATTGCTGACGTTTTAAAGATTTACGAAGTTCACGGGGTGACACCGTGGGTTTTTCTTTTTCATTTTCTCTCCAAGCGAGTTCGGAGAATAGGCTAACGACGACGTTTTAAGTGAGAAAACTGTGCGATGGGAGGGCGATGAGGGACATCTGAGACACCTGGTGCCACTTGTATGCTTGATGGAAATACATTTTGCACTAGCTGCCAGTGGAGATGAAGTTGGTAGACATACAAAAAATGCCTGGAATTGTTCAACAAACACGTAGTTGGCTTCTTGAGTTGGGGTAGCCTGAACTCTTAGTGTCACAGTTACCTTCAGCTTTCAGTTTATATTGGGTGAAGACGCTTTTCTTTTTGCGTGTGTGCACACGGCCAGATGGCACAGGATGATGATGAACACTCATGGATGCAGACGCATCAATTCTGTATCAACTGTGTGTTTGACAAATGTGAGGACATTGTATCGTTGTTTCTAAAAAAAAGGTGGCAATTCAAAATTAATTTGTATCCATTATCACATGATTTACAAGGCTTTCTTAAATCGATATGAGGAACGTGCGGCGAAGAGTACAATTGATTGAGAGTACAATTGATTGATTGATTGATTAGAAGTCGCTAATAGCGCCGGCTCTGGCAGTGATACTCAGATGTCTCTAGGTAGGGTGCAAGTTTTTGTTTTTGCGAGGGTGTCTTTCATTTGGTAATCATCAAAGGACAGTATCGCCGTAATTTTTTAGGAGGCTATATGCATACAATGGTTTGCTATGTCGAAATCCTCAACAAGACAGTATGTGACCTGTGTACATAATGTAGTGTCAGATATTTACTGACTAAAAACGCCCTTCTCTTTTTTGGCTTGGCTTTACTACAACTAAGTTACCTTATCTAGCAGTTTCAGTTTAAATATATTATCACGTGTTGTAGAAAGATTTTTTGGTCAAATCACATGCGTTCAGTTGGTTTATTGTTATTGCGCCAAGTCGAACGGAGTTGGCGTTAAGCTTCTCATGCTGAGCATTTGGAGAAAGACATTTTTTTTTTCATTTTCATTTTACTTCATTTGGAATTCATAAAAACTTATATACCTTAACTTATAACCTAACTTACACACTACCTTAAAATTAACTTAAACTAACTTAAGCTAAACTACATACATATACATATGTATATATGAATGTGTAGACATATGTATATATATATGTACTTAATATATTCAATGTATACACATAGATACACAGTGGTGTACCCATGTGAATACTAATTTTTTTTTTTTTTTTTTTATATATTTACAACTTACAACTACCTTAAAAACTACCTTAGGCCATGTAGGTCGGCCATAGGTTGCAGCTTATAGATTTTCATCTGTTCCGCTGACCGACTGCTCCCCATAAGGGGGAACGCGCTACCCTCTCTACCCCGGGTCTAAAGGGTTCGACGAGGGAGTTCCCCCTCTCTCCAGCCACCAGAATTTTCGATGTCGCGATGCAACATCCCGAACATCTCTCCTTGATACCGCCGTACTGAAGCGGAGGAGACCCTCCTCAGCTCGTTGTGCGACGGAGCGGTCGTGGTTGAGTCGCCCATATGTGGAATATGAGCGGTACCGCATTTATATTTTGTAACAGCCCTTTTTTGTCTAAATGGAGAAAGGCTTCTGGGGGGACGAAGCCGTTGTGACGTACCCTTTCGTGGTATTGGGGATGAGCCCCTGAGATCAAGTTATTGGACGAGTTCATCGCTCTAGCAGTATGACCTCGAATCAACTTCAACAGGAAATTGTCCACTCTTATCAGGTTTGCCCTGTTGTATAAGACCTCATTGAAATAGAATTTTCTATACTGGGACTCTGGAGTTCGATAAAGACGAAGGCAAGCCCTAAGACAAGCCCTCTCGAACAACCGAATCTTTTCCATCAAGCTTGCACTCACGTTGAACCACACGGGACACCCATAGGTCAGCATTGGCCGGATGAGGGCCATGTAGCAGATAACTTTCACCCTCGCATCG
This sequence comes from Eristalis intricaria, assembly GCA_964034865.1. Classification (NCBI taxonomy): domain Eukaryota; kingdom Metazoa; phylum Arthropoda; class Insecta; order Diptera; family Syrphidae; genus Eristalis; species Eristalis intricaria. Next base: position 129,222,188 of record OZ035873.1, read on the forward strand.
AGTTGGCTGTTGTAAAACAGTCTCTTTGTAAGGGCAAAAGCGCCTCGGCCCTGGCCAGAGCAGCATCTACATGTTTATTAAAATATAGATACTGATCTAGCCAGATCCCTAGGTATCTGACTACAGTTCTTTGCGCCAGAGGTTCCCCGTGTCTTCCAACGATTGAGAACTTTCGCCAATTCTTTTTCGTATCCGCCGAGGCCTTATACAACGGCGTTCTGAACAGAATGGTTTCCGACTTCCGGAAGTTGATACTCAACTTCCAGTCATCGCAACTTCTCATGAATGAATCGAAGTCACCCTGCGTGAGGGTAGTGATTTCCTCGATCTTTTTGCCTGATCTGTACACGATCAAGTCATCGGCATACGCAATAACATGAGGAAGAGAACTTAACAGATCGCTCAAGTAAATGTTGAACAGGATCGGCGGATTAACGGCACCCTGTTGGAGACCATTTTTTACCTCAAATATACCTGTGGAGGTCACGTTGCCATTCTTGACTACGAACCGTCTACCGGTAAGCATGTTACACAGTAGGTACAGCAGTGGTTTGCTAATGCCTAGTCGATTGAGCTTGTAGAAAAGACCTTCTAACCATACAGTGTCAAAGGCCTTTTCCAGGTCAATCAAGCAGGCACCCGTACATTGTTTCTGGTTTTTGTTCCATTGGATATCCGACACCAGTTTCGACGCGGCATGAATAGTGTCATGCCCCGCTTTGAAACCGAATTGGTTATCCGGAATAATATGTTTGTCTTTAGTCCAGTTGATCAGAGTTCTATTGATCACCTTCTCGATTACCTTACTGATGTTCGGAAGGAGACTAATTGACCGGAGGTTGCACGGATTCGACGAATCTTTTCCTCTTTTGGATATGGGTTGCACAATCGCAGTTTTCCAATGCTCCGGATAATGTGCGTTATTCAGAGCGTACATCAGAGCATTGGAGAAAGACATGGTTATATTAACATTACATTCTTAGCTCTCGAGCGAAATTTGTTATTTCGTCGTTGACAGTAGTTTATATATCCCTATTCCTGAGATACCATGGAGATTTCACAATTGCCAATATAACTTCGCCTTTGAAAGAACTGTATAAATTCCTTATTTGGTGCAATGCCATTGCGGGCGATTTTAATGTACACAATTCTAATTGGCTTCGGCATTCAGGCCAGACAACACCCGAAGGAAGGTACGTCGAAATCTTTGCTGAGGTAAACAATCTGACCCAGCTAGTAAATGAGCCCACACGAATACCTGATATTGCAGATCATTCCGCCAACACCCTGGACCTGTTTCTCACCTCTCATCCTGATAAATATTCTGTTGACATACTGTCGCCTCTAGGCTCGTCGGACCATTGTGTCGTATCAGCAAAATTCTCATTATCACCACACATAGTTAGAGAACAAATTCCTAAAAGAACAGTTTGGCTGTACGAGAAAGCCGATTGGAACAAACTTAACAACTTCTTTAGAAATTTTAACTGGTCACTTTGCTTCCTCGATAGTGACGTAGATGCCGCTGCTGATATGATCACAAATATTCTTCTGCTGGGCATGAGAACCTTCATTCCTCACAGAGTGAAGAGTATCAAGCCCAAAGCAAACGCATGGTATGACTCGAGCTGTAAAGAGGCTATTAGGATGAGAGAGTTGAATTTCCGGACATACAAAGCCAACCCTACTGAGGAAAACCGGAAGAAGTTTAAACGGGCCAGAAATGACTGCAATGCAACTATCAGACGTGTGAAATTCTCTTATGAGCAAAAGCATGGGACAAATCCACTTCCGCACTCGTACAGTTGCAAGAGCACTGAAAGATCTCGACGTGCACAAATCCGCTGGCCCGGATGGTATTCCCCCTATACTTCTGAAGAGGTGTTCTTCTGTGCTGGCAAAACCACTGCGTAAGCTTTTTCATCTATTCTACTCTTTAGGTCTCTTTCCGAGCAGATGGAAAACAGCATTTGTCCAGCCAGTCCCTAAAAAGGGCGAATCTTCGTCACCCACCTCGTACCGACCCATAGCACCTACGTCCCTTCTTTCTAAGGTCATGGAAACGCTGATAAATCGTCAGCTTATGAAATATCTTGAATCGCGGAAGCTTCTTAATGACCGACAATATGGTTTCCGCAGCGACAGGTCCACTGGTTATCTGATAGCTTATCTCACCGAAAAGTGGAACCAATCTTTGCACAATTCAGGCGAAAGCAAGATCGTTGCGCTTGATATTTCTAAAGCATTTGACAGAGTTTGGCATCAAGCTCTCTTGTCGAAAATGCGTGCCTATGGTATCGATGAATCTCTTCTTCTATGGATTAGAAATTACCTTTCGAACCGTTCAATTCAAGTTGTTTTGGATGGGTTCAAGTCTGATATCCACCAAATTAATGCTGGTGTTCCCCAAGGCTCAGTTCTGTCTCCGACACTCTTTCTTATTTTTATAAATGATCTCTTGTCTGCTACTTCTAATCCAATCCATTCCTTCGCTGATGACCGCACCCTTAGCTTTTCATATTCGTTCCTAGACTCACGACCCAGCCCTTCGGCCGTAGAATTGGAACGGCAGCGTATGTTAAGCACATTGAATTCCGATCTTGACAGCATAATTAACTAGGGAAAAAACAATAGAGTGGAATTCAATGCTTCAAAAACTCAATGCTGTCTGCTGTCACTCAAGCGAACCCTTGATAATCAGCCATTATCCATGAATGGCGCTTGTGTCGATGAAACCGGAAAACTTTCCATTCTTGGTATGTGTATCAACACAACACTTAGTTGCAGCGATCACATATTTGAGGTCGCCAAAAATGCTGCGAAGTGTTTAGGTTTTCTTAATCGATGCAAGAAATATTTCACCCCTTCTGATTTGGCTTTAATTTATAAGGCGTACATCCGCCCCTGGCTTGAGTTTAAGGCTCATATCTGGTCTGGTGCCCCCAAGACCACACTGCACCTACTTGATAGAATCCAAAAGCGAGCGATAAAACTTATAGGAGACAACAATATCGCAGAGTCATTAGACTCGCTCGAACATCGACGTACCGTCTCTTCTTTGTCCGTGTTTTATCGTTATTTCAACAAACGATGCTCAAGTGAGCTAGCCAACTGCATTCCTCCTCTCCATGAATTCACCCGCAATACTCGTCTCGCCAGGAATGCCCATCAGTGTACCCTTAAGCCTACTTTCGGACGCGCAGTTAAATTCAGAGACTCGGTCTTCAGCCGCACTGCACGAATATGGAATGCTCTTCCCAAACTAATATTTCCCACAGACTACAACCCGCAGATATTTAAAACCAATGTGCACAGGTACCTCCTCTCCCTTTCTCCCTCTATACCTTCGGCCCGTGCTGTGTCTTGACCCCGAACACATAAGGGTATTAACAATCCCTTGAGCACGCGCAAATTATAAAAAAAAAAAAAAAAAAAACCGCTGTGTTGTATACCGTATGTCCATACTCCATATAGGCCATACATACAGTGGCGAGCAAAACTGGTCGGATGTTTGTCAAACCTAAGTTCATATTGCTGTTTAACTTGTTAAAAATTACTCAATTTGCTTCCGGTTTTCAATTATTAATTCTTTATTTATTACTCTCATCATTGAATAACATAAAATGTAACATAAAAACAGAAAAACAAAAAAAGTCAATGCGTCCAGTCTTGCACGCAAGACTCAACATACAAAAAACAACGATTTAAATAAAGTAGTACTTGGACCAGAGACCCTTTCTTTTTAAAACACTTTTCACTCTTCTTGGCATACTTTCCACCAACAAACAACTTGGACTCGATCCCATAGCTCGTGCAAATTATTCGGAAGCGAATCGTGCTGACACAATGTTTTTTTAACAATTTCTCACAAATTCTCAATTGGATTGAGATCTGGGCTTTGTGCAGGCCATTTTAATGTTTTAAATGATTGGTTTTCAAGCCACTCTTTCACAATTTTTGAGGTATGCTTGGGGTCTCCATCTTGCTGGAATACAATTTCCTCAATTGGATACGCACACTGATCAACAAACTCAGGCAAATATGTTTGCAAGATATTTGGGTAGTCTTCCTTCTTCATTATTCCTTCTATTTTATGGATAGGACCGACGTGCCACCAAGTGAAACATGCCCACGCCATTATACTACCGCCGTGATCGTCGGTGACAATAATAAGATTTACCATCCGATAAAATACGATTCATCTTCGTTTCATCAGACCATCTAATACGTCTTCAGTCTTCAACAGACCAGTTTTTGTATTCTCTACAAAACTGTAATCGAGCTGATATGTTTTTCTTGGAAAGCGTAGGTTTTTTCTGCTTTACAGACGCGATTAACCCTCTTCTTTGCAATGATCTTCTGGCTGTCCATTCGCTTGTTGGTTTGTTCAGGGCCAGTGTAGCTTCTTTAGGTGTTTGCTTGGAGCTCTTACGCAGCAACCGTTCCATTTCACGAGCGTCACTATCCGTCAGAATTCTCGGTCGCCCTCCAAAATCACCCGGAGACTCCAAATTATTTCTTTTCCGTACTGCTATCACTGTTGACTTTCCAACGCCAGTCTTTTCAGCTATTTTTCGTGTACTATCCTTTTTTCTGCAGTAGTACAACAATTCGGTTTTCCAAATCTTTAGTGATTTTCTTAATTTTGCACTAATTGAACAACAATTTCACAATTTTTGGGTATAACAATGTTAACTCTTCACCCTATTACTTTATAATGATGAAATAATTAAAGAAACGCAATAAGCTCATGACAACTTTCATAAGGATAACGGTAAGATAATGTTTTTTGCATGCTGAGTCTTGCGTTCAAAACTGGACGCATTGACTTTTTTTGTTTTTTCTAAGAAATTTCTGTTTGTTTTATTAAATTTTATATTATTCAATGATGAGAGTAATAAATAAATAATTAATAATTGAAAACCGGAAGCAAATTGTGTAATTTTTACAAGTTAAACAGGAATATGAACTTAGGTTTGACAAACATCCGACCAGTTTTGCTCGCCACTGTAACTTGTAGTGCTTTGTCGGTGGTGTACAGCAGGAATAAAGTAGGACCAAGGAGATCTCCTTGCGGAACTCCTCCACGGATCTCGTAAAAGTCGGAGGATTAAGTTGCGTGTTTAACTGTAAATATCCTATTATCGAGAGAGGATTATATTTCAAGCCTTCATGGCATAATTTGTAGAATGCCTAGAAAATTTAAGCTTTCTGCTTGGTCTTTTAAAATAATGAAACACACCGTTTTTTATTTTACTCTTTTTATTCCGTCCGATCGCCTTCACTTCTGTTCACAAACTGTCTCTTATATTCTTAGCCTAGTCTGACCTAACCGGCAATCCTCTCTCTCTGTGATATATGTATGTGTGTCTATTAGTCTCTCTTTGTGCTTATTTTTCTTATTTGCTATTATTCTACTACAAAAAGGGTAAATTTTTGTACTGCAGCAAAATGTAAGTATTTATTATTGAGTAACGAGTATTCAATAAAGTGTCATATAACGAAACGTTACTCCTCAATGAATATCGTTACTTTAAAGGCACCGCTCCCTTTTTTGCCTACATGTACTATCGACTAAAGAAATCGGTGCGTTTACTATCCTCTCTTCACTTCTCTTCTAGTACACATTAGTGTTTTAAATGATGTCACATCACGAGTCGATATGGTTTGATGGCATACCCTTTTCGTTTTCTGTGTATACGTCTCTTGAATGCCAAGAGCCTATTTAGAATTGTTTGTGTGGCAACGATAGTATCGCTATGTATGTATCTCGTCTTCTCGGTTACGAATGTTTGGGATTTTGTATTTTAAAATTTATTAATTCGTTTCGGTAGGTATCGATGCACATTGCAATTTCGACTATAGAAACATAGCCATTTTGCCTATCCTTTTGTTATTTACACTGTTACAAGTCGTGGCTTAGAAGGATTATCTATTAATCCCTTCAAGACCGTTCTAGTGCCTTTCTCAAGGAGGTTACGTATGAACCTTGAACCTATTATAATTAACAACACCACTCTGGTATATTCCAGTCAAAATATCTTGGAGTCATCCTGGACAAAGGACTCAACTGGACACTCACACATCAAGTCAGTCGCCGAGCGTGCTACAGCAGGACTTAGGGTGTTTTTCCTCAAATTATACATTCGTTATACACAATGTTGGCAAGACCCATCAACACATATGCGGCCATCGTCTGGTGATCAAAAACATTCCAACTGTGAAAGGCAAACAGGTTGCAAAAGGTGCAAAGAATTGCCTGTCTTGGAATAACAGGCACCCTGCGAACCTGCCCCACAACAGCTACAGTCGGGCTTACTCCCCTACCGATCTGTATCATTAAGATTGCTGCCAGATAAGCTATTAAACTGCAGCAAGAGTACAATTAAAAACCAGGTAACCTAACCGGTCACCTTAGTATACTCAATTCAATCCCTAATAGAGACATGTTTTGTATAATTCCGGATACCGTGATCAGGCAACATTGTTTAGGCAGGCTTTTGGAAGTGCACATATTGGACTTCGGAAAGTGGACCAATGGTATCCCGACACTCAACCGTAGACGTCTGGTTTAGTACACAGTCAGATCAAAGATGGATTCTAGGGTGAAGGCAGGAGTCCTTGGACCCTACACAAGGATTTCCGTACCAATTGGGTCGAGTCCTAAAGTTGTCCAAGCCAAAATCCATGCCATGGAGATCTGCGCCAGATATAACCTCCACAAAGGTATCAAGGGCGCAATAATACAAATATTCTCAGACAGTAAAGTAGCACTTATGGCTGTTTAGACCAATGTAATGGACTCCAAAACAGTCAAGTGCTGCTATGACGCCTTGCAATCCCTTGCCATATACAACGGAATGAAACTTGGCTGGGTCCCTGGACATAGAGGGTGGCTACAACTCTGATCAAAGAATGTGAAAACAGACTAGACCAGTGGACACATGGTCATGGTTTTAGGCAGACCAAGAGATTCATCAGGTCTTATTCATATAAGAAAATACTCCATCTTATGGATAGCTTAAGGTTGCTTAGCACAAGCTTTCTTACTGGCCACTGCGTGAAATAATACCTTAACAAACTAAACATGTGTCAAAGTACGGTTTGTCGACTTTGTCTCGGATAGGATGAGACTTTCAAGCACATCATGTCTGCATGTCCTGCAATAATCTGGTTAAGGAAACGTATATTCCATGGGGAGATACTCACTTCAGTGGAATTACAAAATTCTACAAAAGATTTACTATATTTTGCCAACTTGGTTGCCCTTATACTTGAAGTACAAGTCGGCCTTGGTAATTGGCATCGAACGAACGTTGTACTTTTGACGAAGCTCTTTTAACAGCGGCGCGGACATTAATCGCCTGCGAATATGTGATGGAGCCTGGAAGTGGTGTCTGCTATTCTTCCTACGGGAGGATGTCACCAATTTGTTGCACTTCATGTTGCAAGAAATTGTTTTATCAAACAACTATCGCACGGGCAATGGTATGTCTTTTGTCTTAACTCCAACCCTTCGATACAAAAGATCTACCCTGGTTGCGGTGTGGTTGCCTACACGGCATGGGTTGTACACGAGGAAAAAAAAATCCTTTCTTATTAAAAAAAAGTGTGACCCGGTAAGTGCAACAACCTCGGTTATTCCAACTGTCGTAAGACCAATCAAAAGTGTTAATGTTGAGGAAAGTAACGAAAGTAACTAAAAGCGATAGTAAAGTAACTTGTATTCAGATTCAAAGTAACGAATACGTGCTAGCACTCAATTTGTCATTACTTTTACAGCCCTACTTAGTATGTATTTCAATCCAATGGTTTCGGTATCATTAGACTGAAAAATTACTTAAATCGAATGGCGGCATTGAAAAAAGCGATGATGTCTACGACGAGGGCTTCCGGAGCTTTATGAGGTGAAATTCGTTATGGATTTCTCCAGTGATTAAGTCATAAGATGTTTTGTATAAATGATAACTTGTAAATTTATTTATTTATGGAATATTATAGGCAATACTTAATCTGCGAAGAAATGCTCTTTTAATTTTTATCGTTTATTCATCCTGATGTTGGCTTTCCATGTTCCTCGGCTGTCCTTATTAATATGTCCCCACTTGACTCTACTAACATCTGAGCACTGCAACGGGTGATGATTTTATTGTGCACCCTTTCTTGATTTAATGACGATGCAGTTTGCGTTTACATTTCTGTATCAGCACTTTTTGGAAGTGTGGCTCTTCATTTTTTTTTCAATGTTATTTTATTTGTTATGACATATGTGGACTTACTTGCTAGACAAAAGTACTTAAAACTGGCTTAACTAACTTGACAATTTACAAATGTTCTTAATTCTAACCTACTGACCCTGTGCGGGTACTCTAAGCTAATCTTATCTACTTTAGAAATGTGCCTTTCGGCTTAATCTACGTTTTTTTTTGTAGTCTTAATGACGGTAGTTTATTACTTTTTTATTTGCTCTTCATTTGCTGTTACCTTTTGTCGTTCCTAGACATTGCATCGCTTAGTTTTGTTCCCAGCACCTCCAGTTTTTGTTTGGTTCATTGACTTTTCGGACACTCCTCGTCTAATTGTCAGCCTTTTAGGTGAAAATCGCTTCCTCTCATATGTCGGTCCATTTAAGTGTCTTTAAATTTGTCACGAATTCAGTTTACACCTGCCTACCCCTCACTGGAATGAAGACGAATGCCACATTTTGAAATAACCACAACTTTCATCAAAGAAAACCTGCACAAATATTTGCCGCACCTAGTCACCTACGTCCTCAGACTCATTCACCCTGCCCCAATCGAAGCACGAACTTTTGAACGTGCGTCCATATGTATGTGCTCATACCCATATATAGGTACAAAACAACGAAGCCAAGTTCATGCGAAAACATTCGCTCTCGGCAGTCATTGGGTGGCGTCTGTGTAGTACTGTGTAGGGGATAGGTGTACACACTTCTCGTCTAGTTCATATTACACGCAATTCCGTTGTCGCAATGTATCTAGACACCACCTGAGAGGATAGAATTTATGTTATCTTGTCGTATGACAAATGTTGAGAGTTGTAGCCATGCTTGGGGCATTGTGGTGCTCATTTGTTTTCGCACGGATTCCATTTGTTTGTGAGATTTATGAGGCAAGTCGTGCACTTGTCTCATTCAATTCCACCATGGGGTATTCAAACACGAGCCTAGACCACATGGAAGTGAATAATGGTCTCAATATTTGGCAAAGTGAGTTGTAGTAACTTTGTTCGGGCAGATGGGAATGATGGCCAGAAATTGGTGGTACAGCTCCAGTTTTCAGTTTAAGGTAAAGCAATTTACTGGAATGCTTTGGATGACGTCCGGATGTTCGTGTCTTTCGGAACAATTTCATGTAATTCTGTAGCTGTACACAATGGTCAGAGCAACAATTAATTAAAGCCCAGATACGACAACTATTAGCACTGGCCAGTAAAATGGTTGACCGAGGATTGCTTAATCGCTCGAGAACTCCATTGTAATATACGTCAGCGTCTTTTTGTGCAATAAGCCCGCACCACTTCAAGATGCCTTTCGGTGTGGTTAACGATTTCCGATTTAAGTCACGGACAATGATTGAAGACGTCTTCATTCGTTGATTAGGTTATACTTCCCATGACCTTGCGCTGTCGCTTATCTTTTTGAGTGTCTTGAATGTAGTTGAAGAGGGATTTCATAGTAGAGCAACATAGACACGGATGTCATCGTCACTAAATACTTGACTTTTTCGTCAGAATTCGTGAGAACGTCGGTCGTGCAGAAGTCACCCGCCAACGCAAGAGCCACGATCCTCCAAAAGTCCGTACAGTTGTTTTTCGACCATTTATGAGAATGGTCGAAAAATCCCGTCCAGTCCATTTTATATCGAATTTCTTATTTATTTATTTATTAATCATCAAGTTACTTACGAACTAACAGATTATAAACTCTTATACAGAGAAAGTAATCTTAATCATATTTTCATGAACAAGAACTTAAAAAGTAAAAAGGTATAATTATTCTCTCTTAAAATGCAGTCTGCTGTCAGATATAATATAATATAAAATAGATAAATAAATATATAAGTGGTTTATGTCTTCCGTATTCCGTATTATGAAACGTTTCGAATAATATATATTTCGAATATATGTCGGAGTGGCCTAATGGGCAAATAAAATTGAAGCAATGAAAAAAGATATGCATATTTTATATGATAAGATAAAACATCACTCACAAACATTAAGTCTATAACAATACATACCCCAAGGGTCTGTATTTGCTCCCATTCTTTATAATTTATTTACGTCTGATATACCAAACATTCCAAATTGTGAAATTGCTATTTATGCGGATGACATTGCAATATTATCTGCGCATATTATTGAGACCGATCGCAATGTTAAGACGAATTTAAAAAATGCAATTGAAGTATTGCAATCTTATCTTTCTAAGTGGAAAATTAAACTTAACATCGGAAAAAATTCAAGCCATTTTTTTCACAAGGAAAAGAAGGCCTTGCTTTCTCCCGGCAAATCAGTTAAGTATTAATGGTCACTTAATAGAATGGAGGCCAAATGTTAAGTACCTGGGCATATTTTTGGACCACAAACTGACTTTCAGTAACCAGATATTGGAAACAATTAATAAAGCCAATCTTGCCATAGGAATTTTATATCCGTTTATTAATAGGAAGTCCTTACTTTCCAAAGAAAATAAGATCATTTTTCACAAGACGATCTTTCAATCAATTTTACTTTATGGCTGTATGGTCTGGGGTAATTGTGCCAAATATAATATTAAAAAACTTCAAATTACCCAAAATAAAATATTGAAAATGATGCTCAATCGCCCTTGCTCAATCACTCTACATTGGATGTACACGACACTGATGTTGAACTGATCTCCTCCAGAATATGTAAGCTCAATATTAATTTCAAGCTAAGGTGCAATATTCCTGATAAGCCACTAATCAACCAACTATATTTATCATGATATCTACAATTTCGTTTGTGATCACTCAATAATCTAAACGTATATTCTTATTTAGTTACTGACTTGTTCGTATACTTGCTTGCTTATCTTATATATTTATTTATTTATTTATTTATTTATTTATACGTTATACATTTATTTTTGTTTATTTATTTATTTATTTATTTATAGATTATATATTTATATTTATTTATTTATTTATACATTTTATATCTGTTTACCTGTTTATTTATTTATTTATTCATTTATTCTGTACTTATTCTGTAAATTTTAATAATTTATTTATTTCTCTATTTTTATTTTGATTTTTTTTCTGTTTTTCCTTCTAATCTGAGGTTTTTTTTCATGATTTTTCCTCAATGTCTCAAAGTTATGAAAATTGTTAACCTACAAAAAAATATTAGATAATGATCTAGTTTCAAGACAGTAATATGTCATATCTCTAAAAATGTAATTTTCTGTAAATTGTGCGACAACATATTGTAACTCATGAAGCAATTAAAAATAAAATATCTATCTATCTATCTAAACAATACGTCTAGTTTTTAGAGATTTTAAGCCAAGTTATAGAGATCTTTCCATATAGTTCGGGTGAAAATTCCATTGCATCCCATTTTAGAAACTATGAATTTCGTAAGTCTTTCTTGATCTTCTTCAATGGGCTCAGAATATGTGACAACATTTAGGATTCCATACAACCACCGTATATTGAAGAATAGGCCTGACCATGGCGACGTACAGAGATTGCAGGGCGAATGGATCAGGGAATCATTTTGTGTTACGCTTTATGAAGCCGACTGCTGATTTGGCTTTAGATAACTTATAATTTATATGTGTGTCAGGTGAAAAATAGAGTAAAGCATTACTCCTATGTTGTCAGAAAGAATAGTCGATCCAATGAAGTAGTAAAATTTAATGAGAAAGGCTGATTTAGAGAATGAAATTGAAAGATATTTCTGAAAATTTAGAGTTACCCTGTTATTATTACATTATTCCAGTCCAAAGCAGTCATTTAGATCTTTAATTGCACTTGTTTTATTTTCATTTCATCGGCGAATAGTAAGCATTTATTGTGTTAAAGTGTACGAATAATGTCGTCGATTAAAATAATTAAAAGTCAGGGGTCTAAATGACTTCCCCGCGGAACTCCAGAGGTACATTTTATTAGCTTGGACAAGGAATTACCAATTTTTACTTCCAGTGAGCGAGTCTTAAGATTAGATGAAACACAACGTTGTAACTCTGAAGTGAAATCCAAAGATTTCGAGCTTTTAAATTATCAATACGTGGTTAACAGAGTCAAATATAATAACATAATATGGGTGGCGCTACAGTCCGAGGCGGACCTGGGCCTAGCTTCTCAGCAACCACTCTCTCACGAGTGGAAGGGACCTACAGTTTTATTCCGACACCGAACCGTTGAGAAGCTATTTTCTAGACAAGAATACTCTTTGAGCATTGTCAATGACTCGAAAGAGGTGGAGCCGTGAAATATGAACGGTGGTAAATTCGGGTGTCGAACCTGGCACCCTCTGCGTAGGAGTCTACGCACTAACCCACTACGTCACGGCGACCCACGTGTACTAAAATCCATGCAGATTGCATCAGCTGGCTTGTTATTTTCCATTTCATTTATTACGAAAGATGCATAAATTGACAGTTTAGTCGAAGTTGAGCGACCATATATATAGCTGTGGAGCATCGGAGATTTGTTCTTTAATTTTCAAGTCTGGCTTTCTCTTCACCATACTCTCAAAGAATTTTGGAATTGATGTAAGTTTGCATATTCCTCTATAGTTTTCAACGTTATTCTTAGAGCCCGATATATGAATTGGCGCTAGGAATGTTTTTTTTCCATTCATCAAGAAAAACTCCTTCTGAAAGAGAACGGTTGAAAACAAGAGATAGAGGATTAGAGAGAGAGAGAGTCTGCACAGTATTTAAAACTTCCGGCACATAGAACAATTTACATGCTTGAACATCAGCAATAGTTTGACAGATACATAAAATATATGTGCATAGACCAACGCTGACACTCACGCGACGGATATAGTTACTCAACTTTTAACTTTTCTCTCTCCTTCTGCGTTGACAATCCTCACACTGTGACATTTCCAGAGAATTCGAATTTTATGTTAATGGTTGAGAGTTGGTTCTCGTTGCAGCAACGTTCGAAATAGATAAAAATATAGATTAATGTTTATAATTGATACATATTCATAATATTAAAATGCATATTTTAATTGTACATAAATAAGCAAAACAACTTGAATTTTCGATTCAAACTTGAAACTGTCAAATGAAATCAGCTGTGCGTTGCAGTATTCATTGTGTCATTTCCTTGCATTAGATACTTCAGCGTGTACGTATGCTCTACGGCTACGCAAGTAAAGTATTCTATGTGCCGGAGCCTTAAGGATGACTGATGGTATTTCGTCCTCAACTCAAACAAAGCTTGTCTTTAAGTTTGTAATAGACTGAATGTCTATCAAACTTTTATGACTTTTGCTTGTAACATTAGGATCTGGGGCCTATTTCACAGAACATACATCACATACATTTCATACAACATACAACACTGTGATACATCATACACATCATACAATTTTCTGTTTCACAGATTCTACTGGAAGTATTGTACGATATGTTCTTTGTTGTATGATGTGTATTATTTTGACGTTTAATTTTGAATGACAAATTTCATCGAAAACTAAATAGTGTCGTGAATTTAACCCAGACACCATACAAACAAACAAAAAGCTAAATAATGGAGATCCTCTATAATGAAGAAAATATGATTTAGAAATTATTGAGATTAATTCAGCTATTATAAGACAATTTTAAATAAAAAAATCTTGGCGAACTAGCATTCCTTGTTCCTACATATCTAATTTAAAAAAAAGATGAACAATCATTCATTATTAAAAAATCATTTTTCATTTTTCTCATTTGAAAACTCATTTTTGTAGTGACTACAGCAGTTTAAGTGCAAGTTCAAATTTGACAGAAACTGCTGTATGATGTGTATGATATTTTTCTGTTAAACAGAATCATACAACTTTCCCATATTTCCAGTGTAAACTTTAGGTGATACACGCTGTACAGCGGCTCATACAACAAATCTGAGAAACAGAAATCTTACAGCGAAAGTGTCAGAATCATCATGAGATGTATGTTCTCTGATATAGTCCCCTGAATTGGAGAGGGTCGACTGAAAGAAATTTTCAAAAATATCTAGAGTTGAATTTATGTTATCCGACTCCTTTCCTTTAAAGTGCATAGAATAAGGTATTCCAACTGATTTTTTTTTATGTTTATAAAATTCCAAAACGAATTGCTATCATGTCTAATATTGCTTTCAATAGAAATAATGTAAATTGTATAAAGAAATTTGCTAAGCACAAAGAATTCTTTACGCAATTTACTGAATGGGACATAATCGGAGCGATTTCTTGAGTGTTTGAATTTCCTAAAAGCCTTGTTTACGGTTTTTAAGGCAATATAATTGTCTTTTATACCAAGGAGGCTTAATAGAGACGCGTTCTTGTGACAGAGGAACGAGTTTCACAAAACCTTCTCCAAGAACTTCAAAAAAAGTTTTATTACTCACATGTTAAATTTAAATTATGAAATTTGTCGATATAATGGAGGGAACGAATTCAGAATGTTTGAAAAGAAAGAAAATACAACTATCGATTATCTTGTTCAAAGTGCGTCTTGGTTTTAAATACCTCTGCAGCAAACAGTAGGGGAAGATTTTGTACCTCGGACCGAGTTTTAGAAAATGTATGCTTTCTGCTCACCATTAACTCTATTTCCTATTGAATCTTTTAAACGATTCGTTAATTTTTTCTCAGGACCTAAATAAGTCGACATGGCTTTCAAAATCACTAACAAAATGTACCTTGGACCATACACTTTAAATAGCAAGTTTCATCGATAGCAATAAGTTTGTGTTTAATTTCATGAGATGTAAATTTAAAACCATTCTAAAATTAAAAAATTAAAAGAAATAAAAGAATCTGAGGTTAAATTCTTCCAAGAAGTTGGAAACCCGTTCTTCGAGACTTTTAAAAATTGTACAGGAATAGCTAGTTTGGAACAGAAGCGAAGCTAGACTAGAGTGCAGGAGTTGAACTTCCAGCTTTCAGCCACCAGTCTCCACAAAAGGAAAGCGATGAGACTGGTTGCATGATACAAAAAGGCAACTGTACATTAAATGCTATTCTCACTCTAAGAGACTTCCAACTAGGAAGGCATGTCAAGCTTGCAACAGGCCAGTCTGTGTTCATAACATTCGACATCCTTCTACCTGTCAAAACTGTTTGTGGTAGCTTACTTCAAAATAAATTTAAAACAAATTAATATATTATTTCATTGTATCTTAAGAGTAATTATGTATAATATATTCATAATCTTGATGTAGTAGTTTTAAATTCAAGGACTGCCGTGAAACTTAGCTTGACGCAAGAGAATTGACACAAAGATTCAATTCTGTTTACCTTTACAAGGTTGAAAACAGTGTCCAGTGAAGCTTTATCGACCGAAGGTCCTGTTACACTTAATTTACTGTGAGGCAAACACCCCTACGACGAGTGTCAAATATCAATCAAAATAACATCGGTATTGAGTAACTCTGTTAATAAAATTGATGACAATTGTGAATAAATTAACTGGTTTAACTGAGGCATTTATTTGACACTTAAAAACAGCAGACAATTTCTATTCTGTTGTGTCAAAAATTGTTCAAATAATCATGAGTCCAGTTGAATTTGCTTTGATAAGCGATGATGAACATATTGATGAATGAGATTTAAAGGAGACGAAGGCAGTTAATACTTCTAATCCTCTAGAACTAGAGAAAAGTATGTGGGTATATATATACATAGCTTCGTTATCAAAATATATTCTTATGGGTGATCCTTTCCGGTTTGGGAAGAATTCTCGTTTAACGGAGGCAGCGCTTTGTTATTTATTGCAAGAAGTAAAAGGAAATTTAAAGCCAGCAAAAAGGACTACATATATATCAGAATATATTCCAATTCTACTCCAATGCTGAGAAACTACGGGCAAAAACATACTTTTTCGAACGAAGGATTTTACAGTAGAATGTATCAATAAGTATAGTAAGGGTAAGTGCGTCGACACCTACGCAGAGGGTGCCAGGTTCGATACCCGAATTTACCACATTTGATTATTCACGGCTCCACCTCTTTCGAGTCAATGCCAATGCTCAAAGAGTATTCCTGTCTAGAAAAGGCTTGTAGGTCAATTCCAAGCGTCAAAGAAGAAAAGCATGCACAACACGAGTGGCTGCTGAGAAGCTAGTCCCAGGTCCACTTTGCCTCTATTCACAATTGAAAAATTGATAACTATCAATCGTTTACAATTGCAATATCAACGGGTCAAATTTATTGATAAGTAGCGTTTATCGTTTATTTTTTGACACTCACAATAGAGTTAGACTGAAGTCAATGGCAGAAAAATCAATCAGTTCAAATCAGTTATAGCTAAAGTACGAATCAAGGTGTGCTCTGGCGAACCAAGATTTGGAATCTTTTCACAGCACGCTTAAAAAAAATACATAAAAATTAACTTTTGGTTTCAAAAAATATTCGGAGCAAATTACTTACGAGACTGAAGCGTCACACATTCAGTTGTAGGGTAAGTAAAGCTTTGGCATGGTACTTAAATTCAACAACATTAGTGCCGCCATACAAAGCGGAATAACTTTTGGCAACCAGACTCTTATTTTTGCTACTTAACCCACATCGATCGCAGCTCCAGCAGCACCTGCTATTAATGCTCCCTACAAATAGATGAAGTTATAGAGGTTGGCACACTGATGCCCGATTTGACAGTGTGGGCTTAGGTGTCGATCCATCACTAAACCCAGAATCAATACAAATTTCGTTTTCACAGTGGAAGTTAAGTGATAAATTCCACTTAAATAGTGCTTTAACTTAAGTCACCGATTGCCATGGCTTAGGTGTCAATCCAGAGAGTACATAGTTGCCATTAGTGTATTAAAATAACTTCAACCCCAAAACCCAAAGAGAAAACCTGC
Organism: Eristalis intricaria; assembly: GCA_964034865.1. Classification (NCBI taxonomy): domain Eukaryota; kingdom Metazoa; phylum Arthropoda; class Insecta; order Diptera; family Syrphidae; genus Eristalis; species Eristalis intricaria. The sequence goes on from OZ035873.1 coordinate 129,239,245, forward strand.
GTAAGTAACCAATTATTTTGTCTGGTAATGCTCCTGAAGAGAACAGAGAGCACACAAGTATATGTATATATTTAGCGAGGAACGCAAAAAGGCCCAACTCAAGCGCATGCTAATACTTAATGTCAATCCGATTTTCGGCCTCACATCGAAATGGGATTTTGAAAATAATAAGTGGAAGTAATAAGATTGAGACTGTTTATCTGTTCTAATAAATTAATGTGAAGACTCACGTATAACAATATCCTGACAGGCATGAACATTCGCTTGTTTAGTTGGTGTGTTCTCTTTTCCTTTTTTCAGCATGGTGCTGTTCGTGTTGAATTACAATCACTATGCTGTTCATCATTCACATGGTTGGGGGATTCAATAGTTCACAATGCCAGTCAATCCATGGCTTACGTAAACCACCCCTAAATATTGAGTATGAAAACGAAATACCTTGAGTGAAGCTTAAGTTTGATCCTACATTTAGCAAAACCAGCAGATAAGGTTACACTGTGAAATCGGGCATGAGTCACTAAATAGGAATTCATGGGACTCATAAATTGGACAACGGATTACGTTACCAAGAAAATATCTTTCCCAAAAACTGCATCACAACGCATTCAGCTTCATATAAGTGAGAGGCACCTAATGGACGACTACCCACCAACTTAACATAAGCTAGCAGGGAGTTCTAGCAAGGACCCATAATGATAACATTTCAATTTGACTATCTGATTCTTTATTTTATGATATCGGGTGGCGTATACGTAACATTTTTTAAAATTTTTTAATCTCTGATTCTGAGTGTATTTTTGTTAGGGTGTGTAAAACCATTTGCAAAAGCACAACTCACACATTGTGTGCTGTCACGTGAGAACTGTTTTGTCGAATACGATGCTAATGCTCTTCTCTTAAATAGATTCATATCCATAGAATAGTCGTTTAATTAAGTGAGAATATAGTTCCTCGAAACACTTATTACCTCCTGCTGCTCAATGAACAAATACACTTAAAGACTGTCTCATTTAAAGCCTTAGTACAATTAAATTTTGCATCTTCAATTTATCTACACACTTAAGTGACACCTTCAAACTTCAGTGTTCGCAATCGTTGGCGAATGTCGCTGTTTACGCGAAATTTCCAAAAACAAAGTAGGAACGCGGAAATGCTACATTACGAATTTAATTACATACATAAGTACTTTGAGGATGGAAGAACTAAATTTGAGATTTCTTGGGAAGGGGGAGAGGACTAAGGTAAAGTTTTGTATACTTGGTGGGAAACTTTGAGGAACCGATTAACTTAGTGTTTTAGTTGCAAACTCGGCTGCCGCTGGGAAAACTTTGTGAATGGGGTTGTTCACGCAAAGACAGAATTTCAATCCGCAACCGTGATTGTGCCTGGAAAACTAAACTGAATCGCGCTCAGAGCGGATCGACTTTACTCGTAGGATAAGGCTATACGAAAGGTGTTTAATTATCCTTTGGGGGGATGTTCAGATGTAAGACGAGGTTGCATTGAGTGTGGGTGTTTCTGTAGACGAATCCAGGTTTTATTCGAGCTGATTACATGCCTGTTGGAAAATTGGATTTCCCTTTGTTGTTTTGTTACAGATAGTATTTTAAAGATTACAGTCAGATAATCGTTTGAAGTCTAATTTTATAGCATGAATTAGAAAATTCGTGTGTATTTACATTCTTTCGGAGATAATACTTTGATGTTCCCTTATCGTTCTTAGACATAGGTTGAGGTCACATTCCAGATGTAGGCGGCGCCATCATGCTCCATTAATAATAAAATCCACCTCAAAACTAGACCTGTGCTTTAATTTTTAAAAATGTATTTAAAGGACTGGCCTAGAAATTTCCATTTTGAATTTCCATTTTTTAGACAGAAAAGCGAAAAGGAATATTGAAAGCAGGAATCGAGGCGATTTACCCAAAGCTGGCTTAAAGAGTATTGCCGACAGTCCATCTGCAACAGCATATTTATTCAACCTTAGTCTCGTTATCGCTCTCTTGACCTCGTCTAGGTAGGGGTTCAGAATTCTCTTCTATCATCGACTATTGTGTGGAGTGGAACATTCTGCCTGGCAGCGGAATTGGTGTCTTCCTCGCCGTTTAGCAGTTCACAGAAGTGATATTTCCAGATTCTCGATATCGACTGCGACTGTACTACTAGTTTCACCTTTGTCCCGACAGGCTTCTGCCTGAAGCTTATGTCCATTGAATAGTTATTTTTTATCCATTGGTAGACCCCTCCATTTCTCTCACAGTGCGCTTCTCACGCCCTCTTATTTTCATTATGAAAAGCGGTGCTCTTTCCTTCGTAGGAAAGAAAACGTAAATCCAAGCATGAGACATGGTATGACATACCCCGACTTTAGGTATCATTACAATGATTCATATATACAATTTTGTAATTGCGTTAAAAAATTGCAATATCTATTATTTTACGTGGTGAGGGAGTTTACCTCACGCACAACCCCCAACTAGAAGGCCAGGCCCTATTCGTTAACCCTCGGGCGAAGGGTCCGGCTGTATCCGGTGTAGGTAACCTCGCTGAAATTGTGGGCGACGCAGTTGGCTATAGGGCTCTTCCGCCGCCATCTCTAGTCTAAAGCCATGAACTGAGCTCCGAAAATGTCGGAGTAGCTCTAGAGGATAGCGCAACGGGTAGCTCGTTTTGACTGGATCTTCAGATCCCGCCGATGACCAGGCAGTTCTCCAGCTGCTTTCTCCGGCATCCAAAAAGAGAGATGAGCCCTGGGACAGACTCCTTTTTCCTCTGCAGCAACCAACGATGCCCCACGGGGGATTGGGTACTCCATCTTCGATCTGGTGCATATGACTTCAACTTGACCCACCTCACCAATGAATGAATGACAACCTTCAGATCTTTTCGTAGTATTGACATTTCTGGTCTTCAGAATAGTGTTACAGGGCTCAACTGGTCCGATATCTACTAGATGACGGAAGTCGATGATAAAGAAGCCTTATTTAATAACCTTGTTTTAAGACTCAGAAGAATATGTACCTCTACTTACAAAAGAGAGTTAAAAACAACTTTAACAATTGTCGCTGGTACAATAATCGTATTAAGTCAAGCATTAGAGAGAGAGAGAGCAATTTTTCAGAAGATTTAAACCTAATCCGACGCAATACAACAAAAGACAATACCAAGTAGCTCGAAATAAAGAAACTGACTTAAAAAAACATTCAAAGCCAACTTATCTTCTTGAGAAGATGAATCCTTCGTTGAGTTCGCGTGATCTTTGGAAAAACATAAGACACATTGGTGTGACTAGTAATACAAATGTGTGCAAATGTGATGTAGATCCCAATGAAATGAAAAACTTTTTTGTGGCGAATATCTCAAGTAATGTTGAAAGAGACCTATCAACTTCCAATGAAAGTGAAGTGTCATTTTCATTTGAATGTGTGGGAAATGCTGAAATTTTGAAGGCTATTGATGCTGTCAAATCACATGCTCAAGGTGTTGATGGCCTCTGTCCCAAATTTATAAAACTTATCTTGCCATTAATTATTAGTTATGTCAACCATATTATTAATGTGTTATCTACTCTTGTAAATTTCCGAAACAATGGAAAAACAACAAAATAGTTCCTGTGCCAAAAAAATTACTCCTTCAGGACCATCGGATTATAGACCTATAAGTTTGTCACCGTTTCTTGCAAAAGTTTTTGAAAAAATTATAGCTACTAATGACAGACTATCTGAATAACAGATATTTAATATAATAATAATTTAATATAATAGTTTAATTGTTGAAACTTACAGAAAGTATAAAAAGAATCTACTATGGGCTACGTAGCTTGAGGCGCTCAACTTATCTCCTTAACCCTAATATGAAAATTAGACTGGTAAGAAGCCTTATTATCCCATTTTGTACATATAACTGTTTTGTGTACCCTTGACTAGACTTCACGTGCAATCGTTAACTAAATGTACCATTCAATGACTGTCTCCGGTGTTAGTCAATTTAAAATCATATTACTTGGGATGCGTGGATCGCCGTGGCGTAGTGGGTTAGTGCGTCGACTCCTACGCAGAGGGTGCCAGGTTCGATACCCGAATTGACCACCTTTCATATTTTCAAGGCTCCACCTCTTTCGAGTCACTGACAATGCTCAAAGAGTATTTCCTGCTTAGACAAAAACTTCTCAACTACGCCGTTCGGAGTCGGCATTAAACTGTAGGTCCCTTCCACGCGTGAGAGAACAATAGCACGCACAACACGAGTGGTTGCTGAGAAGCTAGGCCCTGGCCCTCTACGGGCTGTAGCGCCACCCATATTATTATTATTACTTGGGATGCCATTTGATGAATACCGTGATATGAAAATTCTGTTACAGTTGCACAAAATTATATATCAAGAATGCCCGCTGTATCTTAAGAATATGATTAATTTCGCTCAATCACGTAGAGGAGTTTGTCTTATTTTTCCTCATTTTTTAGAGCGGTCCTTTCTTGTCTCAGCGATACGGCTGTGGAATAACTTACCAGTCGCATTGCAAAGAACAACTTCATCAACAACCTTCCAGAAGAAACCAAGAATCTACTCTTCTATTTGAATTCTGAACCATAATCATTGTTGTCTTTAGACGATATTAAATTAAAATAATGTTTACTTTTGCACGCTACTGTTAGTATATGTTCATGTATATGTATGTTGTATATGTTCATGTAAATAACATAGTCTATGGATTGCCCTATCTGATCGGCTGATTCTACTGATAACTCTCCACTAGCAGTTCAGCAGGAGTCTGTCACTGATCCTTGAACTGAGACCTATACCTCTGTTTTTTATTCGACAAACGCATCTTACAGTTGAGAAGTGTGATAGCGCCACAAATAAATAAAAGAAGAAAAATTGTTATTCCTATCTTCTTCAGAACAAGTGCTACCGAAAACCGCTGAATTCATTCGCTGCTCATTCGCGTACTTTTTATAAAAAAAAAATGGGTTTTGCTGAAAGTGTGGTGGTAGTTCAAATAATGTGCGAAGAATGGGTACAGTTCCTTGAATCAGCCACCGTGGCTGTACTAAAACATGTTCTCAGGAGCTTAAAACTACCTTCAAGTGGAATGAAAGCTGAGCTCAAGATCCGGATTTAGGAGGCAGTTGCTGAATGTTCAAGCGGGAAGTTAATTAACCTCATGCGTGAGAATACACCATCAGTCAGTGATAGAAGTCAGACTAGCGTACATGTGTCTGGAGAGTCATGCATAGATGAAGAAGACGATCTGGATGAAGAGCTAGAAAAGCTGAAAAGGGGTTGCAAAAAAAAAAAGGAGGGGATCGCAAAATTGAAGCAAAAACTTCGTGAGTTGAATCTCGAGGAAGAAGGACCGTGTACGAGCTCGTCGACGCGCTGTAACTTCAGCGACATCGAAAACTCAATCCCAACGTTTAGTGGCGAAGATAACTTCGTATTCACACGTTGGATTGAACAGTTTGAGGAATGCGCTGAAATTGTTGGCTTAGACGAAAAGACCAAATTCTTCTATTTGCAAATGCAAGCGATTACTCAGAGGAACAGCTGTACAATTTGCTAGAACCATTAACTCCAAGAGTTGGCCAGAACTCAGAACAGCCTTGCATAAGGAATTTCAGAAAGTGGTAACAAGAGCAGATATATACGAAGAATAACGAAATTGGCGGAAACAGAGGATGAAACAATGCAGCAGTACTTCCTAAGCATGCACGAAATAGCATCGCTTGGCTCCATAGAAGAAGACGACATTGTGCAGTTCATCATAAATGGTATCGTCGATAGTGAAATTAACAAAACAATATTGTATAGTGCAAATAATTTGACAGAATTGAAATGTGTTTTAAGAAAATATGAAAAATTCAGGAACAATAAATACAACAACTATGCGAATAGAACAGCAAAAAATGAAACATTCGGTATGAAAAGAAACAGTGGACTTAAAACACCTAGAGAATTTGACAGTTCTAAGCCATTTGTGGCAAAACAAAACAATGTTGTGAGACAAATAAACAGAAATCGAAAAAACAATTTGACCTTCTACACTTGCGGAGAAGTGGGGCATATCTCAACTAGTTGCACAAAAAATAAGTCAGTGATGGTGCTCCATAAACATCAAGATCGTGGCGATGAAGAAATCTCTTCCAATAATGAAAAAAAAGTCGATGAAACTCCTGAGAAAGAGTCGGTAAGAAACGTATTCAACGAGAGGTGGGTTGATTATCAATTCGATGCGGATCACATGAAAATATCAATGTCGTTGTGGACTCTACTGGACTCAGGAAGTCCGATCAGTTTTGTGCAGTTTCTGCCAACATCGGTGATTCGAAGACAAGATTTTCATGCACGTAAATATTGTGGTGTTAATGAAAGCTCGCTTAAATTGTTTGGAGTATCTTTTGGAAAATTAAATATGATGATGTGTTAATTAATTTTGATCTGTTTATTGTAGAAGACATTTCTATGAGTTACCCCATTGTACTGGGTAGAAACTTTCTCAAAAAAAACTGGTTTGGTGTTGAAGAAAGAAGACTACTTTGCGGTCAACAATGACGTCACTCATCACATCCAATGCAACATAAATGAGGCTATTAATCAAATTCTGAACATAGACGTAGATCAGGAAAACCGTAAGTCTCTGAACATAAAATGAAAATATACCTCATGACATAAAAAAGCAAGTTACTGACATCGTTGTACCCTCTCTTAATAGCGCAAAAAATAATTTCATTCAATCAGAGTTCCAAATGAAGATTGTGTTATATGTTAGATTACCTTATTTGCATACAGTAGAGCAGAAGAAAATAATAGATAATTTATTAAAAGATGGTGTTATTCTTGAATCACGGTCGGAATACGCGTCTCCGAAAGTTTTGGTACAGAAAAAAAAACAAAGGATTTAGGCTTTGTATTGAGTATCGTGAATTAAATAAAATTACTCTACGCGACAATTATCGTTTGCCGTTAATAGAAGATCACCTCGATCGACTAAAAGACAAAGTCTACTTCACATCTTTAGACCTTAAGAACGGTTTTCATCATGTGCCTCTTAGTGAGGATTCAATTAAATACTCATCTTTTATCACACTCACTGTTCGAATACGTCCACAATTCGAATACGTTACAATGCCATTTGGGCCCCATCTGTATTCGAAAGATTCATGAAATATGTGTTTGGTAAATAGATTTCAGAAGGCAAGGTCTTGACATACTTGGATGATAATTTCATCGCAACCGAAAAAATTGAAGAACACTTAGGATTTTTTAAAGAGGTAATCGATCTAATAATAAAGAATTGCTTGCAATTGAGACTGGACAAGTGTTTGTTTGTACAAAATGAAATTGCCTATTTGGGATACAAAATATCCAAAAATGGGATAAGGCCAAACGGTAACAATCTAAAGTCCATCAAAATGTTTCCGATGCCTTCAGCTTCGTGCACAAAAGACGTGTATAGTTTCATAAAGGACTTTGCTAATATAGCAAGGCCACCTTACGATCTTCTTAAAAAAAATGCACCATTTTCATTTGGGGTAAGAGAACTCGAAGCCTTCGAATTATTGTCCGGTGTTATTGTTGCGTCCCCGGTGTTATCGATCTACAGTCCACACAGTCCAACTGAATTACATTGCGATTTAAGTAGTGTTGGATTTTGAGCTGTTCTGATGCAAAAGCAAATGATAATAAGCTTCATCCGATTTCGTATTTCTCTAAACGTGCAACTGAAAGCGATAGTAAGTTCCACAGTTTCGAATTGGATACACTCTCAATTGTATATGCTTTACGCAGGCTTAACATTTGCTTAATCGGTATACCTATCAAAATAGTCACTGATTGCTAAGTTCTAACATTAACTTTGCAAAGGAAATTTCTGAATCCGCGTATTTCACGCTAGGCTTTGGAACTCCAAAGCTTCGATTATAAAATAGAACATAGGAAAGGCGATCGAATGTCGCACGTTGATGCGTTAAGCAGATCATTTAATATTCTATATGTCGAAGATGAGAATTTCGAGTTCGTGTTGGCTGCCGCTCAAAGGCAGGATCCAAAAATATGTTTAATTGCGTCAGATTTAGAAAAAAACGAAAGTACATTTTTTGAGATGATCGATGGTTTAATCTATCGCAAATCCAAGGATAAAGTTCTTTTTTATGTTCCATCTAATATGGAGGATCAGGTGATACGGACACACCATGAGGCTATGTGCCATTTAGGGGTGGATAAATGTTTTGAACATTTGTCTAAAAGATATTGGTTTCCTAAAATGAAGCATAAGATCAAAAAATACATTAAAATGTCCCTAAAATGCAAATACTTTTCACCTGATTCGGGAAAATCTCAGGGAGTTTTGCATCCTATTCCGAAAGGGAATGTTCCCTTTGAAACACTACACGTCGATCACCTTGGTCCTTTATCGAATACGATGTCAGGGAAGAAACACATTCTTGTTCTTATTGATGGTTTTTTTTTTTCTAAATTCACCAAACTCTACCCGGTTAAGACAACCAAAAGCAAGGAAGCTCTAGTTTGTTTGAAATCATTTTTCGAGAATTACTCAAGACCAAACAGAATAGTTTCAGACCGAGGAACTTGTTTTACATCGAGAGAACTTATTGATTTTTTAAAAGAGAATAAGAGCACGTTAAGATTACAACGCATAGTCCCCAATCAAATGGCCAAGTTGAGCGCATCAATCGTATTATTGTCCCAAAGAAAACAAAAGAGTGTGATGCTAATACGATGAGTGGTTGGGGTAGACATCTAGCCAAAGTAGAATTCGCATTAAATAACACTGCGAGCAGGAGTACTAGGTTTTCACCAAGTCTATTGCTATTCGGTACAAACTAAAAGGGTGAATTTTGAGATCGCGCTATCTGATCGGCTGATTCTACTGATAACTCTAGCAACTCTAACTAGCAGTTCTCTCATAATCTATAAATGAATGTAAATTATAGCAAATAAAGAGTCTGTCACTGATCCTCGAACTGAGACCTATCCTTCTGTTATTGTATTCGACAAACGCCCCTTATACTTTACACTAAGAAACCAAAAATTAACTGTATTTAAGTCATCGTTTGATATTAAATTATTAGTCTAATTATCGTTTTAATACTCATGAGTCATATATGATTATCTGTTATAACTTATTTTTAATACTTATATAAGATATAAATCTTGTAGTTTTTTTTTTATAGTCAATAAAATTAAATGAAATGAAAAATGATCGAAGTTGCTCGAGTTTCTTAATGTAACAAATTTCATCAGTATGCATACTTATTTACTTATCAAGCTGACGACCCATGTAGGGTCCGAGCCTGAACGATAGCTGCTTTGCATTTCCTGAAGACCAAGCTTTCTTGCATCCGCGATTACTTGGTCTTTATACCGGAGATTCGGTTTTCGGCATTTATGCGGCATGGACTCGAAGACCCTCTTAGCTGGAACATTGTTGTCCATGAGCTCGATGTGCCCGAGCCAGTGCAGTCGGCGGATATTTTCCTTCCGAACTACATTCACATCCAGGTACAGCTCATAGAGTTCGCGATTGTGTTTTCTCCTGCATTCGCCTTCCTCGCATACGTTACCATATATCCAACGTAGAATTTTTCCTTCGAAGGCACCAAGAATCAGCTCCGCAGTTTTTCTTTTCGTCCAGCTTTCGGCTCCATTTAGCAGGACTGGCAAAATAAGAGTTTTGTAGAGCATGACCTTAGTCGTTTGTTGTGTGAAGTTTTGACAAACCGAAGTAACACCGGTTGCCAAAGGCGGTTCTACGTCGGATCTCCACTGTGATGTCCTTCGTGGAGCTTACGTTTGCCCCGAGGTAGACAAAATCCTTCACTACCTCGAAATTATAACTGCCGATTGTAATATTTTGTCCTAGGTGGTGTGTGACGGATCGCTTTTTGGTCGACAGCATATACTTAGTTTAATCCCCATTGACCTTAAGACCAGCTCGCTTCGCCTCTTCTTCAATTGCCGTAAATGCTTCCACTACGGCACGTTGGGAAGGCGCGACGATGTCAATGTCTTCTGCATAGCCCAGCAGTTGTACTGACTTGTAGAAGATAGTGCCATCCGTGTTTACAGCTGCCTGCCGCACTATCTTCTCCACTACCAAATTGAAGAAATCACACGACAGCGCATCTCCTTGCCGACATCCAGTGCAGGCTTCAAACAGCACGGAAGTCCTCGAGCCGAACTGCACGGTGCATCGCGTATTTGTTAGCGAAGTGCTAACAAATATTTCCTGGGCCGGTAGCCGCACTGGTACGTGCCGATTAGTGCTGTGCAAAACGGCTTTAGACGTTCACACAGTACGCTGGACAGGATCTTGTATGCGACGTTGAGTATGGATATACCTCTATAGTTGTTGCAAGAGGTAGGATTGCCTTTTTTGTGGATGTCGGCCATGCTTTCGTCCTCCCAAATTCTACAGATAATCTGGTGCACTAACCAGAACATCGCCACCGGCCTTGAAGAGCTCCTGATGGTAGGCCATCAGAGCCTGCGGCTTTGTGGTTCTTCAGCTTCTGCCTTTTGATGGCTCTGCCGACTACTTCAAAGTTAGGTGAGAGGAAGACTTCATCGAATGGAGTTGGGATTTCTTGATACCCTATCACTCTCTCCTGGTCAGACCCGTAAATCTGTTGGAAGTGCTGCTCAAACACATCCACTATCCACTAACCAGGTTACCCTCACAGTTTCCTACAGCCTGGGTGCCTTTCCTTAAGCCAGCGGCAATGCTTTTGGCTTTTTTGTAGAAGGCCTGTATTTTATGCGTGTCCCTAGACTCTTCGATATCCTTGAGCTGGGAGGTTGCGAGAGACCTTTTCTTCTTCTAGCCCGGTACTCCTCCTGCGCTGCTCTAGTTTTTCGTTGCAGCGCCTTTTGGTATGCCTCGTCAGTTGCATGTTTCTTCTGCTCGCACTCGCTATCATACTACAGCTTCCTCGTCGGAGATGGTAGGTAGCCTATGGTGACTTCGGCTACCTCTTTGAAGGCCAAGCGGCAATGCAACCACATCTCGTTGGCGTTGGTGTATGACGTGGGCATACTGGAGAGTCTCTCACTCAGTTGCTCTTCGTAGGCCCTGACAATATCGGGTGTGCTCAGGCGTCCAATGTCGAAACTCCTCTTTATTGGCTGGTGCAGCTTTCTGACATTGGACAGTCGAGCTATGAGGAAATTGTCAGAGTCGACGCTTGCCCCCCTGAATGTTCGCAAGTCCAGGATATTTGACGCATGCCTTGCGTTAATGAGCACATGGTCGATTTGATTGGCGGTTCGCCCGTGCGGAGATAGCCAGGTTTCTGTGTGGATTCTTTTGCGAGGGAACCTAGTGCTGCTTATGACCATATTTCGGGCTGCCGCAAAGTCTGTGAGTCGGAAGCCGTTATCTGTTGCCGTGTCGCGGAGGCTATTCTTTCCGATCACTCCGTCAAAAAGTATTTTCCTTACCGATTTTGGCATTGAAGTCTCCAAGCACTATCTTTACATCATACTCTGGACAGGCTCCATAGACACCGTCCAAGAGGTCACAATAGTCCTCTTTGACAGAGTCTTCAGCCTCGTCGGTAGGGGCGTGTGCACATATGAGGCTGATGTTGTAAAATCTGCCTTGGATGCGGATCACAGCCAGGCGATCACTTATCGGCTTAAAGTCGATGACCTTCGACTTTAACCGTTTTCCCACAACGAATCCACATCCAAATAAGTGCAACACTTTGTGCCAGCTGTAATATATGTCGCACTCTTTCTTTTGATGGTCCCTTGACCTATCCAGGGTATTTCCTGGATCGCAGTAATATCCGCCTTATACTGGGTGAGGATATTTTCCAGTTTATGATCGGCTCCTGGAGTGTAGAGTGTTCTTACATTCCAGGAGCACACTCGCAAATCATGGTCCTTTTTCGCGCCGTGTCGTCGTTGTAAGTCCGTCCGTCTATACGAGGCAGCTTGCTCTTTCATAACAGTTGTTTTTTTTTATGCGGACGGGTTGTTAGCCATCCGCACAACCACAAGGGGATCGTTACATACATTGGTTCACCTCACAACGGGTGTTGTGATGGCTACGCAGGGGGCGCCGCGGGGAGGCGTGGGATCTGTGCGTCGCCAAGGGTCGTTGCTGGCATCCCGCCAAGTTGGGAGCGATCAACAACTTCGCCCTGTGTGCACAGACCCTGCCCCCATCAGTATGCATATCGTACACAATTGAACCATATTTTTTTATTGAACCAACCACAGTTTTAGAGGTTTGACAACGTTCATCAGTAATTTGGAACATTACACTATTCATTAGAATTATAATGCTGTGGATCAACGCAAAACACAGAGACTCAATTTTCATAATTTTACATTAAAAACTACCCAAAGTGTCATCGGCGTAGCCATACAGCGCGCCATTAAGCGTCACCCTTTCCAACTCCAAACCAGCCAGCGAAATGACTAATCTCTCCCCAGCAGCGACAAGACTAAAGCACTCACTCTTCCACTGCACAAAATCAGAGCTGTTTAAAAGTCAGATTTTCAAGAACCTTCCCCCTCAAGTAACCATTACACACCAAACAAAAATTAATCAACTCCTCTTCCACCTCATCCATCAAGAAGCACAGCGAATTCATTTTCACACCCTTGTGTTCGCCAAAAGTACGACAGTCCCCTTCGAAAAGTTTGCCGCTCTCCCGAGAAGTTAAGTGCAGCTGTATCATAATTAACTAATAAATCAACACGACAGAGAAGTCAACTGCTCCCCAAGTCCAAGGAGCTGTTTAGTTCCCCGAAACGAACACATTAAGTGCAATGGAACTTGTCTCCTTGAATCACTTTGACCGGTCAATGTTATCGCATAGCTTTCCGGATCCTATCTGCAGCTTGGCGAAAGTTTGCCTGAATAATTAGAAGTTTTCCCCCCGCCCAACGGTGAGCCATTTTGCGGCGAGGTTTGGCGGCGATGAATGTGTCAAAAAAGATTTTCCTGCAAATGACTCAAAGTGGCATGGGGTTCGGGTTGCGTCAAGCGGTGGGCGATAGCTCAACCGCAGAATTTTAAGACTTTTCCCCTTTTTGCCTGTGGACTGTGTGATGTTTTCCTGGATTTGGCAGGCGTGTACCCTTTCGACGTGGGATTGAGAAAACTTTGGCAAGTGGGTTTGAAGTGCGCCGGGCATCCTTCGGTTTTGTTGTCCTTCAATTCACAAGGCGAGGGAAGTAGAATCGTGAAATGCTACGTTCTGCAAGGTCGAGGGATTGTTTGCGTAAGGAACTTGTGCTTTCCCTTCCTCAGCTGGAAGCGGTTACGGCAAGGCGTTGGGATTTATGTATTTGCAAAGTTTCGCTGATGCTTTTGTTGCCGCTATCAAATCTTCGTTTAGAGGGAATCTGGGCGCAATTATGAAAGTCCTCGTGAAATTAAGCCTGTAAGATGCTCAAATGATTCGCGATGGATACATCAGCCCCCACGACAGATTGAGACATTAAAGAAGTATCTTAAAGTCACCCACATCCTTTGTGGCTCGGCGTCATTTTCAACCTTTTCTTCATCGCTGGCTTGAGCTATAAAAAAGCCGTTCAGCAATTACTTTTTACAGTTGAACTTCGATAATTCCCTTTGATGGCCCCATCATGAATTCGAAGATATTTCTGTCTGAATAATCAGTGCAATAAAAGCAGCCGACGACATGTCTCATACACCCACGGGTCCTATTTTTAGACAAGGCACATGGGACGACTCCAAATTTTTCTGATACTCCATGAGTCGCCGGATAAGTATGGGGATGGGAGCTTGGACAGCACGCGACGACAGTGAAGGCATTCTAAACAAACAGACTGTCCACACAGCACTCAAGTGGGAATTGTCAATTTCTGCACACAATCAATAGACGTGGTTGAGGGATTGTGTGCCCCGTGAGGCGTTACTGTACCTTTCCTCAGTTCACATGGCACAAGAGTGTGGTTCGCCTTCCCTGAAATTGCTGCCTTTCATTGTTTGTTCCTTCCTTTCTCCAAGGGAAAATAAATGGAGTGTCCATCCCCATCGGGATTTCTCCTGACAATCGAAATGAAGAAGGATGCGAGACTTGCTTGGAAATCGCTGTGACTCGTAGGTACCATAGGATCATCTTATTCGCCACCCATCCACTGACTGGGCCCTGTTATTGGATTTGCAAATAATGAGGATTTGATTTGAGCGGACTGAAGATAAGATTTCATCAACGGCGAAATGAATTTGTTTGATGTTCGTAAGCAGTCTACGATTATGGAGATACAAATGTTGCCGTGAGTGATGAGAAGAGATTTGGCATTGCATTGCATTTGAGTTTGCGGAAACACTTTTGATGCCTGACACTTTTGTATTTCCTCCGCTTGATATTTTCAGACAGGAAATGGGTCCTGTTTCCTTTCCGGCCACTCTATTCGCGAAAAGAATAGTAATACCGGTTTCTATACCAGTGGCTTCACGTTTAAACATGATTCATGATGATCGATTGAGATGTTCACAACACAGCCGACAAAGATAAACTGTTGTTGCTTGTTATCAGCGTTACAAGATTATTTTGTTCAAAGCTGCTTAAGATAGGACGAAAAAATGCTAAATCGGCTAGACAAGAACCAAAAATGCCAAAAATGCTAAAAATAACTGTGATCGATTTCTCCTTAAGAAATAAGTTTATTTATATTTTTTAATTTAATTTTAGCACATTTACACAGTTGTATTAAGTATCGCCGTGGCGTAGTGGGTAAGTGCGTCGGCTCCTACGCAGAGGGTGCCTGGTTCGATACCCGAATTTACCACCTTTGATAATTCACGGCTCCACCTCATTCGAGTCACTGACAATGCTCAAAGAGTATTCCGGTCGAGAAAAAGCTTCTCAAATTCGCCGTTCGGAGTCGGTATTAAACTGTAGGTCCCTTCCACTCGTGAGAGAACAATAGCACGCACAACACAAGTAGTTGCTGAGAAGCTAGGCCCGGGTCCACCTCGGACTGTCGCGCCACCCACATTATTATTATTACTATTATATTATTAAGTATAAATTGCGGCGACAGTGGGGTTGTGGGTCTGTCCGTCGACTTCTAAGCAACTGAACTTAGCTGCCTCTGTTCGATTCTCGGTACGTTCAAAAGAATTTTTACGGACAACACCACCTCTTTCGAGCCACAGACAGTACTCAAAAAAGCTTCAAAAAGTTGGCCGTTCGGGGTCGGCATTAAAAAGTAGGTATTATGCATTTGTTATTAGTGATAAACAACTACTGTCGTAGACGATGTTAACTTATAAAGGATGATCATATCTAAATTTACATATTTACAAAGTTATTGACTGAAATTACTCTGAATCGAATTCATTAAAGATAACATTTGATTTGTTGGAATGCAATTGTAACAGCTATCACTTTCAGAAGTCCTGAATTACTTGCCAAATTGATGGAGCATCTTCGTTACTGAAGCGATTACGGTTTGTAATTTCAAGCCAAATTTCATGTGAAAATATTTTTTGTTTAACTGACTGAATCTCATTGTTGTTAAAATGTACATTTTTCGTATTATTTATCAATTTTTATTTCCGATATTCGTCGTAAATTTTTTTATTATCGCCAAATGTGGACATTTAAACAATTTTTTCCTAAGGATTTTCGGTTTGCGGACTTAAAAAAAATAATACAATAATCTCTCGAATGGATAATCTGGACTTGAATTATATTCAAATTTTAACTAAAAATACATGGAAACATTAAAAATGTTTATACCTTTATTCGACGCATGAATACTGTTCTTCGCTACATTGTGTGCTAATGTGTGCCCAATAAGGTTCGTCGAAACATTAACACCTTTTCCTTTAAACCAACATTTTTAAAAAACTACTAAAACCTGAAGAATTGTTAAAAATGTTAAAAAATCTGCTGCATCTTACTTTCACGGTCAAATCGTGCCAAATCGCAGGAAACTGCTAAATCTGGTAACGCTGGTTGTTATATGGATACATTGTTTAAATGCAGAATTTTAAAAAGGTAACTCGGTAGTACGCTTGTCATATGGACGCCACGCCACACAATTCACTTTGTATGGGAAATAAAATATGCAACTTTTGACCCCGTGAACCAATCGCAATAAAATTTTAAACATAGTATATGTGCGAGACATGCACGAGACCTTTTCGTGGTAAAAACGTTTTCGTGGCAAAGGTAACTTCATTTATTTCCGCCAATAGCGTTCAAGTCATTATTTTCATCCATTTACAAGCAATGATAGTAATTTGCCCTTCAAAAGAATTCCTGTTCTGTAATCATTACTGCCGACTTCTTTCTGGAGTGCACAGCTCCCCAGCATCCACTCCATGTCTTCTTGGTATTAAATAACTTCTCTTCGCACCGCTGGACTAATTCACATCGCCTGGAGGATGAGTACTACGACGACACAATAGGATGTCATTTGTTCACAAAATAAGTCCTTGTGCAGCACATTTCCCGAGGTCATTTTGCGTTTGCTGCTTTCGCACTGCTGAGACTGCAGTTCACCAATCTGCGTACAAAAAGGATTTTATTTTCATGAAACATGACGTGGTTCTTCGCTTGGGGAGTCGATACCAGGCAACTCAGAGGAATGTGCATTTTTTTACTTCACCATCAGTGAATCTACACATTTTTTATGATGTCAAGAGATTCTGTGGAAGTATGTACATAGGTATGGTGGTGGTGGCGGCTACAAGGATGTGGTCTGCCAAATTAAAAAAATACTAAGCGAATGCATGAGCTGGTCAATCGATGGACTTAATTATAAAGACGTTGGTTGACCTATGTATCCCCTCTCGTTTTTAATCAGTGAATAAGCTGGATAGAACGGGCTAATCACTATTGTCCACAATTTCATTTTATCATCGTACTGACCAAGAACACCTACTTGCGGTATTCCAGCTTAATGGATTTGAATATAGTTATTAATTTTCATTGTCAGTGACTATAGTCGTGTTTTTTTCATCGCTATCGATAGTGAAGTGAAGTAAGATTCAGAAAAACGATTCGCAGTGGCTTTGATTTTAATCTGTCAAAATATATGAAAAAGAAATTTATTTGTTCGAAATTGATGTCAAAATGTATGAAAAAAAATTCGAAGTCGAATTTTTATCGGCAGCCACATATTTTTATAGGCAGTCATAGGCAGTAGGTTGTTGTATGTGCTTTACGTACAAAATCTTACTTCGCTATTCATAAAATATCTCCCACCGCCTTCCAAAAAATTTTCTTAATAAACGACCTATCTTACGTAAAAATAATTTTAAGAATCGGTCAAGTAGTTCCTAAGAAAAAGGGAAACAAACAAACTCTACTACTTTATATATTGCTATAGATGAGTTTCTCGAAACAGTGAACATCTGCTAACAATAATATTCCAAGAGTTCGGAAGAAGGATATTGGTTTGAGACTCCCCGCTCTTATTTTAGAACTGATTAGAATTTCAAACACGCACAGAAGAAATTCGCAAAGGTGCCGTCAAATAGCTTCTCGTAATACAATCGCGCAGCTCAGCCAAGTAAGTGACTACAAAGTACAAGAGTATCGAAATACGGTGGAATTTAAATCTCAGTGCACTTGATAAAGGTTCCAAACCCTTCTGGAACATAGTTGACATTGATAAATTGTTAAATAAGCACAAGGAGATTCCTTGTCTAAAGAACGGTCTAAATACATAAATAACAGATAAAGAGAAGTCGAATATTTTGCAAAAAATAACCTTATCCTTCAGCTAGGAGACAAGCACAAACCGTACTGTAGACAATTTCCTGTTGAAGTTGATTCTAGGTCACACTGTTAGAGCGATGAACTCGGTCAATAACTTGATCTCGGGGGCTTACTACCCCAATTTACAATACCACGAAAGGGTACGGCACAACAGCTTCGCCCCCCCAGAAGCTTTCCTGCACCTAGACCAAAGCGGATTGATAGAAGATATAAATGCGGTACCGCTCATCTACCACATCGCCAGATCAACTGTGGATGGGCGACTCAACCACGACCGTTCCGTCGCACAACAAGCTGAGAAGGATCTCCTCCGGTTCAGTACGGCGGTCTCAAGACGGGATGTTGCTAGGCAGCACCAAAATTTCTGGTGGCTGGGGAGCGAGGGAACTCCAGCGTCGAACCCTTTAGATCTGGGTTAAAAAGGGTATTGCGTATCCCCGAAAGGGGGAGTCGGTCTCTGTCTTGCAGCGGATTGTGGATTGGATGTAGGTATATCTGCTGCATCCTATGGCCGACTTAAACATATTAGAGTAGCTTTAAGGTAGTCGTAAGTTGCAAAAATAAATAAATAAATAAAAAAAAACAAAAAAAAGGTATACACTTATGTACACTCGTTTGTACTTTTGTGTATTCATTTGTAAATACATATTGAGTATATATATATGTATATAAGCATGTATACACATATATATATATATGTGAGCTTAGCTTAAGGTAGTGTAAGTTATTTTTAAGATAGTGTGTAAGTTAGTATATAAGTCTTAAAGTACATGTCAAAAGTAGTGTTTCTTATCTCGTCCGTGTCGTTGCTAGTGTTCCACAAGGTTCAATCCTCAATATAATCCTTACTAATATTATAAATGCAAAAGTAACTCTGTCCGTCTGTCTGTTACTCACTTCACATCTTAACCAATGAATCTGGAAAGGGGGTCTTGATCTTGATCTTGGAAAGAGGGAAATGGGACAAAACCCGCATTTTTTCATCTTCACACAGGCCTAGTTCATTAATGACTTATCGGATTGAAAAACTAAGAAAAGGCGTTTTTAGTAAATTTACCCCTTATTCACTTGACGCCGCTATTGCATTGCCTCAAACTGACATTATTTTATATGTTTTCATTCCTGATTCTATTCATTCTTTGTTTAGGTTGCTGTATGTGGGTTTCATTTGTAGGTTTGGTTGATGTATTAGATCATTTTGCAATTTTTTGGCATCCATAAATATGCAATTTTTGGTATACCCAGAGTGTCTCTGCTATACATTCCATTTAGGAATCGTAAACAATTCTTTTCATTTGATGCTTTTTGTTTTATAACTATTAAGTGTTTTTGCTTTAAAGTGAAACGCTGCACGATTGCAACCCGAAGATGGTGCCCATTAACGATCAACTATCACCTTCCACGACTACCCCCCTGACTGCTAAGCAAACGTCATAAATGTCGTCGGTGCTGCCAAGATTTTATGATGAATCATCAAGCGCCGATGATCGTTTTTTGTGCAATTCAAAATTAAGCGTATTTACGCATGCAAAAAAACACAGCTAATGACGCCTTAACAGAGGTTGAAGACCAATTGATAGCTTTTATTGTAAAAAAAATTTTCTGATTTTGGGATGAGCAGACCACAAAGAAAATGCGAAATCTTACGACATTGATTCATTAAAACGCCAAATAATGGATGCCGTTCTACTTTTGAACACAGGACAAAGATTAATCTAAAGTGCGAAGGTGGTTTGTTCTTTTTGGGTTCTCCAGGAGGCACTGGAAAAACCTTTCCTTTAAATTTACTATTAGCTCAAGTCAGGAAAGATAAATTATTTGCTGTCCTCTGGAATAGCTGCTACGCTGCTCAATGGCGGACGAACGGCACACTCAGTTCTTAAATTGCCTTTGAACTTAGCTCATGAGAAAACGCCAGTTTGTAACATTAGCAAAAAGAGTGAGCGTGAACGAATGTTGCAAGAGTGTGTGGCTATTGGCTTGGGATGAATGTACGTTGTCTCATAAAAGAGCAATCGAAGCACTACATCGCACTGTGAAAGATATTAAGAGCAACCAGAGTATTATGGGAGGGATGGTGGTACTTTCAGCTGGTGACCTTAGACAGACCCTGCCAGTGATTACTAGGGGCACACCAACAGATAAAATAAATGCCTGTTTGAAAGCATCTATATTATAAAACCTCCGTTTGACTATAAATATACGAGTTCAGCTGCACAATGATGCACAATCAGGGCAATATGAGACTTCTTCTTCTTCTGGTGGCGCTACAGTTCGGGATGGACCTGGACCTCAACCAGTAAGCCTCTCCAGCCGGCACGATCTTTGGCCAGCTGTCTCCAACTGCGCACACCAAGTTGACTGAGGTCCTTCTCCACCTGGGTGCGCCATCGGTTCCGTGGGCGTCCTCTATTGCGTTGTCCCACTGGTTCGGAGTCGAACACTCTTCGGGCTGGAGCAGTGTCGTCCATGCGCTATACGTGGCCCAGCCATCTTAGACGTTGAATCCGTAGACGCCTGACTAGGCTCATGTCGCTGTACAGCCCGTACAGTTTGTGGTTGAATCTTCTTCTGCAATAACCATCAACGCAGACAGGACCAAAGATTGAACGCAGAGAAGATAGAACGCACTTTCTCTCGAAAAGACCAAGTGCTTCTTCATCCACTTTTGTGATTGTCCATGCCTCCACACCATAGAGCAGGACTGGGATGATAAATTTCTTGTATAAAGTCAGCGTGACGTCTCGAAGGACGACAGATTGGCAAGAGTAATTCTGAGTTTAATCTCGGTATTGGTGTTGTTCGTACTGTTTACTTGCGAGCCGAGGTAGACGAAGTCCTTGATTACCTCGAAGCTATAGCTGCCTTTGGTGACGTTTTGGCCAAGTCGTCGATGTTGTGCGTCCTTTCTCGATGACAGCGTACTTCGTTTTGCCCTCGTTCACCGCTAAATCCATTTTGGCCGCCTCCGCTTCAATACCAGCAAACGCTTCATTGACGTCTCGCTGTGTTCTGCAAATCACGTCAATGTCATCCGCGTAAGCTAACAGTTGTACGGACTTCTGGAAGATCGTGCCTTTAGAGTTGGCGTGTGAATCCTGCACGATCGTGTCCAGGATGATGTTAAAGAAATCACATGACAGCGCATCGCCTTGTCTAAAACCTTTTCTGACATTGAAAGTCTCTGTAAGTTCTCTGTAAGGGCAATATGAGACGGATCTTCTAAAAATGGGAGAAGATCGTATGGCGACAGACAGTAACGGCATTTACACTGAGCCGTAAATTCTGTCAAATTGTCCTGAATATAGATGATTTGAAAAATAATGTCTATCTCGATGTGCAAATAAATATGGGTAATCGAGAATGGTTGTGTGAAAGAGCAATTTTATCGCCGACAAATTAGACGGTGTGGCAGATAAACGAACAAATTTTGTCATTGTTGTTGTTGATGTATGGACACTGAACAAGTAACGTCGTACCCTTTAGAAATTTTTTAATGCTTTAGAATTATCAGGAGCGCCTTCTCATACTTTGAGGTTAAAAGTTGGTGTTCCAGTCCTATTAATGAGATAAATAATGACGCACCGAGGCTATGCAATGGTACACGGCTACAAGTTACTCAATTGGGACGCAATATTATTAAGAAATAATTATTACTGGAATGGCAAATGGACAAAATGTTTTAATGTTTAATGTCCCAGTGTTCCAATAATTCGGACTGATTTGCCCTTTCAATTTAAAAGAGTGCAGGTTCCCCTAAAAGCAGCATTTGCAATGACAGTAAATAAATCTCAAGGACAAACGCTTAAAGTAGCAGGTATACATTAAGAAAAAAACCAGTTTTATCCCATAGGCAACTCTACGTGGCGTGCTCACGAGTATCGTGCCCGCAAAATCGTCATGTTTTAGTAGAGAATGGAAAAACAAAAAAATGTGTTAAAATAAGATATTTACAGTAAATCACGGTAGTTTGCAGTTAGTATGCATTGCATTGTATTATTCGGAGAATTAGTATCCTGAAAATGAAAATTGACTAAAATGAAAAAATTCAATTAATTTGAACATAATACAGACTTTTCAAAATATGGTGCTTAGAACTATCGTTAATGCACCATGGTATAGAGATCTTGGAATATTACCACTCCAAGACGAAGTTAAGAACTTTGCTTATAAACATAAGCGCCGCCTAGAAGAGCACATAAACTCTGCAGTTTACCCGATCCTTGAGGAAACTAATGTCTTTCACCGACTACAAAGGACTAGGGCCCTTGATCTCATGCGAAAGTCTACACCCGCGCATGGTTGCGGTGTTAGCAGGAACTTTCATTGGAGAGTAACCTGTCGATCAGTACCTAAATCATGAAATAAAAACTACTGGTTAAGTGCCTAATTGTAGTCTTAATTAATTCAGGAAGGTGGTTTGTATATGCGAACGTTCGCCATAGAGTCTTGTCGAAGATCTCCACCTACCCACGGAAAAAGAAAAAAAATGAAAAAGGCTACCCAAAGTAACTATTCCACGCGGATGAAGTTGCGGGTAAAAGCTAGTATATATATATATATATATATATTTATATATATAGATATGACGGAAATTGTTTGAGTTTCGTGCCAAAAATTGGCCTCGGAAACGTCAAAAGTTGCTTGTGAACAGACACAGTCCAGCAATAATGTTTCCTTCTTATCTAGATCTGAGGATCATAACAAGGGATTTTTCGTCCACGACGGGTGAGCTTCGATTTGTCAGGTTAAAGTAGGTGTACCTGACTTCACGAAAGCGATCCCACTTAGCCCAATTTACGTCCATCGTAAAACCACGCCGATTGGCTACTGCTAAACTTGTAACCAGTTGGTGATTATGCCAAAGCGGCTCAGCTCGTTAATACTGACGCCATTTGGTTCGCCGGTTTTTGTCGCAATTTTGACTCCTGGGTCCTCCGTGGAGATGTTGGTAGGATCATTGACTACTCCGACTCTGGCAGCTCTCTGGCTGCTGTCCCGACACGTATACCGAAATCATCAACTGGTTTCAGCATTTTCACCAACGGCTTGACTCAGCATCTAAAAGGAATGAACTTTCCAGAGGTCCTTGCTCCTTCCCACTACCATGGAAGTGAACAAACCAAGGCATACATCTAATTATGCGACATTTTGCGACAATCGTCTACTAGCACAAAAATCAGAAGAACGAACGGGCTATTCAGTTGGAAACTGAATCGACGGTGTTCCCTTTGTTCGTTACGACAGCTCCTCAAGCACATGCGGCTTTTCTCGGTTGAAGCCTCAAGTCCCTTCAAACCACCGTCTGCCAGTACGATCCCTTGCGTATTCACTCGAAGTGCTGGAGACAATCAACAGTGAAATTCATATTCCATTTTTAATCCGACACCAAAATTGTCATTTCAATTCTCCTCCTTGCAGCCAGAGCCGAACATCTGCTCACTTCAATTTCAGCTGTGCGCCCGAATCAACTGTCAGTATCCACCCCCTTTATTATTCAAGAACACTTATAAATTGGCTTAAAGTAATGTCCTCCCCCCTAAGAGGGTCTGCGTGCTGCGTGTTCTAAATATAGTCAGCCAGCCAGAGTCTACACATTTCAACCCTTTGCCGTGCACGCCGTTCTCACTTGACAAGGGCGGGAATGTAATCTCAGTTTTATGCTAATATTGCGCTTCTTTGCTCTCTTGGGCAAATTAACATAGGAATATTCCTCGCCAGACAACTGGGTGCCTAAGCAGTTTCTGAGAATTCTGTGTCTTTTCCAGCAAATTGCTATGCTCATGAATTCGGAACACAACTAATTTGAGATTAAGGTGGGGCCTCTCTCTCTTCCACACATAAGAGGATACGCCTTGAAGCGTTACTTTCCCGTTGTGCCCTCGCCTCCCCACACACTCTGCTCTCCGTGATGACGCACAAATTAAGATGGATTCGTGGGTGGTATTCGTGGTGTGTCTGGCTGGTGTCTGCCGCACATTTTCCCCAAAGTGCGTGGGAGTTGACAAGAAAATATCGAAAATCCACGAGAAGGCGGTGTGACCCGCGAATTTAACAACAAATCGGTAAAAGTTCACTCGGCGAGGTAGTTAAAGTTCACAACGGCTCTCTGTCAATACAGAAGAGCATTTACCAAAGCAAAAAATAGTTACGTATCCGCCCGGGTGACCCATTATTTCCTTTCATGTTCCATAATTTCCTGGATCACAGCAAAAATCAATATTTCATTATCCAGCAGAGGCACCACGCCCCTGTGAAGGAAATGAGAACACGATGCAATTGCAATTCTCAGATACAAACACAGACACACATTTTCTGATTGATTCTTATCGGCTGACGTCGTTGGGCTTCGCATCGAATGCACTGTTGTATCTCGAACCCTTTCGGTTCACCGAACTGAATAAAATTCAGCATATTGTGGTTGTTGCTTCGCAGAATGTCGGACGTATGTCAAGTAAACGCTTCATTCAGACAATGGATGCCGGGTACGGTCAGTGGAGGTGGTGCCATTCACGTTGTTTGGTGGATTCAATTGAAAACCAACACCAGCCGTTGAGAGCTGGAGCTGCAGGTGACGAGCCCTTTGTGGATTAACATGTCGATTGCGTTCGAAGTGCGGCAATCGTCATTGACCACTTTGTGATGCGACTGGATTCGCGGTCAGAGGGATATCCTGATGGGATCACTCAGCTGAAAACAGATACACTTGTGAAGCCCTTAGGGGTTACAAAGGGCCGCAAATATGAAACCAAATACATGTATTCGCAACAGTTGGAACACGAGCACGAGGCAAACACATTCAATAAAAGTGTCCATAAATAATGAATAGGTTGACATCGTTATTTTTTGGCATACGAACATAGATATGCTTGGTCATCTTAACAGACTAACATGAGCGATAACGACTGGATGGCGCAGTTGGTAGCGTGCCTGCCCCTGGTTAGCGGGGTCCCCGGTTCGAATCCCAGTGACAGCAAAGTTAATAGGCCTTTATCTGGTTTTCAAATCTGGTCCAGTCACCATTTGCCGTTGGAATCAAATTAACGGCACTATCACTGGTGTAGTCAATCAGTGGTAGTAGTCTGACTTGGGATATCACAATGGACCAATATGGTCTAAGTGTGCTGGTGAATGCACTAGCACACTAACCTAACACGATGGAGAGGCGGAAAGAAGAATTGTATTTGAAAATATTTATGGTTCGATTTACAGACTCCAGGTTGTCTGAAGAATATGCAAAGAATGGATAGGAAGAGACAGGTCCACTACATCGAGACAATTCGATGTACTAGTCAAAAAGCTACCACCCCTGGCCATTCCGAAGGATGACGCGATCAGGAAATTCAATTTCCAGAAAGAGCTTACCATCAAGCTCAGCACCAAAAAGACTCCAGCAGTGAATCCATAGTCCACAGAGTTAGCAGCAATACCGTACAGAAGATAAGATCAAGAACTTATGAAGGAACAGGGCAGGAGTATTTGAACTCGGGACAAAGTAATACGAACCCATGGGCGAACGGACCAGTATCTATCAAGCAGAGATCTATGCCATAGACAGACGAGCTTAAATCAATCTTGACAGGAACTATACCAACTGCGACATAACAATAATGTCGTGGCGCTATCCTGGTACTAGACTCCCTTATCGTCAAATCCAATCTTGTGGGGGAATGTCTACAGGAGAAACAGAACTCTACTAGATACCTGGCCATACATAGAAGGCAATGAAACGCCTGACTCCCTCGATCGGAAAGGATCATCGGAATCTTTTATAGACCCCGAACCACTCTTTGCTGTAGGAGCCCATATCCTCAGGGAAGTAGAATGAAGGAACCAGGCAGATACCTGGAACAACGCTCATGGCATGAAGAAGGCCACGAAACTCTTTGGTTGAGATAACCGAAAGAGGCATGTATCAAGATGAGCAAGGACAACCTCCGTATCCTAACGGGCTTTTTAAAGTAGACTTAGGGAGCACCTAAGGATACTAGATGCATCAGAAGAAGGTCTCTTCAGATTCTGCGGATAATCTAACAAAATTCCAGAACACGTACTGGGATTTTGTGAGGCTCTAGCCCACAGAAGACAAAGATAACTGGGCAAGCCCCTAACATCATAGGAAAATAGGAATTCACTAGAAGCAGCTCTCATTCCCACATTCCTAAATCAAACTGGCTTAGAAGGAATACTCTAGAGAAAATCTCTTCCACCTTCGTGCTACAGGCTTCCATAACCCTCAAAACAACTCTGAAAGGAACTGTATGTGAGGGGAACTCTTAAGAAAGCACAATAGATCTAAAGGTCGCGTTGCAATAAACCTTCAACAATAATAATAAAGAACATGAGAACTGACTTCAGAATCGGAATGCGAACGATCTGTGGCAAGAAATTGACGAACTAGGACTAAGCGCTTCGTTTTTAATTGTTATCAAATATTATAGAAGTTTGTTTTGTATAATTTGTTTGTTTAAGATCATAAACCAATACATACAATTTAGTTTTTAATGATTATTTCATGGTTTTTGTTGTGAAACATCTATTAGCGAGCCTTGGGATATATGGGTACAATTGGCGTAACCCGTGCCATTGATACTCATGGACCGAATTGCAACCAGCGAATCACTATTGAACTGCGCAAACTATAGAGGGATTAGTTTCCTGAACATGGCTTACAAGATCTTTTCTGCCGGTTTGTGTACTCGCCTGAAGCCGATTATAAATAACCTGATAGGTCCATGTGTGTGTGGCTTCAGGCCAGTGAAGTCCACCATCCACCAGATTTTCACACTACGGCAGATCTTGGAAAGGACCCAAGAAATGCAAATCGACACCCACCACCTATTCGTCAATTTCGAGGACGCATATGACAGAGAAGAGCTATACAACGCCATGTCCAGTTTTGACATTCTTGCCAAACTCGTTAGGTTGTGCAGGATGACGATGGAGAACTCTGCTTCAGGTTGTGCAGGATGACGATGATGAATTCTCGCTGCTCCATCAAGGTCGGTAACGAACTCACCGAGACCTTCAACGTCAAAAAAGGCCTTAGACAAGGCGACGCGCTGTCATGTAATTTCTTTAACATCATCCTGGAGACGATCGTGCAAGACTCACACGCCAACACTAGAGGCACAATCTTCCAGTGCAACTGCTAGCATACGCGGATAACATTGACGTGATTGGCAGAACACAGCGGGCCGTCAATGAAGCGTTTCCTGGCATTGAGGCGGAAGCGCCTAAAATGGGTCTAGCGGTGAATGCAGGCAAAACGAAGCATACGCTGTCATCAAGAAAGGACACACAACATCTACGTCTTGGACCGAGCGTCACAATGGGCAGCTATAACTTCGAGGTAGTCAAGGATTTCGTCAACCTCAGCTCCTCAGTAAATATTACAAACAACATCAGTACCGACATCAAACGCAGAGTAACTCTTGCCAACCGCTGTTTCTATGCGCTCAAGAGGCAATTGAGTAGTAGAGCCATCTCTCGAAGGACCAAGCTGACTTTATACAAGACCTTGATCATCCCAGTCCTGCTGTACGGCGCGGAGGCATGGACAATCTCAAAAGCGGATGAAGAAGTACTTGGTATATTCGAGAGAAAAGCTCTGCGTGCGATCTTTGGTCCTGTTTGCGTTGACGGTTTCTGGAGGAGAAGATTCAACCACGAACTGTACGGGCTTTACAGGGACATGAGTCTAGTCAGGCGCCTTCGGATACAACGCCTTAGATGGCTAGGCCATGTACAGCATATGGACACCTCAGCTCCGGCCGGAAGAGTCTTCCACTCCGAACCCGTGGGACAACGTTACAGACGACGCCCGCGTT
Organism: Eristalis intricaria; assembly: GCA_964034865.1. Taxonomy (NCBI): domain Eukaryota; kingdom Metazoa; phylum Arthropoda; class Insecta; order Diptera; family Syrphidae; genus Eristalis; species Eristalis intricaria. Next base: position 129,266,813 of record OZ035873.1, read on the forward strand.
TAAGGTGGCGCACCCAGGTGGAGAAGGACCTCAACCAACTTGGCGTGCGATACTGGAGCCAGTTAGCCAGAGACCGTGGTAGTTGGAGAGGCTTGTTGGTTGTGACCCAGGTCCATCCCGGACTGAAGCGCCAAATAAAGAAGAAGAAAAAGAAAGAAGTGACTAGTGACGAAAAGTGTGTCACTTACGACAACGTCAAGAAAAAACGGTATTGGTCGAATCGCTGTCAATCGGCTCAAGCGGTGGCAAAGACAGAATTTTGTCGTGGGCGGGTGGAAATCTTGCATAGGCACCATTGGTCCGACGTTCATTGGTAGTGTTAAATTCTTACTGAGTTAAACCACCTCCCGTGGAATCTTTCCGTTTATTCCCTCGCGGAACTACCGCTGGGTATTGCTTCGCGAGGGACGAACTCGAGCTTTTTGCTTCGACACGTGTCGTTTAGCGAATTCGCTTGCCGCTGCCGTTCTAAATTGCTTAGTTCGCACATAATTCGTACTGCGGCATCCACAGGTCTTCAGAGTTCAACATATGTTGGACAATTTTTTTCTGGTGTTGGCGGTCCAACAAATGTGTCCCGCAATACAGCTTGTTCGGTTGCATACCGAGCACTTTCGAAGAAAACGTGTTCCACGTTCTCTACCGCGTTTACGCAATGAGGAGAGGATGGACTCGAGTCACGGTTTCGCTTGAATAGATATTCCCGGAAACCACCGTGACCAGTCAAGAACTGTGTAACATAATAGTTCAGTTCATCGTGTTTTCGATTTACCTAACTTTCAATCCGTGGGATTAGTCCATATGTCCATTTTGGAACTCGTTCCATTGTTGTCATATGATTTGTGCCCGCTTTGCATGCGATTGCCATAAAGTCATCTAGCTTCTAAAGTACCAATATCGCGTCGTGGGATACCGTTTGAAATGCACTGCTAACTCGCAGTGCACAGAGTCTGTACACAGATTTGATTTCCTTCATGCGTGTCTTTTTGTCACATATAGCTGTATGGCAGCCACAACTCTCGCAAGCATTAATCGTTTGCCTTGCTTCGGGCCGCCGATATTCGACATGAGTCATGAAAGAGTGTCTATAGCTTTTGACGATTTCTCACAAGCGAATGCGAGCTGATGCTTAGAATTTAGCCGAGCATCAATCATCACTCTCAGATAATTTATAAATGGACTGGAAATATTGGTGTGCTTTCCGACTTTTATCGTTATGGTCTCGAGCACTTTTCTTCTCGTAATGAGAACGGACTCCGTTTTGTGATCTAAACTCATATCACGAAGCCAGTTCTTCAGCGCTATTGCTTCATTGCTATACAACTCAATATCTTCAAGCCGTTTCGCCACGACTACAACAGCAATATCGTCCGCAAAACCTACGATGGATACTTGCCTGGGGACTGGGAGTCGTAACATGTCGTCACACATCACGTTCCACAGTAAGGGTCCTAACACTGATCCTTGGGGCACGCCCCCTGTAATTTTATACAATTTCGTCCCGTCGTCGGAGTCGTAAAGGAGCAATCTATCGGTAAAGTAGCCCCGGATTTATCTTAATATGTACTTCGGTACATTTAATCTTTCGAGGCATTGGAAAATACGCGACCAGTTTGCCGAGATAAAAGCATTTTCCACGTCGAGTGTAACCACGGGGCAGTACTTTTTACTGCCTCTTTCCCATCTTCTTCCTTCTTAAGCTGATTGGGCTTTGTTTATTACGACTTTAATCGCGTCGATTTTCGATCGGCCCTGTCTAAGGCCATACTGATATCCCGCGAGTCCATTATTGGCTTCAATGAGAGTCTGTAGCATGTTACATATAATTCGGATTGACAAGACAGAAAAGTCTTGTTGTTTGATTGGTGTGATTGGCAGGGAAAGCAATCGCTCAAAAGTGGCCAGCTGTGGCGCATAGGAGAGGAAATGTCTTCCATCAGGAAAAACGCCAGGGTTCGAATCACCGCATCCGTGAACGCGAAAACCGCTTTCAAAACTCGTGTATTTGGGATTCCAGGACACGTGGACATAATTTGGGATCACACAATACGTTATCGTGCATGTGAACATATTGAACGAATCGAAATGTTATTCGATCAGGAGACAGTAAACGTATTTGATTTGAATAGTAAATTACGAATTATTAAAACCATAATTCATATGAATAACAGTTAAAATATAGTTAGTAAATACACAAATGGCAATGACTACGTTTTAACAAAAGCGACTCTGCTCAGCTGTTTTTCTCGATGGTTCTCAAGCATTTGACAAGGTTTTTTGTCCCCAGAAAACTTTGCCCAATTGTATCCAACTATCTATCGGATAAAATTTTCCGTGAAATATGGGAAAGAATACTCCATATTTAAATCTAAACAAGCTGGAGTACCACAAGGAAGTGTTCTTGGTCCCCTTCTTTACATACTGCGATATACCGCAGGACGTAGACACAGTGCTAGGCACAATTGTTGACGACAATATGTTTTAGACCGGATACACGAATGGACGAACTCTCAGCGAATTGAGCTTAACAAAACTAAATCCAATTCATATAAGTTTAAGGTATAAGAACGTGAATAACTTGCCCGGTTTTATAAATAACTAGATTTCGTACCCGGCTTTGCCCGGGTTTGTTTCTTCAACCGGTACTTTACCTGTAGTAAAATATAGTTTTTTTCAAAATATCCTGAAGAAATTTGTTTAAAATAGTAAAACGCCAAGAAAATTAAACATTCTATTATTTTTTTACTTGAAAACTTGTTTGTAGACTACATTTTTTGTTCCAGAAACATCATCAGCGACAATGTATAATTGCTCTGGATCCTTTGCCCTCGACATTGCAATGTACAATCGGCCGTGTCAGAAGCATGCCTTTGTCAAGTCCAGTCCAGTTACCATTAGCGGCTGTCCTTGCGACTTATTAATGGTTATGGCGAACGCCAAGCGAACAGGAAACTGTAAATGTTTGAAAGAAAACGGGACGTCAGTTGGAATAAGAGGAATTTTTCGGTTTCTCCAGCCGAAGGTCCGAAAAGTATGGTTGCTTCTATGCGATGAGATTTTAGAGATTTAACTATTAGTCGTGATCCATTGCAAAGTTTCGGTGGAACTAGGTTGCGCAGCAGCATGATCGGTGATCCGATTTTTAATTCGAGTTTATGGCTTGGAATCTCGTTCGGATCAAGGGAGTTTAAAAACTCTACTGGGTAGTTTGTAGATTCATCCTGTCATGTCAATGGAGTAGTAAGTATTTCCAACCACTTCAACAGAATTTTGAACCATGTTGTTGATCATATCGACTCTGACAGTTAGTGGTGTCAAAATTGCATGTACTCCGTTTTTCTCTTTCATACTGTGTTTCATTACTTCTTCTGGCAGCCTGTGCATTGTTATCATTTTCACGAACTTGGACTCTTACTTCTTGAGATTGTGCAGACCTTAGAAGTCGCCGTCTTCTCACACATGCTTGCTGAGGTTCAAAAACAGCTTTCCTTTTCCTCGGCATTTTTACGATAATGTGATTATTAAGAAAAATGTGGAGAAAAGTGTTCCGTTGTAGATGCACTGAAGACGATTTTGAATAAATGTTTACTCCGCACTTTTTAATTTAAAACAATAATAAGACTACTCGAACCAGAACTCAGAGAAGAATATGAATTTTCTTTTGTCATTGATGCCTATCCCAATCTCTCATTCACATCCCTACTCATAATGAGTACAATTCGTTGACTGTGTGCATACATGTTGAAGTTTGAATTATCAATGTGTGCTGCAGCAAAACGGACGGAATTTACGGTTTTTTCTCAACCATTTACACACAAAGTGGAGGGATATCAAGCGATTCTAAAAAAAAGTTCTTGGAAATCCCATTTATTTACCTGCGCACGATGTTCACTTGTTGTGCAAATTGAAGTCAAACTTCATGAACCATGAAAAAAATTAGCCTATCTTGCAACACATTATGTAATTAGTCTAGCTCTGAAATTTTATCTAAATCGGCTAATCCGTTCAGAAGTTCAATATTCACAATTCCCGCAAAATTTAATGACTTGTGTGTAGCTGTGTATAAGTTAAAGACGAATTGTTGAACCGAAAGAACTAAAAAAAGACGACCGAGTTCTGGGAAGTTTCAAATGTGACTAAACTTTATTATTACATATAAGTAGTACATGTAATTTCCAGTGAGAAACAGTGTTGTCAAGCTGAGCTAATTCAATATTTCTAACACGAATATTTTGAAACCAACAAGCAACGCCACACACGAGCATACGGCCCATTTCTTCTTCATTTGGCGCTACAGTCCGGGGTGGACCTGGGCCTCAACCAACATACGGCCCATTTATAAACATTTAAATCACGCACGCAGTAAACCACCAAAACGACTAGTGACCAATAGCCCAGCAGCCATAAGTCGATAGCCAATAACAAACAATTTGACGAACGACATCCGCCAGCATCAGACGATCCACTTTATCGGAACCAACCGAGATATCGCCGATGCAGCATAAGCCAATAAAAAAGCAGCTTACCATTAGGTCCAATGTTTTCTCTAGATTTAGTTAAATTTTAGAGTTCAATAAAAGAAGAGGCTTCTCCTCGAGAATAAAAAAAATTATTTTTTATAATAAAAAAACATGCATAGATAGTTTGGGTATGACAAAGAAAGAAAAGTGCGAAAATGTTTATTGTTTCCTTTTCGTTTAGTGACTCTGTCAGTCGTTCGTATATGTTCGATTGAGACGTAGAAAAAAATTAATGAAAAATGTGTGTGTATATATAGAAGTTACAACACACTGGGGGATGGTTGATATCCATGACTACGCAACTTGAAATGGTTTTATACCGGATTGATGCAACCACCCTTATTTTGAGAATTTTATTCCCGTTTAAAAAGTGCTCGTAACTTCCGAACCGTATGTCGTACCGACTTAAAAATTGTCACATTCAGCATCTAAATCTTAGAATGATTTTTGTTAAAAATTTCAAAGCTCTGCGACGTGTAGTTTCGGAGTCTTCGTCGGTCAGACACACAAGCATTCTGCTATATAGTTAAGATGTTCAAATACCCTTCGGCAATGAAGCGAAATACCTCGGAATGACTCTCGAAATAAAGCTTAAATGGAAGGAGCACGTCAAAACGTGAGGAGCTCCAATTAAGATACAAAGACATGTACTGGCTTATTGGAAAATATTCCAAACTAAGTACTGACAACAAATTGCTAATATACAAGCAAGTTCCAAAACCCGTCTGGACGTATGGTATACAACTATGGGGTTGTACCAAAGAAAGTAACAGAAACATACTACAAACTAAAATAAATAAAGTGCTAAGGGCCATCGTCATCGCACCCTGGAATATACGAAACAACGATATCCCCAGAGATCTTGGAATTCTATCAGTCCAAGATAAGGTTACGAATTTTACTCGTAAGCATAAGCGTCGCCTGGAAGAGCACTTGTTCTTCCAATTCTCTACTAAAGAAACTCTTTTCGGTGTCTTCAAAGGACTAAACCCCTTGATCTAGCATGGTGAACTCAACGTGCGCTTAGCTGCGGTTTTAGCAAGAACTCCCAATGGAGAAGCCCTTGCCAAATGCGTCTAAGCCAAGCAAGTAAAACTGCTGGATAAGTGTAAAACTTAGTTGTAGTGGAAATATATTTTAATTGAAGCGAGGTGTTTTTACTGGGTAAAAATCCTTTTCGCTTTGTGGGAGCGGTTCACATAGTGTCTTTTGAAGATTTTCACGTAATCAAAAAAATTTCAAAAAAAACTGGATGAATAATTTAAATTAAAAAAGTTAAAGTTTTTCTGATTTTTCATCAACAAAAATGTTCTCTTACGATGAATTTTATTGAAATTTTCAGTTTCCGTCGGAGTGGAACCTGTTGATTTTGACTCGTTGAAAGCCTTTTGCAGTTCAGCCTTAATGTTTTTGCAGACATTTAGACGGGCCTACATTTTTTTCCTATATTTTAATATATTTTTCTGAAAGTGCTGACTTTTTTATTTTTATAGTGGAAACTAGGGCTCCCATCGCGTAATATTTAAGACGACTACCGTCCTTTTGATTTCAATTTTTGATTCACAATGATATCGTCGATGATTTGCTTCATGTAAGACACTCACTATCGTCTCGCCCATCTTAACAGTTTGAGCGCTCTGAAAATAATATCTCTCGCGAAAAATGACATCTGTGCTCTAATTCCTCTCAAATTTCACGAACACATTCTCTTTTCAGTTTGCGAGCAAAACTAATACAAATGTGACCACTCTTAAAATGTCTCCAAAGTGTAGAACAAGACATGTATACACAATTTGTCCTCATTAAATAGGAGGCGAGTAAACTGCCAAACGACAAAAAATCATATAGACCGATATCACTTTTACCTATAACATCAAAACTATTCTAGAAACTTAGAAACTCCTACTGAAACGAGTACAACCACTAATAGAAGAAAGACACCTTATCCCCGATCATCAATTTCGATTCAGGAAGAGTCATTCCACAATTGACCAAGGATTTAGAATAACAAACGAAATCGAACAAGCACTAGAGGAAAAAAAGGTTTGATCAGGCGTTTTCCTCGACGTATCGCAGGCCTTTGACAAGGTTTGGCACGACGACTTTGAATACAAACTTAGTAGGATATTTCCGAAAAATCTCTTTTGAATTTTAGAATCCTTCCTCAAGAATAGGATATTTAAAGACATTGCCGCCGGGATCCCGCAAGGGAGTGTTGTTGGCCCTACTCTGTTTTTGTTATATACCCGGGACATACCACAAACTGATGGCACAATACTAGCTACGTTCGCAGACGATACGGATATTCTGGCTACGGAAAGCACAATTGAGTCCGCTACCGTAAAACTGGAGTACGATGTAAATAAAACTTGCCACTGAACAAAACTCTGGCGCATTGCCCTAAATGAAATCAAATCCACGCATATTAATTTTACCTACAATACATATACCCTTCATACGTCTTCATTAACTCGGTGATGACGTTTAAAAATAGGATTGATTATTAAAAATAGGATTGTATCTTTTGTTGTTGAAAATACAATTTTGCCCCCTGAGCAGTTTGGATTCAGACCATTCCACAATACTACTCACCAAGTCCATCGAATTACCAAAGACATTAAAAATAACTTTTCAGCTGGCAAAAGCACTGGCATGGTAATTTTGGATGTGGAAAAAGCATTTGACACCGTTTGGCATAATGGTTTAATACATAAACTCCTAAGACTTAACTTTCCACTGTATATTATTAAAATTATTTAATCGTTCCTATCATCCCGAAGTTTCAATTTGTCGATAAACCAAAGTCTTTCAGGAAATCGAATGATTAATGCAGGTGTCCCACAAGGTTCTCTTATTAGTCCAGTCCTCTTTAATATAAATACTTCTGACTTCCCCAACTTGACAAACTGTAATTTTGCCTTATTCGCTGACGATACTTGCATTCGCGCTTCAGATGCAATTGGTTTCAACATTGAAACTAATTTACAATCTGGTTTAAATGTTGTTGAAGTATATTGTAGTGATTGGAAAATAAACATTAATGCTTCTAAGACTCAGGCTATCTTTTTCACTCGTAAAAGAAAAGCCTGCTTACTTCCAAGCAACAATCTCCTTATCAACGGTACTCAAGTTGAGTGGAAATCGAATGTAAAGTATCTTGGTATATATTTAGATAAGCGACTTACATTCAATCTTCATGTTCAGGAAGTTATTAGAAAGGTTAATACGACAACAAGAGTTCTCTACCCATTCATATGCCGGAATTCGAATTTGAGTGACGCCAACAAATTATTAATCTTCAAAGCAATATTCCAAGCAATTATGTTTTACGGATCTCCTGTGTGGGGCAAGTGTGCAAGAAGCCATTTGCGCAAGCTGCAAATAGCACAAAACAAATTGCTCAAAATGATACTCAATCTTCCCTGGTTTTTCTCAACAGAGGAACTACATAAAATGGCTAACATTGAAATGGTCTCAGATAGAATTGTAAAACTAAGCAATCAGTATAATATCTCTTGCTCTTCATCTGACAACGACTTGATTTCAGACTTAGTCTCGCGATGAGTGCAATATAAAAATTGTTTGTATATTTATTCGTTTATTTATTTATTTACTTATATATTTATTTATTTATTTATTTAAATATATATATACATATTTATTTATTTATTTGTTTATTTATTTATTTATTTATTTATTTATTTATTTATTTATTTATTTATTTATTTATTTATTAATTTATTTATTTATTTGTTTTTGTTTTCTTTATACTTCCCCTGTTAATCATTTTAGTCTCACATTATCATTGTACACTGAAATCAAGTGTTGAAACCGCTTCTCTCTTCCCCCTGCGGATTTGTTTTGTTTTAATGAAGGTTTTTAGTGGCTTTTCCTTCGAATTGCATATTAATCTGTGATATTATCTTTAATAAAAATTGTACAAATATTTTAGTAGTAAGGTACCAAACCATTTGTACCCCTAAAATTGTATCCAAAAATGTAACTTCTTGCCACAATAAAATATATAAAAAAAAAAAGAAAAGACCGGACGAACTTGAGAATCGATATAGAGAAATGTACTGGCTACTCAGACGACATTCCAAGTTGAGCACGTATAACAAACTGCTTATATATAAGCAAGTGCTAAACCTTGTGTGGACCTACGGTATACAACTTTGGGGTTGCACTAAAGCAAGTAACAGAGAATTCATGCAGATATTCCAAAACAAAGTTATAAGGGCTGTTGTGAATGCTCCCTGGTATCTACGAAATAATGACATACAAGGATATCTACGGTTTGCAACCGTGGACGAACCCATGAAAAACTTCGCGAGGAAGTTAAGAGTTCGACTTCGTGGTCATTGTAACTAGGCCATACTCCAAACATTGGACATGAGAAACCTCGTGCGCCATCTCCAACGAATGAAACCGTTCGATTTTGCGCAATGAGTACAGGCCGCTATAATCTGTTCCAGCAGGTGATCTTATCGAAAATCTACTTGCCTCACGCGTAAAAATAATGATGTTAAAACTACTGGATAGGGAAACCTAGTTGTAGTAAACAACTAAAAACAATGGGAAGGGTGGTTTAGTCAGTAAAAATCTGACACTACTGAATACACGAGTATCATAGTGTCTTATTGAAGATTCACCCACGAAGACACCAACTCACGAAAAAAACAAAATTTAATAGGAGACGATAGTGAAATAGATATCGCCAAAAGTCAGTCGTCGAGACGATAGTTACTGAAATTGTTTTCCATACGCGAAGCAGGCAAAACGATGTCACTGAGACGCTATCGCTTTGTATGCTTACATGAAGCGAAACTATCGTCGAAACGCTAACGCGAGACGATTGTCGCCTTACGCGATTAGGGCCAAGGCCACAGACTTCGATAGTGACTTATCAGAAGTCCGGGAACTTGGTCCTGGTGCATCCAGTTTATAGTCCGTAGCACCAAGTGATTACAACTTGTTCTTGTCCTTGGTACACGATTTTCCGGTGTACTTCAAGAGAGGCTTGTGAAACACGACTTGCAAAATTGTACAACCCTATATACAAGTTCCGGTGGGTCGCCGTGGCGTAGTGGATTTGTGCGTCGACTCCTACGCAGAGGGGCCAGGTTAGATACCCGAATTTACCACCTTTCATATTTTAACGGCTCCACCTCTTTCGAGTCACTGACAAAGAGTATTTCTTGTCTAGAACAAGCTTCTCAACTACGCCGTTCGGAGTCGGCATTAAACTGTAGGTCCCTTTCACGCGTGAGACAAGAATAGCACGCACAACACGAGTGGTTGCTGAGAAGCTAGGCCCTCTACGGACTGTAGCGCCACCCATATATATAAATATACAAGTTCCGACAAGAAAGAACGAATCAGAATCCACAGCTCAGTAATGCTTACATTAATGCTTACACAGATGGCTTCAAGCAGAATGAACCTGTCGAAGCTGGTTTATTCAATGCATCCCAAGACCTTCAATGTGTTTATGTGCTGCAGATGTAGCGTCTTTGAAGTGGATCTGGTCACGGCCACCCAGAAAGTAGCGGAAGCGCTGAAAAACAGAAAAAACATGCAGAGAGTCAAGGAACGCCACAAAGTCCACAACGGTATTGGATTGTTTTGATGCGATGCAGGAACCTTGAAGTAATAACCCAGTCTTCCATCTCTGTGTTCCTGGACACATGGCTTCAAATCATCAAATGCTGTGCCCGTCCTGAAACAACAACATCTCATACATTTTGCAATACCAATTGAATAATAATAATAATATGGGTTGCGCTACAGTCCGAGGCGGACCTGGGCCTAGCTTCTCAGCAACCACTCGTGTTGTGCGTGCTATTGTTCTTTCACGAGTGGAAGGGACCTACAGTTTAATGCCGACTCAGAACGACGAAGTTGAGAAGCTTTTTCTAGACAGGAATACTCTTTGAGCATTGTCAGTGACTCGAAAGAGGTGGCACCCTCTGCGCCACAACCATTGACACAACCAATTGAATATAAAGGTTATATAAATTGCTAAACATAAGTGGCAAAATTCGAGTAAGTCTTCTTCTTATCCACACACTAATGGGATGAAGTTCGAAATTACCATTCACGCCGAATTAAAATAAATTGTTAATCGACATCTGATAGATATGCGCAATAACGTGTGCTTTATGTGGACCATTCAAACGACCAAGAATCCTTCGCCGAAACCCCAATCAATATGACACAACTCAGCGCACGGATAGCACCCTTTTCCAAGAGCATTATACTGCGCGTAGAGCCCATTGTAAATTCCATTCTCTAGAATCTCTAGAATACGCTATTCAAGATAGTATTCTATGCTCCTGCCCACACTCTCTGAACTCCGCCCACCTCGTGATGTTATCGCCGCCGACACGAAAACAAACAATTGCAATAGCACTCCGATAGCTATTACTCCCACAAAGCCGATTATGGGAAAGCAATTGCTTGCCTCCCTAGAAATTGAGTTGAGTGTGCAAACGAGTTTAAAGTGAGGTCAATGGATTTGCTTCAAGAATCCGAGACACCGCCAGCGCCGCCGCCGACACGCCACAGTGCCAGCTCCCAGACGTCACATCGCACATCATGACCTACTCCCATCGTTGCCGCACATAAGCACACAACCAAATATTCATCCACACGACTTTCTTTATGGCCACATTCGTGCCATTGTTGCCCCTATTTTTTTGGCCATGTGAGACAGCCACACAGCCAAAACCAAATCAGTAGAAATTTTACCGTGAATCCCTTGGCCTGGCACGCACATCCTTTCGTGTTCACTCTGAAGGCTAAACCGAATCATAAAATCTCCCTTAAGATAAATATTTAAGTTTCGAATGCGGCACGTACACAGACGCACTCACTGACTGCCCGGGGGTTCGTGCGTAACGTGGCTTTTTCTTCTTTCTATGTCCTTCCCTTTCTCCAGGTGAGGGGACAGCTCTAACGAGGGTGCTTTGATCTTATTATGGGCTTGTGGTGGATTTGCTTTTGTTTCCATTCAAAACAATTCCTCTCACGGTTGTAAGGATACAGGAGAAATTGAATAGTGCCCATGCAGTGTAGTTTTTGTGACACTTTTTTCTTGTGTGCTCCGGTTGTTGCCTTGTGAAGTCGCATTTTGTGGACTGCGACTGACTGCGAAGAAAGGTGTGCACAACCGTGTCACTTCAAGTGTCGCAAGCAGACAAGGGTGAGGGTGGCTTGCAACAGAGTTGGTGTGCATTTGATTTTGTTGCCAAATAATCTCTGTTTTTTGTCTCTCTCTCTCTGTTTCAGTAGTCAACTGGATATCACCTGCATAATCATGGCCAGAGTTCGGACAACGTTTTTGGAGTAGGGCACGTGGACTCTTCATACTTGTCAGCTTCCCCAACTAGTGACGCACAGTTCAGGACTCCCTGAGGCACTTCAAAATTCCGTAGGTTTTTAAGAACACTGGGCAGTGAGACTAGCTCAAGTCTATTTTGTGTACTTGAAATTTCTGAATCATAGGCTACCAATCGCAACTAAGTGAGAGACTCTCCGGATGACCAGAGCACCATATGTACAGGATGTGCAAACGCTCATGGCAGGGAAGTCTTAAAAAAAAAAAAAAAAGTCATCAGAACGAAATTTTCGTTCGTTCAGTCTGCTGCCTATGCATTTATAAGCGCTGTCTGAACGCATTTATTTCCTTATAATAAAAGGTGGTCCAGCCATCATATCAATTGTGAGTCACACCTTAAAGTCAAGTCTACTTGCTCAACTTAATTTGACATTTCTTTGATTCAGTGTTTGACAAATTCAACCATGGTGCGGTACACAATTGAGCTGCGCGGTAACATTGTTGAAGCCTTTTACAAAAATGGGCGTTAAATTAAAATGCATTTCGTACACAGGCAGAAGTGAATAGTGACTTTGCAAAGAAAATCATCTTCAGCGACAAGGCACACTTTCACATCAGTGAATTAGTTAACAAGCAGAATTACCGCACTTGGACAAATTACAATCCACGAGTGACTGTGGAAATACCGATGCATCCACAAAGAGTGACTGTTTGATGCGGCTTATGGGCTGGAGGCGTCATTCGGGCTGTACTTCTTCGAAAATGAGGTCGGCTAAGCAGTTTCTGTGAATGGTGTTCGCTATCGCGAGAAGACTTCTTGTGGCCAAAATTTTGAAGATAGTGCCACTTGCCACTTGCCACACAACCAACGAAAAAATGGCTCTTTTGCGCGAAAAATTCATTGGCCGTATTATCGCACGTCGTAGCGATGTTAATTGGCCGCCTCGATCAAGTGATTTGACATCGCTGGAATTCTTTCTTTGGAGACATTTAAAAGAAAAACTGTACGTCAATAAGCCAAGAAAAATTCAAGAGCTAAGGGATGAAATAATTCGACACATTAACGACATTGAACCTGAATTATGTCTCAGAGTCATTGAAAATATGGACCAGCGGATAGAGGAATGCCACCGAAGCCATGGCGAGCATTTAACCGATGTTTTCGTTCACACATTATTGTCATAGATCCTTCTATCATAATGAAAAATATTAAGACAATTCTCTGAAAACTTTTTGTTTTATTTAAAATTATCATCGTGCGTTCTCGTTGGACCACCCTTTACAAAAATGCGTAGATTAATACACTTAATTTGACAAGCGATTTAACTTTCGAAGATTTTAAAGATGTACAAGAGGTAGAATCAAAAGATATTAGTATTATCCATGTTGGTAAAATTAGAACAATCATGTCTAGAAGTTTTAGAAGTTATTGCTGCCAATGTAGTTATTGCCCTCCAAATTTTAAGCACAGCACCAGTCATATTACCTTCGGTGACCAGATTTATTTCAAGCAAAAGCGGGACATATTCTTTAAACTTCGAAGGGAGTAGACATTATTTTTTTGTTCAGAAAAAAATTCAAATTTTACACAACAAAAACGACAAATGACATATATATTTATAAAAAGAATAGTTTTCAAGACAATTTTTCATCAGTATGTTAGGTTAGGTTAAGGAAGGGGAACATCACTTCAATTTGGATGCCTTAGGGCCCATTGTGAATTCCTTCCTCTGTGGAGCTTGAACCACACTGTGCTCTTTACAAATCTTAAAAGATCCGATATATCCGTATTCGCTAGGTCCGCAGTCTCTGCGAAGAATCTTTGGCCCAGCGAAGCTAGAGAGCTGTGCAGTGGCAAAGCAGATTTTGGATCGTTACGGTCTCTTCCTCGTCACCGCAGCTCCGGCAGAGATCGCTGGATTCCACATTCTAAGAGCATTGCTGCGATGGGGCAGTGTCCTGTGATCACTCCGACGAGCACACAGATTGATTTGCGGTCCAATGCCTGAAGCTTCTTTGTTTTGCCGTTCTTGAGCTCTGGCCATGTTGATCTTGTCATGTTTCAGTCATCTCATGCGAGCCAAGACGAGTTGGATTCTTTAAGAATGGTGTCACTTATAGTTCGGAGAAGTGCAGTGATCGGTGGCTGCTGTGATGGGTTCCCATTCGCTGATGTCCATTGCATACCCTTGTCTGGCCAATTCGTTCACTCACTCGATCCCTGCTTGTGGTCGACCTTGTGGTGACTGACGGACTTTAGTGAGTCGCGGCAGTTCATAACAGCCGTTGATCTCGTCGTGCAGGATCCTATTGATTTCAGTGCACCCTAGCAGTCAACAAAGATGGAGATATCTGATGGTGAGATATTGGTTTCTTGTATGTGTTTGGCTGCTTTCTCTATTGCCAGAATCTCTGATTGGAAGACACTGCACATATCAGGGAGTCTAAATGATTCTTGCTCGAGTAGAATCCGGGCCCAGTGCATACGTCCATTTTTGATCTGTCAGTGAAAAGGGCAATCTCGTGGTCGTTGATAACGGCCTGTCCCTGTCGGGAAACGGAATTGGTAATTTGAGGGAGAAGTCGGTGTAGGGAGTTATATAGTCGGTTGTAGCCGCGAGGCTACTAGAACCATGTCTCTTCCTCAAGTCGTCTATTATTCTGAGAATGACCGCTTGTCCATAGTTGGCTTGCTTCCATAGAGAGCACTCCCTTAGTCTGAGAGCGGCACTGCGGCGTACTTCTTAAAGCTCCCGTTGTACAAATAGCGGCTAACCTTTGTACTTTGTTGAGCTTGTTCATATATCTTTTTGTGTTGCTGGCAGTCCACCAGACAAGGGCCCCATAATTTATAATGGGTCTGATGATTTCTGTATACATCCAATGAATGATGTACGGTTGCAAGACCCGTCTTTTGCCGAAGGTATTTTTGCAAGCATAAAAAGCATTTGATCCTTTCTTTATCCTTTCCTCCACGTTCCTCTTCCAGGTAAGTTCACAGTCAAGAATGATGCGAAGATATTTAGCCGCCGCTGTGAGTTTTGGAATTCCATCCAACTTGGGGAGAGTGAACATCGGGATTTTCCTTTTCCTGGTGAACAAAACCAGCTTTTTTTATCAGTAAAAATGTATATTAATCTCTAACTTTTTTTAATAAAAACCTTAAAAATCAGCTAGCGAATTTAGAAAAAATTAAAAGTAATTGTAAATAGTTCTTTTAGCGAATTAAAATTGAAATGTTTCAAATACCTACATACGATTTTAAGATTTATGTGGACCTGTGGTCACAAGGCAAAACCGCCAAAGTAGTCCTTTTTTAACTTTTCAGGGACCGTGTTAAAAGTTTTCAGTAGCTCTAAAACGGTATGGAAATTTCGACTTAAGCTGAATTTGAGTTCTTAGGACTTCTACAATTTTAACTCTAGCGACTTGTAAAATTAGGCGGATGTAGATTTTTATATCCTGAATCTTGGAAGAATAGTTACTCCATTTTTGACCCAAGTCGACTGTATAATTTTTTTAAAAATAAATGTCTCAACTGTTTCGACAGACAGTTGAGTTTCAATGGTCTAAATTGTATTTACTAAAAAGTTTGTATCTGTTATTTGGAGACGAAAGCTAGACGATAAGCACGAGGTGATGATGAACGAGGGTTAAGACCCAAGCTCTACGAGCTGTATCAAAAAATTCAACGATCGCACCGTCTCGGACACATTGGGCCTACTTATTAGTAAGGAATGCCCGTTTACGCCTCTATTTCCGTTGCAAGACTTCTTGAACATATGCATGACGTCAAAAAGTCATAGAATACATCTAACGAATGCGAGCGTGGGTGGGTCGCCGTAGCGTAGTGGGTTAGCGCGTCGACTCCTACGCAGAGGGTGTCAGGTTCGATACCCGAATTCACCAACTTTCATATTTCACGGCTCCACCTCTTTCGAGTCACTGACAATGCTCCAAGAGTATTTCCTGTCTAGAAAAAAAAAAGCTTCTCAACTACCCGTTCGGTATCGGAATTAAACTGTAGGTCCCTTCCACGCGTGAAAGAATAATAGCACGCACAACACGAGTGGTTGCTGAGAAGCTAGGCTCTGGGCCTCTACGGGCTGCAGCGCCACCCATATAACGAATGCGAGCACTCCTCCAAAAATAAGGATTGACCGATCCATTTAACACAGCAAACAACGACCGCAGACGTGCTTCTCACCAAGCCTGCCAAGTAGAATTAGGAAATTTCCCATCGGTAACAACTGCTTATAGCCCGAACCAGATTGTATTTGATTTCTAGCAGTCAAAGTTCTAAGTCAAACACTTCGTTCAGTCAATGTCTGACATTCCAAATGCTCAAGATGAAGTTGAAATGGAAGAACGATGTGCAAAAGTTGGCCACTTCCGTCCCGAAAAAGGACTCTTGTTGCAATCGAAGCTGTAGGTCGCGACATTTGTTCTGTCACCGACCGGTGGATTCCCAAAAAAAATCGTAGAAACACACGACCAGCAGTTGCCGAAAAGAGCCCATGCCACGATCAATATATGCAGGAAGAGATGCAAATAAGTCGGCATGGTCGAAGGCTTACCACTGCCATGCCCAGGGGCAAGATGAAGTGGTGGTGTTTCTTGGGATCAGATCCCGACGACAATGGAGTAGAGAACAGCATGCCAGGACGTTACGCCATGTCAGGAAAAAAGTGTCAGATGCACAATTCCAATGACCTGGTAGAAGGAATGCGTTACATAAGGCGAAAGAATTTTCTGTTGCCGAACGCTAAATTTTTTCAGAGGACCATTTAAAGTTTAAAATTGCTGTCCTGAAAAGTGTACAAAATTGACTTAAGATGTTTTACCTTTTATGCACAACTGTCAAAATATCAAAAAAGACGGCTAGCTGGGCTTATGAGGTCCCCATAAGCCCAGGAAGCCGGTTTCCAAAAATCGCGGTTTTTAAACTCAATCGATTTTTTTATTTAATTCGAACCAACTATTCAAGAATGTTCCTTTAAGATTTCAAGTGAAAATTTCAAAAACTCTTGAAGATACATCCGATTTATAGTAGAAGCGTAGGTAGGTTTTATATACCAGAATTTGCTTCTCAAAACTTTAAACGCGTTTTTCTCGAAACAGTGTTTTTATGAGAGGAGCATGAGGTTACACAAAAACTATTAATCCAATGGGATTCAAATTTGACTACGTTATTCTACACATATGTAGCTATAGTATGAACTAGGAAAAATCGAATCGGCGAAGATCTTCTTTACTTTTTAACTTGATTTGCGGCTGAAAAAAAAGGCGATTTGTTACCGTTGAAATCCCCGAAACCGATTGGGGTCGGGCGGAAGGACGCCAGCCGCTCAATGGAGAATGGCCGTGAGCTAAAGATGTTAAGTTTGGGCGCCACGTAGTTGCCCTTCCGCTCAACACGTTTCTTACCTCTAGAACTGCGACTAGGGGGAGGAATCCAATCTCCACAAAAACAACACCCGGTTCCAAAACAAAACACCGAAAGCAAAAAAAAAAAAGGAGGACCACAGACACTTGACTTCACCAATTACAATTTATTCAAATAACTTAATCATATCTTAATTACTAACAATGCTTTAATCGATTGATTGAAAAAAAAAAGAAAAAAAAATATAAATTCAGAAACTTATTAACTGGCTTAACTAATTAATACTAATTAACCTAACGAGCAAGCACATAAACAGGACACTACACAGAAAAAAAAAAAAAAAAAATATAATACCCGAAATTCAACGCGCCACCGCCGGGTTTCGAACCTACGTGATCGCTACCCGAAAGAAATCTCGCGCCCCGCCCTAGACAATTCGGCCAACGAACTTATTGCGAAAACCGGCGTCACAAAAGAGACAATAAGCGAGCTTCACAATTCGTAATTAACTATGTAATTGTAATTATATAAAAAAAGTAAAACAGGGTGTACTCTTATCCCCAAAATAGGTATATAATTCAAATTAAAAAAAAAGGAATGAAAAAGAAGTATAAACAGGCTAAAGCAAACAATAGTAATGAACTGAATTAATAATAAGAATCAAAAAAAACAAGAAAGAAAAAAAAAAAAAAGAAATAGTAATGAGTCTCCTTCCCCGTGTGGGAGAAGTCACCTGTCCTCTTCCTGGCCTCGTCGCTCAGCTCCGCTTCTTCTTCAACCTGCGTTCACTTTTCTATTTGATTGGATCCTTTCTAACTCAACTTCTTCTAAGTTTCTCACTCTTAATTTTTCACCACTTTTTTTTTTTTTTGGTTTTTCACTTGTGATTTGGTGTGTAGTTTTATTATCTTACACCTCACGGTATCACCTTTCAGGGCTTCAATTTTCCCTCCTCTTCTACAGTCGGATCTGGCCGCGTTTCCCAATCTCAAGCTTTCACTTTTTTTTTCTTTTTTTTTTTTTTGCTTTTGACGGGTAAATTTAGTATGTACTCTTCTTTCCTTTTCACCTCACTCTATCACCTTTGAGGGCCTCACTTTTCCCTTTTCTTGTTCCCGAATCACTTTTACACTCGGCTTGCAGTTTTCCTCTTTAGGCTTCCACTCACGGTCCGAACTCGGGTCACTTTTACGGCGCTGCACGGTCGACAACGATCCACCGAAACCCAGAAAACGCTCGGAAGGTAGTCACCAATAACACAAGAAAAAAAAACGAGGGAAGCACAAAAACGTCTTTTCCTGCGCGAGATCCCGTCCTCCCACTATATCTCTTATTCTATCTATATTTTGCTCCTTTTATTATATATTTTTTTTTTTTTTTTTTTATTTTGTAATAATTCCGCGGCCAACCTACCGAGAACTCACGCGTCTGAACTCAACCGTCGCTTCTCACCAACTACCCAAAACCACGCTCAAACCCGCCCAATGTCCCTAACGCCAACCCGATCAGATGTTGGCTATCAGTTCCACTTGCGGGACGTACGCCTATTCTAGCGATCACCCGATCAAGGAGTCCGCTAAGTACCAATCACGCCACCCTAAGAACGGCTAGTGTGTTCCTGGAAAGGGGGAAGCCGAGGGAGCACCAACAGGTTCGCATCAGAAAAGGGAAGACAAAAAAAAAACACAGAAGCCCTGCGGCGGTATCGAACCGGACACCCCTCATACTGGAAACGACCACCCACACCTGGCGCTAACACGATCACACAAGTGTCCTGGAATGTGACACCGTCAGCATCAATGCCCCACTCACCCACCTACCATAACGAATCTGTAGCATATTTCTAGGTGAAAACCTTTCAACTGTCGGAACCCATAATACTCCTCCCTTCCTTTCGAAAGGTTTTCACCGAAGAAACATCCTAGAGAGCATCGGTCTGGCGGTGATATGGTTTCAGATCCTTGACGTGCCATACCCCCGCTAATTTCCCGTCCCTATCCGCCAATTCGTATGTCCAGGGGGACACTCTCCGCGTCACCTCAAACGGTCCTACATACTTTGGCGCTAGTTTGGCAGTGAAAAACTTCGCCGCATCAGACAACACGAAGTTCCTCCGTAGCACCATATCCTTCGGATAGTATGTGACGTCCCTCCGCCTCAAGTTATAGAACGTCTTAGACTTTTGAGCTGCGGCCTGTGGGTGATAAAAGGCCGTAAAGTCCAACGTCACGCCGTACGTAGCTGCCATCTCCGAAATTTCCCTGCTCCTAAATTGCACGCCGTTGTCACAAACTATCCACCTAGGCACACCGAACACCAGAAACACTTGCTCCTCGAGAATCATCCTGACCGATTTTGCAGTAGCAGACCTGACCGGGAAGAACAGCGGGAACTTAGAGAAATGGTCAACTACTGTAAGGATATACTGGAATCCCCTCGTAGATCTCGGCAGCGGTCCCACAAAGTCCACGCATAACATCTCCCACGGCTTGGAAACGTTGCACCGGGACGCTAAAAGTCCTGCGGGCTTCTGCAGTTCAGGCTTAACTGCTTGGCAAACCGGACACCCCCGCACATAACGCGCAATACTCTGCCTCATCCGGGGCCAAAAGTATCGCCGGGACACCTTGTCCATGGTCTTTTGGACACCGCCATGCCCGCTTAGGACGTCGTCGTGGCACTTCTGGAGGATCTCAGCTCTTCCTTCTTTTGGAATGACCCGTTTCCACTGTTCCTCCTCTGACACTAATCTCGGAAATTTCGCCGGCACATGTTTGAAAAGGGCTCCGCTATCGACGCGCCAATCCGGGTACCTCTCACCACTCTTATTCACCATCTGAAGCATCTTGAGGTACCAGGGATCCTGGGTAGCGACGGTGAGCGTTGCTACTTCCTCATTTGCCCTAGATAAAGCATCGGGTACCAGATGTTCCTTCCCTTTCCGATGTACGATGGTGAAGTCGAACTGCTGCAATCTGACGGCCCACCGAGCCAACCTACCCTGTGGGTCCTTCAAATTGTTCAGCCAGACTAAAGAGTGATGATCGGTCACTACCGTGAACTTACTGCCTTCCAGATATGGGCGAAGCTTCTCTATTGCCCAAATCACCGCAAGACACTCTCGCTCGGTCGTAGAGAAGTTTCGCTCAGTTCTGGTAAGCGAACGGCTAAGATAGCTCACGACTTTCTCTCCCTCGCCAGGTATCTCCTGAGTAAGAACAGCCCCTATACCTACGCCAGATGCATCAGTGTGCACAGTGAAGGGCAGGTCAAAGTTCGGACAAGTAAGAATCGGTGCCCGTACCAATCTGTCCTTCAGTGTCCGGAAAGCCACCTCACACTTGTCTGTCCACTCGAACTTCCTTTTCTTTTTCAACAGCTCGGTGATCGGAGCAATGAGATCGGAGAAGTTTTGGACGAAACGACGATACCAGGAGACCATACCGATGAACCTCCGCACCCCTGATACCGTGGTGGGCCTCGGATACTCGACCATACACCGTACTTTCTCCGGATCGACCAGAAGACCTTTCTCGTTCACCAGATAGCCCAAATACCTCAACTCCGACTTGCAGAATTCGCATTTATCCCGACTTAACACTAGCCCCGCCTCCTGGATACGCGCCAACACTTCCTTCAGGACTTCCAGATGCCGCTCAAAAGTCTCCGTGACAATAATGACATCGTCGAGATACACAAACACGTTGGGTTCAAGGTCAGCTCCGATGATTGTGTCAATAAAACGCTGCCACGTCGCTGGAGCGTTATGAAGGCCAAATGGCATGCGGCGGAACTGATACAACCCCTTCCCGGGAATAGTGAACGCGGTGTACCTCTTCGAAGACTCGGCCATGGGTATCTGCCAGTAAGCAGACTTGATATCCAAGGAGGAGAGAAATTTTGCGTTTCTCAGCTTGTCGAGAGTTGCGGACACATAAGGAATGGGATACGCATCGCGCTCGGTGACTTGGTTGAGCTTGCGAAAGTCTACGCAGAAGCGGTACTTCCCATCCTTTTTCTTAATCAGCAGTATAGGTGAAGACCAAGGACTGGACGAAGGCTCAATCACTCCAGCTTGGAGCATCTCATCCACCTCCTTGTTGATTTGTTCCTGTACAATCGGAGAAACTGGATAATACCGTTGTTTGATGGGTTCGGCGCGGGTTCTGATAACGTGCTCCACCCTGTTGGTACAACCCAGGTCTTCACCCATGGTGCTGAAAATGTTGTCCACCAAGACCTCTAGCTCCTCCCGTTGCGCTGAAGTAAGCCTCCCCTTCCCTTCACTGACGCACACCTCGTCGGCGAAGTTCCACACTCGCTTGGCCAAGTCTGGCACAATACCGAACTGCTCCCAAAAATCGGCCCCCAGGATAAGGCTGTGTGCTAGCTTCGGAATGACGAGCACCTCCATTACCTTCACGTTTCCCTCCAACCTGAGAGGAACGCTAACTGCCCCTAAGACTTCAACCCCTTCCCCATTTGCTACGGTTACGGATTCTATATAGACCTTTACTAAAGAACAGCCTAACGACCTTACCGATGCCCACCCTGGCCCACCAAGAATCGTGCGAGAAGCTCCAGAATCCAGCAACCCTAACAACTGCACCCCATAAATATCCACATGAAGATATGGACGACGATCACCTCCCCTGCTTTGTAACATAAAGTCAAGCGCCGCAGAAGGAAATAGCGCTTGACACGCGGATTCGGACACCTGACTCAACGACCCGCCTGTCCTTGAGTCCCTACCCCGTTTCCCGCGGCGGACGTCTGAGGAGAGCAACGTGGACAACGACTGCGAATAACCCCAGCAGTGTTGCACCCATAGCACCGAACCGGTTGGGGGCACCTGGCCGCGATATGACCCAGCTCCTTGCACCTGAAGCAAGATAAAGGTGTCGAAGCCCTGAGCGATGTTGCGGCAACAGCTGGTGCTACCTCTCGAGTTGGAACCCCAACGTAGGCCAGATCCGGCTCAAGCAGTGTCGTTTTCCGGGTCGGGGGAGGAGCGAAACTCTCCACTAAGTAGCGTGTAGCTTCGAGACGATGCCCAACCTCCACAAGATGGTCCAGAGATTTTATCTCTACCAAGGCCATTTGCGATTGGTAAAATGGTGAAAGGTTCCGACGAATCTGTTTCAGCTTCGTATCTTCACTACACTGCTCACTTAGTCGGTCGAAAAGGCACTGCATTACACTAACGTAGATCCCGATTGTCTCCGACTGTCCCTGGGTTCTACCTCTGATCTCCGCCCACAGCCGCTCCTCGTACCCCGGCGGTAGAAACTCAGCCCTCAAACTATCCAACAGACCCTGCCAATTTCGAAAACGGAGTTTATTCGCCCTGTACCATATGGCAGCCTTCCCCTCGAACAAATCGTAAGCGGACAAATACACCTCGTCCGCTGTGAAGCCCCTGGCTTCCCTCAACTCCTCCACTTTCTCAAGGAAACAGGTGACCGACTGACCCGAGTCCCCGCTAAATTTAAGGCCCCATTTCATCACCGGGACCTTTTTCGTCGGTGGCAAGAGCGGTGATGACGTGGCTCTTGGATGGGAATAGGTAACTGGGCTTACTGGAGCGTCAAACCTTTCGTCTACGTGTAGGTTGAGTCCCTGCGCTCCCTGTACAGGTGCAGCCGCACCTCCTACATCTACCGCTGCCTTGACATCCAAATTGGATAGAATGCCTACCACCTGCTGCCTAGCGTCTGCCACAAAAGCCTTGTCTTCGGCCGTATCACCGATCGACCTACCTAGACGCCGTAACACCCATTCTGCTTTCGCTACTATTTTTTTAAATTCGCCTGAGTGCTCATTGCCTACGAAATCTCCTGTCAGTTTGAACAGCTCGTCTAGCTTCGCAATAACTGCCGTCTTATCCTCTTCGAAGCTGAAAGGATACTCCGGTAGAATAAAACTAGCGTCCCTTCTGATGGCTGTACGCAGCATCTTCCTCATCTCATCTACCGTGGCACCCTTTAGACCCCTCACATCTAACTCGTAGGTTAACTCCTCTGCACTCAACCTATTTATGTCCATATTCATGTTTTCTTTTTTTTTTTGTTTTTTTTTTCTATTCTCGAAGACGAGGCAAGGAAGACTACAGAGTTATCCTCTCAGGGGATAAGGCACCCAACAAAAAAAAATGTATATAAAAAAAGACTGTTAAGATGATATTCGCGATAACGATCCTGGCACGTATTTTTTTTTTTTTCGAAACTTTGCCGAAGCCTTTCTGGCCCCACGTTGGGCGCCAAAATGTTACCGTCGAAATCCCCGAAACCGATTGGGGTCGGGCGGAAGGACGCCAGCCGCTCAATGGAGAATGGCCGTGAGCTAAAGATGTTAAGTTTGGGCGCCACGTAGTTGCCCTTCCGCTCAACACGTTTCTTACCTCTAGAACTGCGACTAGGGGGAGGAATCCAATCTCCACAAAAACAACACCCGGTTCCAAAACAAAACACCGAAAGCAAAAAAAAAAAAGGAGGACCACAGACACTTGACTTCACCAATTACAATTTATTCAAATAACTTAATCATATCTTAATTACTAACAATGCTTTAATCGATTGATTGAAAAAAAAAAGAAAAAAAAATATAAATTCAGAAACTTATTAACTGGCTTAACTAATTAATACTAATTAACCTAACGAGCAAGCACATAAACAGGACACTACACAGAAAAAAAAAAAAAAAAAAAAATATAATACCCGAAATTCAACGCGCCACCGCCGGGTTTCGAACCTACGTGATCGCTACCCGAAAGAAATCTCGCGCCCCGCCCTAGACAATTCGGCCAACGAACTTATTGCGAAAACCGGCGTCACAAAAGAGACAATAAGCGAGCTTCACAATTCGTAATTAACTATGTAATTGTAATTATATAAAAAAAGTAAAACAGGGTGTACTCTTATCCCCAAAATAGGTATATAATTCAAATTAAAAAAAAAGGAATGAAAAAGAAGTATAAACAGGCTAAAGCAAACAATAGTAATGAACTGAATTAATAATAAGAATCAAAAAAAACAAGAAAGAAAAAAAAAAAAAAGAAATAGTAATGAGTCTCCTTCCCCGTGTGGGAGAAGTCACCTGTCCTCTTCCTGGCCTCGTCGCTCAGCTCCGCTTCTTCTTCAACCTGCGTTCACTTTTCTATTTGATTGGATCCTTTCTAACTCAACTTCTTCTAAGTTTCTCACTCTTAATTTTTCACCACTTTTTTTTTTTTTTGGTTTTTCACTTGTGATTTGGTGTGTAGTTTTATTATCTTACACCTCACGGTATCACCTTTCAGGGCTTCAATTTTCCCTCCTCTTCTACAGTCGGATCTGGCCGCGTTTCCCAATCTCAAGCTTTCACTTTTTTTTTCTTTTTTTTTTTTTTGCTTTTGACGGGTAAATTTAGTATGTACTCTTCTTTCCTTTTCACCTCACTCTATCACCTTTGAGGGCCTCACTTTTCCCTTTTCTTGTTCCCGAATCACTTTTACACTCGGCTTGCAGTTTTCCTCTTTAGGCTTCCACTCACGGTCCGAACTCGGGTCACTTTTCCGGCGCTGCACGGTCGACAACGATCCACCGAAACCCAGAAAACGCTCGGAAGGTAGTCACCAATAACACAAGAAAAAAAAACGAGGGAAGCACAAAAACGTCTTTTCCTGCGCGAGATCCCGTCCTCCCACTATATCTCTTATTCTATCTATATTTTGCTCCTTTTATTATATTTTTTTTTTTTTTTTTTTTTTATTTTGTAATAATTCCGCGGCCAACCTACCGAGAACTCACGCGTCTGAACTCAACCGTCGCTTCTCACCAACTACCCAAAACCACGCTCAAACCCGCCCAATGTCCCTAACGCCAACCCGATCAGATGTTGGCTATCAGTTCCACTTGCGGGACGTACGCCTATTCTAGCGATCACCCGATCAAGGAGTCCGCTAAGTACCAATCACGCCACCCTAAGAACGGCTAGTGTGTCAGTCGTTCACAGACCTCCACGCAGTGCAGACGTGTTTCGACTTAGTGCGGAAACAATAAAAATATCAAGTGTGGACAATAGTGCCAAGATAAAATAAGAATCGGTAGCTTCTCGGTAGAGTGCTCGCCGGTGACATCGCGGTGCCGGGTTCAAATCCCGAAAAAACAGTGAGATCTTTTTTTTTTAATTAAAAGCAAGTAGAGACACTTAGTGTGAGGAAGAAGTGTGATGGAGACAGTGGAGCGACCCGAGCTCATGAAATCGGGTGATATTGTACCGGTGGCTTCGACATCGGACCACCAGTCAACAAATGAAGAGGGGAGGAAGAAGAGGAGGAAGAAGCTCCAGCCTCAGCCCAACCTCGTCAAGCGCCGGTCCAGCCTTGGATCAGGCGACGGGAAAATTGCGGCTAAAGCCGCAAACAAAACAGCAGCAGCAATAACAACAACAACAACTGCACAGGCAACATCAGCAGCAACAGCAAGAATGGTCGACGACGTCGAGTACGAGTCGACAGAGGGGGAGGGGAGATTCTCCTACAGTGGGAAAGAGAATCCCTTCCACACGCTAACGTCCTCCGAATCAGAGGACGAAGAGGAAGAGGACCGGGAGCGGCTCGAGAAGAGCCAACGAGAGAGGGAGGAGTTGGACGCCCACATCAAAGCCCTCCAAACCAAACTAAGGGCCAGGAGAGCAGCCAAAGAGGCTGCACAACAACAACAGCAGCTGCAACAACTGCAGCTACACAAACAGCAGAAGCCAAAGCAGCAGCAGCAACAACAACAGCAGCAGCCAAAGAAGCAGCCGAAACAACAGCAGCAGCCTAAGCAGCAGCAGCAACAACAACAGCAGCAGACTAAGCAGCAGCAGCAGCAACAACAACAGCAGCAGACTGAGCAGCAGCAGAAACAACAACGATATCAGCAGAAGAAGGCGCAGCAGAAGCAACCGCAACAGCAGCAGCCAGCCAAAAAGGAGAGATGCCCTCCGATCAACGTCTTCGGACTGGAGACGAAAGACGTTGATATACTATGTAAGTTGGTCACGAAAAATTCTTATTTTATTAAGTATAAGGGTCCACTACGTGTCTCTGTCCATTGCTTATCAATGGCAGACTATCACGTAGTTAAAGAAAGGTTAGCGGTGTCGGAGGCCGAGTTTTTCTCGTACACTCCGAAAGGGGAAAAGGTGCAGACCATGCTCCTTAAGGACGTGGATCCCGACACTGATCCCGATGAGATCCTCGCTATTCTGCGCCAAGCGCAGAGCGACGATGTCCAGGTCGTAGGGGTTAAGCCCTTCATCACTGCGGCATCGAGAAGGGAGAATAGGAAACTTCCTTTCTTCCTGGTTCAGGTCACCCCAGACAGCAAACTAGAGAGCTTAAAAAAAATTACCCATTTAGGCACTCTGTCTGTTACATGGGAAACAATAAAAAAGACAAAGAACACACTCCAGTGTGTTCGTTGTCAGAGGTTTGGGCATGCCGCGGCGAACTGCAATATGCAGTCTCGCTGTGTCAAATGCGCAGGAAACCACAATCGCGGGGAATGTCCTTTAGGGACCGATAAAGTCGAGGACAGGAGCAAACTGACGTGCGTGCTCTGTAAGACCAGCGGACACCCTGCAAACTATCGGGGATGTCCTAAGGTCCAAGAAATGAGAAAAATTATACAGGCCAAACGTAATGGAAAAATGGTAGAAGCGAGGCCAGTGCCCCGTGCTCCAGCTACCACTGTTACACCGGCAGTCTCCTATGCCCAAGTGGCATCGGCTGGGCGACCGGTTCAACAGACAGTGCCGAAAGTTACCCAGGTCCCAGTGGCCAGGCAACCAGAAGCAAATTTGGATGTGCAGACGATCCTGCTCTCTATCCAGAGGCAGATCGCTCAACTCCAAACCCAGTTCCAAAACCAATTACAAGAACAAGCAGCGCGAATAGACCTCATCTATTCGACGCTGTTTGGAGAGCCAAACGCAACATCGGTATAATGGCTGCGCAGGCAGCCTGCAACCTGAAAATTCTAGCAGTGAATGTGAATTCACTGATCCGCCCTGAACGTCAATTAAATTTCGGTAACTTGGTGCAGACCCATAATCCTGATGTGTTGATGGTTTGCGAAACTAAGCTAAGCCAGACGCACCCACTCAGGTACAAAAATTACAATATTATTCGAAGAGATCGAAGCTACCTAGCTGGTGGAGTCGCGCTCTTAATAAAAAAAGGCCTTTGTCATAAGGTCGTGTATAGCGGTGAAGTGCGGAGATTCCAGGCCATAGAAACGTGTATCGCACGCATCCCCCTCCGGGGTGGTAAGCGGCTATATGTGATCGCTATCTATGCGACTGACAAGTCACGCATCAACCAATATTTCATTTCAGAGCTCGATACTCTTTTCACTAGCCTTCGACTGAGCTCGGAGGAGAACTACTATATCGTAGCCGGGGACTTGAACTCTAGGCATATAGAGTGGGGCAATGTGGTGCATAACACCAGGGGGACCTCATTGTATAACTGGTTGGTAGAACACAATGTTGAGTTCAAGCTAGATTTGCTAGCAACCGATAGGCCATCGTATCCCAGAAGCGGGTCCTATCTGGATCTGATGCTGATAGACAAACGACTGACTATACTAGACGTGGAAAGACGCACACGGAACTGTCTAACTGCTGTTGAGTACGAGAGTGATCACTGCGGGCTCTTCGCAGTTATTCAGCTCCCGAACGAGGTGGAAGGACTGGAAGAGTATGTCCAGAGGCACCCTTATAATTATAATAAGGCCCGCTGGCCACGCTTCTCCAGGACTTTATCCACAGAACTACGTTCGAGTGGGATCAATCCGCCGACAAACAGAAACCTGACGAACGAAGAGGTTGACAGGTACCTCATACAAATGGACGACGTAATCAAACGTACGATGGACAAAACAATTCCGAAGGTAGTTCAAATCGACAACAGCGATGTTTATCGAAATGCTACCATCGACGCACTTCACGTGCACAAAAGTAGGCTGCTGTCAAGACTCAAACTCTTGCACAGGCGTTTTACAGATCCGCAAAACGCGGAAGTCAGAGCATTGAAGTCGGAGATCAAGAACCTCCAACAGTTAATTCGAATAAACTATAGCTTGGCTATAAGCTTGCACTGGGGCAACAAAATCCGGGCTGTACGATCCAACAACCCGGGTATGTTCCCGCAAGTAAATAAAATATTTCGGAGGAAAGATCAAAACGACATTCAAATCGTAAGGCTTCCCAGAACGACAGACAACGAACACTTACTGACTTCAGTTGGCATCGATCCAGATGAGGCAGTGCTAGACAATGACTTCTTTGCGGTGGAAGATCCCCAGGAGAAGGTTACAGCTATTGGTGCAGTGTTCCAGAGAGTGTATACGGTCAACGAGGTTAGTAGGCCGAATCACGATCTGGAGAACAGAGCCCTGCTAAACCACTTCTATCTCCGCAATGAGATAAGTCAATGGCGATCAGAGAATCCAGGGTTCACCAGGTTCAATGACGAGAACATGGCACATAGTGCCGTCGCCAATGATGGGAATCACATCTTGATTTCTCAAGAAGATCTCCAGGGTATCTTCCACTCGCTGAAGAAGAAAAAGTCAGTGGGAATCGATGGAATACCGAACATTGTGCTTCGCCATCTTCCCCCCGAAGCGGTCCAAACGTACACAACCCTGTTCAACAATGCGCTGAGTAATGCACATTACCCCACGCACTGGAAAACAGCTGTTGTTCAACCGATCCCTAAACGGGACAAAGATAAGTCCATTCCGACAAATCTTCGGTCGATCAGTCTTCTTCCTTGCATAAGCAAGGTTTTTGAAAAGATAGTCATTCGAGTTCTGAAGGAATGGGCTGATGAAAAGAAAATCATACCGGACAACCAGTTCGGATTCCGAGCGGGGCATGATACCATCAATGCCGCGTCAAAACTGGTTTCCGACATACAATGGAATAAAAACAAAAATCAGTGCACGGGTGCCTGCCTGATTGACTTGGAGAAGGCGTTCGACACCGTTTGGTTAGAGGGCCTCTTCCTCAAGTTGGTCAGGCTTGGCATAAGTAAACCATTGCTATACATGATCTATGACATGATAACAGGTAGAAAGTTCGTTGTGAAAAATGGTGACGTAACTTCCACTACGGTCTTTAACATTAAAAACGGTCTGCAACAGGGGGCCATTGGTTCCCCGATCCTGTTTTCCATATTCACTGCAGATCTTATAGGTTCCATGCCGCACTTAATTGCGTACGCCGACGACCTAGTTGCGTACAGATCAGGTCCGAAGGTCGAGGTAATAAACATCTTGTTGCAGCGTGACTTCGAGAAAATCCAGCGATTTTGCGACGACTGGAAGTTGCTTATCAACTTCCAGAAATGCGAAACTAGTCTTTTCCGGACCCCGTTGGACAGGGCATCGCGGGATACGCGCCAAAACTGGCGTAAGTTCGGCATAGTTGACCCGCATGGTCGGCCGTTAGCTGTAAAAAGTGTAGTTAGATATCTAGGCATTTGGCTGGATCAATATCTGTATTTTGACAAACATATAGATATTGCTCTGACGAAAGCCAGAAAAGCCTTTGCTGCGGCAAGAAGGTTGTTTTTCAGCAGCCAACTTGATACCAGAGTGAAGGTAATCTGCTACATGGCCCTAGTACGGCCTATTATGGTGTACGGTTGTCCATTGTGGTTCAACGTGAGTCCTTCCCAGATGGAAAAGATGAGGGTGTTCGAGAGGCAGTGTCTTAGGAGCTGTCTCCGTCTGTATCGCACACCCGAGTCTGAGTACAAGAAGTACTACCCTAACGAGGTCCTGTACAACGAGGCAAACGTGAATAGGGTAGATAATTTTATAATTAAACTAATCAGAAGGCACACTGCACGAGCTATGACCTCGTCCAACAGTCTGATCTTTGGGGCTTACTACCCCAATTGTATGTACCATGAAAGGGTGCGCCTTAACGGCTTTATTCCTCCCGAAGCATTCCTCTATCTAGACACAATTGGCCTAATACAGGATCCACAAGGATGTCCTATCATCTTCCATGTCGTACGCCGAACAGTGGATAGGCGACTTCAATACGAACCGGATGTCGTTCGCACCCACGAGGATCTCCTCCGGTTCAGTAGAGCGATCCCCGCTCGAGATAGGAAAGAGTCTGCCAAAGAACGGCAATTTTACTGGTGGTTACACCAAAACCAGCCTCCGCCACCGCTAGCTTTTCCACAGGATCAGGTAGTTGACCATAGTGGCCAGCTTGAATAGTTTTTAAGGTAGCTTTAAGAAAAAAAAAAAAAAAAAAAAAAAAAAAAAAAAAGTAATAAAACAAAAAACCAAAAAAAATAATAAAACATAAAATCCAAAAAAAAAAGAAATATATACATGAAACAAAAACAAAAAAAAAGGTGCATCACGGCGTATAAATTATATATGTTATGCATATACACGACATATACGCCCTGGTGCACGTGTCCGTACTGTTACGGACATAGTTAAGATAGTATTAAGTTTTATTTTAGGGTAAGTTAGTATAAGGTAGGTTAAGTAGTTAGGTTTAGCCAAGTTTTTTATAAGTTTTCTTGGCAAAGCAATAAATAAATAAAAGATTGTCACTAAAGACTAAAAAAAAAAAAAAACGTAGATTAAGCCGAAAGGCACATTTATAACATAGATTAGATTAGCTTAGAGTACCCGCATAGGGTCAGTAGGTTAGTATTAAGAACAATTGTAATTCTTAAGTTAGTTAAGCTAGTTTTAAGTAATTTTGTCTAGCAAGTAAGAAATATAAAATTGAATTAAATAAAATTGCGTTAAAAAAAAAAAAAAAAAAAAAAAAACGGCTAGTGTGTTCCTGGAAAGGGGGAAGCCGAGGGAGCACCAACAGGTTCGCATCAGAAAAGGGAAGACAAAAAAAAAACACAGAAGCCCTGCGGCGGTATCGAACCGGACACCCCTCATACTGGAAACGACCACCCACACCTGGCGCTAACACGATCACACAAGTGTCCTGGAATGTGACACCGTCAGCATCAATGCCCCACTCACCCACCTACCATAACGAATCTGTAGCATATTTCTAGGTGAAAACCTTTCAACTGTCGGAACCCATAATACTCCTCCCTTCCTTTCGAAAGGTTTTCACCGAAGAAACATCCTAGAGAGCATCGGTCTGGCGGTGATATGGTTTCAGATCCTTGACGTGCCATACCCCCGCTAATTTCCCGTCCCTATCCGCCAATTCGTATGTCCAGGGGGACACTCTCCGCGTCACCTCAAACGGTCCTACATACTTTGGCGCTAGTTTGGCAGTGAAAAACTTCGCCGCATCAGACAACACGAAGTTCCTCCGTAGCACCATATCCTTCGGATAGTATGTGACGTCCCTCCGCCTCAAGTTATAGAACGTCTTAGACTTTTGAGCTGCGGCCTGTGGGTGATAAAAGGCCGTAAAGTCCAACGTCACGCCGTACGTAGCTGCCATCTCCGAAATTTCCCTGCTCCTAAATTGCACGCCGTTGTCACAAACTATCCACCTAGGCACACCGAACACCAGAAACACTTGCTCCTCGAGAATCATCCTGACCGATTTTGCAGTAGCAGACCTGACCGGGAAGAACAGCGGGAACTTAGAGAAATGGTCAACTACTGTAAGGATATACTGGAATCCCCTCGTAGATCTCGGCAGCGGTCCCACAAAGTCCACGCATAACATCTCCCACGGCTTGGAAACGTTGCACCGGGACGCTAAAAGTCCTGCGGGCTTCTGCAGTTCAGGCTTAACTGCTTGGCAAACCGGACACCCCCGCACATAACGCGCAATACTCTGCCTCATCCGGGGCCAAAAGTATCGCCGGGACACCTTGTCCATGGTCTTTTGGACACCGCCATGCCCGCTTAGGACGTCGTCGTGGCACTTCTGGAGGATCTCAGCTCTTCCTTCTTTTGGAATGACCCGTTTCCACTGTTCCTCCTCTGACACTAATCTCGGAAATTTCGCCGGCACATGTTTGAAAAGGGCTCCGCTATCGACGCGCCAATCCGGGTACCTCTCACCACTCTTATTCACCATCTGAAGCATCTTGAGGTACCAGGGATCCTGGGTAGCGACGGTGAGCGTTGCTACTTCCTCATTTGCCCTAGATAAAGCATCGGGTACCAGATGTTCCTTCCCTTTCCGATGTACGATGGTGAAGTCGAACTGCTGCAATCTGACGGCCCACCGAGCCAACCTACCCTGTGGGTCCTTCAAATTGTTCAGCCAGACTAAAGAGTGATGATCGGTCACTACCGTGAACTTACTGCCTTCCAGATATGGGCGAAGCTTCTCTATTGCCCAAATCACCGCAAGACACTCTCGCTCGGTCGTAGAGAAGTTTCGCTCAGTTCTGGTAAGCGAACGGCTAAGATAGCTCACGACTTTCTCTCCCTCGCCAGGTATCTCCTGAGTAAGAACAGCCCCTATACCTACGCCAGATGCATCAGTGTGCACAGTGAAGGGCAGGTCAAAGTTCGGACAAGTAAGAATCGGTGCCCGTACCAATCTGTCCTTCAGTGTCCGGAAAGCCACCTCACACTTGTCTGTCCACTCGAACTTCCTTTTCTTTTTCAACAGCTCGGTGATCGGAGCAATGAGATCGGAGAAGTTTTGGACGAAACGACGATACCAGGAGACCATACCGATGAACCTCCGCACCCCTGATACCGTGGTGGGCCTCGGATACTCGACCATACACCGTACTTTCTCCGGATCGACCAGAAGACCTTTCTCGTTCACCAGATAGCCCAAATACCTCAACTCCGACTTGCAGAATTCGCATTTATCCCGACTTAACACTAGCCCCGCCTCCTGGATACGCGCCAACACTTCCTTCAGGACTTCCAGATGCCGCTCAAAAGTCTCCGTGACAATAATGACATCGTCGAGATACACAAACACGTTGGGTTCAAGGTCAGCTCCGATGATTGTGTCAATAAAACGCTGCCACGTCGCTGGAGCGTTATGAAGGCCAAATGGCATGCGGCGGAACTGATACAACCCCTTCCCGGGAATAGTGAACGCGGTGTACCTCTTCGAAGACTCGGCCATGGGTATCTGCCAGTAAGCAGACTTGATATCCAAGGAGGAGAGAAATTTTGCGTTTCTCAGCTTGTCGAGAGTTGCGGACACATAAGGAATGGGATACGCATCGCGCTCGGTGACTTGGTTGAGCTTGCGAAAGTCTACGCAGAAGCGGTACTTCCCATCCTTTTTCTTAATCAGCAGTATAGGTGAAGACCAAGGACTGGACGAAGGCTCAATCACTCCAGCTTGGAGCATCTCATCCACCTCCTTGTTGATTTGTTCCTGTACAATCGGAGAAACTGGATAATACCGTTGTTTGATGGGTTCGGCGCGGGTTCTGATAACGTGCTCCACCCTGTTGGTACAACCCAGGTCTTCACCCATGGTGCTGAAAATGTTGTCCACCAAGACCTCTAGCTCCTCCCGTTGCGCTGAAGTAAGCCTCCCCTTCCCTTCACTGACGCACACCTCGTCGGCGAAGTTCCACACTCGCTTGGCCAAGTCTGGCACAATACCGAACTGCTCCCAAAAATCGGCCCCCAGGATAAGGCTGTGTGCTAGCTTCGGAATGACGAGCACCTCCATTACCTTCACGTTTCCCTCCAACCTGAGAGGAACGCTAACTGCCCCTAAGACTTCAACCCCTTCCCCATTTGCTACGGTTACGGATTCTATATAGACCTTTACTAAAGAACAGCCTAACGACCTTACCGATGCCCACCCTGGCCCACCAAGAATCGTGCGAGAAGCTCCAGAATCCAGCAACCCTAACAACTGCACCCCATAAATATCCACATGAAGATATGGACGACGATCACCTCCCCTGCTTTGTAACATAAAGTCAAGCGCCGCAGAAGGAAATAGCGCTTGACACGCGGATTCGGACACCTGACTCAACGACCCGCCTGTCCTTGAGTCCCTACCCCGTTTCCCGCGGCGGACGTCTGAGGAGAGCAACGTGGACAACGACTGCGAATAACCCCAGCAGTGTTGCACCCATAGCACCGAACCGGTTGGGGGCACCTGGCCGCGATATGACCCAGCTCCTTGCACCTGAAGCAAGATAAAGGTGTCGAAGCCCTGAGCGATGTTGCGGCAACAGCTGGTGCTACCTCTCGAGTTGGAACCCCAACGTAGGCCAGATCCGGCTCAAGCAGTGTCGTTTTCCGGGTCGGGGGAGGAGCGAAACTCTCCACTAAGTAGCGTGTAGCTTCGAGACGATGCCCAACCTCCACAAGATGGTCCAGAGATTTTATCTCTACCAAGGCCATTTGCGATTGGTAAAATGGTGAAAGGTTCCGACGAATCTGTTTCAGCTTCGTATCTTCACTACACTGCTCACTTAGTCGGTCGAAAAGGCACTGCATTACACTAACGTAGATCCCGATTGTCTCCGACTGTCCCTGGGTTCTACCTCTGATCTCCGCCCACAGCCGCTCCTCGTACCCCGGCGGTAGAAACTCAGCCCTCAAACTATCCAACAGACCCTGCCAATTTCGAAAACGGAGTTTATTCGCCCTGTACCATATGGCAGCCTTCCCCTCGAACAAATCGTAAGCGGACAAATACACCTCGTCCGCTGTGAAGCCCCTGGCTTCCCTCAACTCCTCCACTTTCTCAAGGAAACAGGTGACCGACTGACCCGAGTCCCCGCTAAATTTAAGGCCCCATTTCATCACCGGGACCTTTTTCGTCGGTGGCAAGAGCGGTGATGACGTGGCTCTTGGATGGGAATAGGTAACTGGGCTTACTGGAGCGTCAAACCTTTCGTCTACGTGTAGGTTGAGTCCCTGCGCTCCCTGTACAGGTGCAGCCGCACCTCCTACATCTACCGCTGCCTTGACATCCAAATTGGATAGAATGCCTACCACCTGCTGCCTAGCGTCTGCCACAAAAGCCTTGTCTTCGGCCGTATCACCGATCGACCTACCTAGACGCCGTAACACCCATTCTGCTTTCGCTACTATTTTTTTAAATTCGCCTGAGTGCTCATTGCCTACGAAATCTCCTGTCAGTTTGAACAGCTCGTCTAGCTTCGCAATAACTGCCGTCTTATCCTCTTCGAAGCTGAAAGGATACTCCGGTAGAATAAAACTAGCGTCCCTTCTGATGGCTGTACGCAGCATCTTCCTCATCTCATCTACCGTGGCACCCTTTAGACCCCTCACATCTAACTCGTAGGTTAACTCCTCTGCACTCAACCTATTTATGTCCATATTCATGTTTTCTTTTTTTTTTTGTTTTTTTTTTCTATTCTCGAAGACGAGGCAAGGAAGACTACAGAGTTATCCTCTCAGGGGATAAGGCACCCAACAAAAAAAAATGTATATAAAAAAAGACTGTTAAGATGATATTCGCGATAACGATCCTGGCACGTATTTTTTTTTTTTTCGAAACTTTGCCGAAGCCTTTCTGGCCCCACGTTGGGCGCCAAAATGTTACCGTCGAAATCCCCGAAACCGATTGGGGTCGGGCGGAAGGACGCCAGCCGCTCAATGGAGAATGGCCGTGAGCTAAAGATGTTAAGTTTGGGCGCCACGTAGTTGCCCTTCCGCTCAACACGTTTCTTACCTCTAGAACTGCGACTAGGGGGAGGAATCCAATCTCCACAAAAACAACACCCGGTTCCAAAACAAAACACCGAAAGCAAAAAAAAAAAAGGAGGACCACAGACACTTGACTTCACCAATTACAATTTATTCAAATAACTTAATCATATCTTAATTACTAACAATGCTTTAATCGATTGATTGAAAAAAAAAAGAAAAAAAAATATAAATTCAGAAACTTATTAACTGGCTTAACTAATTAATACTAATTAACCTAACGAGCAAGCACATAAACAGGACACTACACAGAAAAAAAAAAAAAAAAAATATAATACCCGAAATTCAACGCGCCACCGCCGGGTTTCGAACCTACGTGATCGCTACCCGAAAGAAATCTCGCGCCCCGCCCTAGACAATTCGGCCAACGAACTTATTGCGAAAACCGGCGTCACAAAAGAGACAATAAGCGAGCTTCACAATTCGTAATTAACTATGTAATTGTAATTATATAAAAAAAGTAAAACAGGGTGTACTCTTATCCCCAAAATAGGTATATAATTCAAATTAAAAAAAAAGGAATGAAAAAGAAGTATAAACAGGCTAAAGCAAACAATAGTAATGAACTGAATTAATAATAAGAATCAAAAAAAACAAGAAAGAAAAAAAAAAAAAAGAAATAGTAATGAGTCTCCTTCCCCGTGTGGGAGAAGTCACCTGTCCTCTTCCTGGCCTCGTCGCTCAGCTCCGCTTCTTCTTCAACCTGCGTTCACTTTTCTATTTGATTGGATCCTTTCTAACTCAACTTCTTCTAAGTTTCTCACTCTTAATTTTTCACCACTTTTTTTTTTTTTTGGTTTTTCACTTGTGATTTGGTGTGTAGTTTTATTATCTTACACCTCACGGTATCACCTTTCAGGGCTTCAATTTTCCCTCCTCTTCTACAGTCGGATCTGGCCGCGTTTCCCAATCTCAAGCTTTCACTTTTTTTTTCTTTTTTTTTTTTTTGCTTTTGACGGGTAAATTTAGTATGTACTCTTCTTTCCTTTTCACCTCACTCTATCACCTTTGAGGGCCTCACTTTTCCCTTTTCTTGTTCCCGAATCACTTTTACACTCGGCTTGCAGTTTTCCTCTTTAGGCTTCCACTCACGGTCCGAACTCGGGTCACTTTTACGGCGCTGCACGGTCGACAACGATCCACCGAAACCCAGAAAACGCTCGGAAGGTAGTCACCAATAACACAAGAAAAAAAAACGAGGGAAGCACAAAAACGTCTTTTCCTGCGCGAGATCCCGTCCTCCCACTATATCTCTTATTCTATCTATATTTTGCTCCTTTTATTATATATTTTTTTTTTTTTTTTTTATTTTGTAATAATTCCGCGGCCAACCTACCGAGAACTCACGCGTCTGAACTCAACCGTCGCTTCTCACCAACTACCCAAAACCACGCTCAAACCCGCCCAATGTCCCTAACGCCAACCCGATCAGATGTTGGCTATCAGTTCCACTTGCGGGACGTACGCCTATTCTAGCGATCACCCGATCAAGGAGTCCGCTAAGTACCAATCACGCCACCCTAAGAACGGCTAGTGTGTTCCTGGAAAGGGGGAAGCCGAGGGAGCACCAACAGGTTCGCATCAGAAAAGGGAAGACAAAAAAAAAACACAGAAGCCCTGCGGCGGTATCGAACCGGACACCCCTCATACTGGAAACGACCACCCACACCTGGCGCTAACACGATCACACAAGTGTCCTGGAATGTGACACCGTCAGCATCAATGCCCCACTCACCCACCTACCATAACGAATCTGTAGCATATTTCTAGGTGAAAACCTTTCAACTGTCGGAACCCATAATACTCCTCCCTTCCTTTCGAAAGGTTTTCACCGAAGAAACATCCTAGAGAGCATCGGTCTGGCGGTGATATGGTTTCAGATCCTTGACGTGCCATACCCCCGCTAATTTCCCGTCCCTATCCGCCAATTCGTATGTCCAGGGGGACACTCTCCGCGTCACCTCAAACGGTCCTACATACTTTGGCGCTAGTTTGGCAGTGAAAAACTTCGCCGCATCAGACAACACGAAGTTCCTCCGTAGCACCATATCCTTCGGATAGTATGTGACGTCCCTCCGCCTCAAGTTATAGAACGTCTTAGACTTTTGAGCTGCGGCCTGTGGGTGATAAAAGGCCGTAAAGTCCAACGTCACGCCGTACGTAGCTGCCATCTCCGAAATTTCCCTGCTCCTAAATTGCACGCCGTTGTCACAAACTATCCACCTAGGCACACCGAACACCAGAAACACTTGCTCCTCGAGAATCATCCTGACCGATTTTGCAGTAGCAGACCTGACCGGGAAGAACAGCGGGAACTTAGAGAAATGGTCAACTACTGTAAGGATATACTGGAATCCCCTCGTAGATCTCGGCAGCGGTCCCACAAAGTCCACGCATAACATCTCCCACGGCTTGGAAACGTTGCACCGGGACGCTAAAAGTCCTGCGGGCTTCTGCAGTTCAGGCTTAACTGCTTGGCAAACCGGACACCCCCGCACATAACGCGCAATACTCTGCCTCATCCGGGGCCAAAAGTATCGCCGGGACACCTTGTCCATGGTCTTTTGGACACCGCCATGCCCGCTTAGGACGTCGTCGTGGCACTTCTGGAGGATCTCAGCTCTTCCTTCTTTTGGAATGACCCGTTTCCACTGTTCCTCCTCTGACACTAATCTCGGAAATTTCGCCGGCACATGTTTGAAAAGGGCTCCGCTATCGACGCGCCAATCCGGGTACCTCTCACCACTCTTATTCACCATCTGAAGCATCTTGAGGTACCAGGGATCCTGGGTAGCGACGGTGAGCGTTGCTACTTCCTCATTTCCCCTTGATAAAGCATCGGGTACCAGATGTTCCTTCCCTTTCCGATGTACGATCGTGAAGTCGAACTGCTGCAATCTGACGGCCCACCGAGCCAACCTACCCTGTGGGTCCTTCAAATTGTTCAGCCAGACTAAAGAGTGATGATCGGTCACTACCGTGAACTTACTGCCTTCCAGATATGGGCGAAGCTTCTCTATTGCCCAAATCACCGCAAGACACTCTCGCTCGGTCGTAGAGAAGTTTCGCTCAGTTCTGGTAAGCGAACGGCTAAGATAGCTCACGACTTTCTCTCCCTCGCCAGGTATCTCCTGAGTAAGAACAGCCCCTATACCTACGCCAGATGCATCAGTGTGCACAGTGAAGGGCAGGTCAAAGTTCGGACAAGTAAGAATCGGTGCCCGTACCAATCTGTCCTTCAGTGTCCGGAAAGCCACCTCACACTTGTCTGTCCACTCGAACTTCCTTTTCTTTTTCAACAGCTCGGTGATCGGAGCAATGAGATCGGAGAAGTTTTGGACGAAACGACGATACCAGGAGACCATACCGATGAACCTCCGCACCCCTGATACCGTGGTGGGCCTCGGATACTCGACCATACACCGTACTTTCTCCGGATCGACCAGAAGACCTTTCTCGTTCACCAGATAGCCCAAATACCTCAACTCCGACTTGCAGAATTCGCATTTATCCCGACTTAACACTAGCCCCGCCTCCTGGATACGCGCCAACACTTCCTTCAGGACTTCCAGATGCCGCTCAAAAGTCTCCGTGACAATAATGACATCGTCGAGATACACAAACACGTTGGGTTCAAGGTCAGCTCCGATGATTGTGTCAATAAAACGCTGCCACGTCGCTGGAGCGTTATGAAGGCCAAATGGCATGCGGCGGAACTGATACAACCCCTTCCCGGGAATAGTGAACGCGGTGTACCTCTTCGAAGACTCGGCCATGGGTATCTGCCAGTAAGCAGACTTGATATCCAAGGAGGAGAGAAATTTTGCGTTTCTCAGCTTGTCGAGAGTTGCGGACACATAAGGAATGGGATACGCATCGCGCTCGGTGACTTGGTTGAGCTTGCGAAAGTCTACGCAGAAGCGGTACTTCCCATCCTTTTTCTTAATCAGCAGTATAGGTGAAGACCAAGGACTGGACGAAGGCTCAATCACTCCAGCTTGGAGCATCTCATCCACCTCCTTGTTGATTTGTTCCTGTACAATCGGAGAAACTGGATAATACCGTTGTTTGATGGGTTCGGCGCGGGTTCTGATAACGTGCTCCACCCTGTTGGTACAACCCAGGTCTTCACCCATGGTGCTGAAAATGTTGTCCACCAAGACCTCTAGCTCCTCCCGTTGCGCTGAAGTAAGCCTCCCCTTCCCTTCACTGACGCACACCTCGTCGGCGAAGTTCCACACTCGCTTGGCCAAGTCTGGCACAATACCGAACTGCTCCCAAAAATCGGCCCCCAGGATAAGGCTGTGTGCTAGCTTCGGAATGACGAGCACCTCCATTACCTTCACGTTTCCCTCCAACCTGAGAGGAACGCTAACTGCCCCTAAGACTTCAACCCCTTCCCCATTTGCTACGGTTACGGATTCTATATAGACCTTTACTAAAGAACAGCCTAACGACCTTACCGATGCCCACCCTGGCCCACCAAGAATCGTGCGAGAAGCTCCAGAATCCAGCAACCCTAACAACTGCACCCCATAAATATCCACATGAAGATATGGACGACGATCACCTCCCCTGCTTTGTAACATAAAGTCAAGCGCCGCAGAAGGAAATAGCGCTTGACACGCGGATTCGGACACCTGACTCAACGACCCGCCTGTCCTTGAGTCCCTACCCCGTTTCCCGCGGCGGACGTCTGAGGAGAGCAACGTGGACAACGACTGCGAATAACCCCAGCAGTGTTGCACCCATAGCACCGAACCGGTTGGGGGCACCTGGCCGCGATATGACCCAGCTCCTTGCACCTGAAGCAAGATAAAGGTGTCGAAGCCCTGAGCGATGTTGCGGCAACAGCTGGTGCTACCTCTCGAGTTGGAACCCCAACGTAGGCCAGATCCGGCTCAAGCAGTGTCGTTTTCCGGGTCGGGGGAGGAGCGAAACTCTCCACTAAGTAGCGTGTAGCTTCGAGACGATGCCCAACCTCCACAAGATGGTCCAGAGATTTTATCTCTACCAAGGCCATTTGCGATTGGTAAAATGGTGAAAGGTTCCGACGAATCTGTTTCAGCTTCGTATCTTCACTACACTGCTCACTTAGTCGGTCGAAAAGGCACTGCATTACACTAACGTAGATCCCGATTGTCTCCGACTGTCCCTGGGTTCTACCTCTGATCTCCGCCCACAGCCGCTCCTCGTACCCCGGCGGTAGAAACTCAGCCCTCAAACTATCCAACAGACCCTGCCAATTTCGAAAACGGAGTTTATTCGCCCTGTACCATATGGCAGCCTTCCCCTCGAACAAATCGTAAGCGGACAAATACACCTCGTCCGCTGTGAAGCCCCTGGCTTCCCTCAACTCCTCCACTTTCTCAAGGAAACAGGTGACCGACTGACCCGAGTCCCCGCTAAATTTAAGGCCCCATTTCATCACCGGGACCTTTTTCGTCGGTGGCAAGAGCGGTGATGACGTGGCTCTTGGATGGGAATAGGTAACTGGGCTTACTGGAGCGTCAAACCTTTCGTCTACGTGTAGGTTGAGTCCCTGCGCTCCCTGTACAGGTGCAGCCGCACCTCCTACATCTACCGCTGCCTTGACATCCAAATTGGATAGAATGCCTACCACCTGCTGCCTAGCGTCTGCCACAAAAGCCTTGTCTTCGGCCGTATCACCGATCGACCTACCTAGACGCCGTAACACCCATTCTGCTTTCGCTACTATTTTTTTAAATTCGCCTGAGTGCTCATTGCCTACGAAATCTCCTGTCAGTTTGAACAGCTCGTCTAGCTTCGCAATAACTGCCGTCTTATCCTCTTCGAAGCTGAAAGGATACTCCGGTAGAATAAAACTAGCGTCCCTTCTGATGGCTGTACGCAGCATCTTCCTCATCTCATCTACCGTGGCACCCTTTAGACCCCTCACATCTAACTCGTAGGTTAACTCCTCTGCACTCAACCTATTTATGTCCATATTCATGTTTTCTTTTTTTTTTTGTTTTTTTTTTCTATTCTCGAAGACGAGGCAAGGAAGACTACAGAGTTATCCTCTCAGGGGATAAGGCACCCAACAAAAAAAAATGTATATAAAAAAAGACTGTTAAGATGATATTCGCGATAACGATCCTGGCACGTATTTTTTTTTTTTTCGAAACTTTGCCGAAGCCTTTCTGGCCCCACGTTGGGCGCCAAAATGTTACCGTCGAAATCCCCGAAACCGATTGGGGTCGGGCGGAAGGACGCCAGCCGCTCAATGGAGAATGGCCGTGAGCTAAAGATGTTAAGTTTGGGCGCCACGTAGTTGCCCTTCCGCTCAACACGTTTCTTACCTCTAGAACTGCGACTAGGGGGAGGAATCCAATCTCCACAAAAACAACACCCGGTTCCAAAACAAAACACCGAAAGCAAAAAAAAAAAAGGAGGACCACAGACACTTGACTTCACCAATTACAATTTATTCAAATAACTTAATCATATCTTAATTACTAACAATGCTTTAATCGATTGATTGAAAAAAAAAAGAAAAAAAAATATAAATTCAGAAACTTATTAACTGGCTTAACTAATTAATACTAATTAACCTAAC
This sequence comes from Eristalis intricaria, assembly GCA_964034865.1. Classification (NCBI taxonomy): domain Eukaryota; kingdom Metazoa; phylum Arthropoda; class Insecta; order Diptera; family Syrphidae; genus Eristalis; species Eristalis intricaria. The sequence continues at coordinate 129,309,309 of OZ035873.1, forward strand.
GAGCAAGCACATAAACAGGACACTACACAGAAAAAAAAAAAAAAAAAATATAATACCCGAAATTCAACGCGCCACCGCCGGGTTTCGAACCTACGTGATCGCTACCCGAAAGAAATCTCGCGCCCCGCCCTAGACAATTCGGCCAACGAACTTATTGCGAAAACCGGCGTCACAAAAGAGACAATAAGCGAGCTTCACAATTCGTAATTAACTATGTAATTGTAATTATATAAAAAAAGTAAAACAGGGTGTACTCTTATCCCCAAAATAGGTATATAATTCAAATTAAAAAAAAAGGAATGAAAAAGAAGTATAAACAGGCTAAAGCAAACAATAGTAATGAACTGAATTAATAATAAGAATCAAAAAAAACAAGAAAGAAAAAAAAAAAAAAGAAATAGTAATGAGTCTCCTTCCCCGTGTGGGAGAAGTCACCTGTCCTCTTCCTGGCCTCGTCGCTCAGCTCCGCTTCTTCTTCAACCTGCGTTCACTTTTCTATTTGATTGGATCCTTTCTAACTCAACTTCTTCTAAGTTTCTCACTCTTAATTTTTCACCACTTTTTTTTTTTTTTGGTTTTTCACTTGTGATTTGGTGTGTAGTTTTATTATCTTACACCTCACGGTATCACCTTTCAGGGCTTCAATTTTCCCTCCTCTTCTACAGTCGGATCTGGCCGCGTTTCCCAATCTCAAGCTTTCACTTTTTTTTTCTTTTTTTTTTTTTTGCTTTTGACGGGTAAATTTAGTATGTACTCTTCTTTCCTTTTCACCTCACTCTATCACCTTTGAGGGCCTCACTTTTCCCTTTTCTTGTTCCCGAATCACTTTTACACTCGGCTTGCAGTTTTCCTCTTTAGGCTTCCACTCACGGTCCGAACTCGGGTCACTTTTCCGGCGCTGCACGGTCGACAACGATCCACCGAAACCCAGAAAACGCTCGGAAGGTAGTCACCAATAACACAAGAAAAAAAAACGAGGGAAGCACAAAAACGTCTTTTCCTGCGCGAGATCCCGTCCTCCCACTATATCTCTTATTCTATCTATATTTTGCTCCTTTTATTATATTTTTTTTTTTTTTTTTTTTTATTTTGTAATAATTCCGCGGCCAACCTACCGAGAACTCACGCGTCTGAACTCAACCGTCGCTTCTCACCAACTACCCAAAACCACGCTCAAACCCGCCCAATGTCCCTAACGCCAACCCGATCAGATGTTGGCTATCAGTTCCACTTGCGGGACGTACGCCTATTCGAGCGATCACCCGATCAAGGAGTCCGCTAAGTACCAATCACGCCACCCTAAGAACGGCTAGTGTGTTCCTGGAAAGGGGGAAGCCGAGGGAGCACCAACAGGTTCGCATCAGAAAAGGGAAGACAAAAAAAAAACACAGAAGCCCTGCGGCGGTATCGAACCGGACACCCCTCATACTGGAAACGACCACCCACACCTGGCGCTAACACGATCACACAAGTGTCCTGGAATGTGACACCGTCAGCATCAATGCCCCACTCACCCACCTACCATAACGAATCTGTAGCATATTTCTAGGTGAAAACCTTTCAACTGTCGGAACCCATAATACTCCTCCCTTCCTTTCGAAAGGTTTTCACCGAAGAAACATCCTAGAGAGCATCGGTCTGGCGGTGATATGGTTTCAGATCCTTGACGTGCCATACCCCCGCTAATTTCCCGTCCCTATCCGCCAATTCGTATGTCCAGGGGGACACTCTCCGCGTCACCTCAAACGGTCCTACATACTTTGGCGCTAGTTTGGCAGTGAAAAACTTCGCCGCATCAGACAACACGAAGTTCCTCCGTAGCACCATATCCTTCGGATAGTATGTGACGTCCCTCCGCCTCAAGTTATAGAACGTCTTAGACTTTTGAGCTGCGGCCTGTGGGTGATAAAAGGCCGTAAAGTCCAACGTCACGCCGTACGTAGCTGCCATCTCCGAAATTTCCCTGCTCCTAAATTGCACGCCGTTGTCACAAACTATCCACCTAGGCACACCGAACACCAGAAACACTTGCTCCTCGAGAATCATCCTGACCGATTTTGCAGTAGCAGACCTGACCGGGAAGAACAGCGGGAACTTAGAGAAATGGTCAACTACTGTAAGGATATACTGGAATCCCCTCGTAGATCTCGGCAGCGGTCCCACAAAGTCCACGCATAACATCTCCCACGGCTTGGAAACGTTGCACCGGGACGCTAAAAGTCCTGCGGGCTTCTGCAGTTCAGGCTTAACTGCTTGGCAAACCGGACACCCCCGCACATAACGCGCAATACTCTGCCTCATCCGGGGCCAAAAGTATCGCCGGGACACCTTGTCCATGGTCTTTTGGACACCGCCATGCCCGCTTAGGACGTCGTCGTGGCACTTCTGGAGGATCTCAGCTCTTCCTTCTTTTGGAATGACCCGTTTCCACTGTTCCTCCTCTGACACTAATCTCGGAAATTTCGCCGGCACATGTTTGAAAAGGGCTCCGCTATCGACGCGCCAATCCGGGTACCTCTCACCACTCTTATTCACCATCTGAAGCATCTTGAGGTACCAGGGATCCTGGGTAGCGACGGTGAGCGTTGCTACTTCCTCATTTGCCCTAGATAAAGCATCGGGTACCAGATGTTCCTTCCCTTTCCGATGTACGATGGTGAAGTCGAACTGCTGCAATCTGACGGCCCACCGAGCCAACCTACCCTGTGGGTCCTTCAAATTGTTCAGCCAGACTAAAGAGTGATGATCGGTCACTACCGTGAACTTACTGCCTTCCAGATATGGGCGAAGCTTCTCTATTGCCCAAATCACCGCAAGACACTCTCGCTCGGTCGTAGAGAAGTTTCGCTCAGTTCTGGTAAGCGAACGGCTAAGATAGCTCACGACTTTCTCTCCCTCGCCAGGTATCTCCTGAGTAAGAACAGCCCCTATACCTACGCCAGATGCATCAGTGTGCACAGTGAAGGGCAGGTCAAAGTTCGGACAAGTAAGAATCGGTGCCCGTACCAATCTGTCCTTCAGTGTCCGGAAAGCCACCTCACACTTGTCTGTCCACTCGAACTTCCTTTTCTTTTTCAACAGCTCGGTGATCGGAGCAATGAGATCGGAGAAGTTTTGGACGAAACGACGATACCAGGAGACCATACCGATGAACCTCCGCACCCCTGATACCGTGGTGGGCCTCGGATACTCGACCATACACCGTACTTTCTCCGGATCGACCAGAAGACCTTTCTCGTTCACCAGATAGCCCAAATACCTCAACTCCGACTTGCAGAATTCGCATTTATCCCGACTTAACACTAGCCCCGCCTCCTGGATACGCGCCAACACTTCCTTCAGGACTTCCAGATGCCGCTCAAAAGTCTCCGTGACAATAATGACATCGTCGAGATACACAAACACGTTGGGTTCAAGGTCAGCTCCGATGATTGTGTCAATAAAACGCTGCCACGTCGCTGGAGCGTTATGAAGGCCAAATGGCATGCGGCGGAACTGATACAACCCCTTCCCGGGAATAGTGAACGCGGTGTACCTCTTCGAAGACTCGGCCATGGGTATCTGCCAGTAAGCAGACTTGATATCCAAGGAGGAGAGAAATTTTGCGTTTCTCAGCTTGTCGAGAGTTGCGGACACATAAGGAATGGGATACGCATCGCGCTCGGTGACTTGGTTGAGCTTGCGAAAGTCTACGCAGAAGCGGTACTTCCCATCCTTTTTCTTAATCAGCAGTATAGGTGAAGACCAAGGACTGGACGAAGGCTCAATCACTCCAGCTTGGAGCATCTCATCCACCTCCTTGTTGATTTGTTCCTGTACAATCGGAGAAACTGGATAATACCGTTGTTTGATGGGTTCGGCGCGGGTTCTGATAACGTGCTCCACCCTGTTGGTACAACCCAGGTCTTCACCCATGGTGCTGAAAATGTTGTCCACCAAGACCTCTAGCTCCTCCCGTTGCGCTGAAGTAAGCCTCCCCTTCCCTTCACTGACGCACACCTCGTCGGCGAAGTTCCACACTCGCTTGGCCAAGTCTGGCACAATACCGAACTGCTCCCAAAAATCGGCCCCCAGGATAAGGCTGTGTGCTAGCTTCGGAATGACGAGCACCTCCATTACCTTCACGTTTCCCTCCAACCTGAGAGGAACGCTAACTGCCCCTAAGACTTCAACCCCTTCCCCATTTGCTACGGTTACGGATTCTATATAGACCTTTACTAAAGAACAGCCTAACGACCTTACCGATGCCCACCCTGGCCCACCAAGAATCGTGCGAGAAGCTCCAGAATCCAGCAACCCTAACAACTGCACCCCATAAATATCCACATGAAGATATGGACGACGATCACCTCCCCTGCTTTGTAACATAAAGTCAAGCGCCGCAGAAGGAAATAGCGCTTGACACGCGGATTCGGACACCTGACTCAACGACCCGCCTGTCCTTGAGTCCCTACCCCGTTTCCCGCGGCGGACGTCTGAGGAGAGCAACGTGGACAACGACTGCGAATAACCCCAGCAGTGTTGCACCCATAGCACCGAACCGGTTGGGGGCACCTGGCCGCGATATGACCCAGCTCCTTGCACCTGAAGCAAGATAAAGGTGTCGAAGCCCTGAGCGATGTTGCGGCAACAGCTGGTGCTACCTCTCGAGTTGGAACCCCAACGTAGGCCAGATCCGGCTCAAGCAGTGTCGTTTTCCGGGTCGGGGGAGGAGCGAAACTCTCCACTAAGTAGCGTGTAGCTTCGAGACGATGCCCAACCTCCACAAGATGGTCCAGAGATTTTATCTCTACCAAGGCCATTTGCGATTGGTAAAATGGTGAAAGGTTCCGACGAATCTGTTTCAGCTTCGTATCTTCACTACACTGCTCACTTAGTCGGTCGAAAAGGCACTGCATTACACTAACGTAGATCCCGATTGTCTCCGACTGTCCCTGGGTTCTACCTCTGATCTCCGCCCACAGCCGCTCCTCGTACCCCGGCGGTAGAAACTCAGCCCTCAAACTATCCAACAGACCCTGCCAATTTCGAAAACGGAGTTTATTCGCCCTGTACCATATGGCAGCCTTCCCCTCGAACAAATCGTAAGCGGACAAATACACCTCGTCCGCTGTGAAGCCCCTGGCTTCCCTCAACTCCTCCACTTTCTCAAGGAAACAGGTGACCGACTGACCCGAGTCCCCGCTAAATTTAAGGCCCCATTTCATCACCGGGACCTTTTTCGTCGGTGGCAAGAGCGGTGATGACGTGGCTCTTGGATGGGAATAGGTAACTGGGCTTACTGGAGCGTCAAACCTTTCGTCTACGTGTAGGTTGAGTCCCTGCGCTCCCTGTACAGGTGCAGCCGCACCTCCTACATCTACCGCTGCCTTGACATCCAAATTGGATAGAATGCCTACCACCTGCTGCCTAGCGTCTGCCACAAAAGCCTTGTCTTCGGCCGTATCACCGATCGACCTACCTAGACGCCGTAACACCCATTCTGCTTTCGCTACTATTTTTTTAAATTCGCCTGAGTGCTCATTGCCTACGAAATCTCCTGTCAGTTTGAACAGCTCGTCTAGCTTCGCAATAACTGCCGTCTTATCCTCTTCGAAGCTGAAAGGATACTCCGGTAGAATAAAACTAGCGTCCCTTCTGATGGCTGTACGCAGCATCTTCCTCATCTCATCTACCGTGGCACCCTTTAGACCCCTCACATCTAACTCGTAGGTTAACTCCTCTGCACTCAACCTATTTATGTCCATATTCATGTTTTCTTTTTTTTTTTGTTTTTTTTTTCTATTCTCGAAGACGAGGCAAGGAAGACTACAGAGTTATCCTCTCAGGGGATAAGGCACCCAACAAAAAAAAATGTATATAAAAAAAGACTGTTAAGATGATATTCGCGATAACGATCCTGGCACGTATTTTTTTTTTTTTTCGAAACTTTGCCGAAGCCTTTCTGGCCCCACGTTGGGCGCCAAAATGTTACCGTCGAAATCCCCGAAACCGATTGGGGTCGGGCGGAAGGACGCCAGCCGCTCAATGGAGAATGGCCGTGAGCTAAAGATGTTAAGTTTGGGCGCCACGTAGTTGCCCTTCCGCTCAACACGTTTCTTACCTCTAGAACTGCGACTAGGGGGAGGAATCCAATCTCCACAAAAACAACACCCGGTTCCAAAACAAAACACCGAAAGCAAAAAAAAAAAAAGGAGGACCACAGACACTTGACTTCACCAATTACAATTTATTCAAATAACTTAATCATATCTTAATTACTAACAATGCTTTAATCGATTGATTGAAAAAAAAAGAAAAAAAAATATAAATTCAGAAACTTATTAACTGGCTTAACTAATTAATACTAATTAACCTAACGAGCAAGCACATAAACAGGACACTACACAGAAAAAAAAAAAAAAAAATATAATACCCGAAATTCAACGCGCCACCGCCGGGTTTCGAACCTACGTGATCGCTACCCGAAAGAAATCTCGCGCCCCGCCCTAGACAATTCGGCCAACGAACTTATTGCGAAAACCGGCGTCACAAAAGAGACAATAAGCGAGCTTCACAATTCGTAATTAACTATGTAATTGTAATTATATAAAAAAAGTAAAACAGGGTGTACTCTTATCCCCAAAATAGGTATATAATTCAAATTAAAAAAAAAGGAATGAAAAAGAAGTATAAACAGGCTAAAGCAAACAATAGTAATGAACTGAATTAATAATAAGAATCAAAAAAAACAAGAAAGAAAAAAAAAAAAAAAGAAATAGTAATGAGTCTCCTTCCCCGTGTGGGAGAAGTCACCTGTCCTCTTCCTGGCCTCGTCGCTCAGCTCCGCTTCTTTTTTTTTTTTTTTTTTTTTTAATGCAATTTTATTTGATTAATTCTATATTCCTTACTTGCTAGACAAAATTACTTAAAACTAGCTTAACTATCTTAAGAATTACAATTGTTCTTAATACTAACCTACTGACCCCATGCGGGTACTCTAAGCTAATCTAATCTATGTTATAAATGTGCCTTTCGGCTTAATCTACGTTTTTTTTTTTTAGTCTTTAGTGACAATCTTTTATTTATTTATTGCTTTGCCAAGAAAACTTATAAAAAACTTGGCTAAACCTAACTACTTAACCTACCTTATACTAACTTACCCTAAAATAAAACTTAATACTATCTTAACTATGTCCGTAACAGTACGGACACGTGCACCAGGGCGTATATGTCGTGTATATGCATAACATATATAATTTATACGCCGTGATGCACCTTTTTTTTTTGTTTTTGTTTCATGTATATATATATTTTTTTTGGATTTTATGTTTTATTATTTTTTTTTGGTTTTTTTGTTTTATTATTATTTTTTTTTTTTTTTTTTTTTTTTTTTTTTTTTTTTTTTTTTTTTCTCTCTTAAAGCTACCTTAAAAACTATGTAAGCTGGCCACTATGGTCAACTACCTGATCCTGTGGAAAAGCTAGCGGTGGCGGAGGCTGGTTTTGGTGTAACCACCAGTAAAATTGCCGTTCTTTGGCAGACTCTTTCCTATCTCGAGCGGGGATCGCTCTACTGAACCGGAGGAGATCCTCGTGGGTGCGAACGACATCCGGTTCGTATTGAAGTCGCCTGTCCACTGTTCGGCGTACGACATGGAAGATGATAGGACATCCTTGTGGATCCTGTATTAGGCCAATTGTGTCTAGATAGAGGAATGCTTCGGGAGGAATAAAGCCGTTAAGGCGCACCCTTTCATGGTACATACTATTGGGGTAGTAAGCCCCAAAGATCAGACTGTTGGACGAGGTCATAGCTCGTGCAGTGTGCCTTCTGATTAGTTTAATAATAAAATTATCTACCCTATTCACGTTTGCCTCATTGTACAAGACCTCGTTAGGGTAGTACTTCTTGTACTCAGACTCGGGTGTGCGATACAGACGGAGACAGCTCCTAAGACACTGCCTTTCGAACACCCTCATCTTTTCCATCTGGGAAGGACTCACGTTGAACCACAATGGACAACCGTACACCATTATAGGCCGTACTAGGGCCATGTAGCATATTACCTTCACTCTGGTATCAAGTTGGCTGCTGAAAAACAACCTTCTTGCCGCAGCAAAGGCTTTTCTGGCTTTCGTCAGAGCAATATCTATATGTTTGTCAAAATACAGATATTGATCCAGCCAAATGCCTAGATATCTAACTACACTTTTTACAGCTAACGGCCGACCATGCGGGTCAACTATGCCGAACTTACGCCAGTTTTGGCGCGTATCCCGCGATGCCCTGTCCAACGGGGTCCGGAAAAGACTAGTTTCGCACTTCTGGAAGTTGATAAGCAGCTTCCAGTCGTCGCAAAATCTCTGGATTTTCTCGAAGTCACGCTGCAACAAGATGTTTATAACCTCTACCTTCGGACCTGATCTGTACGCAACTAGGTCGTCGGCGTACGCAATTAAGTGCGGCATGGAACCTATAAGATCTGCAGTGAATATGGAAAACAAGATCGGGGAACCGATGGCCCCCTGTTGCAGACCGTTTTTAATGTTAAAGACCGTAGTGGAAGTTACGTCACCATTTTTCACAACGAACTTTCTACCTGTTATCATGTCATAGACCATGTATAGCAATGGTTTACTTATGCCAAGCCTGACCAACTTGAGGAAGAGGCCCTCTAACCAAACGGTGTCGAACGCCTTCTCCAAGTCAATCAGGCAGGCACCCGTGCACTGATTTTTGTTTTTATTCCATTGTATGTCGGACACCAGTTTTGACGCGGCATTAATGGTATCATGCCCCGCTCGGAATCCGAACTGGTTGTCCGGTATGATTTTCTTTTCATCAGCCCATTGCTTCAGAACTCGAATGACTATCTTTTCAAAAACCTTGCTTATGCAGGGAAGAAGACGGATCGACCGAAGATTTGTCGGAATGGACTTATCTTTGTCCCGTTTAGGGATCGGTTGAACAACAGCTGTTTTCCAGTGCGTGGGGTAATGTGCATTACTCAGCGCATTGTTGAACAGGGTTGTGTAAGTTTGGACCGCTTCGGGGGGAAGATGGCGAAGCACAATGTTCGGTATTCCATCGATTCCCACTGACTTTTTCTTCTTCAGCGAGTGGAAGATACCCTGGAGATCTTCTTGAGAAATCAAGATGTGATTCCCATCATTGGCGACGGCACTATGTGCCATGTTCTCGTCATTGAACCTGGTGAACCCTGGATTCTCTGATCGCCATTGACTTATCTCATTGCGGAGATAGAAGTGGTTTAGCAGGGCTCTGTTCTCCAGATCGTGATTCGGCCTACTAACCTCGTTGACCGTATACACTCTCTGGAACACTGCACCAATAGCTGTAACCTTCTCCTGGGGATCTTCCACCGCAAAGAAGTCATTGTCTATCACTGCCTCATCTGGATCGATGCCAACTGAAGTTAGTAAGTGTTCGTTGTCTGTCGTCCTGGGAAGTCTTACGATTTGAATGTCGTTTTGATCTTTCCTCCGAAATATTTTATTTACTTGCGGGAACATACCCGGGTTGTTGGATCGTACAGCCCGGATTTTGTTGCCCCAGTGCAAGCTTATAGCCAAGCTATAGTTTATTCGAATTAACTGTTGGAGGTTCTTGATCTCCGACTTCAATGCTCTGACTTCCGCGTTTTGCGGATCTGTAAAACGCCTGTGCAAGAGTTTGAGTCTTGACAGCAGCCTACTTTTGTGCACGTGGAGTGCGTCGATGGTAGCATTTCGATAAACATCGGTGTTGTCGATTTGAACTACCTTCGGAATTGTTTTGTCCATCGTACGTTTGATTACGTCGTCCATTTGTATGAGGTACCTGTCAACCTCTTCGTTCGTCAGGTTTCTGTTTGTCGGCGGATTGATCCCACTCGAACGTAGTTCTGTGGATAAAGTCCTGGAGAAGCGTGGCCAGCGGGCCTTATTATAATTATAAGGGTGCCTCTGGACATACTCTTCCAGTCCTTCCACCTCGTTCGGGAGCTGAATAACTGCGAAGAGCCCGCAGTGATCACTCTCGTACTCAACCGCAGTTAGACAGTTCCGTGTGCGTCTTTCCACGTCTAGTATAGTCAGTCGTTTGTCTATCAGCATCAGATCCAGATAGGACCCGCTTCTGGGATACGATGGCCTATCGGTTGCTAGCAAATCTAGCTTGAACTCAACATTGTGTTCTACCACCCAGTTATACAATGAGGTCCCCCTGGTGTTATGCACCACATTGCCCCACTCTATATGCCTAGAGTTCAAGTCCCCGGCTACGATATAGTAGTTCTCCTCCGAGCTCAGTCGAAGGCTAGTGAAAAGAGTATCGAGCTCTGAAATGAAATATTGGTTGATGCGTGACTTGTCAGTCGCATAGATAGCGATCACATATAGTCGCTTACCACCCCGAAGGGGGATGCGTGCGATACACGTTTCTATGGCCTGGAATCTCCGCACTTCACCGCTATACACGACCTTATGACAAAGGCCTTTTTTGATTAAGAGTGCGACTCCACCAGCTAGGTAGTTTCGGTCTCTTCTAATGATATTGTAATTTTTGTACCTGAGTGGGTGCGTCTGGCTTAGCTTAGTTTCGCAAACCATCAACACATCAGGATTATGGGTCTGCAACAAGTTACCGAAATTTAATTGACGTTCAGGGCGGATCAGTGAATTCACATTCACTGCTAGAATTTTCAGGTTGCAGGCTGCCTGCGCAGCCATTATACCGATGTTGCGTTTGGCTCTCCAAACAGCGTCGAATAGATGAGGTCTATTCGCGCTGCTTGTTCTTGTAATTGGTTTTGGAACTGGGTATGGAGTTGAGCGATCTGCCTCTGGATAGAGAGCAGGATCGTCTGCACATCCAAAGTTGCTTCTGGTTGCCTGGCCACTGGGACCTGGGTAACTTTCGGCACTGTCTGTTGAACCGGTCGCCCAGCCGATGCCACTTGGGCATAGGAGACTGCCGGTGTAACAGTGGTAGCTGGAGCACGAGGCACTGGTCTCGCTTCTACCATTTTTCCATTACGTTTGGCCTGTATAATTTTTCTTATTTCTTGGACCTTAGGACATCCCCGATAGTTTGCAGGGTGTCCGCTGGTCTTACAGAGCACGCACGTCAGTTTGCTCCTGTCCTCGACTTTATCGGTCCCTAAGGGACATTCCCCGCGATTGTGGGTTCCTGCGCATTTGACACAGCGAGACTGCATATTGCAGTTCGCCGCGGCATGCCCAAACCTCTGACAACGAACACACTGGAGTGTGTTCTTTGTCTTTTTTATTGTTTCCCATGTAACAGACAGAGTGCCTAAATGGGTAATTTTTTTTAGACTCTCTAGTTTGCTGTCTGGGGTGACCTGCACTAGGAAGAAAGGAAGTTTCCTATTCTCCCTTCTCGATGCCGCAGTGATGAAGGGCTTAACCCCTACGACCTGGACATCGTCGCTCTGCGCTTGGCGCAGAATAGCGAGGATCTCATCGGGATCAGTGTCGGGATCCACGTCCTTAAGGAGCATGGTCTGCACCTTTTCCCCTTTCGGAGTGTACGAGAAAAACTCGGCCTCCGACACCGCTAACCTTTCTTTCACTACGTGATAGTCTGCCATTGATAAGCAATGGACAGAGACACGTAGTGGACCCTTATACTTAATAAAGTAAGCATTTTTAGTGACCAACTTACATAGAATGTCAACGTCCTTCGTCTCCAGTCCGAAGACGTTGATTGGAGGGCATCTCTCTTTGTTGGTTGGTTGCTGCTTCTGCTGTGTTGTCTTCTGTTGATGTTGTTGTTGTTGCTGCTTTTCTGCTGCTTTCTGACGCTGTCCCTTTGGCAGCGGTTGGGACGTTCCGGGTTGTTGCTGCTTCTGCTGATGCTGCGGTTGCTTCCCCTTGGTCTGCATCTGTTGTTGCTGCTTTGGCTGCTGCTGTTGTTGTTGCTGCTGCTGCTTTGGCTGCTGCTGTTGTTGTTGCTGCTGCTGCTTTTGTAGCTGCTGCTGTTTTTGTTGCTGCTGCTGCTTTGGCTGCTGCTGTTGTTGCTGCTGCTGCTGTTGTTGGGCAGCCTCTTTAACTGCTCTCCTGGCCCTTAGTTTGGTTTGGAGGGCTCTGATGTGGGCGTCAAGCTCCTCCCTCTCTCGCTGGCTCTTTTCCAGCTGCTCCCGGTCCTCTTCATCTTCGTCTTCCGATTCCGAGGAAGTTAGTGCATGGAAGGGGTTCTCTCTACCGCTGTAGGAGAATCTGCCCTCCCCTTCTGTCGACTCGTATTCGACGTCGTCGACCATTTGTTGCTGCCTTCGGGCTGCTGCCGCTGTAGTTGTGGCTACAGTTGTTGTTGTTGTTGTTGGTTTTTCTTCTGATGTTGTGCTTGCGGCTTTTGCCGCAGTTTTCAGATCGCCTGATCCAAGGCTGGATCGTCGCTTCACGAGGTTAGGTTGAGGCTGAAGCTTCTTCCTCCTCTTCTTCCTCCCTTCTTCTTGTGTTGACTGGTGGTCTGATGTCCCAGCCACCGGTACAACATCACCCGATTTTTCGAGCTCGGGTCGCTCCACTGTCTCCATCGCACTTTGTTTTCACACTTGGTGTCTTTATTATTAATGCAATTGAAAAAAAAAAGATTTCACTTTTTCTTCGTGATTCGAACCCGGCACCGTGAAGTCACCGGCGAGCACTTTTTTTTTTTTTTTTTTTTTTTTTAATTTTATTCATTTTATTCTATTTCCTTACTTGCTAGACAAAATTACTTAAAACTAGCTTAACTATCTTAAGAATTACAAATGTTCTTAATACTAACCTACTGACCCTTTGCGGGTACTCTAAGCTAATCTGATATACTTTCTAAATGTGCCTTTCGGCTTAATCTACGTTTTTTTTTAGTCATTAAGACAATCTTTTATTTCTTTATTCATTTGCCAAGAAAACTTGTAAAAACTTGGCTAAACTTAACTACTTAAACTACCTTATTCTAACTTAATTACTATTTATTACTAACTTAACCTAACATAAAACTTAATACTATCTTAACTATGTCCGTAACAGTACGGACACGTGCACCAGGGCGTATATGTTGTGTATATGCATAACATATATAATTTATACGCCGTGATGCACCTTTTTTTTTTGTTTTTGTTTCATATGTATATTTTTTTTTTTTTTTTGGGATTTAATTTTTTATTTTTTTTTTTTTTTTTGGGGTTTTTTGTTTTATTATTTTTTTGTTTTTTTTTTTTTTTTTTTTTTCTCTTAAAGCTACCTTAAAAACTATGTAAGCTGGCCACTATGGTCAACTACCTGATCCTGTGGAAAAGCTAGCGGTGGCGGAGGCTGGTTTTGGTGTAACCACCAGTAAAATTGCCGTTCTTTGGCAGACTCTTTCCTATCTCGAGCGGGGATCGCTCTACTGAACCGGAGGAGATCCTCGTGGGTGCGAACGACATCCGGTTCGTATTGAAGTCGCCTGTCCACTGTTCGGCGTACGACATGGAAGATGATAGGAGCCGGCGAGCACTCTACCCCGAAGCTACCGATTCTTGTTAGATTATTGTAATCCTTTCCGCACTTGACACTTTACAATTTCCGCACTAAGTCGAGACACGTCTGCGCTCCTTGGAGGTCTGTGAACGACTGAACCGGCGAGCACTCTACCCCGAAGCTACCGATTCTTGTTAGATTATTGTAATACTTTCCGCACTTGACACTTTACAATTTCCGCACTAAGTCGAGACACGTCAGCGCTCCTTGGAGGTCTGTGAACGACTGAGCGAGCTAGCGCTAGAACCACAGAACTACGAACACCACTAGCATCTGACGAACTAACACTAGTGACGTAATGTTACGTCACACACTACGCCCTGAACACATTTAAATAGTGTTCTGAAGCTGGGCGAAAACCTTAATAGCCTTGCGGTCTAACACCGTGTTAAAAGTTTTCAATAGCTGTAAAACGGTATGGAAATTTCGACTTAAGCTGAATTTGAGTTCTTAAGACTTCTACAATTTTAACTCTAGCGACTTGTAAAATTAGGCGGATGTAGATTTTTATATCCTGAATCTTGGAATATCAGTTACTCCATTTTTGACCCAAGTCGACTGTACGGCATTTTTAAATAGAAATGTCTCAACTGTTTCGACAGACAGTTGAGTTTCAATGGTCTAAATTGTATTTACTAAAAAGTTTGTATCTGTTATTTGGAGACGAAAGCTAGACGATAAGCACGAGGTGATGATGAACGAGGATTAAGACCCAAGCTCTACGAGCTGTATCAAAAAATTCACCGATCGCACCGTCTCGGACACATTGGGTCTACTTATTAGTAAGGAATGCCCGTTTACGCCTCTATTTCCGTTGCAAGACTTCTTGAACATATGCATGACGTCAAAAAGTCATAGAATACATCTAACGAATGCGAGCGTGGGTGGGTCGCCGTAGCGTCGTGGGTTAGCGCGTCGACTCATACGCAGAGGGTGCCAGGTTCGATACCCGAATTTACCACCTTTCATATTTCACGGCTCCACCTCTTTCGAGTCACTGACAATGCTCAAAGAGTATTTCTTGTCTAGAAAAAAAAGCTTCTCAACTACGCCGTTCGGAGTCGGCATTAAATTGTAGGTCCCTTCCACGCGTGAAAGAATAATAGCACGCACAACACGAGTGGTTGCTGAGAAGCTAGGCTCTGGGCCTCTACGGGCTGCAGCGCCACCCATATAACGAATGCGAGCACTCCTCCAAAAATAAGGATTGACCGATCCATTTAACACAGCAAACAACGACCGCAGACGTGCTTCTCACCAAGCCTGCCAAGTAGAATTAGGAAATTTCCCATCGGTAACAACTGCTTATAGCCCGAACCAGATTGTATTTGATTTCTAGCAGTCAAAGTTCTAAGTCAAACACTTCGTTCAGTCAATGTCTGACATTCCAAATGCTCAAGATGAAGTTGAAATGGAAGAACGATGTGCAAAAGTTGGCCACTTCCGTCCCGAAAAAGGACTCTTGTTGCAATCGAAGCTGTAGGTCGCGACATTTGTTCTGTCACCGACCGGTGGATTCCCAAAAAAAATCGTAGAAACACACGACCAGCAGTTGCCGAAAAGAGCCCATGCCACGATCAATATATGCAGGAAGAGATGCAAATAAGTCGGCATGGTCGAAGGCTTACCACTGCCATGCCCAGGGGCAAGATGAAGTGGTGGTGTTTCTTGGGATCAGATCCCGACGACAATGATGTAGAGAACAGCATCCCAGGACGTTACGCCACGTCAGGAAAAAAGTGTCAGATGCACAATTCCAATGACCTGGTAGAAGGAATGCGTTACATAAGGCGAAAGAATTTTCTGTTGCCGAACCCTACATTTTTTCCGAGGACCATTTAAAGTTTAAAAGTGCTGTCGTGAAAAGTGTACAAAATTGACTTAAGATGTTTTACCTTTTATGCACAACTGTCAAAATATCAAAAAAGACGGCTAGCTGGGCTTATGAGGTCCCCATAAGCCCAGGAAGCCGGTTTCCAAAAACCGCGGTTTTTAAATCAATCAATTTTTTTTTAATTCGAACCTATAACTATTCAAGAATGTTCCTTGTTCAAGTGAAAATTTCAAAAACTCTTGAAGATACATTCGATTTATAGTAGAAGCGTAGGTAGGTTTTATATACCAGAATTTGCTTCTCAAAACTTTAATCGCGTTTTTCTCGAAACAGTGTTTTTATGAGAGGAGCATGAGGTTACTCAAAAACTATTAATCCAGTGGGATCCAAATTTGACTACGTTTTTCTACACATATGTAGCTATAGTATGAACTAGGATAAATCGAATCGGCGAAGATCTTCTTTACTTTTTAACTTGATTTGCGGCTGAAAAAAAGGCGATTTTCAAAAAAAAAAATTTCAAAGATTCGCCAGTTGTGCGAAATTAATAATCCTAGGTCAGACCAGAGCCAAAGGTACTCTTTCTAATCCCGTTGGAATTTTTGGTTTCAGATGTTCCAGTGAGCGGAAATCACATTTGATTTTTCCGATCACAAAAAAACAAAAAAAAAAAAATTATTATGTACAATTTTTTGTCTTCTTTTTTAAGTCTTCAAATAAATGTATGCAAAGTTACAAGCCTAACAGACAAATTACGTTCATTTACCAGCAGATTGAAAATCGACAACATTTTGAGGGTCGGGGGTGCTCTGCCGTACAATTCGTGGTTGATTCTTGTCCTCCAAAAGCTCAATCAATGCCTCAATGCTTTTGAGATTGTCGATACCTGCTGAGCGGCGTGAGGTAAAACTGGGATGAATAATTTCTAAAATCAAAGCAGGTTAATGGTGCTACAGGCCACTGTGCCGCTCTGTTTAAGCTCTCTGTTTAAGTCGATGTTGTAGGTCCTTGTGCATGTGCATTACATATACTTCGTTTCTTTTTTTACTCCTCGTTCATCATCAGACCTGTCAATGAGCCGTGTGCAGGCAGTGAGACTTAGTTAGTCGCAACTTTCTATCAAGTCATGCTCATAGCACGACAGACTTCTGACTTCGGCGATTCGTGTGAACACCATCTTCTCTAGAACGATGTTAAAAAAGTCTCATGACAGATATTGATAGTGCCTTCACTGTGAGTCGTTTATTTTATCACCATGTTCAACTGTCTGCAGAAGTGATTCCCTCTAAATTAAGTGCACTTCCTGGAACCCTGACTAAAGGATGTAGTCAATTCCATCGAAGACTCTCGTAAAGGGTTTTCCAATAAGGACTTGACAGCTTATTTTTTTAAAACGCAAACCATTTGAGGTATTTCAAAAACGTAATTATCGGCTTGGAGTACAATCAAACCATTTATGAATGGAACTCGACTACGTTTATATGGCTACCGCGGGCACGTTTACAGCGGTCGATTCGTCGGACTCAATTTTCAACGACTCGGACACACATTTCGCCCGAAATGGCGGCTATTTCGCGTTCGATGTTAGCTCTAAGTTCTTCCCACGTTTTCGGCTTGTTGGCATAAACCAATGATTTAACGTAGCCCCTCAGAATATATAGTCAAGCGGCGTTAAATCAAACGAACGAGGCGGCCAATCGACTGACCCATTTCCTGAGATAACACGCCCACCATACTTACTATACTCTTCAATGAATCGATTGTAACGTGTGCTGTGTGGCTAGTGGCACCATCCTGTTGAAACCACATGTGGTCCAAGTCCATATCTTCCAAGTCGGGCCAAAAATAATCGGTAACGCCATAACGCTGACCATTCACAGTAAAGTAACGATCGTTATCGTCGACGAAAAAATATGGCCCAATGACGCTGCAAGTGATTCATGTGCTGGTGATTCATGAAGCACATGTGGTTTTTCACCCGACGAATAACGTATATTTCGCTTATTGACGAACCCATTGAGCCAAAAATGAGCTTCATCGAAAATTGGAGCTCTTAAAGTTGCGGTCACCGACTCCGAATTTCGGTAGAAAACTTTTATAATCTGCAGACCTTGCTCGTTCGTGTACTTTAGCATGATGAAAATGTTGAGTTGACTGAATAAATTGACAGTAAAAGTTTGATGTTTAGGGAAAGAGTGCTTTCACAAATTAAATTCAAAGTTGTCAAGTCCCTATTGAAAAACCATTTATTTGAAGGCCCGATAGAACGACAATCTATTTTAATCGTTGTTGCAACGGACTGTCAACAAAGCGCTTGTTAGGCTTCGACGCTATTAGGTCGACCCCACCAACAGTGGAAGGATTTCTCGAACATAATCACCGAGCTCTACAAAATATAATTCAAAACCACCTTTTTAAGGAAACTCGCCGTCCAAACGACCCACCCTGCAAACACGTACTTATTTCCTTCTTATCGCCTCTTTAATTTCTTAGTTGCCGCGTCGACACACTCATGGCAACAGCCCATCTCCAATGCCGTTTAGCGACCTCTTACAACCGCCACAGATCATATCTAAGAATGGCATTTACGCCTCCTCGCCCCAGTGTGTATGTCAAAGGCGTGCTTAAGAATCCCATAACTCGTACGATACCTGGGAAATCCTCTTCGTTGCCATCAGCCTGTCATCCCATAAATAACCGCCCAAACGTGAACATAACAGGTGTCGGCGGCACAGAAAATTATTGCTCCTTATGACAAACGAGCACAAACAGTATCCTCGCCGAGCCTTAAATTAATCCAACCAAAGCATGAGTATCCTGGCATCATGCGGGAGTGCACACAACGTACTTCCTTTTGTATCCTCCCACTGTAGGGAAGGTATTCAAATTGTAGGATTTACATGGCGGCGGTTGCGGATCGAATGTAAGCAGCCCTCTTCGTGGCTATAATTAGCATGTTATGTGGTAAGAAGCGAGACTACGGTTTAGTGGCAAAAGCAAACGTTTATTCAGAAGAAGAACCACTTGGGGATTTTCTGCAAATTTGAGAATACGTTCTGCCTTCCTTGTGGTGTAGCGTTCGCTAGGAACTACTGGGCTTTAGGATGGCTTGGGAATCTCTGGCAGGCAATGGGGCTGAAAGTGGGTAGAACAAAGAAAGCTGCAACAACACGATGTGGCAGCTCGAAATTCTCTTCACTCCGCAATCCAGACGAGCTAAAATTAGCATAAGTCATGGAAAGTGGATATTTACAGCGAACGCGATAAGCCAAACAAGTTAAAGGATTTCTGCAAGTAACGAGCAAGTCAACGGGGCTCTTGAGAAAGGCGTTCGCGTTCATAACTCGCTGTGGATGTAGGAAGTGGAGGAAGGGACGTAATGTGTTGGGAGGGAGGGTTGGTAAATGTTATGGTTGGAGTGACATAGACCTGAGAGACTTCTCCACCTTTCCTGTCTGGGTTTGGAATATCTGCTTAAGCTCTGGGAGGGAAGGATTCAAAGAGCAGAACCTAAACACAATTTCTCAGTTAATGGGTGGTGCTACAGCCAGTAGAGGGTCAGAGCCTAGCTTCTTCACCAACCACTCGTCTTGTGGAGGAGGACAGTGGAGGATCTACAGTTTTATGCTGCCTCCGAACGGCTAAGGTTTGATTGAACCCAGACACCAAGGTTCAAGTGCGTAGGCGACGCACAGACCCACAACGCCACGTTTGCCACAATCTTAAGCAGTAGGACTAAGTATTTTTCTTCTCAGAATATTCGGGACATAATTCACTGCTGTTGTTAGGTCAGCTACTTCGAAATCGGTCAGAATGACTCTCATGGGGCAGGTATTTATGGTGGTCTGTGAGTAGGCGAATAGTTTGTGACAACGGCGTGCAATTTAAGAGCAGGGAAATGTCTGAGAAGGCCCCAAAGTACGTTGTATACGTTATATTTCACTGTATTTTACCACCCATAGGATACAGACGATTAAGACCTTGCTCCGATCATACGTGTCTGGCAATCACCGCCCTTGGGACGTACTCCTAAATTAATACATATTATATCTTGGATTTATATATGTATTAAGCCACTAAATCTTTAGTAAATTGTTGTAAGAGAATAATGAAATGAAATAAGATAAATTAAATAAACGTGGTCAGCTCAACGGCAATCTCCTCTAGAGTGTATAAGCGTTTAGTCCTCGTCAAGGTCACGTATTCAGTGTTGCCAATGTAAGTTACTCCAAGCAGGTTACCCATATAGTTTCGGGTAATTAATTATAATTATTTACGTCTCATTTTTTACGTAACTTATGTACTTAATGAAGATTTTTAGTTCCTTTTCCTTCAAATTACTTATGTGATATATTATTTAAGAACTTTTATCAATATATCAGTAGTTAGGTAATAATACCGAATCTCTGTAGACAAAGAATGTATTGTATAACCATTGTAAAATTTGCTGCCACAATAAACAAACAAACAAACACTTGTTGACTGAATATTTTAATGATAAACGAAATATAGCAAAACATTCATAAGCAACAAATACTTTTTTCTATAAAAAAAACAAAGATCAATCAATTTATTTCGTAGAAGTCCTCAAAATTTTAATTGCTTTCTTAAATCTTCCACTCTTATAGTGTCATATGTCCATACAGAAACACGAACTTTTTTGAACGGGCGAAACACAGCTGTTTTCTCAAGGGGGTGTTGCTGTGTTGTTATTTTCAAACACTATTTTGAATACGCTCAATTTTGAGTACGCTCAATTTCTGCAGATAAAGTAACTTTTAAAAGACTAGGAGAATACAAATTAATTGTCTGCGAAAACAAATTTTGATTCATAACATTCTAAAGAAGATTATTGTTATCTTTTTACCATTAGTATAGAGAGGATGAAAATAGTAAAAACTTATTGTTTCCAAGTATAGGAAGTGCGGCAAATATGGCCCACGTGGGTAATATGGCTCACCCTTTCTTTTTTCCCAAAAGCGGAGACGCACAGAGTTCAGAATCGGTTCTGCCCGAGCCTATCGTCGTTGGCCTGGTGCGAGAAATTTGCAACATAGGAGTATAATTGTGTTTTTTCTGTTTTCATTGTAATCTCTTTTTATGTATTAAATTAAGTGTTTTCACAGTTGAATGTTCGTTGATTTCACGCTATCTTTTTCATCCTACGAGACTGCTCGGTGTGGCGCAATAATAATAAACCATCCTAACGATGGTCATGGCAGGTGATTTCACCGAAGGTATACCTGCAACACGCGAAAATATCCTTAAAAGTAGTAAAAAAAACCAAAAGGGAAGGGTGTTTTTAGTCAGTAAAAATATGACACTACTATGTGGACACGGGTCACATAGTGTCTTGTTGAAGATTTTCACCAACCCGAGTAACAAACAAAAAAAAATTGCTATCTTTTTAAGGTTAAATAGTACTCAATGTGTTTTTATTTTTAGTAAATGTTTACTATCGAAGTTAAAAAAGAAGCTTTTGAAGCCTGATTAAATTGAACATAAGTTGTTGAAGTATTCAACAAAAAACTGAAACCCAACCGACACACAATACATCAGCAGACTACGACGGATACACACATTGCTCACTACGTTAAGCGTTGATCAATCGAACGACAGCCGATCGACACCATAGAGGCCACAAATTACACACAACTCAAGTGATGACCAACCGAGTGCACCCAAATAAAGATAATCCACAAGAAGTAAATGACTGCGTTCGGCACCAGAAAATAAGATGAGAATGTAAATTAAATGATGAATATATGGTCATGCACCAAGGAAGACCAATGAATAAAATCAGATCTAAGGAAGCAACAATAGCGTTCAGGTCTCTTTTCTATCAGCTATTCCCCCACCAGTGGTAAGTAACACATGATCATTGCCAGATGTATCTATTGCGCCAGCTTGCGTTTTTATTTTTTTTTTTTATTTTTTATACTAGACAAAAAATGCTTAAGACTAGTTAGACGAACAATGTTTTTATTTCTAACTTACTGGCCCTAGGCGGGCACTCTAAGCTAAACTTAATCTTAATCTATATCTTTCGACCTAACCTAACGAATAAAATATAAATGGAAATTTAAAAGGAACACATTACTGTTAAGAAAAAATTGAAAACTTAACTACTGGACGGTTTTTATAAAAGCTTACAAGCTAACTTACATTCTACCTTAAATAAACTTACTAACTAACTTACGCTAACCTACGTATATATGCATATACACATGTATATACCCATATGCACATGTTTATACGCATATATCCTTATTATACACAATGTACACATGTATCGTCATGTATACACATATACATTTTCTTTTTTTTTATTTTTTTTTTTTTATTTTTTTTTATTTTACACCTTACTCTACCTTAAAATATGCTACCCTATTCTAAGTACGTCGGCCATAGGTTGCAGCTAATAATACGAATATTTATATTCAATACACTGCAAGACATGAAACCGACTGCTCCCCATGCGGGGGTCTGAACTAAATCCTTTCTAACCGGGGTCTAAAGGATTCGAGGAGGGAGTTCCCTCGCTTCCCAGCCACCAGAACTTTTGGTGCTGCATTGCAACTTCTCGAATGTCCCGCCTGGATACCGCCGTACTGAACCGGAGGAGACCCTCCTCAGCTCGTTGTGCGACGGAGCGGTCGTGGTTGAGTCGCCCATCCACAGTTGATCTGGCGACGTGGTAGATGAGCGGCACCGCATTTACATCTTGTATCAGACTGTGCTTATCTAGATGGAGAAAGGCTTCTGGGGGAATGAAGCCACTGTGGCGTACCTTTTCGTGGTATTCTGGATTGGGATAGTAAGCCCCCGAGATCAAGTTATTGACCGAGTTCATCGCTCTAGCAGTGTGACCTCGAATCAACTTCACCAGGAAATTGTCCACTCTTATTAGGTTTGCCCTGTTGTTGGAATAGTATTTTATGTACTGGGACTCTGGAGTTCGATAAAGGCGAAGGCAAGCCTTAAGACAAGCCCTCTCAAACAACCGAATCTTTTCCATTAAGCTTGCACTCACGTTGAACCACACGGGACACCCATAGGTGAGCATTGGCCGGATGAGGGCCATGTAGCAGATAACCTTCACCCTCGCATCGAGTTGGCTATTGTAAAACAGTCTCTAACAGTCTCTAAGGGAGCGCCAGCTTGCGTACAATGTGTCGCATGCTCAATGCGGGTACAAGAAGACTGTACAGGCAACGAGCAACAATGTATGTGAGTTTTGGTGCAGTTAAGCCCAGGCCATATTAGCCGCAGGTTTTTTGAAAAAAGAATGTGAGCTTACTTTAGTTTTTCCAGTTTGTCTTTTTTATAGGTTTTTTAAAAATGTTTATGTTACTTAAGTGTGAAAAGATTTTGACATAAACTGATGGGTTTATTTGGAAAAATAAGGGTATGCCATATTGCCGAACTTACTCTTGTAACGTTTCTGAAATGAAAGTTTTTGTGAGGAACTGTTATGAATGTATGATCAGTTACATTTTTTACATTATTTACATTTTTTATTATTATTATTTTATTTCATTTCTTATAAGCTCATGATACACACTTTTAAGTATAAGACTAAATGAATTACAAGAAAGTATAAAAACAAAAAAATAAATAAAATGTATACGAATTAAAGGCGCAAACAATTTTAAATAATTCAGCGAAATCAGAGAAAATAAATAAATAATCTATTATAATAAATGAGATGAGATGAAAGGTAGAAAATATGAAGTAACAGCAAAGAATGAAAACAGATATTAGACCAAAACATCAGAAATATGAGATTCTATAGCACCAAGGCTAAAGAGCCAGATTATTAAGCGTCTTAAAAACATTCCAGGTATTTTTATCATCCCGATAGACAGAGGAAGCTTATTCAAAAATCGATAGGATAAAACAGAGAAAAGTTTCGATATACTGGGGTAGGGTAGTTAAGTATAGCTAAACTAATAGAAAGATTTCCACGGAGATTATAAAATAAAATTAAACGAAAATTGCTATTCCAAGATTTCATAAAAAAACAGTTTTAAGACTTTTAAACAATACAACTGACGAACAAGAAGGATATTTATATATAATAATATAAGGACGAATATTTAGAGTAAAGAACAAATTAAAGCTAGTATGTCTAGTAGGCTTTCGATAAATTTTTCTCAGGACCTATTTCTGCAAAACCATCAGTGGATGAATATGTGTAGGATACACACCTCCCTAAGAACCAGTTGCATATTGTAACTTCTTCTTCTTTATTTGGCGCTAAAGTCCGGGATGGACCTGGGCCTTAACCAACAAGCCTCTCCAGCTAGCACGGTCTCTGGCTAGCTGTCTCCAGTGTCGCACGCCAAGTTGGTTGAGGTCCTTCTCCACCTGGGTGAACCACCTTAAACGCGGGCGTCCTCTGTTGCGTTGTCCCACGGGTTCGGAGTCGAAGACTCTCCGGGCCGGAGCTGAGTTGTCCATACGCTCTACATGGCCTAGCCATCTTAGGCGTTGGATCCGAAGACGCCTGACTAGACTCATGCCGCTGTACAGCCCGTACAGTTCGTGGTTGAATCTTCTCCTCCTCCACTTCTCCTCCAGAAACCGTCAACGCAAACAGGACCAAAGATCGGACGCAGAACTTTTCTCTCAAAGAGACCAAGTACTTCTTCATCCGCTTTTGTGATTGTCCATGCCTCCGCACCATAGAGCAGGACTGGGATGATCAAGGTCTTGCTTAAAGTTAGCTTGGTCCTTCGAGAGATGACTCTACTACTCAATTGCCTCTTGAGACCAAAGAAGCAGCGATTGGCAAGAGTTACTCTGCGTTTAATCTCGGTACTGATGTTGTTTGTACTGTTTACTGCGGAGCCGAGGTAGACGAAGTCCTTGACTACCTCGAAGTTATAGCTGCCCATTGTGACGCTCTGTCCAAGACGTCGATATTGTGTGCCCTTTCTGGATGACAGCATATACTTCGTTTTGCCCTCATTCACCGCTAGACCCATTTTAGCTGCTTCCGCCTCAATGCCAGCAAACGCTTCATTGACGGCTCGCTGTGTTCTGCCAATCACGCCAATGTCGCCCGCGTATGCTAACAGTTGTACGGACTTCTGGAAGATCGTGCCTCAAGTGTTGGCGTGTGAGTCTTGCACAATCTTCTCCAGGCGATGTTA
Source organism: Eristalis intricaria (assembly GCA_964034865.1). Taxonomy (NCBI): domain Eukaryota; kingdom Metazoa; phylum Arthropoda; class Insecta; order Diptera; family Syrphidae; genus Eristalis; species Eristalis intricaria. The sequence goes on from OZ035873.1 coordinate 129,333,816, forward strand.
AAGAAGTCACATGACAGCGCATCGCCTTGTCTAAAACCTTTGTTGACATTGAAGGTCTCGGTGAGTTCGCCACCGACCTTGATGGTGCAGCGAGAATTCTCCATCGTCATTCTGCACAACCTGACGAGTTTGGTAGGGTGTCGAATTGCATTTCTTATGTCTTTTCCAGGATCTGCCGTAGTGTGAAAATCTGGTCGATGGTGGACTTCCCTGGCCTGAAACCACGCTGATATGGACCTATCAGGTTATTTAAAAACGGCTTCAAGCGAGTACACAAAACGGCAGAGAAGATCTTGCAAGCGATGTTAGGGAGACATATGCCTCTATAGTTGGCGCAGTCAAAGCGGTCTCCTTTCTTGTGGATCGGGCAAACGATACTGAGATTCCACTCATCGGGCATACTTTCCTCCGACCATATCTTACAGATGAGCTGATGCATGCGCCCAACCAGATCATATCCAGCTGCCTTAAAGATTTCAGCGGGCAGTCCGTCCGCACCGTCAGCCTTGTTAGACTTCAGTCTTGATATTGCTATCTTAACCTCGTCAAGGACGGGGAGCGCAATTCTCGTCGATCATCGTCCATATTGAGTGGAATATTCTTATATTGTAACTTGGAATGGAAAATACCACAATAAATTGCCTTCAAAAGTTTGGTTGATCAAATAAAAATGTCGAAGGGTACATCAGAAATATTTTCTTAGAGTATCAGCATTCATTCTGGAGTCACTTAGTTACTTAAGTTACGCGTAACTAATTTCTGTAAAACTCGCGTAACATATTACGCAAGAACAACTTCATTTTTCGCATGCAACCACCGTTTTTGAATGGAGTCTCTTCCGGCATAACCGTGAAATATATCTCCACTTCTGATCCGCGCAAAATTATGACAGTTCTCTGGGTACATTTCCGAAATTTGTGATTCATGTGCCAACCGGATGGAGTCGGATGATGTAGCGCTCAGCGCAACTAATTTATGCCTATCCATCATATCCACCCCGAGTGCAAATCGAAATTTACGACCTACGGCAACTGGCACGTGCTCGAACGCAATGTCACATCGAAAGCCGGCACAATTCATTCATCACTGCCTCAGACCGTAATTATTTCTCTATCGCTCTCAACCCCCAACGTTAGTGAGCATGCGCTAGAAAAGTCTCCAATGTTTTCAAACAAAGATACGTTCCACATCGCACTGCCACCGAACGGCTGTTTACCCTCTTGTTGAATGGGCCTCGGAAGCACCAGCACATGCCAGCTGCTGCGATCCAGTGGCTGTTAGTATGTCGTGTTTCCTTCGCTCGGCAGGTTCAAAGATACACGGAAAGTCCTCAGAATCCACTACTATCGCGCGTCCTTCTCCAGTTTTCATCGTGTCCACTGGTTGTCCACAGCCGCCGCCGTGAGTTGCAAGTCGAAGCTCCTGTAATCGCGAAAATTATAATAATTTCCTTTTAATCCCGACGACGACGACCAGCAGTTTCTGAAACTGAAGAAGAAAATATTCCACCGGCGTTGCTCGGCTGTGCACAGCGCGGGCAGTTCTATTCGGTTGTGTTTATTTTATGTGAGAGGTGTTTTTTGATGAGAAATATATGCTCACCGGCCGGTGAAGTATGGCAGCAGTACGCAGTACGCGAGTTGCATTCTGACTGCCCTCGAGCTGTGGCCCACTCGTGAATGAGGTTTTAAGTGAAAATTCTTGAGTGAAGTGCATCCGCAAGTGTGTGGATTTTCTGGCGAAGCTCTTCAGTGCTTCAGTGCATGGTGATTGTTGCTTTTAGAAAATATTTCAACAAGATCGATCTTAAGTTCGTCTAATGAGTGCGCTTAAATAAACATCTGTACACAACAACAGTGCGGTAAATTAAACATTTGATGTGCGCCGGGGTGTGAAATGACATACGGATGGTCTGGAACGGATAATGGATTACGAATTGACAACTGCGGGATATTCGAACATTGTAAGGAATTTATTTATTTTCCATTTGGTGTGTGTTTTGAGCATTTTCTTTGGCATTCACTTTCGGAAATGATTCGGATTCTGTTTCAAATTGGGAAATTTACTGTCAGGCTAATCGGATTTTGTTTGCTTTTATTTTTGTTGGACAGGTCCTCCCGTGTGGCATAATATGTCGCATGTAATCGGGAGCCTTGCGTGAGTCCCGTGACATTGAACTCCTGGAAGGAATTGCTCTCGGTCACGGAAGCGAACGACTGTTGATGGTTGTTTTATTTGTTATTTCTTTTCCTCGTTTCGACGAGATTTATTTTGCAGTTCGATAAAACAATATTTTCTTAGTAACGTTTGTGTTGTCTTTCGTCGGGCTGTTGAAAAGCCATTGCGTGTACATTTACAGTTGTAAAGGGGGTTGATTTTAATCAGAGTTTCGTTCTTTACTTCGTTTACTTATTCAGCTTCTGTAGATACGCAGGGTTTCGTCCCTGGGAAACGACGTAATTTGTCTTTAGCCTGTTTAATCAGAGCGTGTTTTTGCTGTCATAGTTTTCGTGACGGAAAGAGAATTTTTGATAATCGTGCTGATTGCTTACTGATTCAATTTATTCACTTCAGTTGCAAGTTGAAAGAGACACATAACAACGATTATGTTGATGGTAAAAAAAAATTGGAGCAAATATGGCGAATTAAAGGAGACTATGAACTTATCAAAGGATTCTTTTACCGAAAAAAAATTGGATACTGAATTATCAAACTACCATTCATGATTAAGCTTTTAACTGCCATCGGTGCTAGGATAAAGCAGAGCTAAAATTGTCTGCATATTATCAATCAGAAGCAGCGGTCATAAGATAGATAATTAAGTAGGTAGCCCACTGTTGAAGATAGATAGGTAGGTAGAGCTGCTAGTGATTTTTCCAGCCCACTTAGACCTTTTTGTTTCAATGTGATAACTATTCAAACTAATACCACCTATTGACCAATCCACAGATTGGCTGTTATGGTACCGTTAATTTAGAGGGGTATGATCTTTTAAGGAATATCTTTTTGGGAGCAATTGCGGAAAATAAAAATAATGTCAGATAATGTTAAATTAACAAAATTTGAAAAAAAAAGATAGCTTTTAAGCGTTTCATCGTCGAAAACGTTCTTTCTGGTGTACATGTCGATACTGTTCAGAAATTTTTAAAAGTCGATGTATTTTGGGAAGATTATCCTTGCTGCAGTCTCCCTTTGGCTGTTATGGCTTTGAACGCTGAGCTTATGGAATATTGTCTTCCAGAGTAAAAACTCAGCCTTCAATGTACCAAAGTCAATTCAAAATATCTCAATATACTATGTCTGTGCCTAAAGGGTAAATCATCTTAAATTGTTTTAGTTGTTAAACGTGACTTCAAATATATTCTCCCTGCTATACATTTTGAAAATGGGGAAGTTGTAGCAGTTTATAAAATAACTTTCGTACTCTTAAGATTCTTTACCGCGAAAATGGAACGAGTTTGTTGATCTTAGTTGATTTACCAAATTTATTTCTCAAATATACATACCTTAAATCGACCTAAGTGTTGAAACAATTGATATTAGTTCGGAAAAAATAATTTGCTAAAACGTCTTAAGTCAAAAAAAGTAGATATTAATTTATATACCTAATTATTCAATCTATCATTTTTCTCATTTTCTGTTTCCGACCCCTACATTTCTTCAGAGGACAATTTAGAGTTTAATGTCTCTCTCCTGAAAAGTGAACAAAAAATTGACATTAGTTGATACCTCTTTTATGTACAGATATAATGTATGTTCTCCACACATTTCTTTTGTAGTGCGACCGTGTGGTAGTGTGGAACGGCGCTTGGGTACTTTTAATCGAAAAAAAGTCATTGCTATAGCTTGATTTGATTTGTATACTCATTGATCTGTTCTCGTTTAAAAAAAACGCACTTGTTAAGAATTTCGGGGGTGATCAAAGCCCTGTAATCCTAGTTAAGGCCTTGGTTACTGGACCAGATTTGAAAACCAAATAAGAGTGTATTAAATTTGCTTCCACTGGGATTCGAACCGGTGACCCCACTAACCAAGGGCAGGCACCTAACCAACATCCAGTCGTGACATAAGATTGAGTCAACTTAAGCATTCGAACTAACATGTACATATGATTCTAGTTAAATGTTTCAGTTCCGTTAAGATTTGATCAATTTCATTCACGAATCGAAATAAATTACATTCATCATACGTAAATAACAGAGGGAGCTGGAATTTTGAGTAAAACCGCACATTCACGGGCCTATTTCACAGATCATACATCACATACATTTCATGCAACATACAAAACTGTCATACATCATACACATGATAGATTTTTGCTGTTTCACAGATTCCACTGGAACTGTATGATATCTGCTTTGATGTAACAAGTGTATTATTTTCAAGTTTGATTTTGAATGAAAAATTTCATTGAAAACTAAAAAGTGTCATGAATGAGATCCAATAAGTGGATTGCAAACACACAACAAGCTAATGAACGGAGTTCCTCAGTAATGAAGAGGGATATTAAACTGTGTTGCCAAATACACCTATCCCCCGTTTTACACGGTAGATACGTTCCTGACAAAAACCGTGTAATTCGAAAAATTAATTTTTATATGAAAAAATCGTGTTAAACGAAAACAACTATAAACAAGCTTTTTTTAGACATTTCTTGAACATAAAATATGACTAAAACACTTAATAAAATATAAAAGTATCATTTAAATCATAGAAAACATAAAAACAATTAAATTTATTTGTAAAATGAAAAAAAAAAAACATAAAAAATTTATTTCATAGCAAAAAAAATATACATATGTATTGGACTTCATTAATAATTCATAAACACATACAATTTGGCTTTGGACACTTAAAGGGGAATTCCCATTTTATTTTGTGTTCTTATCAAAGAACAACATATACATACATATATAAGTTTATGACAGTAGAGCATGTATACGTCTGAAGTGGTACCAGATTTATAATTAAGTTTGTATAAATAAATTCGCGTGCAGTCAAAATATGGCATTTTTTAAAAATTTTACTTTTTAAAATTTTGATTTTAAAAACCGTGTAAGATCGAAAACGTGCAGAACGAGTAGCGTATAAAACGAGGGATAGGTGTAGTACATGCATTTTAATAAAAATTGCTTGAATAATTAACATTCCTTGTTCCTACATGTCTAATTTAAAAAAAAAAGATGAACAATCATTAATTATTCAAAAATCATAAGCCAAACAATGCTTATTTTTGTGTTTTGTGTTTCTCATTTGAAAACTCATTTTTGTAGTGACTACAGCAGTTATAAGTGCTGCATGAAATGTGTGTTCAAATTTGAAAAAAACTGCTGTATGATGTGTATGATATTTTCCTGTAAAGCAGAATCATACAACATTCCCATATTTCCAGTGTAAACTTTAGGTGATACATGTTGTATTACAGCGGCTCATACCACAAATCTGAGAAATAGAAATCATACATCAGAAGAGTCAGAATCATGCAATGTATGAGATGTACGTTCTGTGAAATAGGCCCCAGGTATGGCCAATTCGAAATTGCAAAACAATACCGACTATTTTTTTATCATTTTAGCATACGCTTAAGTCCCTGTTGATCCATTCCATTGTTTTGAGCTAGAGTTTATCAAAAAGTAATGGGAGTCGCCTGGATTATTTTCAAAAACAAGGTTTCTTTATTTATTATTAGTTTGTATAAGTAAATTGCTATGCATTGAACTCTATAATGTGATAGAGCATATATCTCATAGCATTTGGAAAAAAAAGGTTAAAATTGCAGCCACATGAGCAAGGTCATTTGGCCTGTCCTTGACGGTCACAACAAACTAACTAACTGCAGGCTTTTAAATTGACAATGTTCACCATTTTAAGTATCTTGGTTTGTTGCTCAATTGGAAGATGAACTGGTTTGAACACACTAGTGCACTACGGGAGTATATTCTGGCGGCCACCAGGCAAGTCTATTTTCTAAAGTCTTATTGCGCTTAGTCCATTCAAAGCTTGAGTATGGTATAAGATGGTGGGATGGCAGTAATTACAATAAGATTTCTCCTCTTCTCATATCACAGAAACATGTTATTAGGATGATTTGTAGGAAACCTGTGTCTCGAATCTCGAAATCTGGCGGCTTAGTAAACCGATGCTCTTCCAATTGCCATCTCAGAATCAATGAAATGAATCTTGTTCAGTAGAACACCACACTTTGCACATGTACTCTCAATTATTTTTAGGTGTGCTCCAAGACTCTTCAATAAGCTTCCTTATAATGTAAGGTACATTCTTAAAAATTCCATTTTCTTAAAAAAGCTGAAATCGTGGCTTTTTATTTTTAATTATAATGATGTGTATTGTTGTCTAGCTAATTTTTGTTCCATAATAGTGAATTTACCCCCACTCATTTAATTGACCTTGCTTTGACTACTGTTCTGCTGCTTTCGCATCTAACTCACTCTGAGCTATAGATAGCAGTCGTTTCTTAATCATATTTAATTAATTTAGTTGTATCTTCTGTATTGTTCGTTATGTAAAACTCTGTTACTTTAAGAAGCAAATAACCAAATAAACAGGCGTCCAGTCGGCATCGATTGGTGAATTATCGTGCTACTAATCACAGCCCCTACCGACTTCAACAGTAACTAATGTATAGACTTAAAATATTCAATGTGTAGTACATTGAAAAGAAAAAGCGCTCGCGTTTGAAAAAATTAGTATAGTACCTAGCATTTACTGTTTAGCTTCCGGTAATTTCCGGTTCTACATCAAGGCTGTCGTATATGAAATAAAAGAGCTCCTCCTCCATATGCTCCATATTACCCTCTGAAATTGCGTTTTGTAAATGGACTAAGGAATAAGAAAAAACAACAATCTAATAAGGCGTATGAACTACAGTATGTGATCGATTTTACACTTTGTTTAGCACATGTGATAGATTTAAAAAAAAATTTATGAAATAGAAGTCGATTGACGACGACTGTGTTAAGGTCCTCAAACACTCTCAGGAACTAGAACACCTAAAAAAAACAACGTAGTTCGGTAAACACCTGCCTGGGTTTTGCGCACCCATTAGAGGCAAGTTCATTCGAGCAGCTATTCGAAGAAATCGTGATATGATTCTACAACGTCAATGACACTGATGGCGAAATCTAGTTTAATTCCTATGACCTACATAGGTTTCAGTCAGTCGCAGATATTATTCCTCAGCTAACCTGATATCTAGTGGTGGCTGTGGTGACCCCTACGCAACTTAACCTCGCTACCTGGGTTCGATTTCCGGCCGGTAAGACCAAAAATAATTTGCATGGTCCCACCTCTTTCGAGTCACTGACAATGCTCAAAGAGTAATAGCTGTCTAGAAAAGGTTTCTCAAACTTGGCCGCTTGGAGTCGGCATAAAACTGTAGGTCCCTTCCACTCTTGAGAGAACAATAAAACGCACAACACGAGTGGTTCCTGAGAAGATAGGCTCTGGTCCTCTACGGGCTTTAGCCCCACCCATGTATACACATAAACCTGCTGTTTAATGACAATTTCGATACACAATTAATCGCAAAGCGTATGATTCACGATCTACTGGAATAGCGACTTATTCTCGTATCTCTGGAATTTCAATGACGACAATTAGAAATTGTTTCAGATTGCTGGTAAATCATGTTTCTCTTTAATTTAATTCGAACGGTAGAAGTATCTAGAGGCAGCTCATAAAGTGTTATTATTCAGTGTTCCGAAGCATTTTTTTACTTGTCCGATAATTTTGAGAAGGACGTTTCGCATATACACATAAGTTAACCAGTTTTGTTACTTCTGATTTGTGGATGTCAACACGTCTATCAAGGCTTCCAATTTTATTACGAGCAGCACGTCGGACTTTCGAATCGGATGTTATAGCCATATTATCATCGTATGTAGTCCTCAAACACAAAGCCACAGCTCCCTTGGTTTTAGAGCGCCTATTACAAATCTTCACTAATATCCCAATAGCTTACTCCTTTGCATCCTATGGTCGATAAATTCGAAGGTTCCTGTGGAACAACAACCTACTGGTTAAAGTACCGAAGAAAAATCGCCTTACTTCAAAATCATCCAAAACAGGCGATTCCATACCGTTCGGATGGCCCACATCAAGTGTACTTTGAGCTCCACTCTTACAATAGCAAATGAGGTGTAGAGCTGATTATTTTAAACTGCGAATATTCTCCGCATGGATGCACAGTTTGACAATTTTTGTTCTCATGACCTTATTGCGAACCCTTTATGTTCGACAAGGAAATAGTGCATTTACTTGTCCTTTTGTCAATTTGAATGAGACGAATCACATATTTTCTTGAATTTCTATTTCAGTGACTTTGAGTCAGTTGAAGCAAATATCGGTGCCGTAAAGCAATAGAGTGTGCTTTGAACTCGTGCTCAGCTGTCTGGCATCACCTTCCGAGTGTTTTCCGTCAATCTTCCTGCCGTTGTTCATTTGATTTTCTCTACCAAAAAGACACAAAGTTTCCTCGTTTCTTGGGTGAATTTCTCCAGAAACTGAACTATTCGTGCTGAATTCGTCTGACAGTTGGAAATGTCTTGAATGTGTCTTGATGATGACACAGTGCTTTCTTGGACGATACTTTCAGATATTTTGAATGTGAATAGTTTCATGTCCAGAATCGAACCTAATTATTCACGCAGGAGACTCAAGGCTAAGCAACTTTTCTACAAGTCAAGTCTTGTACATCTCTGGAAAGTCAGGCCGATGGCATATGGGGAGCATGGGTAACATAGGCATTTAATGTCTGTGGATTGTATTGGGTGGAAAAAATTGGACTGGTAAGGGCATTAGAGGCAATAGAGGACGGAAGAGATGGCGCATCCAGGTGGAGAAGGACCTCACCTCACTTGGCGTGTGCAATTGGAGACAACTAAAGATCTGCTAGCTGGAGAGGCTTATTGGTTAGGACCCAGGTCCATCCCGGACTGTAGCGCCACCAGAAGAAGCGCATTGCATATTTGGGTAGTGCGGCTAAGAAGAGAGCCTCTAAACATGACTTTGCGAACTGATGAGCATCCCTGCTGAGATGAGATTTGGGGGAAAATTCTCTTGGTGGAAGGAATGAAGTTCTCTAACTCACTCAACCATCCTTGTCAGAGACGACACAGTACGCCGATATTTAAGCGAGGCTACTGACTTTACTGTCGACGAACGATCTAGAACCTTCCATGTTGTCCATGTGCTATGAGCCTTTTAGTAAAGACTAGGCTGAATATAGGTCTGAAAAGGACTGTGATGTTATCTGAAAAGCAGAGAGTATTGTCATCAGTAAATGATTGATGTCAGACTTGAGCACATCAAAAATAAAATTGAATTGAACTTGAGCAAGAGCTTCATGGATTCCATAGACACCAATTTTCGGCAGTAGAGTGTTTGACCCCAAACTCAGCGAAATTCTTAAGAACCAGTTTCCGTTCTTAACCATTTCGTACTACATAACTCTTTAGCAGTTAAGTAGTTTTACCCCAATTCGTCTTGATTGTATTTATATATCGAACAGTATATCAAACGCCTATAATAAAATTACTTTATTGACATTATTATAAGCCTTAGTTCAGTTATCTATACAAAAACATAACTTTTATTAATTAAAACTCAATTTGAAATATATTTTTTTAACATGTTTATAAGCCTTGTGTTGGGCCTTGTAATGAGCCGCTGTAATACAACATGTATCACTTAAAGTTTAAACTGGAAATTTGGGAAAGTTGTATGATTCTGCTTTACAGAAAAATATCATAAACATCATACAGCAGTTTTTTCAAATTTGAACTTACTTTTCATGCAGCACTTATAACTGCTGTAGTCACTACAAAAATGAGTTTTCAAATGGGAAACAAAACACAAAAATAAGCATTTTTGGGCTTATGATTTTTGAATAATGAATGATTGTTCATCTTTTTTTTAAAATTAGACATGTAGGAACAAGGAATGTTAATTATTCAAGAAATTTTTATTAAAATGCATATACTATTTGGCAACACAGTTTAATATCCCTCTTCATTACTGAGGAACTCCGTTAATTAGTTTGTTGTGTGTTTGCAATCCACTTATATGGTGTCTGGATTTCATTCACGACTCTTTTTAGTTTTCAATGAAATTTTTCATTCAAAATTAAACTTCAAAATAATACACTTGTTACATCAAAGCAGATATCATACGACAGTTCCAGTGGAATCTGAGAAACAAAAAATTGTATGATGTGTATGATGTATGACAGTTTTGTATGTTGTATGAAATGTATGTGATGTATGTTTTTAAAATAGGCCCCAGATCAGTATCCTTTTTGGATTCTGTTGAAGAGCCACAATATTTGAAACTAGTTTGAAAAGGAATTACTTCAAACCATGGGATATGTTATTTCATGAATAAACCATTTCCAAACTTTCATTCTGTAATGTTTTTTTTTTTTTTGAATTCATTTGTATTTTTCAATTCATAATAAACTTACATACTAGACAAAAATGCTTAAAACTAGTTAGACGAACAATGTGTTTATTTCTAACTTACTGACCCTAGGCGGACACTCTAAGCTAAACTTAATCTTAATCTATGTCTTTCGACCTAACGTAACGAATATAATATAAATGGAAATTTAAATTTTCTGTAATGTATGTTAAAAATTATTTCCGAGCCTAAAGAACCATTTAAGGCACAAAAAAAATTTGGAGAAGATTCAAAGTATAAGCTGCACTACTATAACCATGATGAAACGTAGAAAATACGAGCTATCGTGACCGAATCTGTAACCTAAGGTGAGGTATTTCCGGTAACCTTCATGGCCCGTCAAGAAACGCGTGAGATGGTAGTTGTAGTTCCCGTGTACTCTCCTAGTCCAAGCTTCTATTGTGGTTATCAATACTAACCACGACTACATGTGGTTGGTTTGAGCCGAGGATACTCCTCAGTACCTCAGCCACTGCCTGGGAGATTATGGGTCCATCTGCTTTGGTTGTATCTAACGTGCCACAGTGCCATAGATGTTACCTTTTCATCTTGCGTGATTTGCCGTTCTGCGTAGGTAGATCCTTTGCATTTCGGTGGCTAAAATGTCGATAGGGACTACACCCGCAATGGCGCACGCTGCTTCGTTCGAAATTGTTCAGAAACCGCTGATTTATCTTAACGCAGAGAGCCTGTATGTTGCCGAAAGCTTCCTTGCTGTCTCCGTGGTCACAAGAGCTTCGCCCATAATGGTGCAGCGTAAAGAACGATTGAACTTACCACTCTGGAGAGCAGGATCCTTCTCGCATATCTAGGTCCTAGAATCTTCGGCAGCATTTACTTTTTTTATTAATGCTTTTTTGCTGCTGTGCTTGACGTGAGTTTTGAGGGTCAGCCGGTTGTGGAGCAGCACCCTCAGGTATTTTAGAGGGTCCTTAGATAGAATTATCTGGGAACCAACCCGGAAATTCGCTTGGTCAGCTAGTTCTAGGTCGGCGGATTCCAACCAATCCTTGATCCTGGCAGCGTTAGTCTCAGTACTCCGGCGCGCATAAAGTTTCACAGGAGGGGTCCAAGGACTGAAAAGAATGCAGAAGTCAAACTGGTCTTTGTGTGCTCTAAAAAAACCAATTCTTTAATTGGAGTCGAAGCGGACAAAACCACATGCAATTTTAAATGGTGACTCGAAAATTGCTCAACCTGTTCGTTTGAAGTTTAATTGTTAATTGAATAATTAATTGGTAAATTTGGTTAGATTTCTATAACTCTTAATTTACAATTTAAGTTTGAGAAGATCTAGTCGGACTAGTATATTTTCGAGACGTTTTTGTTCTGCTTAAGGTAACAGTGGCAAGACCAAGGCAGTAAATATTACATTCTTTATTTGTTAATTGTTTTTTTCTGCCCCGTGATACTTTTTTGCTACTTCCTCAAATTTTTCAGCGGGAACTCTGGTCCTCAACTCGCCTGTGTCAAATGTAATACTTGGCTATCACCATGGGATGCTCTTTCGACTTCCATCTCAGCACAATCTCTGCCTTTGCAACCACCTTCAGTTCTGTCATTTCATATACCCTCTACCTCTCCTAAGCATCTAGGTAAAGCACTAGTTTTTAAGTGAACATTTTTTAAGCTCGTTGCTTCTATTAAACTCAGTAAATGGTGGGCGTTGTCACCCCTTTAACTATGTTCGGTCTTATCAAGAAAACGACAGACATCAGTTATGTGCTGTCGAAGGTGTCACTTGAGTACAAGTTTGAAAACTTCTCGAGAGGGTGATGTGCCTTCTTTTCTTCCTAGCTCGTCTTTCGGCTGTTTTGCCAGCCGCCTTCGCTGCCCACAAACTAATTACGTTTAAGTTTGTTGAATAAGCTCGCACCTGCAGCACACGCGCAGGTCTCCAGTGAAGATTTCAACCAAAATTCTCCGTCACATCAAAATATGATAATTGAATTCAGGGCGTATTAAAATGACTTTCGCACTTGAACGCATGGCCGCACGTCGCCCCTAACAATGCACGTACTGTCACGATAAGTCATTAATGTGGTTAGCTCTTCTACGAATTACGAGGCACATTCCACAGATGCGTTTGTTTACCCCGAGTATTCCATTAAACAATCTGAAATTTGCCTAATCCCAGGAAAAGTCAGACATTCCTCAGAAAGCCAGAGGAGTTGTAAAACTCCGTCAGAGTTCGACAAAAGTTCCACGAATTTTCACAGGTTTTATTTGCCTCGTTTAGACAAGACTAGATACGCATGCTGTGTACATTTTGCGCAAATAAACGTTGTTTTCTTAATGTTTCGGTGCGTTTTTTTTTTACTTTGCTTTCTCCCACATTTGCCATACTGTCTCGTGCACGTTAGACGTTATCTGCCTCTTGGTGCTCTGCAGTGCAATAAACCTTTTTATGATTCTAAGACCGAGTTCGTTATGATACTGGGAGATTGTGTTTGCGAGAGCATATGGAAACTTGCGGAGGGTTCTATAAATAGAAGTTCAAGTATTCAGCGATAGGAAGGCAGAAAGCCAACAAAGAAGAACAATTAAAACTGAGTTAAGTACATTCCCCCTACTGCTGGTGTAATGAAGAGATTAACGATTATATGGACGTGACGGTAATTGAGATGCATAGCCACCCTCTGGGGAATTTGAAGACGAACGAATGGAAGGGTTTAAAGGGGGCTCTCGACTGGAAGGAGATTCGAATAATTCCGGAACTGAGATTACCCAGGGAAGTCGGTAACAAACAAATGAGCCGCAAGCGAAAGCTTCGTCTGCTGCTGGGTGGGGGAGTGCTTGGCTTAATTGAATTGCTCATATCGCTTAATCGTTGAAATCGCGTTCAGGAAAGAATTGTGGGCCATAATAGACATCCTCTAATCTTGTAAGTAAAGCGGATACGTCGTGCTGAACAATCAGGATAATTTGTTGCACGGGTGATTTGTGAATGTGCAGCACAATTAAGTCAATCTTGGAAAAGTAGCTTGCCTTGGGTCCCCCTTCTTGTATCGCCCCTACGTCCTTTTTATGGACTGGAATCTGATGAAATCTTTTCCAATGGACGTGGAATCTTCTTCAAGATACTGGCGACCCGTGCTACCAGCATGAACGATTACTGGGATATTATTCACCTTTTCCTTGCCCCTACGTGCTAAGCCTCACCTTTACACACTTTAACCACACTCTCCGCGGAACTGTCGTTAGGTATTGCTTCGCGGAGCTGGTTAGCATATCACGCTATGTAATCCATATTGCCAATTCGGCTTTTCTCTCTCTTTCGAGCCTTCTTAGCTCGATCTGAACACGCGTGATAAAGGAGCAGAACACCAGTCATTTATCAGCTGACTCCGTCATATGGCTAATTAGAAGCTTGGGAGTTGGTAGACCTGTTATCGGCACGGCAAAGCGTTTGCAATGGATTATTGCGCACTCTGCATCCTTACTTTTCGCCCGCCCATACTGGACAGGTGAGCGAGCTATCGTAACCGAATCTGGTAACATAAGGTGAGGTATTTGCGGTAACCTCCATGGCCCGACCAGAAACGCGTGAGATGGTAGTTGTAGTTCCCGTGTGCTCTCGTATTCCAAGCTTCTATTGTATCAATACTTTGGGACCTTGCAGGGACTACATTCGTTTAGTTTGAGCGGAGGTTACTCCTCAGTACCTCTGCCACTGCCTGGGAGATTATGGGTCCATCTGCCTTTGGTTGTGGTATCTAACGTGCCACAGTGCCATAGATGGTACCTTTTCATTACCTTGCGTGATTTGCCGTTCTCCGTAGGTTGATCCTTTGCATTTCGGTGGCTAAAATGTCGATAGGGACTACACCCGCAATGGCGCACGCTGCTTCGTTCGAAATTGTTCAGAAACCGCTGATTTATCTTAACGTACAGAGCCTGTATGTTGCCGAAGCTTCCTTGTTGTCTCCGTGGTCACAAAAGCTCCCGCCCATAATGATGCAGCGTAAAAAACGATTGAACTCTTTCTCGCATATCCAGGTCCTAGAATCTTCGGCAGCATTCCGGAAAGCGCTGTGTGCATCCTTGATGCTTTTTTGCTGCTGTGCTCGAAGTGAGTTTTGAAGGTCAGCCGGTTGTGGAGCATCACCCCCAGTTATTTTAGAGGCTCCTTGGATCGAATTATCTGGGAACCAACCCGGTTAGTTTGGTTAGTTATTAAGACGGCCTCCATCTTGTGGTCAGCTATTTCCAGGTCGGCGGATTCTAACCAATCCTTGATCCTGGCGATCGCTTCGTTTGAAGCAGCTTTGACCTCGTGGGTGTGCTTAGCCACTGTAACGACCGCGATGTCGTCAAAACCGATGACCTTGATTCCATGTGGCAGCGTTAGTCTCAGTACTCCGGCGCACATAAAGCTTCAAAGGAGAGGTCCAAGGACTGAACCCTGTGGAATGCCTCCCGGGACTTCATAGTATTAAGTTCCATCGTCAGTCTGCTGAGGATTATCCTCTTCAAGTACTGTGGTGTACTCATGCTGCAGACTCGCATGATGCAGGACCATTTTAAATATCCAGTCTAACTACGGCACAGTCTTTTTTTGTACCGCCCTCGATTTGTATCGCTTCATTGGCTGTGTCTTCCACCTCTCTGACGAGGTCGATGGTAGAGCGCGATTTCCTAAAGCCGTACTGATGGTCGAACAAGGCTCGTCGCTCCTCAGTCACGCTGACTACCCAGTCTGGTTGCTGCTGTTACCACAGGCGCAACTGGCGGCGTGTGTTAAACCAGGGGTCATATTTTGTATCAGATTCGGATTCGTATTAGGATTCGGAAATGACAGCCGATACTGACATCAATTCGTATTTTGTATCACTTTCGGTTTGAATGCTGCCAACTTTTTACCAGTCAGTTCCGAGAACTACAAAAAATCAAATAATATGTCAGATGCAAATCGATTCAGTTCAAATTTATTTCTTTAAATTGAAGGTTCGGAGGTACATCCTATGATTCCCATGTATGGGGTACAAGTGCAGAGAAGAGTTACCTGGAAAGGAGTTTTCTAATCGAAGGTAGATCTTCTTCGCTTTTAGGTACAAGCTTCTTAAGCGCTTCCTACTAAATATTTTTAAGTATGTTCTGTTATATGGGATTCCGGATATTCACATGAGCCTTGGCTTTTAACGCCTTATTGTCTGGCATGTGAAAATTCAGTGAAAATTCTACTGAAGCCAAGTTCAACGAGCGGCCAGATTTAAATATTTGCAAACTGCAAGAGAACTTTTCTATTCCCCGGAGAAAGCTCCACACACATTCAACTCATGTTGCGCTCTTCACAATACAGTCCTAAACACCAAAAATAGTTAAATCGATCGTTCATTTTTTTTTCTTATCTAATAATACAAGAATATGAAGTAATGAAAGACTTCAAATGAACTATACACTACATCAAAAAATTGCACATATGAACTGCATGAAATTTTGTGTTTTTATTTTATGCATGCCTTGTGTTTGGTATTTGCACATGCACCAAAAATTTGCACATACATTTATTTTAGCACATGCATATATTTTAATTTGCATCAGTTAATACTTAGTATGGTATCCCTTGGCATTAATGACATCTCTTAACCGACTTTTCATCGAAGACACAAGCTTTCTGGTGACTTCGGTGATATCCTATCCCACTCTTCCTAAATTAGTTCTTTTAAACGATTTTTGCTTCTGATCTGATGTTCTCGGAGTTTCTTCTCCAAAAAGTCCCAGAGATGTTCGATGGGATTTAGGTCTGGTGATTTTGGTGGATGGGGTAACACTGATTTTACATTATATAGCAGCCATTCCTTCACCAGCCTGGATGAATGCTTGGTCGTTGTCCTGCACCAAAGAAAAGTCGCCATATAAAGATATTTTATCTGCACTAGCTCTCAAATTTTCTTTTAGTATTTGTGTGTAAACGTTTTTGTCCATTGTTGTTTCTACAAATACCAGATTCCCCACGCCATTAGCTCCCATAGCTCCCCATACCATAATAGATCCCTCGCCATGCTTGAGAGTTGGTTTTAAATTTCGTACCTCCAAAGCTGTATTTGCCTTTCGCCACACAAATCGACGGCCGTCAAATATGTGTAACTTTTCCCCAAAAGTCATCAGATTTCTGAACAAATTCATTTGCGTACGCTAAGCAGTTAGCTACATTGGCCTTGGTTTGTATGGTTTTTTTCCTTGCCACTCTTCCATGGTATCCCTTTGTGTGCAGAAGTTCCGCAGCTATTCTTGGGGCACTGGTTTTGGGGTTGTTCTTAACTATTCTCTCAATTTCCCGTTCTATGTAACTATCGAACACCTTTTTTCGACCCCTTCCCGGTGCGATATCGAAACTCTTATTTTTTCGTAGTTTTTAATACCGCTTTGGATGGTAGCCCGCGGTCTACTCACCATCTCTGATATTTCGGTATAACTTTTCCCTTCACCTTTTAGCTTTACGATCTTGTATGTCGATTGGAACCTTTTTGTGTGAATCAGACATTTTAGCGCAAGCTAACCGAATACAAACACCGAATTTAAGAAACGCTGATCTGATCTGATCAAAGGACTGCTACGAAATGAATTGAAGGATGTGAACATCCTCATCGTAAGAGCGCACAACAAAATTTTACCGTTTTCTGCTCATAGTTTACTGTTACCATACCATACTATGCCATGTTTGTGAAATTTTTTGGAGTACGTGCATTTTTTTTTATGTGGATAGGGATCCATTTAAATCAAATAAAAATATTTGTTCTGTGTGAAAGTGTCCCACGGCTTGTACAAGACATACAAGATATTAATAATCGGAAAAAAATACCAAACCCAAGGCAGGTATGCCCTATTTGTTCAAACTTATAAAATATTAAAAACGGCACTCAGTTTCATGCGGTGTATGTGCAATTTTTTGATATAGTGTAAATGTACATATTGTATATATGAAAAACAAAAAACCCATCAGTAGCTTTGCATTAATCTAAAAACTCTTGAAATTTCGAAAACAAATCTTTGATTGTGTATTTGCTTTTTGGTTCCATTCAAGCTCTTCTGAACAGCCAACAGCAATTCCCTTAAAGAAGGTGCCTTTGAATAGTCAGAATGCCTCTGTACGATGTATTTGTTGAAGCAATTTATTGCCGCCACGTGTTTAACATTTGTGCACTCAGAAAGGTTACTTACGTCCTCTATTCCACTTACGATGACATCATCTTCCTGACCATCATCGAAGTCAACATTGTTCCATTGGTCGGATGACTCGGTGCATTAGCCAGGGCTCTCATCGCGTAAATTTTCAGACGACTATAGTACTTTTGATTGACGTCGATGATGAAACAAATCATCGACGATAGAAATGATAGAAATGAAGTAGAACATAGATGGCCGACTTCACAGCTGATTTCCCCCTAGTCCATCGACAAATTTGAAGTTCTCTTTGACAGATATTCATGAATTTTTGACACTTATTCACGAAATGACGTAAATGCCGTCCTCTGATTGGCCAGTTTGGTTTATGAACACGTTATAAAAAACGGTTGTCGAAAAGGTAGAAGTATGGCATCTCTATAATACTTCATCTCTGGTCTCGCCTATCATTACCTTATTTGCGAACAAAACTGATACAAATGCGACATTTCGCTCTTAAAATGTTTTAAAACCAGAACAGACAGTTTTTCACGAAATAACGTAAATACCGTCCTCTGATTGGTGAATTTGGCTTATGAACACGTTATAAAAAAAAGTTGTCAAAAATCTTAAGGGGAAAGAGAGTTAGAAGTCCGGCATCCTTGTAATACTTCATTTCTGCTCAAAACTCTAGAACAAGACAATTTGTTCTCATTTAATGGGAGCCGATACTGAAATAGGTATCGCTAAAAATCAGTCGTCGAGACGATGAATGAAATTTTTCAGTCTAGGCGAAGCAGGCAAAACGAAATCTAGCAGACTCTATCGTTTTTTCATACTTACATGAAGCGAAACTATCGTCGAAAAGCTAGCGCGAGACGTTTGTCGCCTTACGCGATTAGAGCCCAGAATTAGTTATGGTTTAGACTAGACTCTGTTAGTTTAGACTCTGTCAAAAAATTCGCAAATTTACACCCCATATTCTGGCAAACCTCAGTGATGTGTTTTAAGTCACAACTACCTCACAAGAGCACGGTGAGTCACAAATTGTGAGGTTTTCGTATTCTGAGCAAATCCTCGCTGCTTGTGAGCATCACAAGAACCGTCAAAATTGTGATGTTCTCATAAGCACATCACAAGGTAAAATAGCACCAAAAGAACTGTCACACACAAGGAAAAATAAACAGATGTTGATTTTATTTTGACGTTTAGCTCATCTGCGAATGCGGCCCAATAATTCTGCATCCTATTCGAGTCAGTTGGATCATTTTTGCGCAGAAGAAAATCAGGATTCATTTGCAAGGAATTCGTATAATGGTCCAACTGCTCCTGGGATGTACGCTGATATTTTCTTGTTGCTGCAAAATATTCATTATTAATAAATACTTATGCATATTTCATTAATATACACAATATTACCTTGTTCGCTACGTTCTGCCTTTATTTTGTAGATACGCTCAGTAAGAAAAAAAAGCGCGAATGTAATAATTGTCAAAAAAAAACAATGTTTGACATGGCAACGAATTCACCTCACCATGGTGACTTTTCTTGTGTGTTTTCTTGTGAGGTTTTCGCCAGAATACTAAATAGCTGAAACCTCACAAGGTAGGCATCATAATTTTCACCTCACTGACATCCGTGCGTTGTGACCACATCACAACCAGAATAGGGGTGTTAGCTTTATGTTAACAAACTTGAGGGACGAAGAATGAGCACTTTTAGAATTCGAGTAATCTACAGGTAGCATTTTGTCACGGACGCCCGAACTTCTTGTGACTTTCCGATCATTGGCGGATTTATTTTTTTGTTGTGCCCGCAGCACTTGGCAAAAGCCATAGCTTTTCTTTTACATTTTTAGACTTGATGCACAGTTTTTTCCCTTAATGGACATTTGTTTTATCAGACAACATTTCCCATCAAAAACCAGCTTCATCAGCATTCAATATTGCATCATCAGTCAACCAATTCTCACTTACAACGGTCGCTAAGTTTTTTTAAATGGCACCACCAACTCCACTTTTGGAGATAGTTTCTCAATTCAAGAAGCCTAATTCCAAATCTGTTTTTAAATATTTTTAGCCAACAGCAATCGATTCTAGGAATTTCTTGTGCCCTAGGTTTCAAAATTAATGGACTCATTGTGATATTCTTTCGGCGCTTCATGAGAAACCAATTAAAAACCGCTTCTTCCATGTGGATGTCACATAAGTTTGCTATACATACTTTGAATTTACAAGGCATTCGTTAAATTGAGCGTACATTTTTTGCTTCATTTTTAATAAAGAACCATCAGTGGAAAAAATGCTCATTCGTTATATTGGAAATTTGTTAAATCGAGTATTCGTTAAACTGGACATCCACTATATTTGTTGCAAATTAAACTTTGTATCCCGAATCGGTGGACCTTTGGAAATTAATTCATCTACCAGCTTAGTCCAAAGCTGGTTTGATTTCTGCCTTGCATCTACAGATGGAAGAAATCCTTTGGTGAGACCTTCGTGTAAGCACATAAATCCAACCAAGGCTGGAAACTATTCAGGCTTGGTATGTCCCATTCTTTATTGAAATGAAAATTTGAATAAATAAGGACAAATATTTCACAATGAAAATTTAATTTGAAAAAAATTAATAAATCCGATATCGAAATAGTTTTGGAATGAAAATCGGCAAGAAAGAACGATCTTGACACACACTTTCGGAATACAAAGTAGCAAATTGGCGTAAATGAGTTGGCAGTACTTTTGATTTCCGAATACGGATTGTGTGCGGTTGTTATAGACATACAAAATACCACTTTCCGATACTATGGCAATAAAAAATAAGGCTCCAGAAGGTTTATCTCACTACAATTGGTGAAAATGTTTCATAGTTTATATTTGTATTTTAAGGGCCTGATTTTCCGCATCCAACAGGCCCTCTTCACTGAATCACAGCACAATCAACCAACTGACAAAGTACTTACAACTAAGGTAGGTAGGTAGGCGGAGCTGCTAGTGAATTCACCAACCTACTTAGACCATGTTGGTCCAGTGTGATACTCACAGTCAGTAGTCTGACCACTAGTTGACCACTCCGGTGTAATTGGGCCAGATTTGAAAAACCAAATAAAAGCGTTGAGTAGAGTAGAATAGCGTACAGCCTTCCACTCCGAACCCGTGGGTCAATGCAACAGAGGGCGCCCGCGTTTAAGGTGGCTCACCCAGGTGGAGAAGGACCTCAACCAACTTGGCGTGCGACACTGGAGACAGCTAGCCAGAGACCGTGCTAGCTGGAGAGGCTTGTTGGTTGAGGCCCAGGTCCACCCCGGACTGTAGCGCCAAATAAAGAAGAAGAAGAACTTTGCTTTCACTGTGACTCGAACCGGGGACCCCGCTAACCAGGGGCAGGCACTTAACCAACTGCGCCATCCAGTCAAAACTTTCTAAGAAACTTAAAAGCAAGGCGAACTATCAAATTTTTCCAGATCTCTAAAAATTTAAATTCCCTTTCCTCAACTGCAGTCGTAGCTCGTACTATGAATGCTCTATCTGCCTCATAAGACACACTCTTATTGTAAATAACAACTACAAGAACCTAACCAACCTCAGACCCGCTGGAATTGAATTAATTTTCAAGAGCCATCGTCACATAAATGAGCCAACCTACAGCAAAAGATCCCTCCGCTTAGCTAAAACAAAAAATGTATCTCTCCTAATCGCTGCTTAAAAGTATCTTTCACTTCAAGTATAAATAAATTCAGCACCATGAATCTCTTTAGCACATCCATGCAGACAGTCGTTGGGTATTGTGCGTTCGTTCGTCAGCAGATGGAGGTCGATGGAATGAATTGATTTATGGCTATTCATTAACAAATTTACTATCCAATTCCAGAGAATCAATTTATGATGAGAACCACAAGTACTGTTCAATTATTGATTTTTGTATTCGACGAGGTACATTTGTTTTGCGAATTGCGTAGGAGTTTGTTTCTTTTCTACTCCGTGGATTTATTTATGATTATTTGGGTTATTGGGACTTAAAAATTTGTGATGCAAATCTCTGCGTAGTTGGGGCGAATTTCGCAAATTGGGTCTACAATCGATTTGGGTGACGTTAAATTGAATCTGAGTTCGAAGGGGATTCTTAAGGCACAATCATTAATGACTTATGACGACTTAAGGTTAATGGGTTGATGGGAAAGTAGCAAGAAGTATCGTTATGTGGCTATATAATACCTATACCAGTACTAATTGTCGACTACGAACATTGAGAGTGATTAATTTTTGCTCTCAGTTATATATGCAGAAGTCAACGAAACTTAACGAAACTCAACGAACCTTAACGAAAGTCAGAAAATTGATTATTATGGACAGAGTGTGCACACTGCATAAGTTCCCTAATTGGGCTTCCAATAAGAAGAGGCATTCAAACTGAACGAAACTTAACGAAAGTCAGAAAATTGATTATTATGGACACACTGCCTATACTGCATAAGTTCCCTGGTTGGGCTTTCAATAAGAACAGACATTCAAACTAAACTAAACTTAACGAAAGTGAGAGAATTTTTTACTACAGAGACATTGCATCATATCTGTGTATACGCTCGATTGCATAAGTTTGCTAGGTGGGCTTCTTTTAAATCGTCCATTTCATGGCATATGACTTCCCGAAGTACTCCTACAATATTCGCGAATAAGGGCGAAGTTTCTACAGCAACAACTCGTGCTGTGGGTTTTATTGCTCGCTCACTACTAGAGGTGATCTCGGGTTTTGTGCTACCTCCAAACTGTTTGAAAGAGCGCTCTCACAATTGCAGTATCCACACACTTTCCATTCGCAGTAAAAAATCATTATCAGTCGATCATGTGACGTTGTTGATTATTCTCACGTGTAGCCTGTCCTTGAATCTAAAAAAAGACCAGCACTAAGTGCATCTCAAGTGCGAGGCGCCTTATCAATGCGAGTGCTTCAGTCTGTTTGATGATTGACGGAGTCCGAAGTGACCACTTCGAGGGCCCCTTCACATTGTTTGCGTCTGATAAAGACTTACGAGTTTATTTGCCACGTTCCACATGGAATGGGCATATAACAACGCTATAGGAAGGGCAAAAGCAGAAAGAACGTCTTCTCTAAAATGAAAAAATGTTCGATAAGAACACGCACAAGTGTGATAGACTCTCTTGCCATTTGGCAAAAAAGACATCCACACGTAAACTGGTGACAACTTGCATGGAGTTGCGATGGCAGAGGAAATTGATTCAATCACAGCCATTTGCGTCATTCTTTGAATTGTGGAGCACACATGTGTACCCGACGAAGAGCGGCACGTTGCTTATGCAAATTCGTATCCATCTAAGCCAACTCGCATCCCCAGCATGCCCATCAGCAAGTGGTTGAGTAAGTTGATTATAATTTATTTCAACACCACGTCGCTGCAGGATGTGGGCAGAGAGAGGCAGGTCCGTGAGTGAAATTGATTGACTATCTCTATCAAGAACGCATCCATTTCCTTTTGAAAGCCTGAAATGCTCCCAATGGCATTAACACTTTTCAGAGAGACTTCACTTCTGGCAATTAATCAGCCTTAACGACGCTTCACATATAAATTAGCTTGTGGCAATTCATCATCGATTGACAAGCGTGTGGGGGGCCATCTATTCCCCACCAAGGATGCCTCTTGACATTCGGGCGTGTGTCTGGTGTGGTCGAAGTGGATGGCGGCTTTTAGATGTTACAAATGGGTTAATGTTATGGGAGGTGGTCACATCATTGTTCAGAATGCTGGCAAGAGAGAGGAGGAGATAAGAATCTCTAGTGAAGTGGTTGCAGTCAGAGATTACTTGAGGCACTTACTTGCGGAGCCAAGACTGCATTGGACAGCAGAGTAAATGCAATTAATCGACCTCACATAAGCGGTATCTGAAAGGTTGAAGTACTTATAGTTCCAGGAGCCTCTAATGTCAGCACCAACCCTGCACTGTAAAGTCGAACGAAAAAGTTTTGAAATTTTCTTTGAAAAGTATTACTGATTAAAGCCGGAGAAGGAAAGCGCATGCACAGGCCATAACAAATGAAGTGCTTGAGTGCAGTTTTTTCTCGGAAGGTTGTCAAAACCAAAATCCTGCTAATGGCCTCAAAATGTTTCACATTGTTCTTCATTTATTATGAGGGTATGAGCGGATTGGGAAGAAGGAGCAGACGAAGTTTGTTGTCTTTGAAATACTTTTTAAGTCTACTTAAAGTGGGGGGGCAGTTATTATTGAGGCGAACCGAGCTATTGTTCAATTTTAATGATAGATTCCCTGTCGCAGTGGTGAGTTGACGTGATAAGAATATCGGGTGTAGTAAAACAAATACACTCTTGTCTGGGGTTGTGTACATACTATACGCGAATGTTGTTAAGATGAGACTTCGTGCAATCAAAACTTCTCTGATTGGTTTTGTGATTGAATGACTTGGCTTTGTTTGAGAGCGCGTCAAAGATAGACACCATATTATATAGATTTTGTTCGGTAACAGAGAAAACGCAAGTTATGTCGTGGCTAAAAATGTGAAAAATGTCAAAGAATCAGGAGCACTTTGTGTTCCGTCTATTCCGGAAATTTCTGGTAGTTTCAATGCTGTTGAATAGTGATGTGCAAAATCGAATGATTTTATGATTCCGTACTATATCATATTATTTATCTATTTATTTATTTATGTATTTATTTATTATATTATTTATTTATTTTTCCTTTTTTTACAATACATCACAAGAAATTAAATAAGTTTAGCAAAATATAAATGTAAATAAAAAAAGAAAAAAGAAAACAAAAACAAATATCTGTAATCCTTAGCTCATAAGGAACTAGATACGAAAATAGAATTATGGCAACAAAAATTAACTAATTAGCCTAAATATAAAGTGAGTGCGTTCGTTAACAATTTATAACACAGATGGTAATTTAAAATGTAAATAAAACAAAAAACAAAGCATGTCAGGAACAACTCTATAACTTAGATTTAGCAGCCATGATTTTACTTTTCTGAGGAAAGTGGATTCATTTCGACTCAGACGTATGTCATTTATTGAACAGTCTTGGATCAATTGATGAAAAATATTTAAGAATACCTGTAGGTTATGATAAGGAACTAGAACCATATACTGTTCATTTACTCTTAGTCGATAATTAGAAGACCATCTATTTAATGAATAACCCGATCTTTTTGAGAATATTTTTAAGACTTTGCAACAGAATAAATGTTTTAAAGGCAAAATATTCAGACCTCTAAATAATTGTAAGCTATTTGACGGGCGATCTTTGCAGCAAATAAGTCTAATGACATGAGAAGGGAGTCAATTTTATTATAGTGAGTGCCCCTCCAAAACAACTAATCCATATTCAAGCTTAGATTGAATTAAACCATAATAAATACACTCAAGAACACCATGTGAACAATACGATTTTAAAAGGTAGAACTGCCTAATAATTGCCATCAGATACTTTTTCAGTGATTATGAGTGAACAGACCAACTCATTATAAGGTCTAGCATAATACCAAATTATTTAAATTCTTTCACATTCTCAACACTGAGTTCGAACAAGAGCATTGCTCGGAAAATGTCTTTGTATTGTGTTGAGAGTTGCAAGTAGACGCACTATGCTTAAATCACTCGCAGTTCCCACAGTGAAAAATTAGACTAAAAAACATACATTTATATATTATAACTAATTTGTGCATTTTAAACCAATGGCTATGTATCTCCGGGTCGTGATTCGTATCTGAATAAAGATTAAAAACAGTGTCACTAGTAAAAGCACATGCCATGTCGTCAGCAAATGCAGTAACCTTATTGCGATATTTTTTCATAAAAAGTGAATTAATGAAGATTAAAAACAATAAGGGATCAAGGACGCAACCTTGCGAGATACCTATAGATACTTAGCACACCCTCAATTTTTACATTCTGGCATCTATTAGATCTATTATCTATTAGAAATATAATTTATTATCTTTTATATTATCCTTATTATCTATTAGAAATATGAATAAAGCCAGTCATGAATTGTAGCTCTAAATGCACACCTAAATCCAAGAGTATACTATGATCAACAATGTCAAATACCTTTGTTGTGTCATGTTATGTTATGTCGATCGTTTATTGGAGACGATATTCTCTTCATAAATACTCTGAATGATAGGATTGGGGTGGTATTGGAGAGCAGAGATCCTTTTTTTTTGTGCCATGCTAGTGAGGTTATCGAGCAGAGGGGTCAATCCTGATTCCTGGCAGAGTACGTAGTTACTAAACGATTTCCCAGATGGCCGTAATCTTTTGGACGTGCAGGTTCTTAAAATTCTGAGTTCAAATTGGTGCAGCCCAAGCGCCACATTAGGTGCAATGGAGAACCAGTTTAGAGGGCGTGTGTTGTTATGTTTATTGGACTTGAAAAAAAACGGGAGACTTAGTTTTTCTGAAAGCTGAAGATGTGCTCTATTGATGTTGTAAAAATCATATCAGCCTACCAAGCACTTTGGCCACAATAGCCTTTTAAGTGTAGCAATACGTTGACCTAAGCTGCAAAAAATGGCAATTGGGTTGTAATTAGCAAGCTGTGACGAATACTAGTTCTGCAAAGTAATAAATATTTCGAACTCGTGGACTAATTTTAATGAAATTTGAAACATAGTACTAGTGCCAAGAAATCTTTTCCTGGTTCAAAAAAGGGATATTTGAATATTTTTTCCACTTAAGTTTACTCCGTTAATGAGTAATCCTTTTGAACTACATCAATCAGTATTGAACGACGAAAGATCTAGTAGCACATGTAATATTTTTTAAGATCGGTGCATGGGTTCAAAAGTGACGTATTTATCTCAGTGTTCCCATACAAACGCTTATTTGGATGTGGATTTGTTGTTCGAGGCAGACTTGGGCAAAATGTCTTAAGCTTTGTCTGTAAAAGCAAACGCCTCATAACAATCCGCATCAAGGCTAAATTCGATAACATCAGCCTGATTTGCGCCCACGCCCCGACAGAGGACAAAAATGACAACAGCAAGGATGACTTTTATGATCTCCTAGAAAGGACGATCGGTGCCCCAGCTTCACCACCAAGATCGTTCCAGGAGATTTCAATGCAAGGCTGGGTAAGAAAGACATCTTTGACAAAGTGATCGGGAAACACAGCTTGCACGACACCACATCCGATAACGGACTCAGGCTGGTGTACTTTGTCACGGGACGTAATCTCTCTGTAGCTAGCACGGGGTTCCACACCTCAACATCCATAAAGGGACCTGGCTGTCCCCTGATCAATCAACTGTCAACCAGATTGATCATGTTGCGATCGACGTCAGGCACTCCTCCAGCTTTCTTGATGACCGAACGTTCCGAGGAGCCAACATCGACTCGGACCATTTCCTTGTTGTAGCCAAGGTAAGAACTCGGATATCAAGAGATCAACGGAGTCGAGAAAGGACACCACGGTTTGACTTCGTCGCCACCTGCGCAAACAATCGAAGAAGATTTTTAGGCGTTGTCAAGAAGCCATCAAAGATGCTGCCACTAATGTGCTGGGTTTTACGACACCACGTAGAAAAAACCCATGGTTTGACAACGAGTGTAGGCTGGCACATGCAGCGAAGCTGGAAGCCTACAAAGCAACGCTGCAACGAACAACGAGAGTTCGTGAGCTCTACGAACAGAGACGAAGGTATGAGACCTGGCTTCTCAGGAGAAAGAAGAAAGAGCACGAGAAGCGCGCGATCGAGGAGATGGAGAGGTGCTACGGCAGGAACGATATCCGAAAGTTTAACAGAGGGTGAAACAGTTATCCAGTAGATATAAGGTTCGGACAGAAGCCTGCCGGGACGAGAATGGACAACTATTAGTAGAGTCGCAGTCGATACTGCGAATTTGGAAGAACCACTTCTGCGGACTGCTAAACGGCGATGATGACACCAATACCGTCATCTGGCAGAATGTCCCACTCAATATGGACTATGATCGACGAGAATTTCGTCCCCCAGACTTTGACGAGGTCAAGATAGCAATATCAAGACTGAAGTCTAACAAGGCTGACGGTGCGGACGGACTGCCCGCTGAAATCTTTAAGGCAGCTGGATATGATCTGGTTGGGCGCATGCACCAGCTCATCTGTGAGATATGGTCGGAGGAAAGTATGTTCGATGAGTGGAATCTCAGTATCTTTTGCCCGATCCACAAGAAAGGAGACCGCTTTGACTGCGCCAACTATAGAGTCATACGTCTGCCTAACATCGCATGCAAGATCTTCTCTGCAGTTTTGTGTACTCGCCTGAAGCCGTTTATAAAGAACCTGATAGGTCCATATCAGTGTGGCTTCCGGCCAGGGAAGTCCACCATCGACCAGATTTTCACACTATGGCAGATCCTGGAAAAGACCCAAGAAAGGCAAATCGACACCCTGCCAAACTCGTCAGGTTGTGCAGAATGACGATGTAGAATTCTCGCTGCTCCATCAAGGTCGGTAACGAACTCACCGAGACCTTCAACGTCAAAAAAGGCTTAGACAAGGCGACGCGCTGTCATGTGATTTCTTTAACATCATCCTGGAGACGATCGTGCAAGACTCACACGCCAACACTAGAGGCACAATCTTTCAGTAGTCCGTGCAACTGCCAGCATACGCGGATAACATTGACGTGATTGGCAGAACACAGCGGGCCGTCAATGAAGCGTTTCCTGGCATTGAGGCGGAAGCGCCTAAAATGGGTCTAGCGGTGAATGCAGGCAAAACGAAGCATACGCTGTCATCAAGAAAGAACACACAACATCGACGTCTTGGACAGAGCGTCACAATGGGCAGCTATAACTTCGAGGTAGTCAAGGAGTTCGTCTACCTCGGCTCCGCAGTAAACAGTACAAACAACATCAGTACCGAGATCAAACGCAGAGTAACTCTTGCCAACCGCTGTTTCTATGAGCTCAAGAGGCAATTGAGTAGTAGAGCCATCTCTCGAACGACCAAGCTGACTTTAAACAAGACCTTTATCATCCCAGTCCTGCTGTACGGCACGGAGACACGGACAATCTCAAGAGCGGATGAAGAAGTCCTTGGTCTTTTAGAGAAAAAACCTCTGCGTGCGATCTTTGGTCCTTTTGCATTGACGGTTTCTGGAGAAGATTCAACCACGAACTTTACGGCATGAGCCTAGTCAGGCGTCTACGGATTCAACGTCTATGATGGCTGGGCCATGTAGAGCGCATGGACAACACTGCTCCAGCCCGAAGAGTCTTCGACTCCGAACCAGTGGGACAACGCAATAGAGGGAGTGGAGTGGTGAAGGACCTCAATCAACTTGGCGTGCGACACCGGAGACAGCTAGCCAGAGACCGTGCTAATTGGAGAGGATTGTTGGTTGAGGCCCAGGTCCACCCCGGACTGAAGCGCCAAATAAAGAAGAAAAAGTTCTCATACAAAGCGAACCACTGTGCGCCACCGTGGCGTAGTGGGTCGGTGGGTCGTCGACTCTTGGCAATGATTAGATTTCCGAATTTTCTGAGTTTCAAAACTCAATTGACGACATTTGTATCCTTCAATCTCTAACAACTAGAAATCTTGGGCATCAAATTTTGTTTGTGGCTCCTATTTAGACATTTAACTAATACTAATAAGCTTAACAGTATCTTAGTAAGATATGTACGAATATATTTTTTTTAAATTTTGTCCACCTAGTTTTATACTTAATCAACCACTATGCGATGTGTTGCTTGAACACTAACGTACGATTGAGCAATTTTGAATAAGATTTTGTACAAACAGAATTGCCTACTTTTTTATTTCCCCACAATGATAGTATGCTCGGTGAGCAGGAAATATTTCAGTATCGAGTAGGGGTGCATGCGTTATATATTCTCAGATAACCAAGCGGTTCTTAAGGCACTAAAGTGATACACGTTCAACTCTAAGGCTGTCTGAGAATGTCACAAAATACTAAAAACTAACAAACTGATAAAACTGATTTGGGTGCCACGAAATTAACCATGAAGGTAATTAAAAGGCTGAGATACAAACCAAGGCAGGTGGTTAGATACTTTTTATTGGGTCCATCGAGTTTTATGGATTCAACAACGCGGACACTGTCGCACACACAAATGGGTGATCCAACAAATTATCCAGCTTTGGTACAGCCAGGAGGGTATTAAGTACTGAAGAATATTTATGGAATAAAATTACAATCCTAAACGAGGCAAGGAAGCTCAAGGACGGTTCTTTATTTGAATTTGGTGGGTGTCTGTGCTGATGATCATGTCTATAAAGCTGCGAAAGTGGACGAACGTGTAACGTGTATAACTCATTCTTATTGCTTTGAGCTTGCATACCCATTTGTCCTAAAATCAAGGATATGAATGTGGAGGATAAGATGGTCTCACATCTAACAACGTCGTTCCAAGCAACATTTACTGCCGGTTTTGATGTGAATTGAACACCGAAGTCATATGATGTGTCGCCCTTTGATTTCTTGTGGGACTATGGAAAAGATTATACACTCAATCTGCAAACCCTTGACGATTTCCAAAGGTAAATTCGACCCATTAAAGCCGAGTTTTTTGCTCGATGTGTTGCAAGATCATCCAAAATTAACTTTTGTGGGAGACATTCGAACAATCTGACATTGCATTCATAATGACAAGATCCAAAATGTGATCCAAATCTAAATCGCAAATGAGTTGGAATGTAAAGAGCTACAAAATGGATGACTCTGCATGTATGACAGTGTTGTGATATGCACATGACACATCGCTTTACATCGTTGCTTTGAAAAATGCATTTAATTAATATTTCCCAGTGAGCGATGGTAATTCAGATCTGCAGTTGAGTACCTCACTTCCAGCGCAATCTTTTGAAGAATCTCCGAATGATTAAGTTTTCCCCTAAGATGCCCCTTTCAAGAAGGCAATAACCGTCTGATGGGAACGGAAACTAAACTGATGTCTGGCAGTAAAGTTCAAGTAAAAAGAAAATTTAATAAGCGACAGCCCTTTCTGTGGGGAATTCCATCTTCCGCCTGTGTGTGCTCAAAAGTTCCTTTCACATGATGTTCCCTTTGAATTCCTTCCCTCAAAAGTTATTCGATAACAACATCGTGCCTCGGTACAAGTATCCATAGTGGGAAAAGTTACATCAAACTGGCGAGAGATAATTAGAAAATAACGAAAATCTGAGTCAGAAAGTTGCTCTTGAAGTTCGAAATAAATTACAAGGAAACAACTGAAGCACACGGATACTCATCTTATGGAATGGAAACTGAAATGTCTGCAATTGCGAAAGAGGTGAGAGCGATGTCGGAGCTTAACTCTACAATTGGTTCAATGGCATTAAAATGAGAAGCGCACCTCCTCCTTCCATGTGATTTCAACCTGTCGTTTGAACAAATCTTCCTTTGAGGGTAAAAGTTTTTCAGATTCTTTTCTTCGAGAGGCTGGATTATTTCCAAATGAGTTTTTCAGGAACTCTTTTTCCAAATCCGATTTCACGGCCATACTTGATGGGCGCTCGTAGAGGGCATATGTGTGTTGAATTCGAAAGGTTGTTTCAAGAGCAGGCCAGACGCCGCCGAGACAACTGACAAACGATTCGTTGCGTTTCCAAGGCATTCAACTCAAAGGCAACTCTTGTGCTCTGCTGCATGGACACTGTGACAGAAGTGGGTTAAGTGGAGGTTGCTACGGATCTCAAAGTTATTTCAATTACTTTTGCTACGGTTCAGCACAGGCGGGTAGGAGTGATGTGCTTCTAATCCGATGTTTTCTTTTCAAAGCAAGCTTACCATTCCTATTTGAAGAGTACGTGGAATAATGACCATCACAGAAAGAATAAGTTCCAAGGTTGTATTACTACCCGTACTTCAGAAGGTCTTTAGCAACGAGAAGAATTTTGATTTTAATTTCGGCTGGGGCGATAGGCAGATTAAAGCAGTCTCGATCCACTACGAAATAATAAACATCAGCGATTTTTGCTTTATTTTGGAATAAACCACAATGGGTGGTGTAAATATAAACTGAGAAAACATTCCGGGTAAGAACACATGGGTCGACTAATTTCGTTAAAGGAAATACTCAGTTTGCTGTGAATAAAAAATGTCCCTTCAGTTGACGTTTGAAAACTAGAATTCTTGGCGTTTAGGGGTGCGTGCAAAGTCAGGTAAAGGTGGGTGCAAAGTATATGCAATAATGGTTTCAAACATACAAACGTGAAAAACAAAGAATTATAATTCATGTCCTTTCGGGAACACAGGGGATAGTTTCAAGAACGTGTATAGATTCGAGTTTGATAACATGGAATGGTTCTTAACTCATTTCCTTTCCGATACTTCTAAAGAAGCCGGTGGTGGTGTCATACCTTTGATTGTTTTTTTGTTCTTTTAATGTAATGGGAAGATTGTCCGCCTTTGTTTTATAGCCTTTTGATTTGATGCGGGCTTCGTGGTATCATTTTTTTTTATTTGCGTGATGTT
Organism: Eristalis intricaria; assembly: GCA_964034865.1. Lineage (NCBI taxonomy): Eukaryota > Metazoa > Arthropoda > Insecta > Diptera > Syrphidae > Eristalis > Eristalis intricaria. The sequence goes on from OZ035873.1 coordinate 129,365,862, forward strand.
CAAATCCATGGATTTTTTTATTTCTTCTTACATAGCTTTCAACTCAAATTGCTTTTTATTTTGCATGTCTGGAGTTTGGCTTTTTTCCAGCAAGCACGGACAAAATTGAAAAATATTGATGAAATCGTTATTGTCCATTCCAGATTTTTTTTTTTTAGGATTAAGGATTAATCCGACAAAGTATTCCTCTTCCTTCTTCTTCTTTATTTGGCGCTTCAGTCCGGGCTGGACCTGGGCCTCCACCAACAAACCTCTCCAGCTGGCACGATCTTAAGCCAGCTGCCTCCAACTGCGCCTTCTTCACCTGTGCGCCATCGGTTCCGTTGGCGTCCTCTAATGCGTTGTCCCATTGGTTCGGAGTCGAACACTCTTCGGGCTGGAGCAGTGTTTCCGCATGCGCTCTACATGGCCTGGCCATCTTAGGCGTTGAATCTGTAGACGCATGGCTAGGCTCTTGTCGCTGTACACCCCGTACAGTTCCTGGTTGAATCTTCGCCTCCAAAAACTGTCAACCCAAACAGATCGCACGCAGAGCTTTTCTCTCGAAGAGACCACGGACCTCCTCATCCACTTTTTAGATTGTCCATGCCTCCGCGACGTGGCGGTTGCCGTAGCGTAGTGGGTAAGTGCGTCGAGTCCTACGCAGCGAGTGCCAAGTTCGATACCCGAATTTATCACCCTTGATAATTCACGGCTCCACCTCTTTCGAGTCACTGACAATGCTCAAAGAGTATTCCTGTCTAGAAAAAGCTTCTCAACTTCGCCGTTCAACAACCCCATTAAACTGTAGGTCCCTTCCACTCGTGAAAGAACAATAGCACGCACAACACGAGTGGTTGCTGAGACGCTAGGCCCAGGTCCACCTCGGACTGTCGCGCCACCCATATTATTATTATACTATGCGAACGAACGAAGCGATGTGAGCGACCGAAATTTAATGAATGATCGAAACGATGTGGACAAACGGAACCATTCAATACTTTTGTATCAATACGTTCGTTATATACGTTTAAGTCGATCATTTAATTCACCGATCTTATGAACATATCGTTCTTATTTAATTGTTTCGTTCGTTCATTTGGTTCCGAGCATAATGAGCGAGATGATCTCCTTTCACCGTCCCTTTCATCATTCGATGTATACTAGTAGTAGTATACTTGTTTCGCAATTTCATTCTCTCCCTATTAATTTCCTCAAGAGAGGGCCGACGGGCATGCACTCATAACTACACACTGTTCGAGTTCTCATACATGCATATACTATACTATGTTCAGATAGATAGATAGATTCATTTCGTATTAAATTTTACAATGATTTAGCTATCGCACAATATAATTTACAGAGATTTGATATGTTGTATCTATATCTTTCTTCTGAGGAATTTTTACAATATTATTAAACAAAAGCTAATTACTAAGTAATATTTTGAAGGAAATAATATAAAAATTTTCAACATATAAAAAAGAATAACATGAATAAGTCACAAAAAAAAGACAATGAATAATTATAAATCAATAAATAAATAAAAAAAATGAATTAATAAATAAATAGTAAATAAATAAATAATAATTATAAATAAATAAATTAATAAATTTATAGGAAATAATTAATATGAAATAATTAAAATAAATAAATAAGTAAATAAATAAATAAATAAATAAATAAATAAATAAATAAATAAATAAATAAATAAATAAATAAATAAATAAATAAATAAATAAATAAATAAATAAATAAATAAATAAATAAATAAATAAATAAATAAATAAATAAATAAATAAATAAATAAATAAACAAATAAATAAATAATTAAATATGAAATAAATAACAAATAATAGAGAGCGAAGCAATAAAATACAAATCATACATGTTAAGTAGGTGTAGTATATAAGTCATTAACTAGGTGATTGTCGGCAAAGACGCAAGAATTCACAATCTTTCTAGTTATCTTCAAAATTCTTTCAGACACCAGTTCAACACACACTCTTTTATTTAGGTGTAAGGTAGAATAAGCCCGTGGTAGGTTAAGCATCAACTTAAGGACCTTGTTCCGGGGTACTTGTATTTTATTGCTGTGACAACGAGCGGACTCCCCATACTGGACCACCATAAAGAAGAATAGCTTGAAATATTACTTTGAATATAATAATTTTGTTTGATAGTGACAGTAATGATTTTCGTTTGATAAAAGGGTAAAGCATTTTCACTGCAATTCTAACTTTACTTTATTCTATACTGTGAGATATGTTGATGAAATGTTAATTTGAAGCCAAGGAATATACACAAGTAATTAACAGAATTCGGAAACTCTACGTTTGTTCCTTTCACCTGTAAGGTAGAAGAAGGCAGAGAAGCAAGCTTTTCCTTTTTCGAGAAAAAATATGCAATTTGTCCTTGTTTATCTGAATCTTCCACTTTTAAAATAAGCTTCTAATATTTCCAATGCATATTTAAGATGGTCTCAATATTGACTGCAAATTCATGCGATGAAAGTATGGCAGTGTCGTCGGCAAAAATAGCGAAACTACACTCAGGTAGGTCTGGAAGGTCCGAGGTATATAGATTGTAGAGAATAGGCCCCAGTATAGAGCCCTGAGGTACTCCAGACTGTAAGTTTACTCGACAAGGTACACCTCTATTGACATGCCCTTCAAAACAACGATCAGACAACTTAGAATTATATTGCACATATATGTTTGGAAGTTTAGATTATTCATTTTATAAATCAAACCGTTATACCAAACACAGTCCAATGCCTAAATATAGAACTATGCCGGTCGTATGACCGAGAACATTTTTGGTGTATGGGCATACAAAGAATCTTGTATCATATAAGTGCTTTCGTATACCAAGACAATAAATCTGTATCTGTTGTTTAAACAACGATCGGTTCGCTGGAACCATTTTTGGTTGCTGTCTGTAGCATTGAACGAATGGAACCCGTCGGTCTGTATCTTTGAATGACCGATAATTGAAATGACTGAATTTTTTTTATAACCACTACTTGAATGATTCGTTCGTTGGATTTAAACGACTGACCCATCTCTAGTCGGCACAGAACTGTAGATCCCTTCCACTCGTGAGAGCACAGTCGCACGCACAATACGAGCGCTTGCTGTAGAAGGTAGGCCCATTTCCGCCTCGAACTGTCGCGCCACCCATATCATTATTATAATTACTGACGTAAAGTATCAAAGGATAACGGACTTCAATGTTGATGCTGAGCCAAATGTTCATGACGAAGATAGTTATGTTCACTCAACAGAAAGTGTCATAAACGAGCTCAGATCTGGAGGATGGTGCAAAAAGGTTATTCGCCCAATTTGAGTGACGACAATATTGATTGTATATAAAAACAAAAACATCGATTCATAATAAAACGACAAGGACGAACCGTATCGCATAAATGAGGAGCAGAAAATGTGAAAGATACTCCCGACAATTTGAATACAGACTATAGTGAGTCCCCTCAGCTCAGCGACAAACAGAGTCCGCTTTGTATCATTTACGACTCCAGTCATAACACTTGCAAGTAATCTGCATCCTCGAAATTGCTTTCATCCCACGGGATTACAATTCCATCTCCGGGGACTGGAGCTTTCCAGTTCGTTAAGCACTTGCCATTAATAGCTTTGCATTTCATTTCTTTGCAAGTGCGATTTGTGACCAGTCTTTAATTTTTGGGTCCAGCACAACACACAAGAGCGGAACGATAAAATGTCAAGGATACCCTGTCAATGGCTGCCACGGCACGGGTGCATGATTTCCGATTAAACGTTCTGTGACTTCTCCCTTTTTCTGTTTCTCTTTAATGCTTGACAAACCGACCGAAATTTACAACTTTTCGGCTTGTGCCGGGCTGAAAGCGTGGAAAGGCTCTCTTGCTTCGAGATGTATTCACCCGCAAGTCCGAATGAAGTTCGTTGCAAAATCCACGAACTGCGATAATTTTTCGTGACTTTAACAGATCAACACAGGAAAGGGCAGATTTAAAATAACAAATGCAGGTATCGCATGACTGCATGCAACCATGAGCGACTCGTTAAACGCTAAACGACCGTGTATCCATTCAGTCCCTGAGGCGATAGTGTAAATCATAATACTGCACTTTGAGTTTATTGGGCAGTTTGAAAGTTATCGAAGGTTCATTGTGTGTTAAATGACATTCGGTAGTTGCTCGACCAGCAGCAGGATGTGCAATAAAATTGAATCAACTCTTCCATCCGAGGAAACTTCAATTACAGAAGTGCTGTGGTTTATTGACTTGACGCAAGGATGGACGCGTCATTTGTGTCGGCTGTGATTGATTCAGTACTCCTGACCTCTTGTCGGATTTATTTGCCAGGAAGGAATTTACTGCCATTTGTCATGTTCTGGGTTCACTCGTAAATATTTTCAGCACTTGCTCAGTGCGAGGGTGGGCATCAAATTGGAGTGGATTTCGAATTAAATGCGTGCTATTTACAAGGCACTTTCACATCGTTGAGATAAGAGTGGTTATTGTTTGAAAATTGTTTATGTTTGTCATATGCTTAAGATTAGGATGAGTTACTTAAGTAGTGGGTCGCCGTGGCGTAGTGGGTAAGTGCGTCGACTCTTACTCAGAGGGTGCCAGGTTCGATACCCGAATTTACCACCTTTCATATTTCACGGCTCCACCTCTTCCGAGTCACTGACAATGCTCAAAGAGTATTCCTGTCTAGAAAAAGCTTCTCAATTTCGCCGTCCGGAGTCGGCATTAAACTGTAGGTCCCTTTCACGCGTGAAAGAACAATAGCACGCACAACACGAGTGGTTGCTGAGAAGCTAGGCACAGGTCCGCCTCGGACTGTCGTGCCATTGTCATTACGCCAGTATGCATCTGTGGATTTTCCGGATGTCCTGCCGCACTGTAAGGCAAGGGCGATGATCCGTTTTGAAACATGAATGTAAATAGTTGTTCGCACCTTTGTCCTTAAAGACTTTCCAGGTTTTCCCATATATTCAAGACACAGGAAAAATATAACATATCAATTATTTTTTTTCTCATAATTTTGTATAGTGGTAATTTAAATAGTGGCAAATACTCAAAATGCTGAGATGAGATTTCTTCGTACTGTTGTCGGAATTACTAGTCGCGATAGGGTGAGAAACACGACAGAGCGCGACGAACTCAACGTTGAGCAGCTGCTTCTTCGAACGGAGCCATGCTGCGGCGGTTTGCTCACGTAGCACAAATGTCGCCACAATGACGCGACTATTTGGCGGGCCTTGAATGCGATTCCATGAGGTAGGCAGACACAGGAGGAGATGGTTGGACCAGGTCCATAAACTCGCCTGTTTACGCTTGGGCATCTGATGAGTTAGAGTCGATGGCTGAGGATCGAGTATAAATATATTATTATTTTATACTCGATCCTCCTTTAGTGGATCATGCGAGTCAGAAAACGATGATGATGATCGATGTCACATACACGAAATAATTACACAAATAGTTGCCACTTCACCGCCACAAATATAATAAAAATTATTGCTATTTATTTTATTGCACAATTCAAGAAAATTTCTATAAAGAAAAACAATTTAGCAACTTGTCAATATGAAATAGCACAGAATACTTTATATGCGTGACCGTCAGCAATACTTTGACAGATACAGTCAATCAAAATCATATTCGTACAGTAGGTGCGAAATTATAATCTTAACTTTGCAAAAGAGCATCAATCCAAGGATTTTGAATTTCGGAAAACTGTAATTTTTACTGATGTATCCAAATTGAATGTCTCGGGATCTACCTGAAAATACCGCCGCAACAGTAAAGCATGGTGGCGGATGGGTGATGGTTTGGGGTTGTTTCTCGGTAGCTGGGGTGGGAAAACTCCATATTATTGACGGATCCAGGAATGGACCACAGGAAATATATTGATATTTTAAAGCTAAATTTGGCAGAAAGAGCACGAAAATTGTGTCTGCACAACTATTGCACTTTTTACGAAGACAATGACCCAAAGCATAAAGCTTACCACTTAGACCAGCAAATAAGAAAATTACCAATTAGAAATGCAACAGACCTAAAAGAGAAGTGCAAGAATGGGAACAAATTTCGGTTGAAACTACCAAAAAACTTGTCCAATCCACGCCACATAGGCTTAAGCATGTATGTAAAAATAATGGATATACCACAAAATATTAAAATTTGTTAAAATTCTTGTTTCTTACCAAAAAAATGTTATTTGTATGAATATGATTTTTTTGTCTGTTAATTGTTTTTTTTTTTTTTGGTTTTTGTTCTTAAATGTTCTGTTTTTGTTGAAGGATTGCGTATATTTTGTGTTTGACAATAGATGTTTACCAGATCTTTGATTTTACAAGCAAATGACATTGGCAGTTTTAGTGGTTCTTGCATAAATCGAAAAAAAGTTATTATTTTCCTACTGTACGTCACGCCACGGATATAGTTACTCAACTTTTAACTTTTCTCTCTCCTTCATCGTAACAATCCTCACATTGTGACATTTCAATTTTGGGAGTTGGTTCTCGTTGAAGCAACGTTCAAAAAAGATAAAAATATAAATGAATGTTTATAATTGATTTTTTTTTTTATTAAAATATATTTACACATACACATTTTAATTGTGCATAAATAAGCAAAATAACTTGAATTTTCAATTCAAACTTGAAACCAGAGATAACCTATAATAGAGATATCCAACTTCTACCTCTCTTGCCCCTTGATTTCATCTGACAGCGTTTTTTATACGCTTTTTGTCCCCTGTCTGTGAATACGTGTGAGCTCTTGAGAACAGCTGTGGAACAGCTGATACCCTTCCCCACCTTTGTATTGGGGTGAATTAAAGTTCTCATTTGAAAATTCGCTCGTTATTTGAACGTTTTTTCAAATTTCGATGTTCAATTTTCAACATAGTATGGAGGGGTAAACGAACGAACAAAGCTTATGTTCATGAAGTCGATTCATTAAAACTTTGAGCAATTTACAATCTGAAATACTTAGACATAAGTAATGAATGCACAACATAGTGTGAATTTGTTCGTATGAATAAAAATTAATAATACATTCACACGTTCAGTTAACCAATAATAAAAATATTATTGAAGCGTGAATCACAAATAAGATGTTTTGACAACCATTTTTTAGCATTAGTAAAAGTTGCAATATATTGCCATTGTTCTTATCAAATTGTTTAAATTGAATTCATGAGTTTTTCAGAATTCATGATTTAAGTGTATAAAGCGGGCTTCATTTTTTGAGTTAATTTGTCAGGTATGGTTTATGAATAGGCTATATATACATTTAAGAATTAATTTTAGATCAAATAGTTCCAGTTAAATAGGCATTGCAATGCATTTTTATTCACAAAAGTCCATATAACAATGTAAGAAAATTCCCTTAAAAATACTAGTCAACTTTTGAACACCCTCCGAACAACATACCCATGTACGCTACATGGAAAGTACATGGATTCCCACTAAATTCATGAATCTGCCGCTTTTTCCCACAAAATTCACGAATCGGCCGCCATATTGTGGTGAATTGACGAGCGTTGTAAATGTATAAGTGAAATACAAGGGATTACCACTACATCTTCGTTGTAGGCTAGGGGTAAAAATGGCCGAAGTTGGATATCTCTATCATCCATTATCTCTGCTTGAAACTGTCAAATGAAATCAGCTGTATGTTGACGTATTCATTGTGTCATCCCCTTGCGTCAGATACTTCAGTGTGTACGTATGCTCTGACGCTACGCAAGTAAAGTATTATATGTGCCGGAGCCTTAGATGAAAATCATACGAACGCATACACATGCGATAGGACGGCAGAAACAGTAGGGCAGTCTCAGGGCGCATATGCTCACGAGTTTATAAGACACGCACACGACCTAATGCACAGACGACGACAGTGAGACTCGAATAATAAAACATACACATACACACGTACTCATCAGCGCACGAGGGGACGAACCACGGACTTAAAAGACAAACGAACAGGGCTCTAATCGCGTAAGGTGATAATCGTCTCGCGGTAGCGTTTCGACGATAGTTTCCCTTCATATAAGAATAAAAACAACGATAGCGTTTGAGACATATCGTCTTGCTTGTTTCGTGTGAGCTAAAAACTGTCAGCAACTATCGTCTTGACGGCTGATTTTTGGCGATACCTACTTCAGTATCGTCTCCTATTATATGAGAACAAATTGTGTATACAAATTAAATTTACTTTTTGTACATTTTTTTAAAAAAAATAAATTGGATGATGAGCAGAGCTTTCCCTTACAATGCAACAATTGAAGTCCACGTCTATTGTTCTTACACTACCTTAAATACTAATAAATCTGCTCACACATCTCCTGTCTGCAGTCTGCGGATCGGGTGGCTGCCTGTGGCTGCGCGTGCATGATGGAATGCGGGCATCTCCGGAATCACCTGTGCACGAAGTTACACATTTTGCTGACGTTGTGAATCACAGGACCGAATACAATTTGTTACATTAACTTACATACATATCCTGTTCTTCACTTTTGAAGCATTTTTAGAGTGATAGGTCGCATTTTCATTAGTTTTGTTCGCTAACTGAAATGAGAGTGTGTTAGTGAATTAATTTGAGATGTATTAGAGCACAGATGTAATTTTACATGAGCGATATATTTTTCAAAGCACTCAAACTGTAACGATAGGCGAGACGATAGTGAGTGTCATACATGAAGCAAATCATCGATGATATCATCGAAGTGAATCAAAAGGACGATTGTCGTCGGAAAAGTTACGCGATGAGAGCCCAGTGCAACACATATAAGAGCATTGATGTAAATTTGATTTAGTAAATATTAAAGTAAGAATGGATTACTTATCACCTGTGAACTATTATATAAACTCCTACACCTTAATTGATTCCGATCAATAAACCGTTTAATTTTTGCCACGGTATTCCAAAGTGTTCCATTTATTGATCAGAATCCTGCATATATAACTGCCCAAAATGTGGGCTCCCATACATATCTCACCACAGTGCAGCATAGGAGTAAACGCACCACCCCACTGCCACATGCAGACCACACATGAGTTTGAATTAATGTACGAAGTTGTTAGGGCTCGTTTATCGGCTGATAAGGAGCAGTCGCAGCACCTAAAATAGCTGAAGAAGTTGCCCAAGTAGTGGCAGCTATTTCACCTTTCCTTTAAAAGAACTGACTATCCACTTGTAAATAAAACAAGTCTATTCTCGGCGGCTCAATCACTTTTCTATTTCTCCCGCACCTCACCACCCACAGAGTGGAATAGCGACCCACTCGCAGCCTCGTGGGTACCCGAAGTTGAATCATTTACAGTTCACTTCACCCACTCAACGGACGAATCATCTCCTCCTCCAGCCCCAATTTAGAATTTAATCCGATGCTTCAATGTTGATTACTTGCGAAAACAGCCGATTAATCAACTAAACTCGAAGAACCATTTGCCAAGCCGGCCGGGCGAGAACCCCAATGAATTGATTGAATTTCATTACAAAACCGAAACTCGATTTCCGTCCTGGCGAGCGTTACGAATTCCCATTCGAATTGAATAACTCCCCAAAAGGCTGTGAGTGCTTAATGCGCTGACAAATAACGCCTAATGCGTTCCATGCCGTCCACCGGGTACGGCGCATGATTTGCTTTTAGTTTATTCTAATTCAACCCATCCCTGGACTGGATGAAGTTGCGGAAATCTTTGGGATTGCGTACGTGTAATTTATTTATACTCATTGTAGCGTGCACGAAGGCAATTACGCTCGCTTAGCTAAAAGGCAACCACGCCAGCAGCGCCAGTTGGGCTGGGGGTAGTTAGTGAGAATGAATGAGGATGAAATAAAATTTCAATACCGGACCAAACGTGCCTATTCCCACTGCGTGGCTGAGCAAATTCATCGCGGTATTCGCCGCAATTGGCTTGGACTGATGAAATGAATGATTTATCTGCTTCGCATATCATTCAGCTCCAGCTGGCACAGCAGCGGCGACGTGGGTTTGGCGAACGTATGTAGGTGCTTCTTGTGGGCAACGGGTACGAGCTGTTCGCATGCTAATGAGTTTTGTGTTTGTCTAGTTCTCAACTCAGGAAATGACGTGCAGGGACGGCTGCATGACGAAGATGACTGTCTGTGAGGACATGTCCGGCGGGTGATTTAATACATTTATCAGAATTTTCTCTGTGAATGGATGTTTTTGAAATGTGTCCTTGGAGAGCGGGAATTAGCTATGGCGGTGGAGGTGTTAGAAGACACCAGCAACACTGTGCTACCTACATTTTGGAGGCTGCCCATCGTTGTCCTTATACCAAAAGCAGGAAAAAAGCTCGCACGTACATGCGAAGGATCTGAGACCAATCAGTCTATCACCCTTTCTGCTCAAGATTCTGGAAAAACTGATCGATTTACACTTCCAGAGCACAGTCCTGGTGATTAAAGTGTGGATTACTCAGCATGCCAACAACAAGGGCCAATCTTCTAGGGCATCATACAAAAATCACGCGAGTATAAGGAATTTTTCCTTACTGCTTTTATTTGCTTTGAGGCTCAGAATAGAAAAGTCCATAGTGGCTTCACCAATTTCTCAAACATAGAGCAATATGCTCCAAGCTTGGTAACACCGCGATCTGCAGAGCGGACCTCCACAAGGTGGAGTGTTCTCTCCTCTCCTGTGGAACGTAGTAGTGAATGGACTTCTACTAACACTGGAAAGGACAGGGTCCAAGATCATTGCCGATGTCGATGATGTTGCCATCACGGCCTCTGTGAAATACATTTTCAGGGTAAGGGACATATTGCAGTCGGCTATTGTCGAATTAGAGAAATGAACTAATGTTTGCGGCCTAAGTGCTAATCCGCAGAAGACAGATCTAGTTCCATTACCAAAATATCTGTTTTCGATTCCCACATTGTCTGGGATATCCCTCTGGAACTAAATAAAGGTGTAAAATTCCTAGACCTCTTGTGCTTTATAGTTCAGTCTAGAGATCGCTCAGTTTAGTTCAAATCTGTTTGCTGAACTAGTCGTTCTTCATTGTGCGTGCGTGTTCATTCTGAGAAATGTATGTATGTGTATTCATACTACTTGAGCTACATATGATATTGGTCTTTTCGATGCCTTAAACTACAGTAGTGAACACGTTGTGAAAATAAGAATATTGATAACAAGAATTAATAAATAATAAAAAAGTGATATTTAACACAAGGTATGTACATAAATCTGAATGTGGTTATTGGAGGTATGTACATTATCGGTGAGTGTATACGGTACGGTACAAGAAGAAAACGGTAATGTTACTATTTCCGTTGGGAAGCAAGTATGAGATATTAATGAATTGGTGGATTCGATATATCCTTCTGTTCAATATATAAGTAGCAAGACCCCTTCTTGGTTCAGAGAAAGAGCTATTCTGGATCCAAGAAATGATTCAGCGTCCAGAATCAATGAATTAATTTTAAGCAAGATCAACGGTGACGTATAAATTTATCGATCCATTGACACCGTTCTAAATACGGATGCAATTTTAAATTCTACGAATCCAGCAGGACTACCAGGGCACAAAGTTGCCAATAATTTAGCTTAGAAATTTGTGTCCTCCAAAGCTGTGGAATGGAACAAGGTTACTGGTAACAGCTTTAAGACCTAATGAACTTGAAGCGATTATTATAAAAGGACCAGGCACAGATGAGAATGTATTTATGTAACGAATAACGATGATACCATCGGACTACCCATTTCTTTTTAAAAGGCTGCAGTTTCCAATTGAGTTATGTTTTGCTATGACTATCTACTATAATAAGGCTCAAGGTCAAACAGTTAAATTTACCGGTATTGATTTGAGCAATGAATGCTTTTCCCATGGACAACTATTCGTAGCCTGCTCACGAGTATTTACTAGCAGGAAAACTTGCATATATTAATAATTTATTAAAAAAAAATGGTTGTATGCACATGTACATATGTTTGCCTTTTATTTAAATCCGTTAAAATTTGCACACTAACTGTTTATATTTGTACTTCATAAAAATGTTCTCAATGTCAATACTTTATTTGAAGGGGTGTGCTTTTACTGTGTAAAAATCCCTTTCGTTATGTGGGAACGGTCCCCATAGTATTTCTGGAAGATTTTCACCTACCCTCGCACAAAAAAAGAAAAAGCCAAATGGATCATCACTTCGTCAAGTTAGATTGTCGGCATTGAATTGTCCACCCGTTTTTTAAATATATTTTCGTGGGAATTGCAATGACGAAATTGATAAAACGCGCACCATCCTCGAGAAATAATTGCTGACTTGCAAGTTTATTTTCATCAGCATAACGGATTGCTGACTGTTTCAGACGGCATTGGATAGAATGCTGGACCTGCTGGACTCATAAACATGAACGTAATCTTACCAGGCATCGCGTCAGGAAATTCGAATGTTTACGCGGGTACAGCTAGTTATTGTTATAAATAACAGCGCTACGTTGAGGGAAAAAACAAAGTGAAGTAAAACTACTCACATAATACAAGTAAATTAAATTTTTATTAATTTCAAATAGTTAAGTTAAGTTAAGTAGTTCCCGAAGACATGTCAGCGGAACTATATAGCTTGTTCTACCAATATTTTCGGATTGAAGAAAATTTACATGTTAGCGGATCTTTGTAGTTCCATGTGAAATGTTTAATATGCAGGAAGCGCGGAGCATCAAAATTTGTTGGTGAAAGAATTTCGAACGTACCTACATGCGAAAACCACAACTATCTCTCATTCATGAACATTCATAAATGCATGTGTGAACGCAAACATCTCTAAATAGTGAAGTAGGATTTTGCACGTAAAGCACATACAACAACCTACTGCTTATCACTGCCTTTAATACCTGCAGTGAATCGACTTCGAAATTTTTTCACATATTTTGACATTGATTCGAACATATACATTTTTTTTTCATATATCTTGACAGATAAAAATCAAAGCCACTGCGAATCGTTTTTTTTAATCTTACTTCACTTCACTATCGATAGCGATGAAAAAAACACGGCTTTTGTATTTTCGCCTTACTGTATAAAAGTTCGGAACTAACTAACTCTAATGTACACACATTTATAAAAATACATTCGTTCACATACATTTTCATTATTCCTTCACATACGTCAACGTCAACGCAACGATGCTCGTTGTGCTTGTGCTGCGGTGTTTAAGCAATAATAACCCTGATGTGCAGCATGCCCATCCACACAAAATAAATGCACTCTATTAAGTTCAGATTAGGTCTGATATGTATTCATTCGGATTGACAGTAAAATCAGTATGATATACATGTACCTGAGTTTTTGGAACTACTGAGCTAAATGAGCTAAAATAAAATTACATTGTTAACGGTTAGGTTACTTAGCAGGTTACTTGATAGAGCTCTTTTTTGAACTATTTCGTTCGTAAACTACACACGCCTAGTCTACAGCTGCGAGTGAGAGTGAGTGAGAGTGTAGTCAGAGCCATACTACAGTTAGGCGCGCCGTGGTCGATTTGAGGTCATTAGCCGAATTTAATTCAGAATATATTAATTTTTTATTTTGTTCTATTAGAAATGGGTCTTAAAATTATTTTCAGCGCCTAATAATCGTTCTAGTAACTTTGTTTTGTACCTCTTGTAAAAGTTGGATATAAACGGTTTGCTATATTCTAGGCTTTTCTTATGATCAGCTTTATCCAGAAGGGTTATTGACTTTTTGGATATCAAGTACTGGTGTCCCTCGTATGACGCGGTGGTTACGTTCCAGGAAAAATTCCGCGTTATGTGATTCACGTTATAGAAGACTTAGATTTCATATAAATTTGAGGGTTATGTTCCAATAAGCTTTTTCCAAATTAAAATAGGTACTTAACTTAAGATGTTTGTACGTTTACAACTCAAAATCAAAATTCATAGTTTATTTAAAAAATTAAAAAACATAATAAAAAAAACAATCCGAAAACATAAATATTATTCATTAACAAACTTCATTTTTGTGCTTTCGCTAGTCTGTGTCACTGTTTTCGAAAATCAGCGCCTTGGGCGTATAACTTCATCAGAAGAAATTTCCACGGCAAAGTTTTCGTCATTCGATAAGAAACAAGTTGTTGGAAGTTCTCGCAGTGGTTGTGTGATTGTGAAATCAGTTACCAGCCTTTGTTTGCTTGTTTTTAGCTGTTTTTTGATTTCGTAATAAGGCGCTAGATTCATCTCTATTTCCCGCTTGATCTCTCCATTGACGGATCATTATATGAAAAAAAAAAAAGAGTTCATTCTCTCAGACAAATTTAAGCCCTCAAGTATGCGCTTTAGGGTGGAATCTGGTATTCCTTCACAGATATCTTGTTGTTTTTTTTAAATGGCCTTATATCGAAAACACGTTGTAGAAGTACCGCGTTATACGAGGGACACCTGTATTTCAAAACAGCCGTTGCACAACTGATAACTCAAAAGGAGTTGCCCTGAAAAGAGCGGGTTGATACCATTAAGAGAAGAAGAAAGCACTTAAGTTTTACATCATTTAAAGGTCATAATCCAATCTTCAAATTACAAAAGTCTTGGTTGTACTCGACTGTGGACCATCAAATTGAAAATGCATTTAGTTCATAGGGAGTAAGTCTCAATTACTATATTAATAAAAATACACTAAATTCAAAAGTACTAACCAACAAGATATTCTGACATATTTGCTTTAGATTTATATCATCACTTTTAATACACAACTAAAAAAACCTTTTTATCTGCGAAATTGTAGCTTGAATAGAAACGCTTCCCATTGTTAAAGTAACAAAATTGAAAAATGTTTGTTATTTGTTTCTTGTTATTTAGGCATTTCACTTCTGGACAGACATATTTTTTGTTTACTTTTTTTTTTACTTATGAGCTACGTTGTACTAAACCGACCAGTGTGCAGCACAGCTTCGCAATCTGGTGGATTGCGCTAGATAAGGCCACCAACCGCAAACAGCTCTAAGGGGTGCAGTTGATGCCTTGCATTTGCATGACCGGAGCATTACGATCAACCTCATTCCGTAGTTTTAAACACACTTCTCAACAGTCGGCTGATAGAGAACTTCGGCAGGCAAGTCGCTGTCAACACGGCAATTAGATTGAAATCGCTGCTGTTGAAGGAGCCAAGCTCCAGACTCTCTAGCATCCCAAGAACGACCTCACGATACCTAATCTTGGGGGAACATTTTTAAACCACCATACCCTACAGATCATTCTGGATGTCGGCATACCAGACGCTGGACGGTCCTCTGCAAATTTTCGCAGCCGATCTCTCTTGACCATCACCGGGGAGCTGCCTCCTTGCCTATAGCTCTTGACAAACATCTACTAAACCTTGAAACGCATACACAGACCATACATAGATGGTCTCCTGGCACTGGGTGCCTTATCTCAAAACTATTATGGCCTACTCTTGATCCTAAACATTCACGCGACCTGATCAGCATGGGCAGGTCGAATCTCAGAAACATCATTGTGCAGCACTGTGCCATTGGAATTCACGCCTCCAGACTGGGTATCCCCTATAACGATTTCCGCTGAAGTTGCGGGGTTGAAGAAGAAATCATTACACACCTTCTTTGCAATCGGAATGCCATCCTATCTCACAGATTTAGTCACTATATTTCAACGATTTGACTGAACTAAGTAATATTAGCAACGGCCAACTTCATCGCTTTGTTATAAACTCTAATGCCCGATTGCACAGTGCGAGCATATCTGCTGGTATTGCTAAGTGTGTATCCCGTTTCCACCGCGAGGTTTCATCAATTTTCTCCGACTCCGACCTCGCGGCTTCTGTTAAACATCATTCAAGCCTCGTCGAATTCATCCGTCCATGAGCGGTTGTCAAACAGAACAAGCCTACAGAGTGAACTTCAGCTTATTTTGGTCAGAAATGGAGTATTACAGAGATGCCCGACTTCTATCTCTCTTTCCCCTTAAGATTTTCGACAACTGTTTTTTATAACGTGTTCAAAAACCAAATTGACCAATGAGATCATGGCATTTACGTTATTCTGTGAATAAATGTCAAAGATTCATGAATATCTGTCAAAAAAGTACTCAAATTCGTCGGTGGACTAGGGGCAAACAGTTGTGAAGTCGGAATCTCCGTAATATTTTATTTTTGATTTTGGTGATCATTTTCTCATTCTATCTCTTTCTATTTGCTGGTGTTCTCAAACTATTATTTCCTGACAGACAGCTGCTCTGGCGACCGTTTAAAAATTGAGAGCGAGTGACATTTGTTTTGGCGGGTAATTATACATTGGACCGAGTGATTCGAATATTGAGAGCTCACTGGAAACGACCTAGAAGGATGGAACATAAGCTTCACTCGAGGAGATTTCGTTTTCACAGTCAATATTTAAGGGTGGATTGGGTAAGCCATGGATTGTGAACTAATGAATCCACCAACCATCTGAACCTTGAACAAAATATAAATTGTGATTGAACACGAACAGCGCCCTGCTGAAGAAAGGAAAAGAGAACACACCAACTCAACAGACGAATATCCATGCATGTAAGGATATTGTTAAAGTATGCGTGCATCTTTAAATTTGTGTGCTTTCTGTTCTCTTCAGGAGCATTGCCAGACAAAATAAATGGTTGCTTAGGCGGGTTTTCTTTTTGTATTTTGGGGTTGAAATTATTTTAATACACTTATGGCAATTATGTACTCTCTGGATTGACACTTAACCCATGGCAATCGATGGTTTAAGCTAAACCACTATTTAAGTGGTATCTATCACTTAACTTGCACTGTGAAAACGAAATTTCGAATATTGATTCTGAGCTTAGCGATGGACAGACACTTACCCTCACACTGTGAAATCGGGCATAAATGTTTTTATGGCATGGGTTCAAATCAGTTAAAAAATCTATTTTTTTAGCTACAATCTACCAAGTATGGCCGGATGAAATGAAATTGAAAAAAACTAGGTAGTCCGTTTTTTATATTTTGGGACATAGATATCTAAATTAGCGATGGGAGATTGCGAATAAAAATAATCGAATTATTCGATTGTTTTTTCGATTCGATTTATTCGAATTAAAATCGAGCGGAGTCAATTGTTGCTCAAAGATTGTTCACCAATACAAATTATAATTATATAATACAATCGACTATGATTGCGAGTGTTCGCACGACTGCATAGGTTCGCATTCGTAGTCAACTGTTGATAAGAGAGAGAGAAAGAGCGTTTGTTTAACTTTAGTATACATATCCATTCTCAGATTGTCTTTTAGTTGAGGGAACACATTTATATCATTAGTATCAGAGTTTTATCTCTCACAAACAACTTATTTGGTCATTTGTCCTTATAAATTGAAATTTTAAAAAATTATTATTAAGCCGACAAATTCCATGTATTCTTCTTGAGTTATTTTATCATGTACATGAATTCTTATTACATATTATTGTTGAGTGAAAAACAAATCTGAATAAATCTACTACTACCACCCATTCTTGCCACTTTGATAGTTTTCTATCAAATCTGGTAGTTTTTTATTTTACTTTGGGACTTTTGGTAGTTTTATCTCGTTTTCGTAATTTGGGTAAGTCAGAAACCCACCAAAAATATGTTGTTCAAAAGTGTTTCTTTTTTAAAAACAAAACAGAAATTCTTTTATTCTTAACACTCACCTCATCCTTGCTAAAAAAAAAACTATGCAAGAGCTACTTTTTGTCTTATTTTCTTTTTCAAACACAACACACTGGAAACTTCCGAAATTTTCTGACTTTGTTACAATCCTTATTTTACGCATTCCCCACTCCCTAGAATTCTAAAAAAGGATTTAAAAACTAAAAATCATGAAAAACAGACTAAAATACCACAGGCGTAGAAATCTACGCACAATTGAGGATGAGATGAGGGTTAAACTTAATCTCCTATCAATCTCACAAAAGAGATAAAAACAACAATCAAAGCGAACTGCATCACTTTGCTTTTGTATATTAATTTTTCCTGGCTTAGAATTTTTGGTAAGTTTTTTCTTCGTTTGGTAGCTTTTGTTCCAAATTTGGTAGCCAATTTTTTTCAGAGGTGGCAACAGTGTCTCAGAGCAGTTTCTTCTGTTACAAATTACTATATACATCTCGACGTGGACAGAGATGCATGTGCGATATTTGTTATTTGTTGTTTACAATGTACAATTTGCCTGAGAGTGATATTATGTCAATTGCTTCATACATAATGAGTTTGTGTGAATTGTCGATTGTGTGGAGTGTACGTAGTCGTAGAGTGGATACAGCAGTAGAAATACTTTTCAAACTATTTGTGAATAAATATAGTAAGCCAGATATCAATAGTCTGGAACTTTTCCGACAAGCGATGCATCGACACTTAAGCTCACATTGTGAAATCGGACGGACATAAAGGGTTTGCGGATTAGGATCTATTAGATCCTTGTGGTAACACAGCGGGCCTTCCAAAGTAGTAAGTCACTACAACTTAACCTAATAATGATATAATAATAATATTGGTGGGACTACAGGCCGTACAGGGCCAGGGCCAAGCTTCTCAGCATCCACTCGTGTCGTGCATGCTATTGTTCACCCACGAGGGGCAGGGACCTACAGTTTTATGCCGACTCCGAACGGCCAAGTTTGAGAAGCTATTTCTAGCCAGTTTATTGCTCTTTTTAAGCCTTGTCAGTGCCTCGAAGAAAGAAGAGGGATAGTGAAAATTATTTTTGCTTCTACCGGCCGGGAATCGAACCCAGCTACCGAGGTTAAGTTGCGTTGGGGTCGAAGAACAGACCCACCACCTAACACTGTGTAAAAAAATACTAGCGAATTATAAGAAAAAATAAAAACGACCTTGTCGCACGCTTCCAGCCCACTGTGGCCTATTACCAATCACTGGCCCTCTTCAGTGGCCCACCGAACGATTGATTTACAAGAGATTTTCAATTACATTATCGTGTGGTTTGCAGTAAACTTTCCGAAGGGGCCCACAGCTCAGTCCCCAGGCACCCACATCACACACACATGTTGCCCACTTCGAAAGCCACCTAACTGACATCGAAGGAAACCGAAAACTAGTTTCGGCCCGGGATCCTTTCTTTTCACCCTTTTTTCCGATTCAACCCGCATCTGATAGATTCCAATAAATTCCCATCCATTATGCATAAAAATTTCATTGCTCCCATGGAATCGAACCGAACCACTCCGCTCCACGGAGACAAGTGGGGGGTCCCTTCGAATTCGCATCTTCGGGACAAAGGCCGAAACCGAATTTGGCAAATTTATGCCGCCGACTACTGGCAGCAGTTTGCGTCACAAAAGGTCAGCAAGAATAAAGTTGTTGCGACCCGAAAACTTTCGCTTATACGAAGGCGGCGGCGAGTCGATTTATTGCGAAAATATGTATAAATTACACCTTTCCTTGTCCCTTGGCGTCCTTGGCCATAGTTATGAATTTCTCAACTGAGAACACATTCATTTACCTCTCACGGGGTTAATATTCATGAGGTCCTCGAGAGGAGAAACTATCTTTTCAGTCTGCAGTCGTGGCGTTCGCATTTGTTTCAGTTTTGACTTTTTAATGGCTCCACTTTGGGGACATTTCTGTCCTAAATGGTTCGTGGACTTGTTCGGGAATTTTGTTTTCTTATAGAAAACAAAATTGGAATAATGTCTAGGCTAGGAGTGTGTAAAGGATTCTCTTGAATTATGGTCCACGCGGGTTTTCTGCTCCTTTTTGTCTGCGAACTGACTGGACAATTTTTCCATGAACATTGCACACTGTGCCTGGGGGCTGCTTGCCAGTAATTTAATTTCAAAACTCAAATTCAAGGACCTCTTTGTCCTGTTTGTGAATAAATTGTCTATTCTTTTATCACGAAATTAGATGCCAACGTCTCATTCTGTAGTAAAATTGGCAGTGTATTTTTGAAGTGAAAATGTAAGATACTTGTTGAAGAGTATCTTTTATCTGTTCGAATACACAAGACGACTGATAAATGCTGTCGGCTGTTTTATCGCTAGAGACTCTCAACTGGGAAAAGGTATATGGACCGACCACACTGTCGAGACAAGGCTGAAAAAATAGGATTAGAGGAGTCAGTGTATGCTACTAGACTTCGACAGAAACAAGACCTCGACCTCCGAAAACGAGGAATTAGATTATGCTCGACATACTTTGGGTCAGCCATTTCACAAAGGACACTAAGGAAAATTTGGCCGAACGCAATATATCTTTGTTTAGCTAGTGCCGGACAGTTTCAAAGAAAGAGTGCCTCTCTTTTCTACTTCCTTCTAAGAGGGTGCCGAGGTAACTGGGACAGTGTGGGTTGAACGGTGTTCCGAGTCTAGCGGCGTGGATGTCTATGAGCCAGTGCCCTGTGCTTACATCTACGACTTTAGCTATTTCGGAGCGATTTCTCTTGAGAAGGTCATCAGTCCTGATTTTCATGTAGGAGCGCTAGGATTTCCTAGAGAATTTATACTTGGATGTCCTAGTCCACCTTCTACTAGCTAACGACAGAAAGTGTTGGTGGATTATGTTTTTGGGGTGGATAATTGGGAAGCCCACCAATTCAGTGGGAGCGTTGCCAGAAACTCCTCGCTTTGCCAGTTGTCGTCGGCAATCTCTTTTCTCATTTTATGTTGCTGTGGCCTGGAACCCGGAGGAAAATGATTTTGCACCAGCTACTGGCCTCTTTGAGCTCTTCCTGGAACTGTTGCAACCAATTTCGAGGAAGTGATTACTGAGGAGGTAGAACTGCTTGGTTGTCGCTGCAGGTAGCTGCGGCTCTACCATAAGGGCAGGCTGTGCTTAGAAGGTAACGAGCTTCTCTACATACTGAAGCGATCTGGGGGCGGTATTCTAATTACAATCTTGAACTTTGTATTTTTTTTGTGAGGGAAGTTGAAAGTCTTCAAAAGACACTATGGCAACCCACATAGCGAAAGGGATTTTTACACAGTAAAAATACATCCCTTCAATTAAATTATATTTCCACTACAACTAAGTTTTACACTTATCCAGCAGTTCTACTTTCTTGGTTTTGACGCATTTGGCAAGAGATCCTCCACTGAGAGTTCTTGCTAACACCGCAGCTAAGTGCGGGTTGAATTCACTGTGCTAGGTCAAGGGGTTTAGTCTTTTGAAGACGCCGAAAAGAGTTTCTTTCGTCGAGAATTGGAAGGACAGCAGAGTTTATGTGCTCTTCCAGGCGACGCTTATACTTACGAGCAAAATTCTTAACTTCATCTTGGACGGATGAAATTCCTAGATCTCTGGGGATATTGTTTCGTACATACCAGGGTGCGTTGACGATGGCTTTAAGCACTTTATTTTCGAAAGTTTGTATGCATGTTTCTGTCACTTTCTTTGGTACAACCCCATAGTTGTATACCATACGTCCAGACGGGTCTTAGCACTTGCTTGTATATAAGCAATTTGTTGTCAGTACTTAGTTTGGAATATTTTCCAATAAGCCAGTACATGTCTTTGTATCTTAATTGGAGCTCCTCACGTTTCTTTTTGACATGCTCCTTCCATTTAAGCTTTACATCCAGAGCCATTCCGAGGTATTTCGCTTCATTGCCGAAGGGTATTTGAACATTATTTATAAAAAAGGGCAAGTTCACGTTCACTTTCTCATACGTAAAATTTATATGAACGGATTTAGCTTTGTTAAGCTCAATTCGCTGAGCGTTCGTCCATAAGTGTATCCGGTCTAAAGCACATTGCAATTTTCTACTTGATTTCTCGACCGTCTTGGCAGTTACCGAAATGGCAGTGTCGTCAGCAAATGTGCCTACGTCCTGCGGTATATCGCAGTATGTAAAGAAGGGGACCAAGAACACTTTCTTGTGGTACTCCAGCTTGTTTAGAGTATTCTTTCCCATATTTCACACGGAAGATTCCATCCGATAGATAGTTCGATAAAATAGTGCAAAGTTTTCTCGGGAGGAATTGTTGAAGCTTGTGTTTCAAGCCTTCGTGCCAAACCTTGTCAAAGGCTTGAGAAACATCGAGAAATACATCTGATCAGACTTGCTTTAGTTCAAAGGATTTTTCTATAACATCAGTTATGCGATGTACTTGGTCAATAGTTGAAGGCTTCTAAAACCGAACTGGTGTTTAGGAATAAGTCGTCTTTCTTCTACAACCGGGCGTAAACGTCTAAGTAATATTTGTTCGAACACTTTAGACATTGTCGGAAGAAGTGAAACCGGTATATAAGACTTTTTGTCTGTTGGGGGTTTACCCGGTTTCGACACATTATTATTTCCGCTACTTTCCACTGACTAGAGACATGTGTAATCTAAAGGCGGCGTTAATAATGTAGAGAAACATAAGGAGCGCTTTCTGAGGTAAATTTTTCAGAACACCTGTGATTGAATCATAACTAGGAGCTTTCTTGAGTTTGGGTTTTTTCAATTCTTCCTTAAGTTCTGTCAAAGTAGCATTTCTTATAGAAAAATTGGCATTATTTGAGTCTGAACCGTAGGACATGAGGTGTTTGTCCATCGCGTGATTTAAACGTTGCTTCCAAATGATCTGCGAAGAGATCTGCTCTCTCTTTATCTTCTTTGGCCCACTTGTTGCATGTGGTTGGAGTTTTCTTCAACCGTTGGCTTCTTTCCAGAGTGAGTAGTTGGTATCTATTTTCGCTGAGAAGTCTGTTAATAGGCATTGAACTTTGTATGATAACTTCACCTCGTCCGTCCTCTTTTGCCTTGCCCCACAGGCCC
This sequence comes from Eristalis intricaria, assembly GCA_964034865.1. Lineage (NCBI taxonomy): Eukaryota > Metazoa > Arthropoda > Insecta > Diptera > Syrphidae > Eristalis > Eristalis intricaria. The sequence continues at coordinate 129,388,578 of OZ035873.1, forward strand.
AGAATCAATTAATACCCGGATTGGTTGTGACGTTACCTGGTGGCTCATTCACTTTACTAAATTGATTGTGTACACCTGTGATTCCTCTAATAAATGAATCAAGCAATTGATTGGAGCTGTCCTCTAATTCCATAATTATTTCCGTGTACTCTGTCTTTGGTTTCTGATTTGAAAAAAAAAACAGGTGAAGCCATCCATCAGCCAGCTAATCCATTGTCAAATTGAGGACGCTATGATCACAGTCGCATTGCCGCACCGTTTAAAGCGATTACATTAAATTCCCCAACCACTTGTTTAAATAAAAAACCCATCCCTCCCGCAGCGTGTCTCATTTCATGCAGAAACGACCGCCAACAACGAGCTTGCTGCCGATTCGCCCTCGCCATGGGAACGCACTTATTCCCTGTTGCCATTGTCATTAAAGCAAACACCACCAATTATCGTCCGCCTGACACCGACACCGGCCAGCAGTCGAGTTATTTTGGCGGAATAACACTGAACCGCAATTGTGTACCATGAGGCCAGCAGTCGTGACGCATCGTCGAATTCGCTAACAATGCATCAGTCCACTTGATGAAATGATTCACGAGCACACTCCACGATTTCCCGGCCACCTCGCGCAGACTGGATTTATTGCCGCTTGTCAGAATGCAAATGAGCAGCCTGCTGTGCCAAAAAAGACAATTTCACATGTTGTTCGCAGCCAGGTTCGTTGACTCATGGCACTCATCACACTCGTCCCCATGTGGAGGCGCAATTATTCCGCCCTTCACTCGAGCTGCACACACGGCTCGTCGAGCGAGGAGCCAAGGGGGCGCGAGCCCCTGCCACTGATCAGAAGCGGAAGAGCGCAATTGGATTCATTTGGGAAATTAAATTTTGCCTCCAAGAAACCAGGAATATCGACGACGTTCAAAGACGCGCCTCACTCAGGGCGCACTGCGTACAAGCAGCTCAATTGGGATGCCTAATTGTGTCGGGCTGCCTCAGAGTGAGCGCCGAGTTGCAATTCAAAGGAGTGGGTTTACGTGAGCTAAATAATTTTAATTACTTAGACCGCCTCCAGTGGGTGGATGCTTGGCGAGGGAATGCGAAAAGGCTTCGTCACAGTTGACTGACGCCTACGAAAACTATTTCGCATCGAGTTAGGGCGACGGCACATGCATTTGCTTTGCTTACCCGTGCTCATTTAACGATGTTTGCCAGGAGCGGGGTTCCGGTTGGAATTTAATCATCTGCATTCATTCAGATCCAGCTGTTGAGTGATTCGGAATTGACTTGAATAGTCCGCAAATGAGGCATGTTCTCACATGCGGCTATTTCACACAGTTTCAAGGACGAGCCTGCTACCGAGGCACCCTGGGCTTACGTCAGAATGGAAAATGCAATTTAATGGTGCGCAGCGAAGCGGATGAAAGCATTTCGTAATAAGTGAGTGCGGTAAAGTGTGGTACATCGAATTTGTTTCAAGGCTGCGTAAACTAAACAAGTGACGGTGGTGTACACAAGGACACGATCGCGATGGCTGCATGAAAAAAGCCATTGGATGTGGGTGGGGATGACAGCCTCCCATTACGTTCTGCACAGGATGTCGGAAGGGAGTTGAGCTATCGTATGATTTCTTCAATCTGGGACTGGCGAGGATAGTGCGGCGTGGAGCTGTGAACACGGAAGACACTATCTTCTAACAATATCTTCAACTGTTGGAGTACGCAGATGGCATTAACATCGTCGACAAGTCACAACGTGTGGAAGTAGAAGCTTTTACCGCGATGGACGAACAGGAAAAACAATCTGGCCTTGAGGTAAGGTAACAAGCAGCCCTATTCCCAAATCCGACGGATCGGAGATTTACTTCACTCGTTCGATTCACGTGAACGGATTCGTGCTATCATTGAATCCGTCGGATGCACTACATTATCGACATCACTTCTCTCTTTTTCGAAATCAGCAGTTCCTCGATTTGACTTTTGATTGAAGAAATTCAATTTGAAATTCATACATTGCAAATTGTGTTGTTCGTTCCAAATTGTTTGTTTAATAAACATAATGGATAGTATTGCTCACTTTTTTGTTGACACAAAACAAAAGTGAGCAAAATAACGGTGCGATCATGTTTAAGGAGAACTGCTGGCCAGTTCTTGGCTGGCAAACAGACCCATATAAAGCATGTCTGATAAAAACGAAAGAATGGGTAGTTTATACACACATATGTACATATGTACATATCATATGTACATGCATGTAGTAGCGAATAAATAAAATTGCATTTATTCAACTTAAACAAAATATACATGCATATTTCGATGAAAAAAGAAAGATTGATTCACTCTTTTTCATTTAAACATCTTTTATTTGTTTTTTTTGCAAAAAATCTCACTTCATAGCGTATACTTGTCAAGTTTTTCGCTGTCAGGAATTTCTGGACGAGCACTTTGAGTTGTGTTGTGTGATAATGCTGATGACAATAAAAATAGCTTGTATCTTTACTAGTAAACTACTCAACTTTTAGGAATCCGCAGCGATTTTGATGCGGATCTGTGTGTGTGGAGTGATTCGATTCGATCGGATTTAAGAATGCAGTGAATCTCAATTCGCATTACTGACATGCGGACGATTCACTACGATAGGATTTCGGTATCGAACATTTTCGATATCGGTGGACGATTCCCGCCGGCGGATTTGGGAAAAGGGGTGAAGGTGTGTACTTTCGTGCAATAATCGATACGTGCGTCACTCTCCTCCTAGTACTAAACATACATTCAAGGGTGAACTTGCACTCTACAATTAACATCTTTGTGGTGATCCTGATGGCGGTAGTTTGTTAAGTGCCTGCCCCTGGTTAGCGCGGTCCCCAATTCGAATCCCAATGAAAGCTAAATTTATACGCTGCTCAAAATCACCATTTGAAAACACAAGCAAATAAAAATGAAATTGAGGAAAAAAAATCACCATTTGCCGTTGGGATCAAATTTACGGTACTGTCACTGATATGTTTAATCAGTGGCAGTAGTCTGACTATTGTATCATAATGGACCACCTGGTCTAAGTGTGCTGGTGAATTCACTAGCAACCTCGCCCTCCTACTTACCTAGTGGTGATCCTTAGGAGAATCGCCCTGCGCAACCAGTTGTACGTCACACAGTGGTGTTCGTTATACGTCACAGTGGTCCGCTTTGTATGGGATCGCAGATAAAAAAAGCTGTAGAATCTGAACAATGAAATGCAGAGCAATGAAATTAGAATAAAAAGAGGGTCTTCACAAAATTTGAAAAACGAGTCGAGTCACAAGACATTGTCAAGAACACAAGTCATTGACATTTTTAGGAACTATAGGTCGTAATGACTTTTATGAAAAAAGCTTAATACAATGGACTCAATAAGTCGAACTCTCCCTAAATCGAAACTCTCTCTAACTGGAATTTTTTCTCCATATTTTACATACTCAATTTTCCATACAAAAACCTCTCCCCAAGTCGAAACTCTCTCTAACTCGTACAAATTATGGTATCCTGTGACAATTCGACTTAGGGGGAGTCCACTTTATATGAAATACTAGCTTCTACCCGCGACCTCGTCTGCGTGGAATAGTTACTTTGGGTAGCCTTTTTCATTTTTAGGATACTAATTTTTTTATTTAAACACATTTTTATGAACTACATTTTTTGTTTTTCCATCCTCTGCTAAAACATGAAGATTTTGCGGGCACGATACTCTTGAGCACGCCACATAGAGTTGCCCATGGGAAAAAACAGGTTTTTTTTAAATGTAAACCTTCTACTTTAAGCGTTTGTCTTTGAGCGTTTTTTTTTATTGTCATTGCAAATGCTGCTTTTAGGGAAAACTACACTATTTTAAACTGAAAGGGCAAATCAGTCGGAATTATTGGAATACGGGAAATTTAACAAGTTTATCCTTTTGCCATTCCAGTCATAATCATTGTAAATATTGAGTAACTTGTAGCCGTGTGTCATTACATAGCCTCGGTGCGTCAAGGTTTCTCATTAACAGGACCGGAACACCAACTTTTAACCTCAAATTATGAGAAAGCGCTCCTGATAATTCTAAAGCATTAAGAAAATTCTAAAGGGTTTTTTTTTTTTTTTTTAATTCATTTTTATTTTCGGAATTCATGAAGACTTACATACTAGACAAAAATGCTTAAAACTAGTTGGACGAACATTTTTACTATTTCTAACTTACTGGCCCTCGGCAGGCACTCTAAGCTAAACTTAATCTTATTCTATGTCTTTCGACTTAAACTAAGAATCTATGCATTTAAAGAAAACTTGCTTTAACTGTACAACTTAATATTAAGAAAAATTTGGAAAAAACTTAATAACAGAACTGGATATACTTAAAACTTATATACTAACTTACACGCTACCTTAAAAATAACTTAAACTAACTTAAGCTAAACTACATGCATATACATATGTATATATGAATATATAGACATATGCATATGTATATGTAATGATATATACAATGTATACACATAGGTACACAGTGGTGTACGTATGTGAATACTCACTTTTTTTTTTTTTTTTTTCATTATTTACAGCTTACATCTACCTTAAAAACTACCCTAGGCTATGTAGGCCGACCATAGGTTGCATCTAATTGCTGCAAGACATTGACCGACTGGTCCCCCATTCGGGGATACGTACTACCCTTTCTACCCCGGGTCTAAAGGGTTCGACGAGCATCTCTCCTTGATACCGCCGTACTGAACCGGAGGAGACCCTCCTCAGCTCGTTGTGCGACGGAACGGTCGTGGTTGAGTCGCCCATCCACAGTTGAACGGGCTATGTGGAAGATGAGCGGTACCGCATTTATATTTTGTAACAGCCCGTTTTTGTCTAAATGGAGAAAGGCTTCTGGGGGGACGAAGCCGTTGTGACGTACCCTTTCGTGGTATTGTGGATTGGGGTAGTAAGCCCCCGAGATCAAGTTATTGACCGAGTTCATCGCTCTAGCAGTGTGACCTCGAACCAACTTCAACAGGAAATTGTCCACTCTTATCAGGTTTGCCCTGTTGTATAAGACCTCATTGGAATAGAATTTTATGTACTGGGACTCTGGAGTTCGATAAAGGCGAAGGCAAGCCCTAAGACAAGCCCTCTCGAGCAACCGAATCTTTTCCATTAAGCTTGCACTCACGTTGAACCACACGGGACAGCCATAGGTGAGCATTGGCCGGATGAGCGCCATGTAGCAGATGACCTTCACCCTTGCATCGAGTTGGCTGTTGTAAAACAGTCTCTTTGTAAGGGCAAAAGCGCCTCGGGCCCTGGCCAGAGCCGCATCTACATGTTTGTTAAAATATAGATACTGATCTAGCCAGATCCCCAGGTATCTGACTACAGTCTTTTGCGCCAGTGGCTCCCCGTGTCTTCCAACGATTGAGAATTTTCGCCAATTCTTTTTCGTATCCGCCGAGGCCTTATACAACGGCGTCCTGAACAGAATGGTTTCCGACTTCCGGAAGTTGATACTCAACTTCCAGTCATCGCAACTTCTCATGAATGAATCGAAGTCACCCTGCGTGAGGGTAGTGATTTCCTCGATCTTTTTGCCTGATCTGTACACGATCAAGTCATCGGCATACGCAATTGCATGAGGAAGAGAACTTAACAGATCGCTCAAGTAAATGTTGAACAGGATCGGCGGATTAGCGGCACCCTGTTGGAGACCATTTTTTACCTCAAATATACCTGTGGAGGTCACGTTGCCATTCTTGACTACGAACCGTCTACCGGTAAGCATGTTACACAGTAGGTACAGCAGGGGTTTGCTAATGCCTAGCCGATTGATCTTGTAGAAAAGACCTTCTAACCATACGGTGTCAAAGGCCTTCTCCAGGTCAATCAAGCAGGCACCCGTACATTGTTTCTGGCTCTTGTTCCATTGGATATCCGACACCAGTTTCGACGCAGCATGAATAGTGTCATGCCCCGCTTTGAAACCGAATTGGTTATCCGGAATTATATTTTTGTCCTTAGTCCAGTTGATCAGAGTTCTATTGATCACCTTCTCGAATACCTTACTGATGTTCGGAAGGAGACTAATTGACCGGAGGTTGCAAGGATTCGAAGAATCTTTTCCTCTCTTGGATATGGGTTGCACAATCGCAGTTTTCCAATGCTCTGGATAATGTGCATTATTCAAAGCATTGTTAAACAGGATTGTGTACATATTAACCACTTCCAGGGGGAGGTGTCTTAGCACAATGTTGGAGATCCCGTCGATTCCAACAGACTTTTTCTTTTTTAATGATTCGAAGACCGCTTGGAGTTCTGTCTTCGATATGAACGGGGGATGAACCCCTTCGTCGGCGATGGCATTATCTGCCATGTTATCATCATTGAACACGACAAAGCCAGTGTTCTCAGATCGCCATTGTTGCATTTCTTCTCGAAGTTGAGAGTTGCTAGCCAGTACGCGGTTATTCAACTCGTGGTTCGGGCGAACGCTCTCATTCACCTTGTACACTTCTTGGAAGACCGCGCCTAGTACCTCCATTTTTTCTTGCGGATCTTCGACCACAAAGAAGTTATCGTCGAGTACGGCGTTATCTGGATCAATTCCTGCTGTAGTCAGTACTTGTTCGTTGTTCGTCGTTCTGGAAAGCTTAAGACACGGAAGATCGCTATATTTACTACGAAAGAATTTATTAATTTGCGGGAACATACTCGGATTGTTAGATCTTACAGCCCGAATCTTATCATTCCAGTACGAATTAACAGAAAGCCTGTAATTCTGGACAATTAACGTTTGAATATTTTTTATTAGCGATTTCAGTGTCCTAACTTCCTCGTCTCGCCTGTCAGTAAACCGCCTGTACAAGGTTTATAATCTTGACAGGAGTCTACTTTTACGTTGGTGGAGTGCGTCGATAGTCGCATTGCGGTACAAGTTTTCGTTGTTTGTCCGTGTATACCGAGGTATAGTAATGTCCATAGTTCGTTTAATTGTCTCGTCCAATTGAATTAGATACATGTCAATCTCTTCGTTTGACAAGTTTCTATTGGACGGTATGTGAAGCGCGTTCGAAGAGAGTGCTCGCGTCATTTGTCTGGAGAAGCGTGTCCATCGTGCCCTACTGTAGTTGTAGGTGTACGTTTGAACATACTCTCCTAATTCCGCAATGTCGTTGGGGATCTTGATTTCGGCACTGAGTCCGCAATGGTCACTGAGATACACGAAAGTGTTCAAACAGTTTACCGTCTGTGCGTTTGTGTCTGTTAGCTGCAGTCTTGCGTCTAGCAGTAGGAGATCCAGATACGACCCGGTTCTGGGGAACGACGAGATCTCTGTTGCTTTCAAATCGAGTCTATACTCGACACTGTGTAAGCAAAACCAGCTGTAAAGCTGGTCCCCTCTATTGTGGGAAATTGTGTTTCCCCAATATCCATGTCGGGCATTTAAGTCCCCGGCCAAAATAAAATAGTTCTCCTCCGAGTCCAGCCTCAGACATCGAAAGAGTGAATCGAGCTCTGATATGGTTGTACTGGAACTAGGGTTGCCAGAAGAGTAGACCGACACAGCATACAACCTCCTTCCACTGCGGAGCGAAATGCACACGATGCAGGCCTCCAACTCTTGAAACCTTCGTACTTCACTACTATACACTACCTTGTGTTTAATGTTATTTTTTATGAAGATCGCAACACCGCCTCCACCACTGGAATTGGGCCGGTCTCTTCTAACAACATTATAATTGCTGTGCTCCAGTATGCCTCTCCGAGTTAGCTTGGTTTCGCTAATCAGCATCAGCTCTGGGCTTTGATCGTCCAACAATCTATAGAGCTCGTTTTTTCGTGGGACCCCTATCAATGAATTTGCATTCACTGCAAGGATCTTAAAAATACTCTCCGTCTGTGCAGCCATTAAGACTTTTGACGTGGTTGGTTCTGCAGGAGCGCCAGAATTTGGCCGACCTGCTCCTCTAACCGAGCCATACGCCCTTCAATGGATGTTTTCCATTCAGGCGCTGGCTCGTGTGCTTTTGGCACTGAGACTTGCGGCTCCTCTGACTAGACGCCATTTGGGCGTAGGTCACTTGAGGGGTGACGGGTATGGCTGCCCCAAGTGGATTTTTCACTGAGGGCTGCTTCTGCAGAACCATTTTTGCTTTCCGCTCTTGGAACTTAGGGCAACCCCGATAGTTGGCGGTGTGCCCCGCGTTCCCGCAGAGTACGCACTTGAGCTGACTTTTGTCAGCTGCTCCCTCTTTCCCCAGCGGGCAATCCTCCGCCTTGTGGTTTTGACTGCACTTCACGCATCGAGGCTGCATTTGGCAGTTCGACGCGGCGTGCCCAAACCTTTGGCAGCGAGCGCATTGGAGAATGCCATCGCGCCTTCTTATGCTATCCCATGCGCAATGATAGTCAGCCAAACGATCAATATCGTTTAGCTTATCTACTATGCTGTTGGGTGACACCTGTACGATGAAATACGGTAATTTCCGCCCCTCCCTTTTTGCCTTAGCTGTGGAGAAGGGCTTGACTCCGACTTCTAAAGGGTACGACGTTACTTGTTCAGTGTCCATACATCAACAACAACAATGACAAAATTTGTTCGTTTATCTGCCACACCGTCTCATTTGCCGGCGCTAAAATTGCTCTTTCACACAACCATTCTCGATTGCCCATATTTATTTGCAGATCGGGATGGACATTATTTTTCAAATCATCTATATTTTCGACAATTTGACAGAATTCACGGCTCAGTGTAATTATGCCGTTACTGTCGTCAAGCGATCTTCGAGTTTTAGAAGAGCAGTCTCATATTGCCCTGATTCCATCATTGTGCAGCTGAACTCGCATATTTATAGTCAAACGGAAGTTGTTTACGTACACATCCTCACAAAATTATTCGTGCAAGACTTCATTTAAAGAAATAAGTTAAATTCCACTAGTTTAGTCGTGAAAAATTAATTCAATAAATTAAAAAAAAAATTAGAATTAGTAAAAGATTAAAAATTAGTACAAAAAAATCAAAAATTAATAAATCCAAGTAGGCAAAAACGAAAATAATATAAACTGACTTCAATTAAACGAAACACAATATTATTCGCACAAAAATAAAAATATGAAAAAATACATAAAATAAATTATGTGAGTGGTATCTTTTCATCTTATCAGTATCTTTCTTAGTCGTTTTGACATACTCCCGACAAATCTGGGCGTAAAAGTTCCCATTCTCGTTGTAAAGCTTCTTTAAGAGAAGCTTTGCTGCTGATAGCTCGATTTCAAATATTTTTTTCAAGCTCAGCCCACAAATATTCAATGGGGTTGATGTCGGGTGACTGTGGAGGCATTTTGAGCTACGACCGAGCATTCAAAAGCAGCCACATTTTGACATTGTGAGCAGTGTGCTTTGGGTCGTTGTCTTGTCGAAAGACATAATTTGACCCTAGACCCATTTTAGTAGAGCTTTGCTGCAAATTTCTTTTTAGGATCTCGAGGTAGTCATATTGGTTCATTCTATAGTCAATGAACTCCATTTGACCAACCCCCCGCGCAGACATACACCCCCACATCATGATATTACCACCGCCATGTTTCACCGTAGCTTGAAGATTAGCTTCATTCAGCTCAGTATTTGGTTTTCGCCAAACCCTTTGCTTCCCGTCATTGCCAAACCAAGTTAAACTTGCTTTCGTCACTAAAAATAAAGGTGTTCCAAAAGTCTAGAGTCTTGTTAACATACTCTTTGGCGAACGCGAGTCTTTTTTCTTTGTTAACTTTGGAAATAAAGGGTTCGCGACGTGCAACTCTGCCGTTAAAATTATTTGACCTTAAAGTCTGCCTTACTGTTTCGACAGAGAGTAGTTTTTTAATGATTTCTGACATCTCTGCGGTCAATAATTCTACTGGCGTCTAAGGGTTTTTCTTGATTTTCTTGACAAAATGCTTCTCATTTGCCTCCGAAAATATTTTTTTTCGACCCCTACCTTTCTTATTTTCTAAACAACCCTCATTTCTGAACTTATGGACAACATCCCTAACTACGATATAGGATCTTCCAACAAGTTCACCAGTCTCTCGGTACGTTTTGCCTTCGCAAACTAACTTTAAAATAACCTTTCGCTCTTCTATAGAAGTTTCCGATTTTTTTTCGTCCCATTTTGCTCTTTTTTCGTTTTTTTATTTTATTTTCTCAGAAATATCCTCTATCCTTCTGCTTGTTGCCTCGATCACAGCATTCAACAGAATGAGCGGTTATTATAACATAACATATATATAACAGCTATGTATTCCAGAGTAAGCTACTGCAATAAATTTATCTTTCCTGACTTGAGCTAATAGTAAATTTAAAAGAAAGGTTTTGCCAGTTCCACCTTGAACATCCAAAAAGAACAAACCACCTTCGTCACATTAACTTTTTTTAATAACTTTATCAAAGATCAATCTTTGTCCTGTGTTCAAAAGTGGAATGGCATCAATTATTTGGCGTTTTACAGAATCGGTATCGTAATCTAGTTCTCGAATTCAATTACAACTTACTTACCCAATTCCTTGTGGTCTACTCATCCCAAAATCAGATAGATTCTTTCCAGTAAAAGCTCACTTGGTCTTCAACCTTTGTTAAGGCGTCATTGTAAATTAAATTATTATAGGCTGCATTAAAAAATTATATTTGGCCGCACCACGCCGCATTCTGCCTTGGTGACTAACGACCGACCATTGCCATGGTGTGTGCGTGCGGTTCTTGCCTCCATTTCCCTCTTAGACCCGGAAGACGTAGACTAAGTACATCTCCAAGGTCAAATCTATCTCTCTACCAAATTTCATCAAAATCGGTTCATTGGTTTAGACGTGAAAGGGTAACAGACAGACAGACAGAGTTACTTTCGCATTTATAATATTAGTAAGGATAGCAAATTATTATTAATTAATTCAAGAGCTTAATTTTTTTTTTTTTATAATTTGCGCGTGCTCAAGGGATTGCTAATACCCTTATGTGTCCGGGGTCAAGACACAGCACGGGCCGAAGGTATAGAGGTAGAAAGGGAGAGGAGGTACCTGTGCACATTGGTCTTAAATATCTGCGGGTTGTAGTCTGTGGGAAATATTAGTTTGGGAAGATCATTCCATATTCGTGCGGCTGAAGAACGAGTCTCTGAATTTAACTGTGCGTCCGAAAGTAGGCTTAAGGGTATACTGATGGGCATTCCTGGCGAGACGAGTATTGCGGGTGAATTCATGGAGAGGAGGAATGCAGTTGGCTAGCTCACTTGAGCAGCGTTTGTTAAAATAGCGATAAAATACTGACAAAGAAGAGACGGTACGTCGATGTTCGAGCGAGTCCAATGACTCTGCGATATTGTTGTCTCCAATAAGTTTTATCGCTCGCTTTTGGATTCTATCTACTAGATGCAGGGTGGTTTTGGGTGCACCAGACAAGATATGAGCGTTGTACTCAAGTTTGGGGCGGATGTACTCCTTATAAACTAAAGCCAAATAAGAGTGGGTGAAATATTTCTTGCATCGATTAAGAAAAACTAAACATTTCGCAGCATTTTTGGCGACCTCAAATATGTGATCGCTCCAACTAAGTGTTGTGTTGATACACATACCAAGAATGGAAAGTTTTCCGGTTTCATTGACACAAGCGCCATTCATGGATAATGGCTGATTATCAAGGGTTCGCTTGAGTGACAGCATTGAGTTTTTGAAACATTGAATTCCACTCTATTGTTTTTTCCCCAGTTAATTATGCTGTCAAGATCGGAATTCAATGTGCTTAACATACGCTGCCGTCGCCGGATGGTAGTACAGATTCTCAAAATGAGCACGAATCTACTGCGCCTTTGATCCTTACAATGGTATCCCTACTCAGCCTTCTGAAAGGCCGTTCAACCACACTCACTGATATGTGTCTTCACCCAGACTTCTGTGTCCTCACAATCTCATCATCATCGCTGTATAGTTTCAAAGTCTCTTAAAAAATCGGCCCCTTCCCTGAAACCATTAATTCGAATCAAAGACAAACCACAAAAATATGCAAATCAGTGCATACATATATCACTGTGCGTCACTAAATCAACACATCTGTCTTGTCAGCAAATGTACAGGACACAGAAAAGTTTCGAAAACTTTTGGGTTTATACCACGGTTGAGTTGATTTAACTATCCCTGTCGAAAGGATGACCATAATGTGATGAGCTGGTGGTGGATGGTAAGTCCTCAAAGGCCAGCACATTTTTATTCTGTTTGCTGGCTGGACTTAATCACACTTGAGCTGGTCACATTTGTGTTTACATCTCTCAAATGAAACTTGCCGGCATGCACACTGTGTGTGCTATTTTTCAAAGTTTAAATGTGGGTTCGGCTAGCACAGCTATCACGTTGCGTTGGTGTTAGGGGAAGTTTGTGCCCAAGTTTCGACAGCGGAACGTGGAATGAATTTCATTTACTTTCATTCGATTGAAATTAATTTACTTTCAGGAGTTTCTACCCGTTCTTTGTGGAGGCAACTTTTTATGTCCTTTGTGGTGTGAGCAAGAAATTTATGTCTGAACATTCGAATGATGATGATGATTACACCTGAGGCCAGTTGACGACCATAAGAGTTGCTTACTAGCCCTCAAGTGGATTAGAAAAAAACTCCTGAAATATAGTTTTGATTTGGTTCCCTTGAAAATGTCCGGTGGAGGAAATCGAAAAAAAAAATACTTACAAGTGCGGAGCTTACTGAGACTGTACCCTTCCTTTTGAAAAATCGTAAATTGCTTCTTCCGGGCTGCAGCGAATTCATACCCTTCGTGGTTCTTGTGGCAGACTTACTTACTTGTAAGGCCCGACCCTCACGTAAGGTCTACGCTTGATTAATAGCTGCCTTCTATCATTGACGGTCCTGGGCACGCTTCTTCCAGTCACTAAGCCAAACCTGCCGTACGGACGCGATGACATAGTCTTTAGACCGGAGATTCGGTCTTTCTCTCATCCTCGAACGAAGATGCTCGATTCCAAGACCCCTTAGTGGGAGCATTGGTGTCGATGAGGCCGAGCCAGTTAAATTCTGGACTCTCCCAATCCAGTTGCCTTCGACCTCAACATCCCTTCGAATACCGAATCACTGCTGTGTACTAAAGGTCCAAGAAAACCACCTGCTAAAGAGGTTGGCCCCATCATCACTTTATACACTGACAGAAGGGCTTTCATAAAGTCTCTGGCGAAACCTACCGCAAATTACGAGAGGTCTTCCATAAACTTCTAGGGATACCCTATCAATGGCTGCCACGGTACGGGTACATGATTTCCGATTTAACTTTCTGTGACTTTTCCCTTTTTCTCTCTTTCCCTTTTATTCTTGACAAACCAACCGAAATTTACAACCTCGGACATTGCCGCACGCCTCCGGATGTCTGAACAAGATTGTTTCCGACTCCTCAAGGATCAACTTCCAGTTGTCACAAAATCGCTGAATTGTTTCGTAGTCACGTTGTAAGAGTGCTACAATTCCCTCGATCTTAAGACTTGATCTGTACGAAATCAGATCAACTGCTTACGCTATTGCGTGCTGAAGTGATACTATTAGATCTGCTTTGTAGATTTTGAAGACTATTGGGGAGTTTACCGCTTCTTGTAGTATCATCATCATCATAATTTTCTGACCCTCATGATCGGCTTAAACCACGCACTAGAGATCTTCAGGCAACTCGATCCTCCCCCATCGACTCTAACTCATCAGAGGTTATGCCCAAGCGTAACCAGGCGACCTTATAGACTTGGTCCAACCATCTCATCCTGGATCTGCCTACCTCATGGAATCGCATTCAACGCGTCGTGAGGTGAGGACACCCGTGCTACGTAACCAAACCATCGAAGCATAGCACTTTCCGTTCGAAGAAGCAGCTGCTCAACGTTGAGTTCCGAAGAAAGCTCACCTCAGCAGCTGGTATTCGCGATGTTTTTTTTCGGTAATTTCTCATATTTCATGACCATAGGTGAGAGTTGGAACAATTACCGCTAGCTTGGCTTTCACCATAATCTCGGCCCTGTTGATTACAGATCTCCCAGCTTGACCAATCCTGCAAGAAAGTTCAGAATTACTCCTCCCATCATTCGTGAAGAAGACTCCGAGATACTTAAACTTCTCCACGTGCTTCAATGGGGCTCCACTAACAAAATAGAGTGCATTGAACAGGCCTTCATGAAATTACCATAACCTCTGATTTGTCCACGTTAACCTTCATCCCATCATCAGCACATACAGCCACAAACCTATCGAGTGCGCGCTGGAGTTCCGTCTGGAACGATGTGAGGATAACTAAGTCATCCACAAGAAGAAAATTACTCGCCCAATATGACTCTCCCGCAACTACGGCTGCGCTGCAAGAACCCGTCCATATAAACTATGAACGAGAGAAGGCTTGGCAGTATGCCAACCCCATCTACAACTGTTTTGTAGATTTGGAACAGGCATAGGGCGGAGTTCCTCGAAGTAAAGTCTGTAATGTTCTGCAAGGGGTGTCCTCTTTTGAGGGCCATTTAGTCTCTATACACAAACTGTAGCAGCTGTGTTCGGGTTAACGGTGCTAAATCAACACATTTCACCGTGGGCGTTGGACTTCACCAAGAGTGCATCTTCGCCCCTGTCCTCCTTGTGGCAGACCATTTTTAATATTGAACCTACCAGAAGTCGCATTGCTATTCTTCACTACGAACTTTCTGTTGTCAAGCCTATTAAGCAGCATTTATGAATAAAGTACTAATGCCTTGCCTGTTCAACTTGTTAAAGAGCCCTTCCAGCCATACTGTATCAAAAGCCTTTTCCAAGTCGACAACCAGGGCACCTTTGCCAGTGAGTGCATTTTGACATGTTAATGTGTGCTCTATCAAAGGCGCCAATCACAGATGGAAACCGATGCTACTCGAAGGAAATGATTCTTGGCCATCTTCCTGAAAGTCAGATCTACCACAACAAATCTCAAACTGAATTTGTGGCTCGAGAAATATTCACATTGGAAGACGGTAAAGAAGTTGATGTAATTGCCATCGACTCTAGTTAATCATTTGATAAAATTGCACATAAGGTCATTATATTTAAACTAACGCCTCTAGGTTTCCAACCCCCCTTCGTCAAATGGGTCGAGGCGTGCTTCGCAAACAGAGAATACATTGTAAAGTTCAGTACACCTTTTTTTCAATTCAATTCATTTTTATTTTCAAATAATATTTTACATTAGTTATACGTTTCATCGAGACTTTTCTGCAGAAGATTGCATTTCAAAGTTGTAAAAATAATTTTAAGTAGCAAGCTTAGCTTTAACTGCGCCAACTACCGAGGGATAAGTTTCCTCAACTTGGCCTAGAAGATCCGCTTTGCCGTTTTGTGTGAGTGCCTGATACCATTCGTCAACAACCTGATATGCCCTTATCAGTGCGGTTTCAAGCCGGGGAAGTCACAATAACTTCACATTACGGCAGATCCTGGAAAAAACCCAAGAAATGCAGATCGACACCCATTACCTACGGCTTGCAGAGAGATGAGCATAGAACGTCATGCCTAGTTTTGACATTCCTGCCAAACTCATCAGGTGTCCTGGAGAATCCTCGTTGCTCCATCAAGGTCGGAAGCGAACTCACTGAGATCTTCAATGTCAAAAAAGTCTTGGACAAGACGACGCGCCTTGTGGCTACGTCGTGTGACTTTTTCAACATTATTCTTGACAAGGTCATGCTAAACTCACTCGCTAACACAAGAGGCACGATCTTCCAAAAGTCCGTGCCATTGGCAGAACATGACAGAACACAGCGAGTCGTCAATGAAGCGTTTGCTGGTATTGAATCGGAGGCGGTCAAAATGGGTTTAGCGGTGAACGAGGGCAAAACGAAGTATATGCTGTCATCAAGGAAGGACGCACAACATCGACGAATTGGCCAGAACGTCACAATAGGCAGCTGTAACTGGTAGTGAAGGACTTCGTCTACTTCGACTCGCAAGTAAACAGTCCGAACAACACCAGTACCGAGATTAAACGGAGAATAACTCTTGCCACCGCTGTTTCTAATTGAGTAGTAGAGCCATCTCTCTAAGGACCAAGCTGTCTTTCATCCCTGTTCTGCTCTATGGCGCGGAGGCATCGACAATCTCAAAATCGGATGAAGAAGTCCTTGGTCTTTTCGAGAGAATAGTTCTGCGTGTGATCTTTGGTTCTGTTATTGGAGAAGAAGATTCAACCACGAACTGTACGGGCTGTACAGCGACATGAGTCTAGTCAGGCGTCTACGGATTCAACGCTAAAGATGGCTAGGTCATGTAGAGCGTATGGACAACTCAGCTTCGGCCCGAAGAGGCTTCGACTCCGAACCCGTGGGACAACGCAACAGCCCGCGTTTAAGGTGGCGCACCCAGGTGGAGAAGGACCTCAACCAACTTGACACTGGAGGCAGCTAGCCAGAGACCGTGCTAGCTGGAGAGGCTTGTTGGTTGAGGCCCTTGTCCACTGCAGATTGTAGCGGCAAATAGAGAAGAACAAACTCCGCACTTGGCTTTGACAAACGCTGGTCAAATGTATTTTCGAATCCTTGTTTCACGGAATGTCTGTACATCACCTTCGCCAGACCCGTTCTCGAATACGACAGGCAAGTCTTGTCACCTCAATTCTCGGTCAACATTCGTCGTATTGAAGCTGTCCTACGTCAGTTCTTACGTTTTGCTCTTCGCAATCTTGTCTGGCCTGATAGAACAGAAACAACTTGCCTCCATACCCCGATCGCCTTACTCTCCCTCGCCTTGAGTTACTCGAAAACCGTCGGAAGACCGCAGATTTGCTATTTCTCCACCAACGTATTTCTGGTAATATCGACTGTCTCGGTATTATAGAATTGGCGTCTTTTCGCACCAATCCTCATAACTTTAGGTCTTCAGCTCTCTTCCGTATCACATCGCGCTAATTACGGCCTCAACTCAAGAATGTTAAGCTTGGCTAGCACCATGGACTTAACGACTGGATGGCGCAGTTTGTAGAATGCCTGCCCCTGGTTAGCGGGGTCCCCGGTTCGAATTCCAGTGAAAGCAAAGTTAGTATGCTCTTATCTGGTTTTCAAATCTGGTTCGGTCAACATTTGCCGTTCGGATCAGTATGGTCGTTCGAACCAAAATGGCTTAAGGGTGCTGGTGAATAGCACTAGCAGCCCGCCTACCTACCCTATCCTAACACCATGGAACACTCTTTCGACTTCCATCTCAGCAAAGCCCCTCTTTGCAACCTCCAACAATCCAGTCCTTTTCCATCTCCAACCCTGCCCACCTTTCTCTCCCAGTATCTAGGTAAAGCATTAGTTTTTAAGTTTAGATTGATTAAGTTTACTGCTTGCTGCTTATTAGGTGAAACTACTTAAGTCTCAGAATCCACTAACAAAGTTTTCCCCTTTGCCTGCTGCAGTTAGTTCCGGCCTGTGATTCGAGGTCCTCTCGGATGATAGAGAAGACATTCAGGAAACCTTGCTTTAATCTACATCTCCAGCCATCCATTACTACCTGTGCCCAATGTTTCCTGTCAAGGACAGTCTCAAACAATGCTGCTACGAAGATACGCAAGCACTTGTGTACACATGGTCACTGGACTCAAGGTTTCCGTCACGGACTCATCATTGTCTGAATAGCACAACGCTCTCCACTCCCCATTCCCCAGCAGCTCCGACATTAACGAAAAAAAAAGTTTAGGAAAATGAAAAGAAAAGCCCCCAAATTGCGTGGACGTAAATAAAACACACGGCGAACTTTTGGTATAACAGCCACAACAATTTAAGAACGCTTACCCAATCGTAATGGCATTGCGAGCCGTGTGGGCTGACTTTAATGAGTCCAATAATCAGATTGAATTTCAACGAACAACGCGCAGGGGAGGCCACTGTTGAGGTCTGGGTGAGCAGCCTGCTTAATGGCACAAAGGCGTTGAGAGTATATTCCATTTCGTTTGGTTTGTTTACGCGCCGCTATTTGCACACCTGCTCGTCGTTGTGCCGCGAAGACAGTGCTTCTGTCATCCTCTGCATTCAGCTCAGCAGACGCCAGCCGACGACGACGACGACGACGAGAAACGTTTTTAATCCGACTTAGAACACGACGCGATAAGATGTGCAACATTGCCTCATAATTAAATTCAAACTGCAGAGGGGCGCACTTGCTAGTGTGTGCGGGCAAGGACGTGTGCCTCCTCCTGTGTCGTGCGAAGGGATCCTTGACCTTGATGTGATGCCATGCACATTACTCCCGAGCAAGGTTGATATTACGGTGGCAGGGGTGGTGCGCTTGGCTGAGGACAATCTAGACACACACACACACACGCGCACACATGAGCACCTTCTCGGCCAATTTATGAGATCCCCACGAGGATAGAGTGAAACAATTTCGCTAATGAAATGTGAGTCAGGTGAGGGCGATGAGATACCGCCTCAAGGCGAGTTCAAAAATAGCACCGCAGCAGTTAAGACGTCTGAAGGCGACGACTAGACTGCCGAATGGAGAAACTTTCATCTCCAGGCCGTCAATTCATTCGAGTCCATGATTTATGAGTGCCTAGCCCCTGAGAAGGTGCTGATTGATACGGCTGATGGCTGCATTCTCGCAGACTCAGCTCCTCTCGATGATTGACATCGACGGGGAGTCGTGGTCGTGGAAGCCCAGGAAGCTGCGAGTGCAAGGATACGAACAAGCACTGTGTACGTGATGTGATTTATGAAAAGTGTTCATCGCACTTTTCGGGTAAATATTTACAATTTGAGAGAGAACGGTCCAGCCCCTGCTCGCAGGTGTACCCGTGTCATAATTTATTCACACTTGGGTGATGTAGGGCGCCCATTCGTCTTATTTGCACCCCCCGAGGGCGAGCTATTGCTACACGTGGCAGATTTGTTATGTGAACGCCGCCCCGTACGATGCCTTATCTGCAACCGTGCAGACACGATTTATTTCGCTTTTCCCAGTGAAATTTATGAGATTTTCACTTAGTGTACACAAATAATTTTGAGTCAATTAAATCTGCGGGAGTGCAATATCCGAGACACGCTATTTGCCAGGAGACTTGCTGGCCAATGGGGCTGGAGCATGATGTGAATTGCGTGTTTTTGCGATTGTGTGCTTGGGGAGTTGCAGGACGCTGCGTTGAGTTGCTTCGCGTTTTAATGTGTTCTCAGTTTATGCGGCGTTAAGGAGCGGCACACAAGCAGTTGTCGTAAGGAAGAGGAAGGGTTGAGCGCACTGGTAATTTGGTCAGTGACTGTCGTCAAGCATAACCTTTTCCAAATTTTCTTAGACTGGGCTTAAGTAATAAACCGTCCCTCGAAGAACCAGCCCTAATGTATGGACGGACAACCTCAAAGGCGAATGAAGAGCCGTTGGTCTCTTCGAGAGGAAAGTTCTGCGTGGAATCCTTGCCCCTGGTCGCATTGTCATTGTCTCTTTTGAAGAACCTAGTCAGATATCTACGGATCCAACACTTTAGGTGGATGGGCCATGTAGAGGGCATGAACAACTTAGCTCAAGCCCGAAGAGTCTCCGATTTCAAAAGTGTGGGACAACGCAACAGAGGATGCCTGCTTTCAAGGTGGTTCACCCAGGTGGAGGAGACTAGGGTTGATGATACGGGCCCAGGTCCAAACCCTGAGGGTAGCGCCACACAAAGAAAAATAATGAGGGACACCTACTAAAAGATGAGAAAAGTAATAGAAATTCGTCCGAATATGTAAACACCAGTGGCGTGGTGTCCATAAAAGAGGATTCCGCCCGAGTAACCTTTTAAAATTCCGCTCTTCAACATTGTATCGATACAACAAGCATCACGCATACAAACATAATATAAATATAAACATTGAATTCCGATCTACCTTTCGAACCGTTCAATTCAAGTTGTTTTGGATGGGTTCAAGTCTGATATCCACCAAATAAATGCTGGTGTTCCCCACGGTGTACCACGCGTGAGAGAACAATAGCACGCACAACACAAGTGGTTGCTGAGAAGCTAGGCCCAGGTCCACCTCGGACTGTCGCGCCACCCATATTATATTGTTATTATAGTTCCCCAAGGCTCAGTTCTGTCTCCGACACTCTTTCTCATTTTTATAAATGATCTCTTGTCTGCTACTTCTATTCCAATCCATTCCTTCGCTGATGACAGCACCCTTAGCGTTCCAAGACCACCGACCCCGCCTTTCGGCCGTAGAATTGGAACGGCAGCGTATGTTAAGCACATTGAATTCCGATCTTGACAGCATAATTAACTGGGGAAAAAACAATAGAGTGGAATTCAATGCTTCCAAAACTCAATCCTGTCTGCTGTCACTCAAGCGAACCCTTGATAATCAGCCATTATCCATGAATGGCGCTTGTGTCGATGAAACCGGAAAACTTTCCATTCTTGGTATGTGTATCAACACTACACTTAGTTGGAGCGATCACATATTTGAGGTCGCCAAAAATGCTGCGAAATGTTTAGTTTTTCTTAATCGATGCAAGAAATATTTCACCCACTCTTATTTGGCTTTAGTTTATAAGGAGTACATACGCCCCAAACTTGAGTACAACGCTCATATCTTGTCTGGTGCCCCCGAAACTAGTAGATAGAATCCAAAAGCGAGCGATAAAACTTATATGAGACAATAATCTCACAGACTCGCTCGAACACCGAGGTACCGTCTCTTCTGTGTCAGTATTTTATCGCTATTTTAACAAACGCTGCTCAAGTGAGCTCGCCAACTGCATTCCTCCTCTCCATGAATTCACCCGCAATACTCGTCTCGCCAGGAATGCCCATCAGTATACCCTTAAGCCTACTTTCGGACGCACAGCTAAATTCAGAGACTCGTTCTTCAGCCGCACGAATATGGAATGCTCTTCCCAAACGAATATTTCCCACAGACTACAACCCGCAGATATTTAAGACCAATGTGCACAGGTACCTCCTCTCCCTTTCTCCCTCTATACCTTCGGCCCGTGCTGTGTCTTGACCCCGGACACATAAGGGTATTAGCAATCCCTTGAGCACGCTCAAATTATAAAAAAAAATTGCCTGTTTTCTATACCTGCACATGCTAGAGACAAATTCTTCCAACGCACAAGCCCACAACATGCTTGTCATTCGTTTTTATATCGATCTACAGATCTACGTAAACATACACTTTACACATCACTGCATGCATCTTCTGCAACATCACAGGGGTTTTCCTTACAAACTTTGCCATAAAGGAGGTGTTTTGTTTTCTCAAAAAGAAGGATGAAAGGAGGATCGATGAGAAACATTTTTATATTAAATTTTTTATTAAAACACTGAAATATGTACATTGTCCGTATCTTATTCTAAGTCCATTTTCCCAAATTCATATTCGTCAACTGTTTGTTCGTAGCTGGCCACATTATATTTTGGTTCCATTGAGATTTGTCGAAGTATATCCGATGAACGAATAGAATTCGAAGCACGACATATTCAAATTAAGTTTAATCCTCCGAATAGCCCTTAGTGTGTTGAATTGTGCTTAGTTTTTTCTGCCGTCCACGTCTTATTCATCGCAGCAAAAACTCTTTCAGCAGAAGCATTTGAATCGGGGAGTCAAAGAATATACTCAATTATTCTACCCATTTCCTTTCAGTCGCAACTTTGTATCCAAATGGGTGAGTACTTCGACCCATCGCTTCACTACCGGAATCTTGTCGTTTTGCCATTGCTGAAGTTTAATTTCCGACCAATAGTTGTTGATGAAGACAAATTCCTTGTGTAACTGCGGCGAGTTGTTAGTTGCGTCGTACAACTTTTGCTCGTTCAAATGGCGCATAGCCACATCGACATCTTTCGACAGATAAGTGCAGCGCACGAGAAGAATGACACGCACGAACAAGGGTTGTGTCGTTCCGGCATATAGGTCGGAACTATGTATGTCCTTTGTCGAAAACATTTCCTATAGTTACGTAAACTCAATCGAAACATGTCCATGTCTATGCGCAAACTCCATACAGTTACGAATTGACAGAGGTTGAAGAACGTGGCAAGCACACACACCACACGTATGGGATCACACATGGTTGTGCGGAACTAGACATGTATCAAAAGTCCACACATCTATTAGACATGAACAAGAGGTAGTCCATTACACAACAGATTTCGATGTGAGCATATTTATCTACCTATACTCCACACACACACAAATCAAACAACAATGCAAGTTTTAAACCTGTCAAACGAACTACATACACCCTCGAACTAGGGGAAAATCAAGAACAAACCACACTTCCACAATCTGTCGGCTCATGATCATCTTCTTCTTCATTTGGCGCTACAGTCCGGGGTGGACCTGGGCCTCAACCAACAAGCCTCTCCAGCTAGCACGGTCTCTGGCTAGCTGTCTCCAGTGTCGCACGCCAAGTTGGTTGAGGTCCTTCTCCACGGGTTCGGAGTCGAAGACTCTCCGGGCCGGAGCTGAGTTGTCCATACGCTCTACATGGCCTAGCCATCTTAGGCGTTGGATCCGAAGACGCCTGACTAGACTCATATCGCTGTACAGCCCGTACAGTTCGTGGTTGAATCTTCTCCTCCAAAAACCGTCAACGCAAACAGGACCAAAGATCGCAGAGCAGAGCTTTTCTCTCGAAAATACCAAGGACTTCCTCATCCGCTTTTGAGATTGTCCATGCCTCCGCGCCGTACAGCAGGACTGGGATGATCAAGGTCTTGTATAGGGTCAGCTTGGTCCTTCGAGAGATGGCTCTACTACTCAATTGCCTCTTGAGCCCATAGAAACAGCGGTTGGCAAGAGTTACTCTGCGTTTGATCTCGGTACTGATGTTGTTTGTACTGTTTACTGCGGAGCCGAGGTAGACAAAGTCCTTGACTACCTCGAAGTTATAGCTGCCCATTGTGACGCTCTGTCCAAGACGTCGATGTTGTGTGTCCTTTCTTGATGACAGCATATACTTCGTTTTGCCCTCATTCACCGCTAGACTCATTTTAGCCGCCTCCGCTTCAATAAAAAAATCCAGTACACGCCTCATTGACGGCTCGCTGTGTTCTGCCAATCACGGCAATGTCATCCGCGTATGCTAACCGATGTACGGACTGTTGGAAGATCGTGCCTCTAGTGTTGGCGTGTGAGTCTTGCACGATCTTCTCCAGGATGATGTTAAAGAAATCACATGACAGCGCGTCACCTTGTCTAAATCCTTTTTTGACATTGAAGGTCTCGGTGAGTTCGTTACCGACCTTGATGGAGCAGCGAGAATTCTCCATCGTCATCCTGCACAACCTGACGAGTTTGGCAGGAATTTCAAAACTAGACATGGCGTTGTATAGCTCGTCCCTATGCACGCTGTCATATGCGGCCTTGAAATCGACAAAAAGGTGGTGGGTGTCGATTTGCATTTCTTGGGTCTTTTCCAGGATCTGCCGTAGTGTGAAAATCTGGTCGATGGTGGACTTCCCTGGCCTGAAGCCACACTGATAAGGACCTATCAGGTTATTTATAAACGGCTTCAGGCGAGTACACAAAACGGCAGAGAAGATCTTGTAGGCGATGTTCAGGAGACTTATCCCTCTAGAGTTGGCGCAGTCAAAGGGGTCTCCTTTCTTATGGATCGGGCAAACGATACTGAGATTCCACTCATCGGGCATGCTCTCCTCCGACAATATCTTACAGATGAGCTGGTGCATACGCCCAACCAGATCATCTCCAGCTGCCTTAAAGATTTCAGCGGACAGTCCGTCCGCACCGGCAGCTTTGTTAGACTTCAGTCTTGATATTGCTATCTTGACCTCGTCTAAGTCGGGGGGACGGAATTCTGCCTGACAGCGGTATTGGTGTCATCATCGCCGCTTAGCAGTCTGCAGAAGTGGTTCTTCCAAATTCTCAGTATCGACTGCGACTCTACTACTAGTTGTCCATTCTTGTCCCGGCAGGCTTCTGTCTGAACCTTATATCCACTGGATAACTGTTTCACCCTCTGGTAAAACTTTCGGACATCGTTCCTACCGTAGCACCTCTCCATCTCCTCGATCGCGCGCTTCTCGTGCTCTTTCTTCTTTCTTCTGAGAAGCCAGGTCTCATCCCTTCGTCTCTGTTCGTAGAGCTCACGAACAGCTCTCGTCGTTCGTTGCAGCGTTGCTTTGTAGGCTTCCAGCTTCGCTACATGTGCCAGCCTACACTCGTTGTCAAACCATGGGTTTTTTCTAGGTGGTGCCGTAAAACCCAGCACATCAGTGGCAACATCTTTGATGGCTTCTTGACAACGTCTCCAATCTTCTTCGATTGTTTGCGCAGGTGGCGACGAACTTAGAGAGAAATTCCGGGAGACTCGATCGGCAAAGATCCTGGCAGTCCGTTGCGATTGTAGTTTTCCGACGTCAAACCGTGGTGTCCTTTCTCGACTCCGTTGATCTCTTGATATCCGAGTTCTTACCTTGGCTACAACAAGGAAATGGTCCGAGTCGATGTTGGCTCCTCGGAACGTTCGGACATCAAGAATGCTGGAGGAGTCACATGATCATAATATATAGTATTTAGTTCTGTGGACTTGTATGATTCCTTCAAAAAGTCCGGTAGGCATTTAAACCTAGGCATATCTATGGAACTACACAGCTCCGGAGACATGTTCAATGCATGGACCTATATACATAATTCCGCGGACATTTCTCTGGAAACCAGTTCCGACTGCGAAAAGGATCGATACATGTCGATTCGCCGTCGGAACGGTTTAGCATTAACACAACTCCAAGTTGTTTATAGCGGCGTAATTTGAATTGATTTTCGTTGAAAAAAACGTATTATAATTACGATAGAAAAGCAGGATGATTGGAGGTTAAAATTAGTACTTCAGGAGAAAAAGGAGGTTCGGAGGTTTTGAACATTTTTGGGATCATCCTCCCATGATGGGATGGTTGCACATACTCCATAGCCCATAAGAGAAACAACCCCAAAGCGGCAGCAAAATAATAATAATAATATGGGTGGCGCTACAGTCCGAGGCGGACCTGGGCCTAGCTTCTGAGCAGCCACTCGTGTTGTTCTTTCACCTACACCTGTTCACCTACAGTTTAATGCCGACTCCGAACGGCG
This sequence comes from Eristalis intricaria, assembly GCA_964034865.1. Lineage (NCBI taxonomy): Eukaryota > Metazoa > Arthropoda > Insecta > Diptera > Syrphidae > Eristalis > Eristalis intricaria. The sequence goes on from OZ035873.1 coordinate 129,413,636, forward strand.
AAGTTGAGAAGCTTTTTCTAGACAAGAATACTCTTTGAGCATTGTCAGTGACTCGAAAGAGGTGGAGCCGTGAATTATGAAAGGTGGTAAATTCGGATATCGAACCTGGCACCCTCTGCGTAGCAGTCGACGCACTTACCCACAACGCCACGGCGACCCACGTCAGCAAAATAATAAGTGAAAAATCATAGTAACCCGAAAAATCTCGGGTTATACAATATCTGGCTGTTTAGAACAAATTGGGTCTCCGTCCTTGTTATGCCTTCATCGTTCGCTGTGATTGAGTCCTCTCTGTTTAACACAAGCTTTCTTATGCGAAAAAATAACTCACTTTTCATCGACTTATTTGCTGATCTTGTATTGTTTTCTCTTCGATTTTTTCTTTCTCATTTTATTTCTGTTTGCAAAATATCTTGAAGGAAACAAAATTGGCTTGAATTGCTTTACTTGTATGTAAAAAAGCAACACACAATATAGGTTTGCAGGTGAATATTTTCCGCCACTGGTAAACACGCATCTACCTATCTGAAGACGCTACTTGCGAGTAGATGCACATGTGGTTAATAGATAGAAGAGACTGGTGAACATATCGTATATCACTACAATGTACTAGCGAATAAGAACCAGGGCTGTACAAGTACAAGTACCAGTAGCAGTACCTTGAATTGTACTTCTTTTTCAGTACCTCGGTACTGGTACTTTATTTGAACCAAGTACAAATCCTTTTAATTAAAATTAGTAGTACCTTGAACTACTTGAGCAATACTTGGAAGTATTTGATCAGTACTTGGAAGTGCTTGAGCAGTACTATCAAGCACGTGAGCAGTATTAGTTAAAAGCAATTGTTAATCGAATCATCTGACGAGAAGTCAAATTGTTCATTCTCCAATTTATTTGACGAATCCATTTTTAGGAATTTGAGAAACTCTGAATGAACTTATTTTAAAAATATTATGAAGTCAAAATCAAAGTTTACTTTTTCTAGAATTCGCACTGAGCGACCAAAAACCTTATTGAATAAAAAAATATGTATAAGTAAAGTACCTACAAAATTAAGTGTTTTTTCCAATTCAAAAGACTGCAACCATCGCTTTCAGAATACCATGAAATCTGTGATGGTAAATAAACGTTATTTGAAAATATCCCTTTTCTTCGAATTTATTTCTTCAATTTTCGTACGTGATGATGACATGAGTATGTTCCCTTCGTGATAGGGATATTTATTGAGTGTGTTCAGCAGTTGTAGCACTTAAAGCAACAAATATATTATTGATATTACACTATTTCAACATTTATTTCTTCACTTCACTTCGAATATGCAAAATAGAATTTTATTATTATATTTAAATAATTTTTACAATTTTGTCTTTTGCGCCCGAACTATTCTTTGCTTAACTCACAACGAACATGAAAAGCAAAAAGCAATCAACAACAAATTGCTTTCAGCTTCTTAAAACGCATAACTGTGTCGAGATAGAAATTGATAAGGCAAGCTTATATTGGTGCTATGAACGGCTACTTGCTAAATCCTTTTTAATAAAATAATTGTCAACATTTTATATAATTTAAAGTACTTGAAAGTACTTGTAAGTACTGGTCAAGTACTTACGTCCTTATTTATGTACCTAAGCACGTAAAAATGAATACTTGTGTCGAATAAATAAAAAAAACAAGTACCACAGGACTTCATTCTTTTCAAGTACAAGTACGGCCGTACTGAAGTACAAGTATCAGTACCTCGGGTACTTGTGCTTATAATGAAACATAGAGTTACAGATCAGAGAATGAAAAAAATCATGACTTCCAGACAACATGGTCTACATTTCGACTTTATAATGTAATAATATATTTGGGTGGTACGACAGTCCGAGGTGGACCTATGCCTAGCTTCTCAGCAACCACTCGCGTTGTGCGTACTATTGTTCTCTCACGCGTGGAAGGGACCTACAGTTTAATGCCGACTCCGAACGGCGAATTTGAGAAGCTTTTTCTGGACAGGTATACTCTTTGAGCACTGTCAGTGACGGGAAAGAGGTGGAGCCGTGAATCGGTTCGGGTATCCAACCTGACACCCTCTGCGTAGGAGTCGACGCACCTACCCACTAGGCCACGGCTACCGTCGACTTTATCAAATTTATTATTTTAAAACATTGTTTTTGATGGAGTGCTTCCCTAAGATTGACCTCGACAAAGGCCGAATTAAAGGTATACACGAGGCATAAACAAAGATTTTAGCTTTGACGAGTCTCAGCATTATTATAACCCGGCAAAGATTAATGTCAACACTATCTTCATTTAGTTGCTTTAAAATTCCATTCCAAGTTCTTTGGCAGTTTTGCCAAATGTCAGAAAAGCCCTAGAAAGGATTTCCTCACCTCGTCATTGCCTAAATTAACTCGCTCAATTGGTTGATATTCTTCGCCTGGTGGGTGATGACTAACTATCAAAAGGGATCACCTGAATTGGATGTCGCCAGATAGTTAACTCAACTTATCTGGCGTTTGGATTTGGACCTAGTTCCGTTAAATATTGTGTCGAAGCTGGACGACCATGAGAAATGTCTTGAGTTCGCAAAATTTTATTCCGGATGTTGGCCAAAAATCATTTTCGCGGACGACACCTATCGCTCAACGGCTGTGTTAACAGTTAAAATATCCACTATTAAAGCAAACACAATCTACAAGTGCTCACAGCACTAGCATGCAAATATGGCTCCCACAAGGATTGACTATTTATATTTATATTATATTTTTACCATCACAGGGCAAACACAAAACACTACGTTCTCTTAGTGTGTATGCCCTCAGTAGCACTTAACACATCAGATGTTTGCTGCGCGATTTAGGATCATCTACCGATCTTACATCTCAAAGATTACAACAAATAAACAATGTTAATTAAAGTATAGTGCATTAATAAATTTCTTAAGCTCCAATCGAGACAAGCTAAAATCAAAATTCATTAAAAGTTCTTTTACACCTTGTAATAGGTTCATTGCAACCATAGTTGGTTCTATGCCTCTTATCGTAGAGTAAATTTCTCACCCGAAGATATCTTGGAGGGCATATATATTCATGAGAAAAAGTAATTCTGGTGAATTTATACGGCAAAATACAAACATGGCTGACGCTGCCTTACGCCCGAAACTTAAGGTTTGCAAGCCAATTACTTTACATCTGTCATATTTAGGGAGTTCTTCGAAAGTATATAACTTACGGACAGCATATCTCGTGAAATTCTTTTGTACTCCTTCGAATCTGAGCTCTTGTGTATTATATGGGGAATCCCAAATTATGGAAGAGTATTCTAAATATGATCTGACTAACGAGCAAAAGATGGACTTAAGACTAGATTTATCCCGAAAATTTTTATTATTTCGTTTCAGAAATCCTACCATAGCGTCAGACCTTGCAAGCATCAAAAATTACACCGAGATCTTTAACTTCTCCTAAGCGAATAAGTCTGTGATCACTTATGAAATAATCATAGACAATCGAGGATGTAATTCGATGAGCAGTAAAGATATTACATTTTCGAATATTCAGCTCAAGTCCATTTTCTTTACACCAATGCCCTAGAGTGTGGATATCGAATTGGAACTTAATGCAATCAGTTAAGCTATTTATAGATAAGCACAATTTGAAGTCGTCTGCGAATGTTAACATTGTGCAGTATTTGAAAATTCCATGAACATCGTATATGAACACGATAAATAGTAATGGCCCCAATTGGCTACCTTGTGGCACGCGCTATGTACCTTTTATCACCTTAGATGTAGAACTATCGATCTTTACCAATTGCTTCCTGCCCTTTAAGTAATTGGAAAGCCACTCTAACATTGAAGAATGGAATTCCAAAGACTTTAGCTTGGTTAACAGCTAGCAGGCACATGATCTGCCCTGCATAACGCCATGCATATTTGGGGCGGCTTATGGAATGGCGGCAACGTCGGGCCTAATGTCTTTCGAAATGAGAAAGGAGATGAGAGATAACGCCTCTTCATCCGTAAAAATGAATAATCGATCGCATCCAAGTGATCCGTCTGAAGCTACAAGCAAGCAGATAAGTCTTAGTACATTTCATCAGCCTCCTCTAAATCTCCCTATCTACACGAGTGAGTATTCATGTCTGAAAAAAATGGATATACTGCATTATCACTGGGATATCGCTTGATTTCAAAACAAATAACAACACACTCAAAAAAAATTCTATATCGCAGTAAATTTTGCAAAACAGCTAATCAAACACTTGGCCAAGTCGTAAGAAAGACGATTATCTAGACCGCTGTGTGGCGCACTCACTCAGCGGTCATAAAAGCAGTTTGTTTAGGTGACACGATGTTTGCGGAACTAAATGCATAAACAAGCTTATTAAGTCGAAAACAAATGCGAACCTGCAATGAATGCCTTTTAAATTTTGTGTTCCGCAACAGTAAATTCATCAACATCATTCGCATTAGATTTTTATGACTTTTTATAGGATTTTATTGAGTAGGCGGGGGAGCAGGATTGTTTGAGAGATATTTGGGACACGTTGGAATATGAAGGTATGCAGGCTTAGGGGATATATCATTGCAAAAGTTTGTGAAAAAGGTTTTGGGAAATTGCCGGGGAAAGGTATTCAGAATGATGAAAAGTTTCAACAGGTAACAAAAACATACTCACTGCATTATGGTTATTATTTTAAAGCTAGCCAGCTGCTTTTAAGTACTTTGACCATCGTAAAAGAGGCTTTCTGCAGATGTGGCAGACGTTGCGGTGAAAGATAACACAATTATGATTTGCGTCAATGTTTTACGCAGTCTACGATTTCTAGGCGAATTTTGGACAAACAAACAACAAAGCTTTTGAATTACAACAACAATGAAATAAAATAAGATAGCAAAATATTTAAAAAAAAAATCACCTCACAGTATTAATGACCCAATTGTCAACACCTTCCAAAATATCCATTTTTTCTCTTACTTGTTGCCTACCGACTGAATGGCGCAGTTGGTAGAGTGCCTGCCCCTTGAAACCATACATGCCGCGTCAAAACTGGTGTCCGACATTCAGTGGAATAAAGGCAAACAACAATGCACGGGTGCCTGTCTGATTGACTTGGAGAAAGCGTTCGACACCGTTTGGTTAGAGGGCCTCTTCCTCAAGGTCAGGCTTGGCATAAGTAAACCATTGCTATACATGATCCATGACATGATAACAGGTAGAAAGTTTGTCGTGAAAAATGGCGACGTAACTTCTAGCACGGTCTTTGATATTAAAAATGGTCTACAGCAGGGGGCGGTTGGTTCGCCGATCTTGTTTTCAATATTCACTGCAGAGCTTGTAGGTTCCATGCCGCACTTAATAGCGTGCACCGACGATCTAGTTGCGTACAGAACAGGTCCGAAGATCGATCGCTGTTGCAGCGTGACTTCGATAAAATTCAGCGATTTTGCGACGACTGGAAGTTGGTTATCAACTTCCTGAAGTGTGAAACTACCCTGTTCAGGACCCCGTTGTTCACTGCACCGAGGGATACGGGAAAAAATTGGCGCAAGTTCGGCATAGTTGACCCGCAAGGTAGGGCGTTAGCCGTGAAAAGTGTAGTTAGATATCTAGGCATTTGGCTGGATCAATATCTGTATTTTGACAAACATATAGATATTGCTCTGACGAAAGTCAGAAAAGCCTTTGCTGCGGCAAGGAGGTTATTTTCTAGCAGCCAACTTGATACCAGAGTGAAGGTAAGGTACATGGCCCTCATATAGCCAATTATGGCGTACGTTTGTCCGTTGTGGTTCAACGTGAGTCCTTCCCAGATGGAAAAGATGAGGGTGTTCGAGAGGCAGTGTCTTAGGAGCTGTCTCCGTCTGCATCGCACACCCGAGTCTGAATACAAGAAGTACTACCCTAACGAGGTCTTGTACAACGAGGCAAACTTGAACAGGATAGATAATTTTATTATTAAGCTGATAAGAAGGCACATTGCACGAGCTATGACTTCTTCGAACAGTCTGATCTTTTGGGCTTACTACCCAAACGCTATGTACCATGAAAGAGTGCGCCTCAGCGGCCTTATTCCACCTGAAGCATTCCTCTATCTCGATCAAATTGGTCTAATACAGGATACAGAGGGATGCCCACTGTTCTTCCATGTCGTACACCGAACAGTGGACAGGCGACTCCAATACGAGCCGGATGTCGTTCGCAGCCACGAGGATCTCCTCCGATTCAGTACAGCGATCTCTACTCGGGACAGGAGAGGTCCAAGCCAAAGTGTGCCAAAGAACGGCACTTTTATTGGTGGTTGCGCCAGAATCGGTCTCCGCCGGCGTTGGATCTTCCAAACGGTGATACAGTTGACCATGGTGGCCAACTTACATAGAATTAAGTTATTTTAAGAAAAAAACTATACAAAATCAAAAAAAGGTGCACCACGGCGTATAGATGTGTATGTTATGCATATACAGAACATATACGCCTAGGTGAACACGTCTGTCTCTTACGGACATATTTAAGGTAATTTTAAGGTTATGTTAGGTTAAGTTAGGTTAAGGTATTATTAAGTTAGTTTTAAGTTATTTTTTCATAGCTAGGTTAAACCAAGTTTTTCAAGTTTTCTTGGTAAATAAAATTAATAAAATATTGTCTCTAAAGACTGAAAAAAACGTTGTTTAAGCCGAAAGGCACAAATAATTAAAAATTAGAATAGCTTAAAGTACTCGCATAGGGTCAGTAAGTTAGGATTAAATACATTAAGTTATTTAAGATATTTAAGCTAGTTTTAAGTATATTTTGTCTAGCAAGTAAGTTTCTTTCATAATTAAATAAAAACAAAATTACATGAAAAAAAAAGAGTGCCTGCCCCTGGTTAACGGGGTCCCCGGTTCAAGTCCCCGTGAAAGCAAAGTTAATACGCTTTTATCTGGTTTTCAAATCTGGTCCAGTCACCATCAATAGTCAATCAGTGGTAGTAGTCTGACTGCGGGTACCACAATGGACCAATATGGTATAAGTGTGCTGGTAAATGCACTAGCAGCCCTTCTACCTAACCTTACCTAACTTGGTGCCTTATTCGACTGCAAGTGCAGAAGCCGTGAGCACGTGCACAAAAGTGGCAGTCAAAATCCGCTTATCTAGGTCCTGGGTCACCAAGGGAGAGCTGTAAGCGATAACGCTGATGCACTGGGATCAGAGGAGACATTCTGAAGACGTGAACCTGCACTGGGACTACCTGCGTCCTTGGTCTGGACTTCCATCGGTGCTTGGGCCTCTCAAGAACACACGTCTGTTGAGATCTACCCTGCTCATGTATATGCCAAGAGTTTGACTTCTTAGAAATTCCGAAGAACCATGTTCACTGTTAGCCTGTAAATTTTGCACGATCTAAGACATTGAATGAACCTCGCCCTCCGCTTTTTTGATATTCATGGTATCACTGATCCTTCATCCGGAGTTCTCCATGGTCATCGAGCATAACTTGGTGTTTTTCGCACTGGCTGGAATGTTAAAGCATCCCTAGGCTGGAACTATGCTGACACATCTGCGACTAGATGACGCAGTGGGTTAAGTGCCTGGCTTGCTTAGTGGGGTCTCAGGTTCGAATCCCAGTGAAAGCAAAGTTAATAGGCTTTTATCTGTTTTTCAAATCTGGTGCAGCCACCATTTGCCGTTGGGATCAAATAATCGGCACTCTCACTGGAGTGGTATAACAGTGGTAGTAGTCTGACTAGGGGTATAGCAGTGGACCAACATGGTCTCAGTGCGCTGTCAGTGTCATATGTGGTCTTGAATTCGAAAAATAGGACATGAGTGTCCATTTGGTATATTGTGGACTTTTTAGCAGTGTCAAGGTTTCCACAGAGAGTAGACTCGCGTCTACTTGAGGTCCGAGAATGAGGAAAAAATCAATGGCAACGACCACAAAATCGCTGCGTCTCGACAATCTGTATAATATAATACTCATTATTAGATACATATTTTGAACGGAATTATTAAAATAGTACGTACCTTCATTTTGGTTAGCCAAATTAATGGCATTTTTAATTTGTCTTCCCGAAGCATAAAAATTTTTAAAATCCATATGAATCTAGGAAAATAAAGGATTTGTAAGTTAGTACGTTTAAAAGTACGTTCTTTACCAACCTTTGATTGAGCCGCAATTGACTGCATTCCTTCAAGCAGTGCTCAAATTAATTAACCTTCTTTCTTCAAGAACTTACTGCACAAAAATAATTGTATGCTAAAATGTCCAGGTTCGATACCCGGATTTACCACCTTTCATAATTCACAGCTCCACCTCTTTCGAGTCACTGACAATGCTCAAAGAGTATTCCTGTCTAGAAAAAGCTTCTTAACTTCGCCGTTCGGAGTCGGCATTAAACTGTAGGTCCCTTCCACTCGTGAAAGAACACTAGCACGCATATTATTATAATTATAATTATTCATACTTGCTGGTATTCCTGTGTCGTCATTTGAAAGGAGTTTTCTGTTGATGTGGGTACAAATATTAATATTCCTAATGCAGCCGGCTACACTTGTATGCACTGCGCTTAAACGAAACTTGCGGTTACATGCAACAAGAAATTTATTACGGTGCAACAAAGTTACCTATATCCGAACATCGTTTATATGAAAACTCCGCTTAGTTGCAACACATTTTCTGCATTTTTTGGGTTTCAAATAAGCGGAGTCGACTGTATATAGAAAAATAAAGGTACGTGTACAAACCAGCCTTTATTGTATTTTTTTTTTTAAAGTATGTCACAACACAATTCACAAAAAATCACAACTGAAGAATAACGCTTGTATATACTGTCGCTCACTTAGATGCAATGAAACTGTAACAAAACACTTTCGTTGTCTCAACGTACGATTTCATTGGGAAATACTAACAGAGAATTTTAACTTTAAATGAATGCTAGTTCATTGAGTCAGCTAATCGTACATTAAAACTACGTTCATCCATTTGTGAATTTATTCGTAATTTTAACGAATAGTTCGTTGAGGCAACGAAAGTGTCACTTGAGTCAAGAAAAATAACTTTAACGAACGCTGTTAATTAATGTTCAATAGCTCAGTGAAAAAATGAAACACAAAATTGCACAATGGAATATTTATTTAGCTCTGCACCTCTCAGTGGACTGTAAAAGACTCTAAAAATGAATGAAGACGTCCGCTCTGAACCGTGGACTGTAATGTTGTCATCAAATAAACTCCTTGTTCGTCGTTGTTGCACGCCAGTCTCCTATGCTCATCGATGCGACATCTCCGTTGTGGGCACCGCAATTCCTTCGCACCAAGAAATGGGTTGACGGCTGCATGTGCTCACGCGATCAGCTCTCGTGGTTCTCGGTCGCAACCACCGCTACCCAGCGCACTATGAAAAGGGGTGTGGGTTGCGCGCGTGCTTTGCTCTGTCCTTCACGGGCCCTTATTTTCGGTCGCAACCACCGCTACCCTTCCGGGAATTGCTCGCGCTGGCTGCTGCGCACGTCGTCTGGCTGTCGCCGCTCGGGTTGATGTTCGTGATTTTCCATGAACAGACATGATGACGATGATCATGCCGTTCATGACTGCGATTCTTAACAATTAATATTACGAACAATTTTTGGTTCAGTGCATCTACCACCAAGCTTAACAGCGGAAATTAACCTCCATCGACCATTTCCATTTCATTCATTTTTATTTCAATAATTCATAACAAACTTATATACTAGACAAAAAGGCTTAAAACTAGTTGGACGAACAGTGTTAGTATTTTTAACTTACTGGCCCTAAGAGGGCACTCTAAGCTAAAGTTAATCTTATCATATGTCTTTCGACTTTAAGTAATATTGCATTTATATTTCAACAAAAACGATTTCAATACTGAACAATTTAATATTAAGAAAAAATAATGTTTACTCCAAGGAAAACTGATACTCAAGGAAACACACATGCACGCTTCTAACTTGAATACGGAAAAATCTGGGCGACGAAGCTCTGCACAGAGCCAGAAACGGTGTCTTGGTCTGGACATTGGTTCAACAGCGAGGGCGATGTAATTATTAGTGGTGGTGGTTCTTAGTGGTCACTGCACTAATCTTACACATCCACTCCGGCTGAAGCGATATGTGCAGACGCTGCAAAGACGATTAAGGAAAAGGATCTGTTCGACATCGGAAGAGAATGCATTTCCTGTGAAAACACTTCTTTGCAGAGGGAGGACTACTTTGTGAGGACTATTTTGTTTTCTTTTTGTACAACCCATGTCGTGCTGTTTTCTTAAAACTTTTTCACCTAAACTAACTTATGCTAATCTACATACATATATATATGTATATACGAATATAAAGACTTATATATATATGGATGTAATTACTATGTACAGCGTAAAGACAAGGGTACACCTTTATGTACGTTTGTGTATACAACATAAAATTATCTTAAAACATAGCTTAGGGTATGTAAGTCGGCCGTAGGTTACAGCTGTATAAAATAACAGGGGGCGTACCCCAAAGATCAGTGTTAGGTCCCCTACTGTGGAACGTGATGTATGACGACGTATTACGACTCCCAGTCCCCAGGGAAGTATCCATCGTAGGTTTTGCGGACGATATTGCTGTTCTAGTCGTGGCGAAACGGCTTGAAGAAATCGAGTTGTATAGCAACGAAGCAATGGCACTGATAAAGAACTGGCTACCCGATATGAGTTAAGACCTCGCGGATCACAAAACGGAGTCCGTTCTCATTACGAGTAGAAAAGTGGTCGAGACCATGACGATAAAAGTCGGAGAGCACACCATTATTTCCAGTCCATATATAAAATACCTGGGAGTGATGATTGATGCTCGGCTAAATTTCAAGCATAACCTAGCTTACGCTTGCGAGAAATCGTCAAAAGCGATAGGCGCCTCTTCAAGACTCATGTCGAATATCGGCAGCCCGAAACAAATCAAACGATTAATGCTTGCGAGAGTTGTGGCTTCCATACAGCTGTATGGGGCACAAATATGGTCTGACGTTGCGAGCAAGAAGACACGCATGAAGGAAATCAAATCTGTGTACAGACTCTGTGCACTGCGAGTTAGCAGTGCATTTCGAACGGTATCTTACGACGCGGTATTGGTACTATCCTCTATGGTACCAATCGTTTGTGCGGGCCAAGCACAAATCATGCGAAGAAATTCGTAAGAAGCCGCAGTATTGAACCGTGGCAACAACTATGGAACGAGTCCCATAAAGGGAGATGGACGTACCGACTAATCCCACGAATATTTATTCAAGCGAAACCGTGACTCGAGTCCGGCCTGTCCTCACTGCGTAAACGCGGTTCAACGATTCAACGCGGCAGAGAACGTGGAACACGTCTTCTTCGAATGTGCTCGATATGCAAACGAACGAGCTGTATTGCGGGACGCATTTGGTGAACCGCCAACACCAGAAAACATTGTCCAACATATGTTGAGCTTTGAAGACCTGGTGTGCTGGGAACGACACAGCAGTACGAATAATGTGCGATCTAAGAAACTTAGAACAGCAGCGGAAAGCGAATTCGCTAAACGACACGTGACGAAGCAAAAAGCTCGAATCCGTACATCACGAAGTAATACCTAGCAGTAGTTCCGCGAGGGAATAAACGGAAAGTTTCCACGGGAGGTGGTTTTAGTCAGTAAGAATCTGACACTACCAATGGACGTCGGACCATTGGTGCCTATGCAAGGTTTCCACCTACCCACGAGAAAAAAAAAAGAAAGGACCGACTACTCCCCATAAGGGAATCTATGCTACCCTGTTTACCCCGGGTCTACAGGTTTCGACGAGGGAGTTCCCTCCCTCCCCAACCACCAGAATTTTCGAAGTTTCATTGCAACATCCCGAATATCTCTCCTTGATACCGCCGTACTGAACCGGAGGAGACCCTCCTCAGCTCGTTGTGCGACGGAACGGTCGTGGTTGAGTCGCCCATCCACAGTTGAACGGACTATGTGGAGGATTAGCGGTACCGCATTTATATTTTGTAACAGTCCGTTCTTGTCTAAACGGAGAAAGGCTTCTGGGGGAACGAAGCCGTTTTGCCGTACCCTTTCGTGATATTGTGAAATGGAGAAATGAGTAAGCCCCCGAGATCAAATTTTTGACCGAGTTCATCGCTCTAGCAGTATGACTTCGAATCAAGTTCAATAGAAAATTGTCCACTCTTATCAGGTTTGCCCTGTTTTGTAATACCTCATTGGAATAGCATTTTATGTACTGGACTGGGACTCAGGAGTTCTATAAAGGCTAAGACAAGTCCTCTCAAACAATCGAATCTTTTCCATCATCACTCACGTTGAACGACACGTGACAGCCAAAGGTGAGCATTGGCCGGATGAAGGCCATGTGGCAGATACCCTTCACCCTTGCATCGAGTTGGCTGTTGTAAAACAGTCTCTTTGTAAAGCCAAACCCGCCTCGGGCCCTGGCCAGAGCAGCATCTACATGTTTGTTAAAATATAGATACTGATCTAGCCAGATCTCCAGGTATCTGACTACCGTTCTTTGTACCAGTGGCTGCCGTGTCTTCCAACAATTGAGAATTTGCGCCAATTCTTTTTCGTATCCGCCCAGGCCTTATACAACCATCGACTGTTTCCGAACTGTAACTGACAGGAACTAACATTTAGGTAGCAATCGGATGAAAGATTGCCATATAAATGGCCGACTTAAAAAGGAGCACAATTACAGCGAGATGGAGGAGTTTTCTGTGATCTCTTCTATCTGTGATCTTCTAGAAGTCTGCTATAAATGAAGCACTAGCACTCAGAGACCCATTAATCGTTTTCCAAGGAATCATTGGACGTCTTAACATCAAAACTCTTCAGTCTTTGTAGACCTTGTGACCAAGCGTCAGCGATATATCCTTGACCAACGCGTTGCCCCTTTGTTGGGACATACTGATACCCAAGGAAACACACATACACGCTTCTAACTTGAATAAGGAAAAAGCTGGGCGACGAAGCTCTGCACAGAGCGGTGTCTTGGTCTGGACATTGTTTCAACAGCGAGGGCGATGTAATCAACAGTGACCAAAGGATATCATCATCGATAGTCTGTTTCAGTCGCGAGGATGCTTAGTGGTCACTGCACTAATGGTACACACCCACTCCGTCTGAACATACCAGATAGCGATATGTGCAGACGCTGCAAAGACAATTAAGGAAAAGGATCTGTTCGACATCGGAAGAGAATGCATTTCCTATGAAAACACTTCTTTGCAGAGGGGGGAATATTTTTTGAGGACTATTTTGTTTTCCTATTGTACAACCCATGTCGTGCTGTATCGAAGGGTTGGAGTTAAGACAAAAGACATATCATTTCCCTCATGAATGAAAGTGAATCATTTGATACGTTTCCTAAACCAGATTATTGTCCTCGGAAGTCTCATCGTCTTCGAGGCAAAGCCGAAAAAACCGTGTCTTGACACAGGTTTAGTTTGTTAAGCTTATATTTCAGGCCGCAATGGCCAGTAATTAAGCTTGTTAGCAATGTAAAGCTATCCCTATCAAGATGGAGTACTTCTTTATATGAATAAGGCCTGATTAATCTTTTGGACTGCCTAAGACCATGACCATGTGTCCACTGGTCTAGGCGAAGTTTGTTTTCCCATTCATTTCTGGATGTTCTGGACAGATGAACGCTAATTTAGAGCCAGATCTCGCGAGCTCATCTGCGGATTCATTGCCTGAAATTGCTCTGTGTCCAGGGACCCAGCCAAATGTCACTTTGTTGTGAATGGACTGTTTTGGAGTCCATTACATTGGACAAAAGTGCCTTTAGTGCTGCTTCACTGTCAAAGAATATCTGTATCTGTAGAATATCTGTCTGGTGCAGATCCCAATGGAATGGATTTCGGCTTGGAACACTGTAGGCCTCAAGCCCATTGGTACGGAAATCCATGTGTTGGGTTCAAAAACTTCTGGCCCCACCCTAGAAACCATCTTTGATCCGTCTGTGTAGCAAAGGGGACTTCTCGGGTCTAGTGTTAGGATACCATTTGTCCACTTTCCGCTGTCCAATATGTCAACTTCAAAAAGCCTCCCGAAACAATGTTGCTTGACCATGTTGGAACGTATCCGGCACTGTACAAAACATGTCTCTATTAGGGATTGAGTTGAGTATACTAAGGTGACCGGTTAGGTTACCTGGTTTGGAAATGTACTCTAGCTGCAGTTTAATCGCCTATCTGGAAGCAATCTTCCAGACAAAGATCGGTGGGGGAGTTAGCCCGACTAGGACTAAGATGAGGTTCAGCTGAAAAACCTCCAAAATCCAGATTATTTCAAGAAGGCCACTTTGGTAGCAACCTTCCGAATGCACAGGTGTAAGTGAGCCACGGTATGCACTTATAGGTGGCCCCTATAACTGCGGCGGGGTGGCGCAATTGGTAGAGTGCCTGCCCCTGGTTAGTGGGGTCTCCGGTTCGAATCCCAGTAATAGCAAAGTTAGTAGGATTTTATCTGGTTCTCGAATCTGTTTCAGCTACCATTTGCCGTTGGAATCAAATTAACAGCACTATCACTGGAGTAGTCAATCAGTGGTAGTAGTCTGACTGGTGACTGGTAAATGCACTAGCTACCCCCACCTAACCTAACCTATAGGTGGCCCCAGCAACACGTAATGAGCCTGAGCCTTGCCACTCGACACACACTGGGCACACAGCGCCACGGAGACCATAAATAACGCTTAGTGAAATCAAACTGCTTTAATACAAAAGCACCCTGATTATGAATAAATATTTGTCGACTACACAAGCGCACAAATAAATTATAGCCCCGCCTTGGAATTGGAGGGAATGAAGTCACCCTCCAGTCATTGACAGACTATTAATAATTAAATCAATTTAACCCCCTAAGGACCTTCGCAGTCTTCACATAATTCATTAAAAGAGAGACATTAGCAGCCAATTAAGAATAGCTTTCAACGCCCTCTGCCAGGCCGGCAATCAGTCGCCGATTGGGTTAACTTCCCTTTTGAAGCAGATTAACCCACAACCGCAACGCAAAAGAAAAATCTTTGTAAATTAATTTCCAAGACGAAGACATTTGACGAAATTAAAAAAAAGACATCAAATAATACAAATTTATTTTGCTAATTATACAAACCATGCCTGGGGCTAATAACAAAAATGCCCTGCCAAAAAATCGAACCGAAGGAGAATATCCTTTTTTTTTCTCACATCGGCGGCGTGGGCTTTCGGCAATTAATTAATGGCATAAATTCCTTGAAATGTCCGTTTATCCGCTTTTAATCTTTGCCCTCAATTTTTCTTGTTTTTGTTTGGCCGCAAAACGTGCAGTTGACGTTAAGCTTGATTGGGTCCGGGATTCGGTCTAAGGCGGGTGCTCGGGTGTTGGGCGATGGGTGGACATCATTGTGTGCGCTCAGATTGAAAATAATCAAAAGCACACTTTCCGGGAACTTATATCCGATTGAATTTCTTTTCACGAATGAATCTGACTGACTTTTTGTCGTGGGAGCACTGGGAATACTTGTGAGACGGTGCACATATTCGTGTAGGAACACATGTCTGAGGTTGGTAAATTGGAAGAATGACACAATCGAAAAGACGTCTGCGGAGAGAGACCGTCTACTGTAGTTTAGCTGGCGTTGGGTGTCTCGTGTGGCGCGTACATTTCTAAGGTCTTCTGGGAACTGTTGCTTAAGATTGGAATTAATAGAACTCATTCATCGAAAAATCCATTGAGTCACATAAGCGATTGTCTGCGGGGGCTGGAATCAGTGCAATATAGAATATATAGAGACTGCAGGAAAATATTTCAAGAAAGTGTTTATTAAAGTTTCTCACGAACCACTTGAAGACATATGGAACGGACAGTCTATGGTACTTCCTGACGATGGCCGATTATTTCGCCCTTGACCTGTTCGTGATGAGCGGAATGTTCCTACTACACAGCATTTTCAGCAGTGGCTGCTGGACCAATTCGGGCACAGCGAAATTGCTGCAGATTTGGCACAGTTGGTTGTTCTTGAGGGTTTTCTTTGAACGACTAATCTTCTCGGAACGCTCTGTGGAAGAGTAGCTCGATGAGAGATATCCCCTTGAATCAAAGCTTCCCCATTTTTTTTCCGAGGAAAACCCATTCGCCTGAAATGTTTTGGTTTAATTCAATTTGGAAAGATAGAGACGTATACGTATATCACTACACACACTGGCTACTTGTTTGATCGACGCTTATATGTGTAAATAAGGAAAAGTTAATCAAGAGTATATACCCCTTAATTTTCTAGATTTGTAATATTATATGCAAGATGCAAGATGTGGTGGCCATATGAACGAAGTCGAGTTCTATTCATAAATGCTTGGGTTGTACTTTAAGTAAAGTTAAGTTTTTAAAATAGGATAAACTACCCAGTAGCTACCCCCTTAAGGAAAGTTTTTACTTCGTTGCTCTCTCAAAATTAATTTCTTAGATATATGAAAACAATTTTAACATTTAAGTAAAGCTTGATGTATAACTGTTTGATATAATAATAATATAATATAATATGGGTGGCGCGACAGTCCGAGATGGACCTGGGCTTAGCTTCTCAGCAACCATGTGTGTTGTGCGTGCTATTGTTCTTTCACGCGTGGAAAGGACCTACAGTTTAATGCCGACTCCGAACCGCGAAGTTGAGAAGCTTTTTCTAAACAAGAATACTCTTTGAGCATTGTCAGTGACTCGAAAGAGGTGGAGCCGTGAATTATCAAGGGTGGTAAATTCGGGTATCGAACCTGGCACCCTCTGAGTAGGAGTCGGCGCACTAACCCACTACGCCACGGCGACCTCGGTTTGATTTTAACAATAACTTTGTGTGAGCATACGACTCAAATTTAATAAATTTAATTAAAGTAGAAAATGAGACATAAGCCTGTACCTCCCCCCCCCCCTGTTTCTAATTCGAGCTCTTAGCGTTCCAGTAACGAGCCCCCATATAAATCATAGGATACAAATTAAATTATCGTTGTTTTATAAATCATTTATTTTAAAGGTAAAAAGGTGGTAAAATGATGGCAAAATATGTCAAAAACATAAGAAATGAGCATATATATATGTATATCGTTGTATATTTGCGTCCATACTCTTCTTATAGATCAATGGGTTTTAAATGAATAACCAACGGATGTTCATTCCATCTGTTGGTTATTAGTACAGCCCTCTCCGGCTCGTTATTGGATTTCCTCATTTGTTCGTACTATTTTTTCTTACTTTTGCTTTTGAAATAATAAAA
Source organism: Eristalis intricaria (assembly GCA_964034865.1). Classification (NCBI taxonomy): domain Eukaryota; kingdom Metazoa; phylum Arthropoda; class Insecta; order Diptera; family Syrphidae; genus Eristalis; species Eristalis intricaria. The sequence goes on from OZ035873.1 coordinate 129,430,873, forward strand.
TAAACATTATTATTGTTACAATAAGCCTGATGGGGTGTGGGAGACCCAGGCGCTGGTTCTGAATTTGTCTCGTGCAGTGAAGTATAAAAACACGTTGTGTGGGTTAATGGAGTTATATTTTTTGTTTCCACGTCTTACCTCGATGAAGTCTGGTTCCAGAAGAAGGACCAAGAAAACATGAGGGTTATAAAAATGGCTGAGTGGGTTCCGATTTTAGCAATTAAGCGACAAGAGAGACCTCTAGTTGTTGAACTTAAAAAATAAAAAGCTTTTTAGCAATCAGACCGATGTTAAGCTACGTTTACACCTAAACAAAGCCTTAATTAGGAAACTATGAGTTAAAGAAAATCACTTATCTTCTTAGTCAAAGTTTTTAGTTTCTTTAAGAAATTTCACAAATTACACTGATTTTTCCTTTTCTTACGCAACACTACTGAACACTCTGAATTTTCCTCACCAACTGAGGACGAATTACTTGAAAATGAATTATACGATACAAAGAAAAGACATGAAATATTTTTTCTGTTAAAATCTGTCTGAAAAGCAGGGGCTTAGCTCTTGGACCAAATTCATAAAGGGGACTCACTATTGGGAGGGGATCGTATTAGGGTAGCTTACTCTCCTCATCTCAAACGGTTTGCGTTTTATTAAAAAAAAAATATATTATACATATATTCCCTAAAGTTGTTATAGACATTTCAATAACGAGTGCTAAATGCACAGCGGGTTATGAAATCTGGTTGATTGGATTGTCCGTGGCAAAGGTGGATGTCAAGCAGGATTTTGGGTGGTTTTAGCCGAAAGTGATTCAGGCTAATATGTCTTAGGTTCCTTAGTTAGACTAGGATAAAATCCCTTAGTTGGACGTATGAATCATGACCTGTCTTTGGAGATAGAGACAACTTCAACTCAACACGACTGAATAAACCACGACATTAGATCGATACAAGGGGGAAATTACTTTGAAAAATGCCAAATCATTCTGATTTGATTGCTATTTAGGGCTTGTAAGCTGTTCACAAGATCCAGTTTAGAAATGCAAGTTTCATAACCATTATACGAACGACCCTTTTTCCTGAGCTCAATTTATTGCAATTTCAAATATCACTCAACTCAATTCGAAATCGGAATCCGTAACCAGCACAGTCCCACTCTTCCCGCACACGTATTCATGCACAACTGAGGATGCATTGTTAAACGACCGAAGCGAACCATTATTATTTCCTTTTAAAAAAAAAATGCCACGGAATGAAATGGAGGAAAGAAGATAGGCATCTTGCTGGCAAGATGCAAATTGAAATCAATTACGCTCCCTACTTCCGAGAAGACTTCCTATGGAATTGCCGAGGCACACGGACATATGCGGTTGGAATACGAAATTCATTTCGGAAGGATAATATCCGATTTCTGTTTCGAGTTCGCATCCGCCTAGGAGGCATTTCGGGGAGTGTCGAGTACGTGCCCGTTCGAATAATGGGCCGTTCGCCGTTTGTAATAATTACACACCAACACAGAGAGAATGGAAAGCGAATTAGAAACAATAATCATAGAGTGGCTTACGGCAGTTGATATGCTGTGGTACTTCCACATGACTCGGCTCAAGGACAGGGGAATTCAATGAGAGGACGCATTCATATTCCTCCATTCCATCCTCTCAGGGTACATCTGCGAAAACAATGAAGTAGAATGAATCGTGTATGCCGTGGCTTGCTGGGATAGCGAATGGGGCAATTGGAAGATAATTTGAGGAGCTAACAAGGAAACGCTTGTAACTGCTTATTTCATTTGAATGAAATGAGTCCTTAAAAGGACTGTGTCGCTATGTGGGTGAGTCGATGGTATAATTAGTTTGGACTGTAGTTCTGTTCGATTTTGCTGGGAAATTACAAAGGGCAAAGCTGGCGATGTCATTGAAAAATGCACACTTTGGGACAAACTTTTCGGACTCGATGAAGTCGCTAAGAATGTCGAACAACTTCAGACACGAGAAATCCGACGTAGAATCGTCCTTGCCAACGGGTGATACGGGTTGTCTAAGAAACTGGATTCAAAATTCCTGAATCGAAGGAACAAAAAACATGCTCAAAGAAGCTATTTATTTGCAAGTCGAAAAGTAAAACAACAGAGCTGATTCTACATGCTTTGGCAAGGAAAAAAATTCTACGTTGGATATATGACCCTGTCTGCGAGGAACGCGAGTGGATGAGAAGACAAAACCGCGAAGTCTAGGAGTACTCTGATGTAAAATATTCAATCTCCGCATACTGGTCGATTTGGCACAAAGTAGGTGGTCATAAGTGAAAAAAAAAAGTTGTAACTGTTAGATAAAATAAAAAAAGTGGTCTAGTGAAATAAAAGTGAGATATTTATTGGATCCAAATACACTACAGTTCGCTTATCAGAAACACGCTTATAGGAAAACCTCGTTTAAAAGAGACGCTAATAAAAATACCATGACTTTTCCAATACATAGCAATGCAAAATATATCGGTTAAGAGTGAAACGCTTATAAGAAAAACACGGATAAGAAAACCGTGTAATGTCACCAACTGTATATAGACATTCCATATGAGGTTAGACGGACATAAGTAAAAAATTTCCAAATTGTATAAATGCAAGCTGTGTTGAGAAAATAGTTGATAGAGAAAAAGCCAACGTTAGTGTGCAATTTTTAGGGAAGTTAAGTTAATAGCCGTGTTTTTTTCATCGCTATCGATAGTGAAGTGGAGGAAGATGCGAAAAAACGATTCGCAGTGGCTTTGATTTTTATTTGTCAAAATATGTGAAGAACACAATTTATATGTTCGAATCGCTGTCAAAATATATGAAGAAAATTCGAACTCGAAATTTTATCGGCAGCTACTTTTCACTGCCGATATTATAGGCAGTTATAAACAGTAGGTTGTTGTATGTGCCTTACGTGCAAAATCCTACTATTTATAGACTTTTGATAAAAACACGGCTTATGTTTACAGAAAAATGTTGTTTACAGAAAAATGCCAGCATCAGGAATGAGGATTAACAACAAGCACAAAATTAGCAATATTTAGGTTAGAGAGTTTCGGCTCAGCCTAAATTAGACCTGTTGTCCATACCGCTTAGTTAGCAATATTTAAAAAAAAAATCTGGAAAATATGAAGCGAGCATGTATGAGCCAAATAAAAAAGTCCAGGTTTGTTGCAGAAGTCGCAACAAATTGCAGCTCATAAGAAAAACTCGGTTAAGAAAAAAAAGTTCGGTCAACTTGGCGTTTTCTATAAGCGTAATGCACTGTTTGACTTTCTGTTAAGTTTTTAAAATTCAGTTTATTTGTATTAAAAAGAAAATATTAAGTTTTATAATCTGATTGATTTTATTTAACATACTAGCGTTACACCACCACCACCCCCAGCCCCCCTCGCTTCGCTAGATGTTTCATTTAAAATAATTCAATCATCTCTCATTCGCTTTCTAACCGCAAGTGTTGTTTAGCACCAAAATAGGTGGCAATTAATTATTTATGTTTAATATTAACGTATAATAATTATATATAATATTAACGTCAAATTATGATGCATGAAAATTTGTTTTTTTTTGCAATGAGGAGTAATAATTTATTACCTTTATTTTCCATCGTATACCAAAACAACTGCTACAGAGTCTCTCACTGTAAACACGTTAATAAGATGAACAGATTAGGTATTGCCACAGCAGCAATACCTCGGCACTGTCACGCAACGATTGATTCCAACATCAGCATTTCTGCACCAGCAATACACCGGCACGTTCACCCAACGTCAGCAATGCCGCACTAGCATTACCCTAGCACAATCACCTTAATTTGTAGTGTTAAGGAATGTCAGTTTTAAGTTGTATGAGGCAGTGATGATCGGACTGGAAGACAGAACTCTTTAAACTTGTTGCGACGTGCCAGTAAACATGGGTAGGAAAAATTCACTGAAACATAATATGTGAGCGTCAATAGAAAAACGACACTAAAATAGACTGCAAAAATATTTTCTTTTGATGTTTGCGAGGTGGACGACAACACTTTCATCGGTATCGATAGTGAAGTGAAGTCAGATTCAGAAAAACGATTCGCAGTAGGTTTGATTTTTATCTGTTTTTATTTATTTGTTCGAAATTGATGTCAAAATGTATGAAAAAAAATCGAAGTAGAATTGTTATCGGCAGCCACTTTTCACTGTCAATATTATAGGCAGTAGGTTGTTGTATATTGTTATACACATAGTATCATTGTCCTACTCCCCCACTCTCTTGCCGCTCTCTACTTCTTGTTCTCATTTATGAATGAAGCTCTCACTTTCGTCTTCTTCAGGAAGGGAGTTGACATTAGCTTCCTCTTCAGATTGGGATCGTCAAGAAGTTCGGACGCGTGTTATTATTCAATCTAGTTTAAAGTGTAATAAATGTTTAATAATTAATAAAAGTCTTTTATTTGAATGTGTTATTCATTATTATATGCTTTACATGCAAAATCGGCTAATATATCGTGGAGGAGTAGGAAAAAAATGTTAAAGTTGTTTTTACTTGTGACGGTCTGATTTGAGTATCAGACCCCCCAAACTGTAATACTTACTTTATATTTGGGCAAATATCTGGCCGTCGAATATTCGGCTATTGGGCATAGCTGCAGGCCGAATACTCGGTGTCCGGTATCCAGTCAAATCACTTTTCGGTACAACTATGAAATAAATGCGTTGGTACATTTTCTTAATAGAGGTAAACTAACATATTTTCATTTGTTATATATATAATATGGGTTGCGCGACAGTCTGAGGCGGACCTGGGCCTAGCTCCTCAGCAAACCACTTGTGTTGTGCGTGCTATTGTTCTCTCACGCGTGGAAGGGACCTACAGTTTAATCCGAACGGCGTAGTTGAGAAGCTTTTCCTAGACAGGAATACTCTTTGAGCATTGTCAGTGACTCGAAAGAGGTGGAGCCGTGAATTATCAAAGGTGGTAAATTCGGGTATCGAACCTGGCACCCTCTGCGTAGGAGTCGACGCACTAACCCACTACGCCACGGCGACAGGTCCATAAAAAACAGTGCAACCGAGAGCAATCCTAAGACTATGCTGATTTCAAGATTGGATTATTACCTTTAAATAATGTAAAACTTAAGTGCAGACTTTTTTTTACTTTCTTCAAACCGCCTTTTTGAGGGAAGACAGTTTTTTCATTCATTCAGAGAGAGCATTATTAGAAGCATCAGTTGGGCAGATAATGTTGTGCAATAATTGGTATCAAAAAAGTCACCAACCCTTCTGGAAAAATCTCGAATACAGCAAAACTTGTATATCCACTTAACAAAAAGTACAAAAAAAACCAAAATGATTTTAAGACATCTATAAGATAATAAGATAAGATTTCTAATTTCACAAAATTAATAAAATCAATATTCAATCAAATCCGAATTAAGGCCAGTTAATGACTCTAAATCAACCACTGTTCTCCGTCTTAATAACCAAGTTATGAAGAAGGCAGCGTGCCAAGATATGGATGATGGACATGAACAAAGCATGACACCGCCATCTATACACATGTTGAACAACAAATTACTTGAACAACATAAATTTGTTTTTATTTTAAACACTAATAGCTAATTCACAAAGTATATAATGATTACAATATACAAGAACAAAAAACGATGTGGTTGATGTTGCGGTTGAGATCCAAGTGACCGAGACCAGCTACAATCGCCCAGCAGTAGCTACCATCCGCCAGCATCTTACGCATTCTATCAAACGCGTGTGTGCGTAAATGGTCCGATTAGAAGCGCCCACGCATTGGTCACTGCAACAATGGTCCGATCAAGAAGCGCAACTGCACAAATGTGTTCTACAGTAACTCAGAGTAATTATGAGCGTGAATACAGTGAGTCAAAAATAATATACAAATTTAATAAACAAAAATAATAAGATTTCTAAACACACAAGAATCGATCATAACTCCGAAGAATATTCCTCATATCTACGAACGGTTGTTGGTCAAACTGCTAGAATGAAGTAGAATACTCTCATGTTGAATACAAGGAATTATGTAACTGGCGCCGGTATGGGCTGGATGGCGCAGTTTCTTGAGTGCCTGCCCCTGGTTAGTGGGGTCCCCGGTTCGAGTCCCAGCGAAAGAAAAGCTAACAGCTTTGACCTGGCTTTCAGATCTGGTTGAGTCACCATTTGCCGTTGGGATCAAATAAACGGCTCCATCTCTGGAGTGGTCAATCAGTGGTAGTAGTCTGACTGGTGGTATCACAAAGAACCACCGCAATGGTCTAAGTGTGCTGGTGAATTCTCTAGTAGCCCCTTTACCTATCCTAACCTAAATATCGAAACTGCGGTCTAAGCAACACAGTTCAGTGCAGTTGAATTTGGGTGGGATATGTAGAGTGTTCAAAGTCTTTATCGAGTCAGCTATAAAGGCAGCAACGTTTTCTAGTAAAGTAATAGTGTTTTTCTAAAGTGCTTGTAAGCAAAGTGAACTTATGTGTTTCATTCGTCACAATCCAGTGATCGAACTCTATTTCTGTGGACAGTTTGATTAATTTTACGTAAACTCATTTCTGTAAGACTTAAAAATGTGTATATTGCTTTTTCATACCCTTGTGTGCAAAAAATCGTGTAAAATTTGATGAACCCACTCAGATGATATGTAATTAGCCACACTTTAACTCTGCTCTGCTCGCTTTTTTTCGTCCTTACCGGCTTTGGTCGACATGAACGTTCGGTGTGGCTTGCCCTAGTAGGACCACCTGGGCGCTCAGTAAACCACTCCTTAGAACTGGAAATTGATGTTGTAGAGTCCCCATAGACTCTTTACGAGTGATTGGAGGAGCAATACCAAGCTGGGTAAATTTGCTCAGGCACAGAGCTTGTTGCCAAGGGCAATGTGAGCAGTTTTCAACTCAGTATGTACTCCAACTCCTACCTATGGTCATGCAATTTGGGTAATGGCCGAGGGAATAAAATCGCGAAAACAAGTTAACGCGATTAGATTTCTTCTTGCTGTTGTGGGAGTTATTTGCCGTGATCCCACGGCAGTACGCGAGGAACTCAACGGAAAGGGCTATGACTCGATGGTTTGAGCACTTGACAGGATAATCGCGTAATGAAGATTATATACACTTTTGCACTTTTTCAATTTTTAAATTATCTTTCAAACCAAACCAACCACCTCGTGACCTTCATTAATTTTGGACAAGGTCCCCTCCACACATGTTTGCATCGCTAAACAGCTCACCTTCAGAAACCCGTCACTGTTTACAGTCAAATTCGCACATCCACTCCTACAGCAGCGTCCAAGCATTTATTTGTTTTGAAGACTCGGTTGCGGATCAACCACTTGGCAGGAATTCAAAGTAAATACGAGCCTCCGTCAGGAATGATGGCACATCGCTCCGATTATCTTTACAGAACAGATGTGGGATTTCAGTGTGTCACCAAATCTGGCACTCAAACGAGCCAAACGCCCAAAACATCTTCCATTAGCTGCCCGATAATGCTGTAATTACATTTCGCCAGCACATGAACGCTAATCTGCAAGGCAAATTATTTGACACTTCAGTCATGAGAGAGTGCCATCACCAGAAAGAGAACATTTTGAACGATGCAAATGAATTCTGAGAGATATTGTGAATGGAACTTTGAAAAATAAATTATTTTTCAGTGTGGTTATGTATTACTGGCAGCTTCTGTCTTGATAGTCTATTGATTTAACGATCGTCTTGCGGGTGATTATTGGAAACGTCGACGTGTAATCGTGATTTGTTTACGTGAGCCACAGGCGCAATGTGCGATTCCAGTGCAACACTGGCCGGCATGTCAACAAAGTTGTTTGTTCATGGCTCATGTAAATTTGATATTTGGCAATGAGATGAGATACATGATTATTGACTTGAGAGCCAACGTCAATGTTCACAATCTAAATATCAGCGCTTGCTCACCAGGGAACTACATGTGATCCACTGGAACTGGACACATTTCGAATCTTAGTTCTGTAAGTATGTAGGTTGCCCATATGTCAACTTCATATTCGCTTGACGTACTGGCGAACAGAATTGAAGCTATGGCTTGGGTGGCTAGGAATCTGAAACCTATTGAGTGACAAAGCATGTCTTGCTCATTATTTTGTACAGGAATGCTTGAGCTCTTACCGACCGGAGACAATGACTCACTGCAAAGCGTTATTAACGATATGCGGTTAGAGGAAGCTATGATATCAAAGCTGGTCAGCTGCGACAGCAATTGTGTCATTCTTAGGAAGACTGAATATTTTTTTGTTTTTAATAGCTTCGAGCAATAGGCAAATCGAGGAGTTTCATTTTGAAACCGTCACGTCACGTCATTGACTTGACATCGAATCATACTCCGCCTTGGGATTTGGTTCTGTACCAGAATTCAAGTTTTATGGAGATATTCAAATTAACAGCTGGATATCCCTTCGTCCATCGAAGAGTTCAAGTCTAACGTCTAATGCTTGCAGATTCAGTTACCGTCAACGGCGAGCGTTACAAAACTAACGATCCACGATAAGCAACTGATTGTGGCTTAAAATGGAGGACTTGGTGCTCGACTAGACTGGACGACGGTTGTTCTGCACTGAAACTCAGCTTCTATAAGATGTATTTATAATAATAATTTTTATTTATAAACCCACAGATTAAGAGCAAAACAAAATAGGCGTACTCTTGTCGGCATGATATTAAATTCCTTTCATAATCAACTATTTGTAACAAGCCATCTTTGCCTGTACTTCGAGCAATCGTCAAACACCTTGTCGAAGATGCCTGGAGACGGAGTGAAGCGTTTACAGGGATATTCCTTGAACATTGTCTGTGACTCGAAGAGGTGTCTTCATGAAAAAATGTTTATCATACTGGCAATTTAATTTAAACATCGAAAGTTGAAGTAGGGGGCGACGCATATACCATCAACGCAACGGCGATCAACGCACTTGTGATGGGCATTTACCCGGTAAATACCCGGTATATACCCTGTTTTTAATGCCCACCCGTTGGGTGCTTACACGAAGCACATCCATAAATTTACTACCCTCAAATCTAGTTCTGGCTATTTTTTGACAATTCCAATTACAAGCGTGTCACTTCCACATGAAATTTTTACACTTTGCTGAGCTTTATGTGTCTCTCTATTTAAGCTTTCCTCTCGCTCTCACGAATTTGTTCCACAGGCGTAATGCACATTTTTGAAGACGGCAAAGAAGTCGACCACCAAATTAGCCAACCAAATTAGTTTTTCCTAAGTTTTCTCGGTCAGTAAGCACAAACAATAAAGATTGTCCATATGGACTGCAAAAAAACAGATATTAGTAGTAGACCCCGAAAGGGAAATAGATAAGTAAGCTTAGATTATTTCAGAGCACCTGCGAAGGGTCAGTAGGCTAGATTTTAAGAACATGAATTGTTCGGATATTAAGATAGATTAAATCATTTTTGTCTAGTTTTAAGAATCATGAATTAAAAAATAAATATGAATTTTAAAGTCGACCACAAAATTAAGTAGATCATTTGATAAAATTGCACATCAAGTCATTATGATTGTCCACTGTATCCAGTTTAATGAATACTCTATTAAAGACATTTTAAAAAAAGATTTGGAATTCGGAATTCATGTGAGAAACTGTTTACACAAGTGGAGCAGGTGGAGCATCAGTTGTTTAAGGAAGCAGCATTTAACATTGACGAAACGGGTCTTTCCTGGTCGCCTGATCAACGTTGTGTCCATTCAGGGGAAAACTGTGCACCAGGTCGAAAAATGTCAATAGAAAGACTAACGTTTTTGTCGTGTGCATGCTGCGAGGCCGTTTATGATAGGAAAGTCACTACAACCTCGGGCGTTCCGGAAAAAAATTGCTACCTATAGATCACTCAAGCTCTGAATCTCATTTGAAACAAAAACTTGTATTTTCATAATTTCGTATCACAGGTTTGTTAACCTAAGGAGATAAAACAATTGAACTTTCTAGAAACATAAATTCGCAAATTTTTCGATGTCAGTCGAAAAATCAGAGTCTATCAAAAAAAAGCGTTGCTTATTCTGGCTAATGCACCGAGTAATCCGTCCATTGGAACAATGTTGACTTCTATGATGATTTTGGTCAGTAATATGACGTCATTATAAGTGAAAGTGCGTACGAAAGTCACGTTCTTAAGTGCACAAAAGTTAAACATTTGGAGGCAATAACGAATGCAACGAATAGTCATTGCAGTATTATACTGACCTGTATATAAGACGCTTTTTTTAAGAGAATTACGCTTGACTGTTTAGAAGAGCTTGGAGGAAACTAAAAAGCAAGCACAAATCAAATACAATTTTTTTGTCGGAATTTTAAAAATTTTTATAAATACATATGTATCTACATATATTTTGTTCTAAATCTCTCATTGCTTCATATTCTTGTATTATTGTAACGAAAGGCACCGCATTATATAAATCGTTATATTGCTGCATTTGACACTCTTGGAAGTCCTAAAGTTCCAACCTAGTTTCGTCAAATCGTATTTCGAAAGCTGGGAGCACAAATTTACCGTCAAATCAACACTGTATGGGGCGTGCTACAAGGCAGCCACATCGGTCCATTAACATACGTACTTACTGCCAACGATGGTGAAGATATTATCACCGACTTCAATCTCTGTGTCTATACTGAAAACATAAAAATCTCTCTCATTCAATCCCTCTCCCTCCGACTACTACTTCTTTCAACGCGAAGATTTTTTGTTTGATGTCAAAAACTGAAGTCTAACCTAACATCAGTAAATGTCGTTTCGGTTTCGACTTGCGAGTGTAAGGAACAAACTACACTCTGGCCATCATGAGATTAGCCGTTCCCTTTTCGAAATAATTTTAATTTTAAAAAACAGTTCAATAATGCAAAGCTGGGCATATACAATATAACAAGCCTCGATCTTGACTGTCTGAAGTTCATGAGGGGATGCGAACAAAAAGGATGTCTCAACTTGTCAATAAAATTGATGATATTTTGAGAATTGCCAACCAGTTGGTTCAAAAGATTTTCGAATCCCCATACACACAGTTCTCCGTATAACACCTTAATCAGACCTTTCCAAGTCTCTCAGCTCTTCAGCGCAAGATGTTTCTACGTTTCGATCTTCGCAATCTTGCCGGGATTGATTGATACAATTTGCTCCACACTCTGAACGCCTTGAACATAGTCGCCCTAAGTAACTTAGTCCACTAACTAGTTACCGGTAATACAGACTGCCCCATGCTTCGGTAATTGATCCCTCTCTTAAGTCCCCAGCTCTCTCCGTATCAGATCACAAGCAGTGTTACCACAGCTTTAATTATTTATGAGTACCAGTTAATGAGTCCCAACAAAAGTTTTTGATAGTAACACTAGGCGTGTTTTATTGAGAAACCAGCTGAGTAATGATTATCACAAAAACGCTCTTTACTCACTTTGTATTCGCTTTACTTTGTTTTGTCAAAATTAGGTTTGTGACATTACTTTCATTGTGCTGGAAACTTCAAATAGTTTTGGCAAATGTTTGTACAAATATGGTTCTATTCACAGGATGGATTACAAATTGAGATACGTTATCCTATGTCGGGATTACGAACATCAATGGTGATAATTCTGCTATATATTCAAGAACTTTTGTGAGCTGCATCTTGAGGCGCCACCAGTGATATCGATTCTTCAACGCGCTACAGTCAGTAACGATTACTGAGTAAATTTTACTCAGTACTCATAACTCAGTAGTGCTTTGTTGTTGCTTCGCATGTAAATATATTACTGAGCTTAGTATAGATTCTCAATAAAACAGGATTACTATTATCATTATAGAAAACATTCAGAAAAATAATTAAAATAAAAGCGTCCTGGAAACAAAATAAAGCTTAGCTCACACTTTTCGTAAATGAAAATGATTTATTTTGTGAAAAATGTGATATAAAAGAGTTTATTTCTATTATTGAAAAAACGAGTAAAATGTAAGAATTATGAGTCCTCGAGTCGACTTACAAAAATTAGTCCCTTTGGTAACACTGAGCTCAAGGTAACTATGACTATAACTCAGCTAGGACAAGAATGTTGCGCTTGGCTAAAATTACGCAACCACCTTCAGTATCGTTTTTTCCAACCTTATTCCTACAAAAGTCTGAATGACTAATCCACAGTTGGTATGGCTTTCGGTAAATGGCGACACAGAAAGTTTGATATTCTACCTAGATTTTGTTATTCCATTCTACACCTCCAGGTGGCAGCACATTCTTGGGATATTCACTGCACTGCTGGGGTAGTAGTTGATGCAATTGGTTCGCTCTACAAAGAATCAAAGAATCACAATCACCATAATTCGTACAAAACTAATAGTACTCGTAGTGTAGGATGTAGAGTGGTAACCATTGTCACTATTTATCTCTCTTCTGGCGACACTCCCTTAGTGCTTATTTCCACCCACATATTGTGCTCATAGGACCATCGGGTTCATGCGACTGGCCGGCACATGTAGCAAATCCCGCTTGAATGTGTTAAAATAGATAAGCCAGACTCATCATTCTTACTTCGTCACGTTACTCATGTTCTCCCTTATTTGTTTCCTTGCAGTGAAGAACTACCACCAGGGGCACAACCATGCTGAAGAGAGGGATTTACCCAAGGTGATTCAGCCGGCCCCAAGTCCATACCATCAACCAGAACCGTGTCGTCGCCCACATGCAGGAGCAGAAACAATGACTGACTAGCTGGACAGCGCACACGAACACACACGAAGCAAACTACACAAAGTAGCGCACACCAGCGCACCTGATGTATAGTCCAACCATGATAGAATCAACAGGTTCATCAATAATACTAAACGACAGTACCTACACGACAGACTACAGCCTGACAACGACTGCATCCCCGTTCAACGAATCCTTATACAACAACCACACGAACGGCACCAACTCAGAGTAAGTACTAGCAGAGCACGGCTCCAGCAGCACACAGACCAAACTAAGTTATCTTCAGTGCGATTCAATAACGTTTTCCCGGAAGGTCCCGTCGCCGGGGATGGGTGGCGTGCAGCACGTTCCTACACACGGTGATGAAGATAGATACGAACGTTCTAGATAATTCCATTTAACGCAACACTGACAGATGGCGGAATGAATTTAAATTTGATTTAGTTCTTTTTTCCAGCTCGCTGCCGTCCTCTTGCCTTGCGTGCCGCATCGAGTTGGGCAATGTGAGTAAATGGAGTTCCCCACCGGAAGGAGCTTGCGAACGGCGAAATCGGTTCGCATACCTTTCGCTTTAAAGGAACTCTTAACGTGCATGGAAGAATTGATTTGTGGAAAAGGCTTAAGTTGTGACGGGGAAACTCAAACTTCATCTTAGGTACATGGCAGATGGTTGCCGGAGGAGCAGTGCTTGGGCAGGAACGTGCATGGGGGATGAATTTGACTGGCGAGGAGGGAGTGCGTTCTGCCTGATTGAATTTTTGAGCAGCTTCATGTTTTCGTTGACTTTGACAGGATGGCGAAGGCTTTAAGTCAAACATCTGTCGGTCTGTTGAGTGCTCTGACTCTTTTCATGTTTCTCAGAGCCATTCAATTTCCATGTGAAGGCTCAGGTCGTTTCGGTTCGGTAGGGAAAGAATCTGCATTCGGGCCATCATGAGATTAAAATAGGTGATTTATTTTTCTAAAGAATTTCGTAGAAAAGGGCTCAACAATGGCAAACTGGGTCACTTGTTCCCTCAGGGGACTTAGACTTGACAGATGTAACAAGGGTCGATCTTGACTGCTTAGAGTGCATGAGGCAGTGCGGAAATAATTAGGTCCTCTGATGCATCGACATCGGCTGTCGACAGCAGAATGACAAAGTCAATCATCTTAAGTTGGGTTAGTGAGTAGATGCATAAGTTTTGTCCTGATGATCCTTCCTCATACACGTCATATCAGCGTGCTGCACAACCATCCTGAGCTCATAATGAACCTTAAAATAGAGGTTAGATTCTGAAGGTCTTGAAAGAAGTGTTCACCTCGTGGTCTCTACATGGAAACTGCTAGTGGCTGGAACAATGGCAAAGGTAGGGAGGAGTATCCTATTTTTCTTCTTCATGGGTAAGCGCCTGTTTCATTTCATGTTGCTTCAGATGATTATGTAACGCTCCAGCTAGTTTAGCAAATTTTTGTTTTTTGGAGATGTTTGTCAGTAGTTCATTAAATGTGAGCCATAACATCCGAGTGGCCCTACAGGAGGTGAGGTTAGGTTGAAGTGGCTGACTGGCGCGCATACGCGCAGCAGGCACACTTAGGCCAAACATAGGCCCATTGTGTTACCACGCGGATCTTAGGTTACCTATTCCGCAAACCAACCTGTGCTTTTGATAAAGCGAAGAAGAGGGCTGATTTTGATGCTGCTCAGTTCAGCCAGATTAACACAGAAAAGGGCCCCAAGAAGTCTGAATCTGCGGGATGAGAGAGCACAGCAATAACATAGCAAGTGTTCGATGGTTTCTACAGAAATCGTTATAGGAAAGACCTAGTCTAGAGGCGTGAGTTCCGATGGCACAATGCCCTGTTAGAACGCCAAAAAGAGATCTGAGATTTGGCCTGCTTAATCTGATCAAGCTAAGCGATCGTTTGGGATCGTGTCAGATGACCATCCGCGGTTTGTTTGGGCAAGAGTTTCAAGTTTTAGTAGATGGAGGAGGTTAGAGAGTTCGAGGTATTTGCTAATTCTATGATTTTGACATTCACTTTCTTCTTGACATCTGCAAGAGACGATATTGATACATAGAATCGCCTGAGCTGGGTTGGTTTCAGCCCATCATTGCCTGCTATGTCAACATGACCTATCCTCTATCCCAGCATGGAATAATCGACTTCTCTTCGCGGCAGCATGCGAGCAGCTTCGACATGATTTCTGTTGCGGAAACTGCTTTAATTTTTTAGAGCTAGAGAGAGTTTGACTTAGAGGGATCTTTTCGAAAAGAAAATATGGCGAAAAAGTTCGAGTTAGAGAGAGAGTTTCGACTTAGGGAGGGTTCGACTTATGAATGACGGAGGTATTCCCAACAATGATATCATTTTGGGCGCTTCCTTGACTGCCAGGACCTCTGCTTCAAAAACACTGCCATATTTAGGGATTCTGATGGAGTAGCGCATGCTTAACAATACAGAAAAAATGCCGCCGCCTGTCTTCGAACCTTCCGAATAGACGTGCAAACACTCTTCCCTTGTTGGGAAATAACACTGGAATGGTAGTTGGGAGTCAAGGAATGGGGAGACTAGTCGCTATCCACTAGTTCCATTTGTAGTTTACCCACCATACTTGCATGACCAATAGAGCTTCTGAGCCAGCTCTTGGATTGGATGATTTTATTGGCGCTCTTTGTGGCAGTCGTCCGCGTGTAGATGTCAAGTGGATGTACTGGCGGGTTGTAAAGTCCTTCTAGACTTTGCAAAACTCCTTTGAGATACGATTCCGGCGAAATTTTTATTTCAATGTCTAAAATGCGCCTTGCTATTATTAATGGAATGCAACTTCATTGAAATGTCGGATATCTCTTACAGAAGTTGGCAAATTTCGATGAAATGTTCGAGACATAGCGGACAAGTGTGTTCTTGGATATACAGTACATTTGCATTTTTTTTGCTCGTCCAAATTTTCGCCTTGTACCACTTATTTAAATGATTTTAACATCTGCACGAGACCAATCACAAACTGATTCTCAAAATCAAATGGTTACATAAAGGAAAGAAACATTTCAAAGGGGAAAACTAGATTATACCGTTACAGGAAGCTACGCAGTATTATTTCTCATATTGTACCCGTTTGCATTTTTTTTTGCTCGGTACTGTACGTGAGCGTTGCTCAAGTGTCCTTCGATAGTCAGCGACTTTTTGAATAAAACATTTTTTTTTTCTTCGCACCATCTATTCGAGATGTTCTTGGATTACATGGATCAACAATATTTCAATGTTGCAATATTTCGTATCGAACTTCTTTGAATTGACGGAGCATATAACCACTTGTGTGCACAGGTTGATGTGCTTTGAGTATGGGAGCATTTGGGGGCATGTCACGGAAGTGAGAGTATTAAACTCAGCTGATGGAATACGACTTGGAACGTTTGTAGTGTCAACTTATTTAAATAGCTTTGAAGCAGTTATCTTTCACATTAGAGCACAGTTCTACTTTGGGTGTGCCAACCCGAAAGTGTTACAAATCGAGTTAATCCGCATCAAAATAGAAACAGACCGAGTTATAACCCGGGTTGACGAACTCGGTTTGATGATGAACCGATAGCAAAAAATATGGATTATGGAATGGGGCAAATCGATTTGTACTGTCCAATTCTATTTTGTTTCTGGCTGGTTTCGGTGTTCTATGTGTATCCTAAGACGTTTGTGTTGGCAAGGAAAGTGACAGGCGCACGGGGTAGCCGAGCTTATACCGGCTGTGTGAGTGCAAATTGTTTCAAATTCTCTCTTTTATCTCTCTTCGTGTTTTCTTCTAAACGCACGTCGCAACGCAACTTACTTGCTTTGACACGTCACACAAAAAAAGAGAGAATATTATGTATACATACAAAGAAATAAGCGAAAAGTTACCGAAATGCTGCAGCCTGCTGTGGTGACTACGACCCGAACCTATATGGAATAAGGCAAATCGATTTGTACTGTCTAATTCGATTTGGGGTTGTTTTCGGTTCCGCATCATATGCTCACACCGAGTTCCGGTCTGCAGTTTTTTTTATGTATTTGGTGCGTTTCATCGGTTTTGCCAATTCGGTTTGAAATAAATGGTACTCGGTTTGAGTCGGGTTAAGTGTAACCCAAGTTAATTCGGTGTCACACCGTCAGTTCTACTCCACACTTTTCACATATCGCTTGTCAATCGTCTGCAGTCTTAGGATACTTGCAACGAATCATCTTCTCAGCCCAAACAGACCAATGGCCAGCTTTGCTCTGCCGCGAAGCTGCCGGAGGGACATATTTGACTAGACACTTCTGATTTTCTTTCACATCTCTGTAACAATCGCTTCCTAAGCACTGCTGACGACAATGGCTTATCTTGCGGGTTCTTGGTTGTGCGTACCCATTCTCGATTTCAAATTTTGACGATTTTCAATCTGCTGGTAAATAAACATAAATTATTTTTTAGGTTTGTAACTTTGCATACATTTATTTGAAGACTCGAAAAAGAAGAAAAACTGTCTACATTTATTTTTTTTTTGTTTTTTTGTGATCAAACAGAAGCCCTTCTTTTCGGCGGGAATTCCGGGATTAGAAATAGCACATGATTGGCTCTGGTATGAACTACGATTTTTAATATCGCACAAAAATTAACAAAATGGCGGACCTTTGAAATTTGTTTTTGAAAACCGCCTCTTTTTCAGCCATAAATCGATTTAAAAAGTAAAGAAGGGCTTCACCGATTTGATTTATCCTAGCTTATACCATAGCTATATATGTATAGAATAACGTACTAAATTAATTTGGAACCGATTGGATTAATAGTTTTTGAGTAACCTCATGTGCTAGTCGTAAAAACACTGTTTCGAGAAAAACGCGTTAAAAGTTGTGAGAAGTAAGTTCTTGGGCATAAAACCTACCTACGTTCAATCATAAATCGGCTATATTCAATCTTTATATACAAGAATTTTTGAAGTGTTCACTTTAAATTTTAAAGAAGCATTCTTGAATAGTTAAAGGTTCGAATTAAATAAAACAAATCGAATTTTTAAACCGAAAATGGGGGGTCCCCTAAACAGCCAGGCATTGAACTTGGCAAGATTCATGATTGTTTCCAAGCAAGATCACCTGTTACCTCTTACATCGTAGTGTAATTTTATATCGTCCCTTTATACTGTCAATCAAAACGACACCGCCCATAGGATTGTATTCTAACACGACTTTTCAGTCAATGGTCACATACCTTTCACCTTGGCATATCTTGCGACTTGTGATTTGGCCAGTTGACCAACAAAATTTGAAGCAAGCGTGACAACTTTATTTTCTTTCCAGCCGACAGTGGATTTTTTGTACACTTTTGAGTACTATCTAGATTCCAGTGGCGTGGCATCCATATAACCCGATTCCTTTCATCGTTGATGAAAATTCCCATGAGGCCATTGGCGGGTTGCTTTTAGTTCTTTCGGGCTAAGCCCGACCAGCTGCCGAACGGGACAGTCCACCCACCAGACGCTCGCATACTGTTACCATTCACGCCTAGCTCCAAATGGGGCCCTTGCCCACCAGAGTAGACAATATCTTATTTTCGTCATCATGGATGGTTGCCATTCGTTCGCCGGGTTTGGGCTGAAAATCACCGATCACGATTAAGTCAGCTGCCGGGGGCTGCAAAATGCTAACTTTTCGTATAAGAAAACGAAAATAAACTGTTTTCTGATCTTACGGTACTAATTTCCGTGGCGTAGTGGGTAAGTGCGTCGACTCCTACGCATAGGGTGCCAGTTGCCACGGAAAAAAAACCCCGAATTTACCACTTTTGATAATTCACGGAAAAAAACTAGAAAAAGCTTCTCAACTTCGCCGTTCTGAGTCGGCATTAAACTGTAGGTCCCTTCCACTCGTGAAAGAACAATAGCACGCACAATACAAGTGGTTGCTGAGAAGCTAGGCGCGGGTCCGCCTCGGACTGTAGCGCCACCAATATTATTATATTATATTATATTATATTATAACGAATTCCCCTTTCTTTGTGTAGTAAGCAATTTAAAAATGCCTGGAAACCGAGCTGGTAATCAAATAATTGAGACGGTTTTTTTAACTATTATCACGGAAAATTGCTCTAATTCTTGAGTTCGTGAGTGAGTGAAGATGAAATCAAATCAAGCCCAAAAGCAGTGATTGCCGTGGAATCCTTTGGTCTTGGACTTGGATCTTCTTCAACACATTCACTTACAGCAGAAATATTTTCTTTAGCGCCTGAAGTTCAATGATGGATAGGCTTCAAGAAATTCCTAACTAACCTCGACTTATCAATTTTTATCGATTTGGTTTGTCGACTACTAGCTGTACAAGGCGCGCTTGCTACGCATATTATATTTTTTATATATAAACATACGCTACACACTAAAATTTTCTGCACAGTAATCAGCTGTTCATGTAATTTTTATTATTCACTACTGTAGGGGAGAGGGGGCACCTTTGCACGTGGGTATCTTTGAACAGCACATTCGATTTTATTAGGGATGTTCAAAGTAACCGCCCTCTCCCCTAATATAGACTTCTGATAACTATTTGCATACAGGTTACAGATTCCATTTTGTATTCATTATGAATAGTAATCAGATCTAACACTCAGTTAGAACCCCGAATGGTTCACTGGCTATTTATATCGGTAGTCAGAATTATACTACTATATGGTGTCGCAATTTGGTGGACTGCACTCGACAAGAGAATCAACATCACCCCACTCGCTAGAGTGCAGAGGATGGCTTGGGTATGCATCAGCCCGGCGCTAAGGACTTCCTCCGCCGAAGCATTAAACATACTCCTAAACCTGCCTCCGATAAAACTAATTGACAGACAGCACAGCAATCACGGCGATTAGATTAAGATCACTGAGCAGCTGGAAAGAACTGCAGTCTGGACATTCTACGATCCTACGCGCATACTTGCCATAGATACAGACCTCACTCTACCTAAACTCCTCTTCGAGAAGAATTTCTCAACCAGCATACCGCCCAGATATTACTGGGAGTCTGACCACCAGACGCTGGAAGGTCCACTGCGAATCTTCACAGATGGATCGAAGATGGATGCAGGTGTGGGTGCTGGTGTCTATTCCAAGGATCTAAATTTCCAGATATCTTTTCGACTACCTAATCACTGGCGGGTGTTTCAGGCTCAAACTATAGCGATTAAGGAAGCCCTGTCCTGGCTGAAAAACAATTTAATATCGCGCACCGACATCGTCATCTGTTCCGATAGCCACGCAGCGATCAAATATCTGGATTCAGTCACGTTTAATTCCAAGACCTCCCTTAATTGCCACCTATCTCTTAACGAGATGGCAAAGTATTTTAGCAAGCAACTGACGCTCCGTGCTCTTTCCGGGTGGAGACCCCCCTCCATGCCTGTCGCTACTATTAAACATTTGTTAAAGATTGAAACACTTGCCCAAACAAACCGCAGATGGATATCTGGCACAGGATGCCTCATTACAAAACAACTCTGGCCTATGATCAATCCCAAACGATCGCTTAGCTTGATCAGTTTAAGCAGGCCAAACCTCATAGCTCTTATTGGCGTTCTAACAGGGCATTGTGCCATCGGAACTCACGCCTCTAGACTAGGTCTTCCCTATAATGATTTGTGTAGAAGCTGCTTGGACGATGATGAGGAAGAAACCATCGAACACTTGCTATGTAATTGCTGTGCTCTCTCATCCCGCAGATTCAGACTTCTTGAGGCCATTTTCTGTGTTAATCTGGCTGAACTGAGCAGCATCAAAATCAGCCCTCTTCTTCGCTCTATCAAAAGAACAGATTGGCTTGCGGAATAGGTGGTCTAAGATCCGCGTGGTAACATAATGGGCCTATGCTTGGCCTGTGTGTCTGCCTGCTGCTCGTATGCGCGGCAGCCAGCCACTTCAACCTAACCTAACCTAACACTCAGTCAGAAAAGGTTAATCACAAAATCAGATTGAAAATCTGATCACAATGGTACTCAGATTACGGTGAACTCTTATGAAATACATTTCATTTGCGTATGAAATCCAATCAATGACGTAGATAAATGGCAATATAAATAACAAAACTACACAAATATGCACTAACGAACACGATGACAGACATGCTTCCAGCTTGCTTTAGAATGGCATGAAGAGATCTTTTTCCTTTACATATATGTATATGCATATGTATTTTCATACACAGCTCACAACAGAAAGTCGCATATAAAACTGTCTCCCAAGATTCTTTATAGCTGTGTTTTTTTGCAAGCGTATATACGCTTAATTTAGAAGTGCACAAAAAAGCGACCATCGGCGCATAATGATTTATCATAAAACCTTGGCGGCACCGACGACATTTATGACATTTGCTAAGCAGTCAGGGGTGTAGTCGTGGAAGGTGATGGTTGATCTTTGATGGTCACAATCTTCGTTTTGTGACTGTGTAGCGTGACCATCACTATAAAACAAAAACACACAAATAATATTCATCAAATGAAAAGAATCGTTTACGAAACCTAAATGGAATATATAGCAGAGACACTCTGAATATACCAAAAATTGCATACTTATGGATGCCAAAATAATTAAAAATGATCTAATACATCAACCACACCTGCAGGTGTTAGCCACATACAGCAACCTAAACGATGAATGAATAAATTCAGGAATGAACACACAGAAAATAATGTTTGGAAGCATTGTTTTTATCCGCGTTATTCCTTAAGCGGCGATAGATATGATGAGTAACTTAAGCGGATATAGGACTCGTTGTTAGTGTATTTTACATGCAAATTGAAAATAAAGCGTATATTCGGTTGCAAAAAAACACAGCTTATCTCAGAATAGTGCGCTACCAAATCCCCATGCAATCTATATATTTGTGTGTACACTCAATTCTCTTTTTATGCTGGCTTAAGGTTACGCGATTTTTTCCCGAGAATCTAATGCAGATTTTTTTGTACAAGATTTTGAAGTTATGCGCTGTTTTTCTAGAGAATTTTATATGGGATTCCCCTTTTCAAATATTCCTTCTATACAGAGCAAGCAAACAATAGTAACACATGCTCAATGCTATTTGTGTAAGAATGAATTATCACTTGAGCTAATGCTTTCGTTGAGTAAAGACGCGTTTGGTTGATTAAGAACTTTAATTTTTTAAATTTTAAAATAAAAATTTGCTTAAAGATGGAAACAACGAAAAAAAAAATCATTTGAAATTAAAATTGCAACTTTAGATTGCTTAGTGAAAGGAGAAAGATTTACTGATGTTGGGAGGCGTTTAAGCTACGGTGAATCGAATAAGAGCCATTAAAAAGAATGAAGTTTCAATAAGGCAGTCAGTAATATCCGGTACGAAATTAAGTTTCAAATTTCCTTCATATTCAAGTGTTAGTGCTTTTAGTTGAACAAATTATTGCTTTGACACATGAAATTGGTGGCGAAAGTTTTGATAGCCTTAACGAGATTGTTGCCTGTAGGTGAGCCCCCAAAGGGATGATGATATTATTGAAATGTTATTTGATTCAGAAAGATAAGAATCCTTCCCCATTCACTGCAAAAATAGTTCGATTAGGTCTTCAACTTTGCAAAAAATTAGAAAATCATTTTCTTAATAATGACCCGAATACTGAGCGGGCATTCAAATTTTAGCGTGAGCGGACTAATTGCATTTCTGGGTATCAACAACTTCATATTGAATTACGGAAAGATTAGCAAAGCTTAATAACTGACTTTCTTATCAAATCAGGAGAGCCTTCAGCAGGCGAAACTAACGTTGAATCTATTGATGAAGTACCAATCTTGTAATAAAATGAACAGACTGTATTCCAGTGATGGTAATGTTTTCGCGCCAGTTCACAACCGGTTGAGGGTGTTATCGGAAAGCGAAGAAAATGACTAAATATTAAATTTTTATAAAACTACTAATAAAAGTAATGTGAAATAAATATATTTAATTAAAAATAACGTAATGTTATGTATTTGATTTGAATTTACCAAACTTTTTACTCTGCTCAAACATTCTAAGGTATCCTCATTTTTTATTAGATGATATCGACTTTCGAATTTTTTGGTCCACATTTTTTTGGAACACATTCCTTTTTTTCACTACATTAGTGTAATTTTTTATGCGATTTTTTTTCTGTTCGGTTATTTTTGAAACGTATCTACCGCATAAAAAGAGAATTGAGTGAATGTAGGCAAATCCCAGTCAAATATACGGAAGATCACAACCGGCACATCACAACTTCAACAAAGTGGGGTGGAAGTAAGAAGTGTGTTTGTGGCTTTGTGCGTGTTCTCGAAATGGATGTGCGTGTGCGAACTCCACTGGCTTTTGATTTCAATGATCTTTGTATATCTGTAAAATATGTAAATCTCAAATAATTACATTTTTGCTCATAACTTTCGTTTTAAGAATCACAGAATAATGACTGATACATCAATCTATTCTCCAAGAAACTACTAACCGTACTAACCGAAGAATAAAGCCATATTCAAATCTGTTGAAGGGTTTTGTGTGTAGGGCACAGAAAACCCTGTTTTTTTGTTAAAAAATTATATAAAGGGGTTTAAAGCCCCAATAACGGAATCAGGATACTAAAAACCAAGACCAAAACCTATTTCACAGAATTCTGAACAAAGTTGCCAAAGACATCAATGCTCTATCTTTTACCATTTAAGATTGCATAAAGCCCAAACATACAAACGAACAAACATTGATTTTAATTTATTTGGACTAGATAGTACAATCAGATGAACGCTTTTGTCTATATCGACTTCTGCCCATGAAGCCTGAAACTTCACCGAGTCACTATTCTGGTAGTATTTTCTTTCGGTGATTGTTGATCAATTTAACTTGCTCCTGACTTGAATTTAAGCTTAACATATGAAGGCTCAGATGGCAATTCAGTTTGACAGAATTGATTAAAGCCGAGATGCTAAGCCTGGACCACAAATTGGATGACTCTACATTTCTCCCGTGGACTGACACCCCATACCTAAGTGCTCCAGGTCACGTGGTGATTATTTAGATGCTACGTTAAAGTGTGTCACACATTTAAGCGGATTACCTCATGAGTTCGATGCTCGCTGTACAGGCCCCATTTTTTGTTGACACAACGCTTAGGAGAAGATCCGGCTCTCCTTCCAGCACAATGTGTGCTTAGCACTTCCCCACCCGGGGACTTTATCCCGCACAACCTGGCGGCAATACAAGTCACGTGCTGTTGACTGCAATTTTGTAGCTCACAACAGTTTGTACAGTCTTGCGTAGCCATATTTGAAAATCCTGCACTGCGTACACTCTCCCGAACGGAAATACAAACAATCCCCCCATCACACACACAAACATGGAATTCTCATTTCTGTTAGTCAAATATTTGCCTTCGGTTTTAAGTGGGGAATGTCTACACGACCGCCATTATATATTGCAGCGAAGCCCCATCATTTCTTCGATTGCCGACGACCAAATCAAACGACCACCCAGTTCCAAGGCAACGGCACGCAAGCGAGGACGTGGATCTGTCGACATATTGAAGCACTAATTCCCGTCGAAATACAAACAACGAGGAAACATTTTTTGACGTCTGTCCTTCTTTGTCTCTTTTCAGTGCCGATATATCCTTCATTCTACCATGGTGGCGCCAAGTTCTGTGGAGCATACTCTTTGGGGGCATGGTCATCGTGGCGACTGGTGGGAATCTAATAGTTGTATGGATAGTCCTCGCACACAAGCGGATGAGGACGGTTACAAACTATTTTATAGGTGAGTACATGCGACACATCCTTGACGTGTGACAATGCCTGCTGAGTCACCCCATCAGTGGTGGCGCGTCCTTCGCAGGAATGCAACGCTCTGGCGGTGGTGTTGTGCGCCATTGTATTCCGCTTAATCTCATTTGCACAAAACAACTTGCAATTAATTTGCATGCGGTTCTCACTGGCGTGCGTGCTTCGGCTGTGCATAATGAGGACAAGTGCTTGAAGAAAACACAGGACTACAACGACGTACGGCTTTCTTGTTTGATGGAGCTGGTGCTGGAGTCCTTTGTGTTTCCAGTGCGACAGGACGTCGTCGTCGTGTTGCTTGAAGGATTTATTCGTACCCCTGACTTGGTGTTAATTTGCTTCGTAATGACTTAATGGGCTGACGGAGGGCGCCTATTTTATATTGGTTACGTGGAAGTATCCCGGTTAAACTCTTCACAGTCTGTAGAGGCTCGTGGACTGAGGAGAATGAGCAAAATGAGCAAAATTATGCAATACGACGTAATGTTTCGCTCGAACAGTGCATTATAAAGGAGGTACTGACTGCAGAGGGTGCTCCCTCTGAGAAGGCGGACATCCACGGAACTAGGTTATGTCGACTACAGTGATCGACAAAATAATAAATACAGTCTCGTTCTCTAAGCAACATCCTTCTTTATTTTAAGGTGCCGAAATATCCTTTGGAGCCATGAAAGTAAGTTAAATTTATTATTGCAACGCAGAATGGAATCTTGGGTCCACTGGGAAGACTGGTGCAGAATGGTATAGGCATGTTCCTCTTGATATGGAAATGGTCCCTAACACCTTGTGAACGCACTTATGACGGAGGAATCTTATGTACACAAGCGGGGAACTGTTATGTTAGCTAGTGGTGAAGAGAACATTCCACTGGTGTGATCATTTCAACAATACGCAAAACGCACCGCCAAATTGACCAAGGAGACCAATAAAGTCAATTGTATCATAGTCCTGACATTTCTGAAGCTGATCCTAGCCAGGCAACAATTTGTTTGTGGATTTAAACAAGCAAGATGGCTACATAATTTCGGAGCATCTCAAGAAGCGACAAAGACCCCAGGGAGTCCTCGATAGGAACTAAATGTTGTGCGTCGTGCTGTCTCACTCATCAGCGTTAGACACAATAGACTTGAGGAATCACAGTCTTAGCCAAAAATGCAGTTAGTGCTTCTGCTGCTTTCAAGCTATTGTATAATTCGTGATAGACTTGGCACTACCAAAAAGAGTAACACAATGGGCCTATGCTTTGCCGAAGTGTGTCTGCTGTCCGTATGCGTTGCAGTAAGCCACCTCAACTTCCGTATTGTGCGTACAAACGTTATCTGACAAGCGACGATAATCTGCAGTCTTACTGTTGAAACAAAACCTAATTATGTCTTCAATCCTTAACCTACAAACAACGACAGAACAAAGACCAAACGCCGACTAAATCTTGCCACCCGCTTTCGGCTCACAAGGGAATTTTTCAATGGAACCCTGTTTCAAAGATCAAGCTGAAAATATAAAAGACATTAAACATCCCTTTCTTTCTGGAGGTACAGAAGCGGATGAAGAAGTCATTGGACTCTCCAATTGAAAAGTACTGCGTGCGATCTTTGGTCCTGTGTGCGCTCCTGAAAGAACATTTAACCACGAACAATAAGCTGTACAGCGACAGGAGTCTAGCCAGGTGCCTACGGTCTAACATGGCTGGGCTGAAATAGTGCAGGGACAATTCGACGCGGAAAGGCCTTCAATCTCCTTGGGGACAACGTGGTAAAAAACACCTCGCCACCCGTGGCGTGTTGAGCAGGAAAAGGAGCTCAGTCAGGACCTAGAACAAGAACGTGCTATTTGGAGTGGCATGTTGACTGAAACCCAGGTCTACAACGGACCTTAACGCCAGCCCAAAAAGATGAGATTTGTAAGCCCAAGTAATCACAAAACGTTCGCACACTTAACCATGCTCTCGCAACCATTTGCCCGTTTATGCAATCTATTCACCACAGAAGGTTTTATTTCAGGCACAATCCAACCCCCATTTCAATGTCAACGCATAGAAGTGACTGCAAAGAAAAAAAATAAAACAAAACAAAAAAATGCAATGAACTGCCGAAACCCGGGATTGAACCGGGGACCTTTAGATCTTCAGTCTAACGCTCTCCCAACTGAGCTATTTCGGCACTTGGGATTTCTGTGTATACGGCACCGTGCCCATACAAGAGAACTATTAAAACTACCTCCTGGACCAAATGAAAAATATTACGTATACGCCACCGTGGCCATGCAAGACAACTCTAAAGACTGCCTCTTCGTCCGATGCAAAATATTACGTATACGCCACCGTGGCCATGCAAGACAAATCTTACGACTTCCGCCTCGACCCGATGCAAAATATTACGTACACGCCGCCGTGGGCCATGCAAGACAACTCAAAATATTACGTATATGCCACCGTGGCCATGCAAGACAACTCTTAAGACTTCCGCCTCGACCCGATGCAAAATATTACGTATACGCCACCGTGGCCATGCAAGACAACTCTAAAGACTTTCGCCTCGACCCGATACAAAATTTTACGTATACGCCACCATGGCAATGCAAGACAACTCTAAAGACTTTCGCCTCGACCCGATGCAAAATATTACGTGTACGCCACCGTAGCCATGCAAGACAACTCTTAAGACTTCCGCCTCGACCCGACGCGAAATATTACGTATACGTCACCATGGCCTTGCAAGACAACTCGTAAGACTGCCTCTTCGTCCGATGCAAAATATTACGTAAACGCCACCGTGGCCATGCAAGACAACTCGTAAGACTTCCGCCTCGACCCGATGCAAAATATTACGTATACGCCACCGTGGCCAAGCAAGACAACTCTTAGGACTGCATCTTCGTCCGATGCAAAATATTACGTGTACGCCACCGTAGCCATGCAAGACAACTCTTAAAACTGCCTCTTCGTTCGTTGCAAAATATAACGTATACGCCGCCGTGGCCATGCAAGACAACTCTTAAGACTGCATCTTCGTCCGATGCAAAATATTACGTGTACGCCACCGTAGCCATGCAAGACAACTCTTAAGACTTCCGCCTCGACCCGACGCGAAATATTACGTATACGTCACCATGGCCTTGCAAGACAACTCGTAAGACTGCCTCTTCGTCCGATGCAAAATATTACGTAAACGCCACCGTGGCCATGCAAGACAACTCGTAAGACTGCCTCTTCGTCCGATGCAAAATGTTACGTATACGGCACCGTGCCCATACAAGAGAACTATTAAAACTACCTCCTCGATCAAATGAAAAATATATCTTATACGCCACCGTGGCCATGCAAGACAACTCTTAAGACTTCCGCCTCGACCCGATGCAAAATATTACGTAAACGCCACCGTGGCCATGCAAGACAACTCTAAAGACTACCGCCTCGACCCGATGCAAAATATTACGTATACGCCACCGTAGCCATGCAAGACTTCCGCCTCGACCCGATGCTAAATGTTACGTGTCACAATGTTGTTGGTCCCCATTTTCAGGAGGAGCCTTTCGTTTCATTAAACAATTTAAGTAACGCCGTTGGGCTTTAGGTCGTGTTATGGTTGTTTCACGGCGCTGAAGGTGCTTGGTGTATTTTTAACAAACCACTCTTACACCACGCCTCACTAGTTCGTCCCACGTTGGGCCTCAATTAAACTATGTTACTTTAGTCTATACAAAACTGCCCATTTCGTGGTTCTGTAACTCATATAGCTTTTAGTATACAACTGGCCCAGAATCTCGAGCTGTGTGAATTCATTACGAACTCTTCTGCCATTGAAAGGATTCCCATTAAATCATTTCAAGTCCAGTGAAAACATCGCAACTGAAAAAAAAAACCTATTCAATAACATGACACCTTGGCATGGCGACAATAACATCAAAACGTCCGCATCCGTTTCTAGTTAGTAAAAAGCAGACGTCAACTCACAGTCCGGGGATGGGTAATTAAAGTTTTTTGGCAGTGCCCCCTGCTTGCGTGGTCCACAAAAACCATCCCCACACCATCATCCGAGTATAAAAGGAAAATACACGGGTTGCCAACGACGGAGGATAATTACGATTTCCATTAAAAACAAAAATCCAACTACCTGCAAAATGACGATATTGATTATTTGCTGGCACCTTCCTTCCCGGAAAGCGGCGTTAATCCAGCACAGCTTCCGAACTGGGTCAAAGTCATAACACCTCCCCTGCGCCCGAAAGATGAGAGATTCTACTGAACAAAGACTCCGGTCTTTGCTGAGCATCCAGAGCCAGTAGATGAGCAAAGGATTCAACAAAAACAAACATAATCAAAGGACAGAGTTGCCTCCGCCACCGCAGATCCCCAAAGGATAACACAGAAACCCGACCGCATTACGAAAACCACGTCACCTCAGCCTGGGTCCGCACATCAAATCCTTGTCGTCCCTCAGACCCTCTGCCAAATGATTGTGATTTTTTGTTAAAATTTGATCCTTTTAGTTGAATGGCAGTATTCGGAGGGAAAAAGTCATCTAATTTTAGCCGTTATCTGTTTCCGTTTCAGTGAACCTGTCAATAGCTGATGCCATGGTCTCATCGTTGAATGTGACGTTCAACTACATCTACATGCTGGACAACGACTGGCCCTTCGGCGAGATGTACTGTAAAATTTCACAGTTTGTTGCAACACTGAGCATCTGTGCGTCGGTCTTCACGCTGATGGCAATATCGATAGACAGGTGGGTGAGCAATGCTTTTGAATTCAAGTATCAATGTTTTCTTTTTCGTTTTTCCCCCAAAATTAAATTGACAGGCATGTGCGTCGAACGCGAGGCACGTTCGATTCCACTGAACTGTGAGTTGCGAATGTGGATCGATTTTTGGGATAACTTTTGATTAGTTCCGTGATTCCGTCCAAACCGAGAGCGAAAGTTAAAAGCCGACAGAGTGGGATATTGATGAAATCAACTAGATCTGAACTGTGTCGTCATGTGGAAAATTCGCTTTCATTTCCGCCTCGCTTCGATTTTGACGAAGTTCTGCCAATCGGACGGTATGTGGCAAAAATGTGCTGTTGTGTGTTTGGGAAGAGGGAGAGGCTCTGGTTGTGTGGATTTTTGACTTAAATTCAAGTTTAGGGAACAGCTCAGACCTGACATGCAATTATCTAACAATGGCAGAGATACATGCGGCTGAATAAAATCTCCAAAGAAGATCCTGGATGCAACGTTATTGCGGATGCCGATGATGTTGTTACAGCTGCGTCAGAAAAATGTATGTCCACGCTTAGAACAGCATACGGAATGCCCTCTTCACAAGCACACAGGACTTGTACCCTTTACCAGAGGTTACAAGATCCCAGTTTCGCACAGTGGTTCGCTTTGTATGGGAGCGCGGAAATAAATCTGCCACTTTTGAACCCGTGAACCGATCTTAACGAAATTTGAAACACTGTACGTGTGCAAAAATGTTTGATGTAGTTCAAACGGATTACTCATTAACGAAGTAAACTTAAGTGAAAAAAAAATTTAAAAATATCGCCTCTTCCAACCACGAAAAGATTTCTTGGCACTCTTGTACTATGTTTAAAATTTCGTTAAAATTGTTCAACAAGTTGAAAAGTTTTATTTTTATTACTTCGCAGAACTAGCATTCGTCACAGCTTGGTAATACAACCCAATTGCCATTTTTTGCAGAATAGGTCAATATATAATAATAATAATATAATATGGGTGGCGCGACAGTCCGATGCGGACCTGGGTCTAGCTTCTCAGCAACCACTCGTGTTGTGCGCGCTATTGTTCTTTCACGAGTGGAATGGACCTACAGTTTAAAGCCGACTCCGAACGGCGAAGTTGAGAAGCTTTTTCTAGACTGGAATACTCTTTGAGCATTGTCAGTGACTCGAAAGAGTCGGGGCCGTGAATTATCAAAGGTGGTAAATTCGCGTATCGAACTTGGCGCCCTCTGCGTAAGAGTCGACGCAATTACACACTACGCCACGGCGATCCGCTTAGGTCAATATATTGCAACACTTAAAAGACTCTCGCGGCCAAAGTTGTCTGTAGATGGATATGATCCTTACTTCATCAATAGCATCATTCCAGCTTTCAGATAAACAAAGTCTCCTGTTAAAGTCTCTTACAGCTTTTTGTCTACAGTCCAACAAACGATAAAACACACACCCTGCAAATGTATGCTAAATTAAAATTCTGATATAAGACATTGAATATCTCAGAGCTCCGTTCATTAATAATTTTTTTTTCTTAAAGAAAGCTTTATATATCTTTTAAAAATACGGTCCTAGTTGCATTCCATTATTGAATCAATCATCACCAAAGTCAAAAACCGTGCCTTTTAATTCCGATACAGCGAAACAAATTTGAAGATAACTCCGAAGGTTGCAAGAAGTTGCAGCTTAATGTTTTCCGTGCTGCAACTTGAAGGTATGAAAGTGGGCATAACGTTGTATCAGGGTTTGGTTGTAGTGGCTGACAGCTGGTAGACTGCACTTAGTCCACCATAGGGGGTTACCTCATGGCTGTAATTGACCCTATTCCGCAAACCAGATAGTTAATTTGATACAAACTTAGAGATGACTAACTGCTACTTAGTTAAGCCAGGTTGTTAAAATAGTTCGATTTAAGCTAACTTCTTCTTCCGGTGGAGAGAGCGCTGCAATTGAATAGTAGAGGTAGACGTGGAATAGTTTCTTCATGCTCCTTGTCTCGTAAGGAAGGCCTAATCTGGGAGCGTGAGTTCCAATGACACAATGTACAGTTATAACGAACATCCCTACATACAGTTCAGTTTCGATTTAAGGTGACTTCTTCTTCCGGTGGAGCGAGCGCTGCAATTGAATAGTAGAGGTAGACGTGGAATAGTTTCTTCATGCTCCTTGTCTCGTAAGGAAGGCCTAATCTGGGAGCGTGAGTTCCAATGACACAATGTACAGTTATAACGAACATTCCTAAATACAGTTCAGTTTCGATTTAAGGTGACTTCTTCTTCCGGTGGAGTGAGCGCTGCAATTGAATAGTAGAGGTAGACGTGGAATAGTTTCTTCATGCTCCTTGTCTCGTAAGGAAGGCCTAATCTGGGAGCGTGAGTTCCAATGACACAATGTACAGTTATAACGAACATCCCTACATACAGTTCAGTTTCGATTTAAGGTGACTTCTTCTGCCGGTGGAGCGAGCGCTGCAATTGAATAGTAGAGGTAGACGTGGAATAGTTTCTTCATGCTCCTTGTCTCGTAAGGAAGGCCTAATCTGGGAGCGTGAGTTCCAATGACACAATGTACAGTTATAACGAACATCCCTACATACAGTTCAGTTTCGATTTAAGCTGATTCCTTCTTCCGGTGGAGAGAGCGCTGCAATTGAATAGTAGATGTAGACGTGCAATAGTTTCTTCATACTTAACCGAACCCAAAGACTGGCCTGCATATGCGCCCGCGAATGGTTGGCAGTGAACTGTCCCTGAGTCGAACTCTCCCTAAGTCGAAACTATCTCTAACTCGAACAAATTATGGGATCCCGTGACAATTCGATTTATGGGGAGTCCACTGTATACTGTACACTTATTTACAAGCTCTCAAAGTCAACAAAATATTTATTCTCTAATTGGAGCAGATTACGCTATCCCATGACAATTCAACTTAGGTCCACATCAACCACGAGTGATCCCCAGGCCACTCGATCCTCCGCCTTCGACTCTAAATCATAAGAAGCCATGCCCATGTCGAGTTTTAAAGCTTTTAGTCCAACCACTTTGGCCTGGGCCTAGAGCACCTACCTGATAGATTCGCTTTCAAATCACGTATCAAAGGACGGAATTGACATACAAAATATATGCAATTTTGGAACATCTGTAAGACTCAATGCACTTCGACTCAGTATTGATTTCTCAATGAACTCAATTTCTTTCTAAACGACACAGATCGCCTGCAACCGCAATACCTCTTCGTGAAAACGTTCTCTACTAGCTTTTCTTTCAGATTGAAATTAAGATCTGCAAAAACACCCTGGTTTTCCAGCTGGGAACTTTCACTAACTTTTCAAGATGGCTGATTACTTATGCAAAAAACCGTATGTAGGTGCAGGGTCACTGTGACATGCCGAGCAACTGCGAAACTAATTAACTCTCTAGAAGTGGGACTACATCTTCTCTTCCACAATAAAGGATATACAAACTATATGGTTGTCGCTACAACTAAAGGCCGTGCGCTTAATGAAATGTTTTTAACATTAAATGAGACTGGATGCAAATTTATATCTGGAAAATGTGTATGCAGGCACAGAGCTACAATTCACAATGCATGTCTTAAACTCGATACGTGGACACACAAGCGCCGTGGAGACTGGTACACAAGACACGGTTGAAATCTCAATCTATTACTCACTCTCTCTGCCAAGATGTTTGGGTCTTATTTTTGGGTTACTTCGACAGTCAGTCGCAATATTGTGGACAACTCTTGATCAACAAGCTTTTTGATGCTTCTTCTTCTTCTTTTCGTGGTCTTTCGTCTAAGATGGCTGGGTCATGTAGAGCGCATGGACAACACTGCTCCAGCTCGAAGAGTCTTCGACTCCGAGCCAGTGGAGCAATGGAGAACGCCTACGGAACCAATGGCGCACGCAGGTGGAGAAGGACCTCAATCAACTTGGTGTGCGCAGTTGGAGACAGCTGGCCTGGAGAGGCTTACTGGTTGAGGCCCAGGTCCACCCCGGACTGTAGCGCCACCAGACGAAGAAGAAGAATACATACAAAATACAAACACTTTGAGGCAAGTGTGGCATTGTTTCGTTGACTGTTTGGCAAGTGTCACCATCCTGTTGGAAGCACATGTCCTCCAGGTCTATAACCTGGAAATTTCTGTCAACAAGAAGTCCGTTATCATTTGCAATAGCGAATACCATTCAAGGTAACTGCTTGTCTGATCTCATTTTCGAAGCAGTACGGCCCGATGACGACGCCAGCCCATAAGCTCCACCAGTCACTCTTTGTTGATGCACCGGCTTTTCACATTTCCTACAGACCCAGTTTGCTGAAATTTGCTCACATTTCTACCGATTGTGGGCACATTTGATGTCGGCTAAAAAAATCATGAAGTGCACGAAATGCATTTTGCTTTGAACGCCCATTTTAGTAAAAGGCTTCAACAATCTTAAGGCGCTTCTCAATTGTGTACCACTCCATGGTTTAATTTGTAAAACACGGAAGCAATTAAATGTCAAATTAAGTTGGGCCAAAAACCTTGACGTTGAGGTGTGACGCACAATTAACATCGTGCATGGCTGGACCACCTTTTATAAGGCTTATCCTTAGCCAGCTGCCAATCTGACGCGATCTCGGATTAGCTGCCTCCAGCTGGGCACTCCCTGTTAGTCGAGGTTCTTCTCCACTTTCGTGTGCCATCTTAGATGGGAAAATTCTTTATTGCTTTGGCCTACAAGCTCGCCAAGCTCAGTTAAACAAGTTGTTCCAGGTTTTCCCTGCAACCTTTGATGTCTGATGTCGCCCCCAGATCACATCAACACTAACATGATCCAAGATTGCTCGTAGAACTTTTCTCTCGAAAAGACAACGGACATCTTCACATTATATTTTTCATGGCTCTGCGCTGTACAACAGGTCTGGAATGATCAATGACTCGAATTACTCTTAAAACTTGCTCCTTTGAGCGACGGCTCCTTAACTCAGTGAACGCTTGAGCCGAAAGTAAGAGTTATTCTGCATTTGATCTCGGCACTGATGTTGTTCGTACGGCTTCCCGAGGAGCTGATTCCGACCACATTCAAGCTATAGCTGCCCATTTTGAGGCATCCGTGTAGTATGTCTTCTCGTGAGGAACCCTAGGCCAACGCCAAGCACATAATCCATCTCAATGCCAGCAAGCGCTTCATTAACGGCTCGCTGTATTCTGTCAATCACGTCAATGTGAACAGAGTATGCTAATAGCAGAGCGACGTCGTCTTTTTAGCGCGGCACCTTGTCTACATTTGGACAATGAAGATCGCAGTGAGTTCGTTATCGACATTAATGAAAGAGTGAGGATTCTAAATTTTCAATCTGCACAACGTGACGAATCTGGTTATAGCTGGTGGCGCGCTGTTGAAATCGGCGAATAGTTGGTGGGTGGCGATCTGAACATCTTGGTATTTTTCATCATCCGCCGCAGTCTGGTGTACTGTCCCGATAAGAACCACATTATTGATGAACGGCTTCTGCTGAGAAACTAAGATGGCACAGAGGTTCTTGTGTGCCCGTAATGGGCCAAAAACAGCTCCCGAAGTGCGATAGTCTAATAGGTAAAGGCCAAGGGGAGCTTGAAATGAAAAAAATCAATCACAATCCAATGTGAGCAGCCGCTGAGCACTCGATGGTGATTGGGCCTTCTCAGAAGAAGATTTGCGATCCGCCTCTAGGGTTCTAGAGCGCCTCAAGGGGATTGCTCAGGAGAAACTTCGAATCAATTAAAAGGTCCATGGTGCAGGCTATCAAGGTGGTTTAGCACCTGGACGAGAGAATAGCTTCAACTGACACGTCCAAGAGGTCCTGATCGACGGAGTCGTCGCCCAACGTCTCAAAGGGTTTAAAACAAGTAGGCAGTCAAACACCAACGAGCCGCCTTGGCCGTATAGCCCGGTTCAAAAATGGGGCTTTATTTACGCCGTTGTAAATAAAAGTGACGATGACGGTGGCATTTCGCCCTCCAACTGGAGGAAGATAGAGCGTGGCAATCTTTGGTGGCACGAAGGCCACATGGACTATGCTCGGCTTGGGGGAGGTATGGGAGTGTGCACAGAGATACCCTCCCCACTAGGCCCAGGTCTCGAATTTGGTTACCTCCGATCCTGAGCTTAATCCAAGCTCGCAAATCTCCATCTTCCAACGCATAATTGGCAGATTGCTGTCTTTCCATACTGAAGTCAGTCACATGAACCTAACCTAACCTTCGTCCCCTGGTAGGAGCTTTAGACAATATTCCTGCCATATCTTATCCATCTCTTCACTTATAATGACCTTTCCCTTTCCTCCCAAAACCTGGAGGAGGTTAATGAACTCACTAACAGAAGCCAACAGAGTCAGAATTCATGAGACTTTTGGCTGCTGTCTACAACCGCCAACTTTAACACAGCCTCACCAAGGAAACAAGATAACTTTTATGCAAGGACAGGTTTTGTTTTTACCAGGGACTGATGACTTTCGATTCCAATGTCTTCACGAAATGATGATAAGAAACCATATGCGAGTCCCACGTTGAAGGAATAATTTCACCTCATTGTCAAGCTGAACACATCCCACATCCCGCCAGACTAACCACATCCCGTCGGCGACTGTCATCGACCCAATCTCTTAAAATTCTTCAATCATTCCATCCACAGCACAGACACATGAATTTCACAGTGTAACCATAAATAAATCCACAAATGCCGTTAAGGGAGTTCAGCGAAGTTCAAGCCACCGTTGGTTTAGCGCCAACCAATATAAATCGCACCATCCACCCGCACGACTTGATTTTAATTAAATAAAATTTATTACTAGCATCATGCCGACAAGAGCTCTTATTGAACCCAAATGAATCTCGTTAAAGCAAAACACTCGAAATCTCTCAGAGAACCACACCGAACACCACTTAACCAAGGGCACACGCCCCAACGGCATCAAATTAAGCGATTTTGGCACCAATAAAGCACATAGCCTCCTTGTTATTCACCAACAAGCCACTCGATGCGCCAACGTGTGAGAGTCCTTATTACAAATTCCTCCTGCTCTTGTTCGCCTGAGTGAGTCATTAATTATGCCCTAGAGGCGAACAACAGCCCGGGTCCTTAAGACAGACAGTCAAGTGTAATGATTTAATAATATTCTCTATATCACACCCTTTGAAAACTTTTGAACACGACCCCGCATCTGACATCTGACAGTTGACAGGTGTTTCGGATCGAACGGTTTACCGACGCGTTGTACACTCAGCTAACACCCACGTACTCGTACAGCAGAAAATATGCTCATTTAATGAGTGTGAAATAAATTAATGAAAAGCTCTAGTGAACATCATTTGGGGTATGTTCGCAAGTCTGTTGCGGAAAGTTGTCACGTGATACAGACACTGTCAATGTGCTGGATTCTCTTTGCGGTGTTTTGTAACTGTGGAACATGTTGTCGCGAGTGATACCCGAAGCCCCGAACTGTCAGCTGTCACGCTGCTCGCCGTCAGACAGTGGTAACGCGGTGGAAAGAAATACCCGAAGTCACATATTTTTCCCTGCCAAATGGTATAGGTTTTTTGATTCCACAAATATGAGAACTTAGAAAACCGAAATTTTGTTGACTTTAGATGACCCGTTTGGCTGTACCGTTGCGAGCTATGCAATTTTCCGAAGCGAATGATGCCGGCGTGCCGATGGGCGGAGCTGAGATGGGAGCTATTGAGTTAAGGAAATTGATGTTCCAGCTTAAGGAAGTCGATAGATTGATGATAATAAACTTAATTTGAGCTAATCCTTCGGTATTAAGTCACGTCATGATGGGTAGCACAATGTGTATTCTTGTGGATGTGTGTGTTGGGGACTGTGTTGTGGGGAGAATGACTGAGAAATTATGATGTAGTGCGGAACAAATGAAATGATTTTATTGAGGAGCGATTTGGAATGTCTGTAGCATGGATAGCAGGTTGAATGAAACCCGGAATGGAAATCTTGTACAAGTATTTCGTATTCAATGGAGGTTGTGAGTCAGAGTTCGGTTACAGACTATCGAGGGTGTTCTGCAATGTGGAACAATTGTCGTCGCTTAAAAAGCATTGAGTGGATTACAAATCTGATTGCTTTACGAAATCACGTACAGGATTAGGTTTTCGAAATTTGTACACGTGAAGAGGTTGATATTTGGCCCCAGAACACCAGAAGATTATGCGAAGGGGCCCACAAAATTGAAATTGTTTTCACAGTTCATTTTGAAGCTTTCATCAAAAAAAAAAAAATACAGCACGAACATCACTTCTGCCTGTTTAGATATTTTTGAGTAGACAACATTGAATCTACCACGTTTCCACCAAACCGAAGTCGAGTGATTTAGTTGAATTCTTACTGAAACCTCAATAGGACGTCCTAAGCGAGTTGAAGTGATTTCAAATGTCGTTAATGCTATTTTTCCACCGAACGAAACCGCGAGGTTTCATTAATTTTCTCCGTACCTACCAGGTTTATAATATGGGTGGCGCGACAGTCCGAGGCGGACCTAGGCCTAGCTTCTCAGCAACCACTCTTGTTGTGCGTGCTATTGTTCTTTCACGAGTGGAGGGACGTACAGTTTAATGCCGACTCCGAACCGCGAAGTTGAGAAGCTTTTTCTAGACAGGAATACTCTTTGAGCATTGTCAGTGACTCGAAAGAGGCGGAGCCGTGAATTATCAAATGTGGTAAATTCGGGTATCGAACCTGGCACCCTCTGCGTAGGAGTAGACGCACTTACCAACTACGCCACGGCGACCCACAACACGACCCACCTATCAGGTTTATGATCTGCATAATCATTATCTCTTTCCGATAAACCTCCCCTTTCAATTCATCCGTTCAAAAAAGGTTGTCAAGGCGAACAAGCCTACAGTGTGAATTTGATCACTTTATGAAAATTTAGTCATTTGATCTGTCTCTATATGGTGGTGGTGTTCTCACTCAATTATTTCCTGTCAACAGTCAGCTGTTTTGGCGTCCATTTAAAAATTGAGCGCGAGTGGCATTTGTTTTGGCGGACACTTACACATGGAGAGCGGTGGTGATTAACGGCCTACTTAGGTTTCAGTAAAAGTTCATCCTAATCTCGTGGCTTCGGCTCGGTGGTAACGTACATTGCCGTCAATTCTCAAGTAATTAGCACGTAATTTAAAAAAAAATGCCAAAATCCGTCAAATGTCACTCACTCTAATTTTAAAATGGCCTTCAAAGAGTTTTCTGTTGATAGGAAATTATAGTGTCAGAACACCACAAAATTGAGAGATAAAATGAGAAAATAGTAGGCCTGTCAGGTTTCACAACCTCTCACGGACAGATGAACTCGACAGGGATTCAACTACAATAATATATAATATATAAATTTGATGTGCCATATTTCCTAAAATTAGATACTTTTTTTCAAAGGGCATACATTGGGCCTTCAAACTTAGTCAACGGTTTTTCATACTCCTTACCAATTTTTATAATCGGGCTTTTAATTAAAGCCATTTGATGGGCTGTAACAAGGGGCTTCAACGGAAAGGTTTAAAGTATTCTCTATTCCTCGATGGTGCAAAAACTAAAGTGCATTTTGGACCGAGGCGAGGTGAATTTGTCGCCTGTTTCAAACAATTTCCCCTGCAATGCAATGATATGCGAGAGGCAGAGGAAATGTTTTGTTTTTGTGAATAAGAATACTTGAAGTCATACAATTGTTATAATTACAAAACTAATAACTTTTATCTTCTTTCGTTCGCGGTGTAATAAAATGTATATCCGCTTTACGTGCCACAAAGGGCATACAATTTCGCAATATGGGTGTTGTTGCCGATTAAATTGAGTACTGACTTTGGGGGCAAAGTTTATGATTACTAAAACATTGAAGATTTCATTTAGGAAGATGTAGTTATGCTTTGTCTAGATAACGAGAATACCTTACATATTGCAGTTGCATTACAGCATTTATTGTCTAAATTTGAATTTGATATTTTTTTCGCGATGGAAAGTATTGTTGAGTTGAGTTCCTTAGCATTTTAAAGAAAATGCTCCATCTGGTGTGAATAAAAATGTATTTCGTTGAGTTTAACGAATCCACCCCGCTCACAAATTTTGACAGTTGAGTCTTACCTCCGTTTTGGTGTGAATAAAGGGGGAATGTGTTCAGATATCGCTTGTAGAAGTTGAGTGTGCGTAGGAGGTGACTTCAAGAGAAAAAATAGTGAAAACAATTTTTAATAATGGAAAATACTGCATCGGAAGAGGCATACTTTGACGGATTAAGCGTTAATCCTCTAATTCTCAAAAAAAGGGAAATTTGGAATGGACGATAACGATTTCATCAAGTGCTTGTTATTTTAGCCGTGCTTACTGGAAAAAGCAAAACTCCAAGACATGAAAAATAAAAAGCAATCTGCGTTGAAATAAAAAATCCATGGCTTCAATTTGAACACCTCGCAAATAAAGAAAAAAATTGGTAACATGAAGCCCCGCGTCAAATCAAAAAGCGATAAGAAAAAGATGGGCAATCTTCCCATTACATTAAAAGAACAAAAAACAATCAAAGGTATGGCACCACCACGGCTTCCTTCAGGAATATCGGAAAGGAAATGAATACTTAACCATTCCATGTCATCAAACTCGAATCTAAACACGTTCTTGAAATTATCTCCTGAGTCCCCGAAAGGACATGAGGTATAGTTCCTAGTTTTTCGCTTTTGTATGTTTAAAAACATTATTGCATATACTTTGCACCCACCTTTACCCGACTTTGCACTCACCTTTAAACGCCAAGACCTCTAGTTTTCAAGCGTCAACTTAAGGGAAGGTACCTAGCTTGAGGAAGTTTTTTATCTACACCGAATGGAGTATTTCCTTTGACGAAAATACTCGACTCATGCGTTCTTACTCGGAGTGTTTTCTCAGTTTTTATTCATACCACCCATTGTCTTTGAATATACATTCCTGTGTGATTGCTTGTTTGATGGAAAGATTTCCAACTTCGGAAGCTTTTAGTTACGGCTACTTAACATCATCCCGAATCAATCAAATAGTTTTAAAAACGAAACAAAGGTTTTTGAGACATTTTAATGAACGGTATAAGCATTGTCGATTACTCTCAGTTAGCTAGTTTAGCGGCTCCAAGCCAAGAATATCAATGAATAAATTCTGTGAAATATATTTTGTTCGCAAAATGCAATGAATGACGAAGAATGATTGCAATAATCAGTGACATAAGTAACAAATCCACATACTTGCATACAATACTTACGGACATGATAACAAACCTAAACCAAGCTCGCTTTAAAGCCATGAAGAGAACGTGTTCCTTAACTCACGAGTGTTTTTCCAAGGTATTCTCATCCACCACACAAAACCCCCATACAATATGTCTTGTAACAAATTTTACCGCAAAAATTTGCGCCACCGAATCCACATACAATCCACGTATTTATGTTTGTCTACATATATAGGCAAAGCCCACCCAAATATACCGAAGGGTTAGCGCAAAAAAATGCGATAAACCACGACACATTAGGTCGCACGCAACTTCAAATTGGATTGGAAGAAAGAATTTAGCTTGATACTATCTATGCACAGGAACAAGCAAACTTAAGCGTTTAATTCTCAAATTTCGTTCGGCACTATAAAAGAGACCGTTCGGTTGATAGAATATAATTCACATAATTTTGTTCGTTTCTTGGGATGCAATCTGTTTGTGAACTGGTAGCAAGACCTATTCGAGTAAAACTAATTTGAGGGTAGTCCCCTCTGAATGTAGAAAAATCAATTCTCAGGACCAGGAATGGCCACTGGGTATAAGGTACATAAGGAGGTAGGATGTTAGATAGATAGAAGGATTTCTTTATTTTTCTATATTAAGATTTTTACATGATTAGTAATCGCACAGCATAGGATACATTTATATTTTTCTTCTGAAAAATTATTGCAAAAGTATAGACACATTAAATATTTTATTTATGAACATAGATTTTGAGGGAAAATACGATAAAAAACCTTCAATATAAGCAAAAAAAAAAGAAGAGGAAAATACAAAAATATTAAAAAAAAAACAATGCCCAATATAAACGAAGAACTAAATAGATAAACAAATAAATAGTTAATAAATAAATGCATAAATAAATAAATAAATAAACAACTAAATAAAGATAAATAAATAATATGAAAATAAATATATAGACATATAAACATACTAACAAAAAGAATAGATAAATAAATTTTAAATAAATAAATAAAATATATATAGTTTAGATAGCTTTAGTTGCTATTTGTTTCAAATAGGGCATTGACAAGGTTATTGTCGGTAAAAGCGCAGGAATTGAGAAACTTATTTGTTTGTTTTTCTATATTCGAAGATATCAGTTCAACACCCGCTTTTTTCTGAAGCGGAGAAGTGATATAATCCCACGGTAGGCTTAGCATACGTTTTAGAACTTTGTTTTGTCCCACATGCAGTTTTTTTAGGTGACATTTTGCTGATTTTCTCCATACAGGACAGCCATAAAGAAGTATTGCTTGAAAAATTACTTTCAATTTTATTATTTTATTTGGTAGAGATAAATGAAAGATATGCGGTTAATGAATTCGGCATTTTCGTTGTGATTTTTACTTTATTGACAGTCTGTCTGATATGTTCCTGAAATGTCAGTTTACTGTCACGGTAAATACCCAAGTATTTAACGGAATTTTTAAACTTCTGATCGCCTCCATTTACCTGTAGTCTAGAAGAACTACGAAAGCAAGCTTTTCTTTTTCGCGTGAAACAAATCGCTTGCAATTTATCTAGATTCAGCCTAATATTCCATTTAGTGAGGTACTTTGGCAAAATTTCCATCGCATTTTCAGATTGTTCTCAATATTAAGAGCAAACTCATAAGATGAAAATACAGCCGTATCATCAGCAAAAATAGCTGCTTCACATCCCAGTAATTCAGGAAAATCGGACGTGTACAGGTTGTAAAGTATAGGCGCCAATACTGGGCCTTGAGGTATGCCTGACTTGTATTGTATTAAATTATGACACACCACTGTTGGCATGCACATCGAAACATCGATCAGTCAGAAACCTTAGAACTATATTGCACAGATAAGGTGGGAAATTGAGGTTGGTCATTTTGAAGAGAGAGAAGTGGGTCGCCGTGGCGTAGTGAGTAAGCGCGTCGACTCCTACGCAGAGGGTCGATCCGAATTTACCATCTTTGATAATTCACGGCCCTTTCGAGTCACTGACAATT
The DNA here is from genome assembly GCA_964034865.1 of Eristalis intricaria. Lineage (NCBI taxonomy): Eukaryota > Metazoa > Arthropoda > Insecta > Diptera > Syrphidae > Eristalis > Eristalis intricaria. The sequence continues at coordinate 129,473,306 of OZ035873.1, forward strand.
TTCCTGTCTAGAAGTAGTAGTATTCCTGTCTAGAAAAATCTTCTTAGCTTCGCCGTTCGGATTCGGCTTTAAACTGTAGGTCCCTTCCACTCATGAAAGAACAATAGCACGCACAACGCGAGTGGTTGTTGAGAAGCTAGGCCCAGGTCCGCCTCGGACTGTCCCGCCACCCATATTATTATTATTATTATTACTCCGTTAATGAGTAATCGGTTTGAGCTACATCAACCATTTTTAGACCACAATAGGAATTCGTGGCACTTGTTCTAGATTTCATTAAGATCGGTCGACTTATTCAAAAGTTACAACTCTCCTGCGTCCAACGGGACTACTGTGCATCGCCCGCGCGCAACACTTAACGGAAAAAATATAACACACTCGTGCTTTCAATTGGGGTCATTTGGTGGTCTCCACGGAAAAGGCTTCGAAATCTCAAAAGACATGAACAGTCAAATGTTTCCAACGTTGCATGGCATGCCCTCCACTCGCATACATCGCAACACTATTCCATTGGCAGGCGCAATCGTTTGCAGTTTGCAAAACATATTCGCAAAGCCTGCCAGCACCAATTAGTAACTTTGTTGCATCCCTTTGGAAATACGCTTGGAACAAGTTTTTAATAAACGCCGGCAGACAGATCCAAAACATCCACTTGCACGCGCCTACATACGAGCATGCACCGTATTTAATTATTCGCCTGAATAGACTCGATAAAGACAGTATCATTCTAAGCCTCAAACAGTATGGAGCGTAATTGAATCGAAAGTTTACCATTTATGGCATGAGAATGCTGCACAGTGTATCTCCTCGAGTCAGTGGAGCTCTCCGCCTATGGGGGATGAATGAAAAACAGTAGAAAAAAAAATCGTGATGAAATAACTCCTTCCTTGACATCGATGCTACACTACCGGTGGAGGCTTTGGCAAGGGTGCTTGAAATTACAAATAACTTTTGTACCTAATGAAAGAGTGCGGATGAAATTGGCATCCGAAATGAAATGGTTTTCACTTGGGAACGGGGTAACTTCGCCGTTGCTAGCTTTGCAAGTTTTTAATCGAATATGGGTCCGAAGTCGGTTTTTTGATGTGTAGATACGAAATCTCTCGGGAATGGCATACACTGTTGACAATTTTTTTTTAATTCAAAAAAGGCAAAATGTGGTTGCAAATTGCCTTTCATTTTTGGCTATGGACAGGCGGAGTTTCTTTAAGGAAACGACATTCACTTGGAAGGTGAACTAATTTCAAGTCTTCTTTTTGAGATTTTTGCTGGGGGCAAATCCAATAAATCTTCAAATGATATATACCGTTAAGTGTGGTCTTGTTTGATGTTTCTTCGGTTCTGTTGTCGTCTATCTACCTTCTACTTCTCTTCTGGATGTTAAAGGCTTATAATTTTCAAGCAAACTTAGGGCATTATGTCATTTCTTCAAGTGACATTCAGAGTGAGCCTAAAACCATGAAATTCCAAGACTTGCCAAATTTCTATATAATTCATTTGAAATTTTCGAAATATTGAAATTTTCCTCTTGTTCTATTGTTTTCTATTCTGATCGTTTCGTGTGGTTGAATTGGAACAGGAGCTGTGTTAATAATTAAATTATAAACGATGATATCTACAATTATATTTCAAATAGTTCTTGAATATTCTTTGCCAATTCGATCAAATTATGAGTCTTTTGGAAATGAAACCGCGAACAAGGTGGTTATCTCTCAACGCTGTAGTTCTCCGAATTTTAGAACTATATCAACCTTTAAAAATTTATTTTGGATTTGCTTCTAATATAGACCAAGTCGATAGTGTTCGTAAACTACATGACCATCTTAACAATCCATTCACAAAATTGTATTCACAATTTTTAAAATTCCTTTTACATTTCATCAATAAACTTACAAGAATTTATCAAAGCAAGCTGCCACAAATGCATAAAATGCAATAGATTTTTACAATTTTTGTTTTTTTTTCTTAAACCCGATATTTTAAAGACAGGTAATATAAAATAAGTAAATGATGGATTCCGATAGATTTCGAATATTGTTCCTCTTGAAAGATTTAAATTTATAAAACTAAATTTTGAAAATCTTTTTTTCTGAACTTCGATCTTCAATAGGTGTAATTCCTTTTTGGAAAATCGTTTTACAAAAGAAGCATGGTAATGAGAGTCTAGCATTTGCGTCATGATGTTCTGTCACTGATCATTGATGTTCTGTCACTTCCGCATTCATCTGCTACTGTTGAACGCATATTTTCGGCAGTTACCGTAAATAAATTAAAAAAAAAAAGAAATTCGTTGTCCGCTGTTTATTTGCTAATAATGCAAGAATATAATAGCAACAATATGTATGAGACAGTAGACTGCAATAGACTATAACATATAAGTTTATTTTCTTATTAAATAAATTAAAAATGTTACGTTTTGTAAAAATGTTATGTTATCCAAAATAATTTCACAGAAATTACGATTTCTAGTAAAAATTATCTGGAACCACTGTATACAGTAGATAATTTTTTGAGAAATACATCTGAAGATTATGCTCTCTTCAATATCAGTTCAATTTATTACAAAACTTAGCTCGTAACTTATAACTAACATATCTTGATGGGTAAAAATATTCTGCTTTGAATTGGGTTTTCCTAAGTAAAATCTTTTCCTTACATCGGACTTGATCGAAATGTTTCCGTCCGACTGGAACCTGTTGATTTCGACTCGTTTCTGATCTTCTGGAGTCCATTTCTTTGCACACATTTTTTTTTTGTTTTTTTTTTTTATTTTTTATAGCAGAACCAATAAAAAATTCTACCCAGTGGCCTTTTAAGAATTCTATCGCGTAATGGGCGCAGTTGCTTCTGGTGTTGTGACATCACCTTTTGTCATGCCGATCTCTACAAGGTGTTCCACCTTTATTATACACAGCGCCAAATTTTTCCATTTTTGTGTGCTATGTCGCATGATTAAAGACCTTTTTGAGATAACGAAACGATGTTACATTTTTGTTATTTTTTTTAAATTTTGATTTTATAAATTAAAAAAAAGACTTGGGGTTTCAACTAGAATGACGTTGCTACCGCAAGCAGTTCTTTAAATTTTATTGATGAAGCACCATAAAACTGAAATGATGTACTTAACCGATTTCGTTCACCAGATTGCATGCGATCGCCTTGATATCAGTAGACAATATTTTCCAATCATAAATTAGCAATATTCTTTTTGTTCAAATCCCAACCGCAGCCATCGAGATATCTAAATACTTTTGTTCATATGGAAGTACAGTCCGGGGTAGACCTGGGCCTCACCCAACATACCTCTCCAGCCGACTCGATTTCTCGCCAGCTATCTCCAGATTCGCACACCAAGCCGGCTGACTTCCCCTTCGATTTATGCGCACCACTTATGCGTCTTTTGTTTCGTTGTCCTACAGGCTCAGAGTCGCAGATTCTTCGTGCCGGAGCTAAGTTATCCATACGCTCTACATAGCCTACCCATCTTAGGCGCAAAGTCCGGATAAAGCTGTACAGCCCGTATAGTCGAGAATCGAATCCAGGCAGCGAGGTTACGTTACGTAGGGGCCGACGCATATACCCGCAATGCCACGATCACCACAAGTCATCTTCTACTTCCGATATATCTAAGCATGTGCTGGCCCACATTTATCCAAGGTACAGTAATACCTCGATTTACGTCGCTTCGATTAACGTCATTTCGACTTACGAAGGCAAAAGAATCCAGGTAGCTACCTCAATTTACGACGACGATTTACGGCGCAATCATAAATATAAGAGATGCTTAAAATGTTACAACAACAAATATGAGTAGGGTTTGGCGAAAAGTTTGGGCTTGCAGAAGTTCCTAAAAACGCAAGAGAAATCGAATTTTCTGAAATCAATGAAGATAATATAAACAAACTAATTAAACATAAATAGGAGCCTCTTTATGATGATGAAGTTCTTCCAACGCACTAGGTTCGGAAGAAACACTTTTGCCTGAACAATTAGAAAATGACAAGTTTTCTATAAAAGAACTGTCAGCTTTTTCTACACATTGAACAGGCTTTAAAAATGCTTAAAAATCTTGCAGGCAATTATATTTTTTCCGTTTCGTACAGTATTTTGAAATATAAAAATTTATATAAAACGATGAAGGCCAACAGAAAATTTTAACTCATTTTTGTAAGACAACTAAACTCGTGAAGCCGAAGGAAACCAGCCACATTCGGTAACAATGCTACTTCCATCAAGAGATGAAGTTTCATTTTTTAATAAGCAACCGGTTCGAATACTTTTTTTCATAACTTATTTTTTTATTTTAAAATAAAAAACAATTAGCAACTTAAATCGAGGTGGTCCTATATTATTTATTACGTAAGAGTGGAGACGAATTTGCCAGAAAACTCCTTGGCAACAAACTCGCATCCGGCCTCTTCTATTTTATTTAGCGTTACAGTCTGGAGTGGACCTGGGCCTTAACCAACAAGTGTCTCCAGCTAAAACGGTCTCTGGCTAGCTGCCACCGGTGTTGCACGCCATGTTGGTTGAGGTCCTTCTCCGCCTGGGTGCGCCATCGGTTCCGAGGGCGTCCTCTATTGCATTGTCCCACTGGTTTGAAGTGGAAGACTCTTCGGGCTTAAACGGTGTTGTCCATGCCCTGTACATGGCTTAGCCATCTTAGCCATCCGTAGACGCCCGCTCCCGTCCAGTTCGTGGGTGAATCGTCTTCTCCAAATGTCATCAACGCAAAAAGGAGCCAGGATCGTGCGCAGAACTTTTCTCTCGAAAAGACCAAGAGCCTCTTCATCCGCTTTGGATGTATTCTATGCTTCTGAGCCGTAGAGTAGGACGGAGATGATCAAAGCCTCCTACAGAGTCACCTTAGTCCTCCGAGAGGGGGTTCTATTACTCAATTGCCTCTTGAGCCCATAGAAACAGCAATTGGCAAGAGTTATTCTCCGTCTGATCTTGGTACTGTTGTTGTTTGTACTTTTTACCGCGGAGCCGAAGAAGAGAAGTCCTTTACTACCTCGAAGTTATAGCTGCGTACAGTGACGTTCTGGCCGAATCGTGGATGTTGTGCGTCCTTCTTTGATGACGGCATGTACTTTGTTTTGGCGTCGTTCACCGCCAGACTCACTTTAGACACTTCCGTTTCAATGCCAACAAACGCCTCATTGACGGCTATCTGTGTTCGACCAGTCACGTCAATGTCGTCCTCTTGTGTTGGCAAGTCAGTTTTGCATGATCTTCTCAAGGATGATATTAAAGAAGTCACATTATATTTTCTATTCACAATAATTTCACCGCTATGCACTTCCACCTCTGGTGCTCTTGAACGTCTCGAGAAGTCTCGTGATTTCCAGATGATCAAGAACAATTTATATTATTCAGCAATGCTTCATAAAAAACGATGGGACCTTCGAAAATCGAATGCAAGCTGCATTGATTTCAATTTATTTATTAAAGTGTCCCGTCATTTTAAGTCGCTCAGAAAGACTATAAGTTACCTTGAAAGTTATACAGTAAAAAGTAAATTTCACCGTGCTTAAAAATGCAATTCATGGACTAGTGTTTTCAACAAAAATGCTTTCAGCACAAAGACCAGGATACTGGGTAACGTTTTGTGGAAGAGTTTCCATTCATTGTAAAGTTGCATCTCGTTGAAAATGTTATTTTTTTTAAACGCACTGAGTTTTGAAAACTATTTTCATTAAACCCACTGCCGACCATAAAGTGAATGATTTCAGGGAAACCAACGAAATGTAGCAATGCCCTGCATGCCTGTGTCCTTCAAAAGTTTGACGAGGTTCAAGGGGAAGACATGAAAGGCAGTTTATTCTTTTAGTTTGTGGCTTGATGTTGGTAGGCGGTTGGACGTTGGTTCGTTCGTGTTTGGAATTTAAGAGAACTGACGGAAGTATTTAATGTGGTTGGAACTACATATTCGCAAATGATATACACTATATTTTGATGTCTTTTTTTACCTCCTCCATTTTTGAACACAAATACCTTAGATGAATCAAAGTTGATCATAAGACTATACAAACCGATTTATCATCAGTTGCAGCGATTCCAGTGACTCAGCACAATGACATCTGCAAAAAGGACGGCCATGAAATTAACTCCGACAAAGTCAACTCCATTAGGTAGAAATATTTTTATCAACATTAGCGTCTTAAACCGAATAAGTCTACAGTGCTCGTTGTATATCGCAGAGCATTCGACCTAAAGGGTCTCCGGTATGTTATACTGAATCAACCCATAGTTTGAGTGGATTCTGCTAGAATCTTGGCTTAACCTTGTCTTTAAACGGACTCTTTCTTGGGATACGCATATCAATCATCGCATCTCCTTCTGGAACAAAATTAATTTAAAGGCTGTTAGGCCTAATGGCTATAAAGGTTTCTGCCCAGTTTCAGAAATGTTTAGGGTAAAGTTTGTGACGTAACATTACTAGCTTACACTAGTTTTAGTTCGTCCGTTGCTAATGGTATTCGTAGGTCAGTGGTTTTAGCGCTAGCTAGGATCGTTTGGACTCAGGTTCGAATCCTGTCAGGTAGTGCTTCTTTTTTTTCGGTTGTTCCAAGTTCCTCCAATTATGGTTCCATGACCTTGAAGTGGTTGATGAGGTAAATTGGGAATTAGCGGCTCTGCAGATGACATAATGTTGTGGAGACCCGCAACTCTCCAAAGTACAGCCGATGCAGAGGACAGCTGGACCCATCCACTTCAGTAGCATTCTGATGGAACGTTGTGCACCAATAACAAAAATGGAAGAGAATTAGTGCAGTTTTCATAACAGTGATCACATCTTAGGTGTAGAACGAGTGAAGAAAGGTAGGAAGGATTTCTCGTCTGCGGGCGACAGGTTAATTTTCGGCTTATGAATTGTATATATGGCTTACAGTGATTCGAGGCTTTTCCTTCCCACCTATTCTTGCGTTGACGAGGCAGTTGGACGGCTGAAGGAGTAATCGCGCCCCACCCTGTCATCAAAGCAACATCCCAGTGGAACATTACCGAGGGAAGAGTGCCAAGATCACGACACACTCGACAAGTAGTTCATGAGCCCGGCATGAGATCGCGGATTAGCACCTAAGTTAATAAACCTGAGGTAAAACTAGTCTAAGACCAGGGTATCGATATTTGCATGTGGTTATAACCGGGTGTGCTTTGTGTGCGGTGAAAATCGAAAAGGTCGGTAATGCCAAATCCATTCAATTAGGAGAAAAAGGAGAGAGTCGGTATCAGTCCGGGCGGTGACGGTGCGTGATCGTGCTCGCGCATGTTAAGTTTTCTTGGCCAGTAAGCACAAAAAATAAAGATTGTCGGACAGCAAAAAAAAACAAATATTAGTAGTAGACGCCGAAAGGCAAATAGATCAGTAAGCTTAGATTATCTTAGAGCACCTGCGAAGGGTCAGTAGGATAGATTTTAAAAACATTAATTGTTTATATATTAATATAGATTTAATCATTTTTGTCTAGTCTTAAGTATCATGAATTAAAAATTTAAAATGAATTTTAAAGTTAAAGTTAAAATCGTGCTCGCGCAATTTTCGTTCCAGATCGGTGAGAACCAGGGTTCGAATCTCGAAAAAGGCTATCAGATGTTTTTTTTTCTTTTGTTTCGGTTTCTTGCTTGTTTTGCTACTTTATTCTTCTTTTCCTTCCTGAAGTATTGAATTTTCTTTTTTTTTGAATTTGATGTTAATTTTAAGTTAGCTTAAGCAAAAATTGTATAGCTGTAAGTGAATAAAATTGTGAAGAAGATTAAGAAGCGGACTACCATCTTATTGTCGCGGTTCAAGAGGTGGTGGATCGTGTGGGAGGTCAATCGCGTGGCGCCCTTGCAAAGATATAACCAACAACAAGACCACGGCCTTTCTCCATGGCAGATCAGGCACCCTCAGAAAATTGGTGTAACAAGGCATGCTTAGCTTTTGAAAAAACTGCCTTTATCACTTTTCCCAAGATCAACACTTTACCCCAAACTATTTATATGGGTGGCGCGACAGTCCAAGGTGGACCTGGGCCTAGTTTCTTAGCAACCACTAGTGTTGTGCGCGCTGTTGTTCTTTCACGAGTGGAAGGGGTCTTCAGTTTTATGCAGACTCTGAACGACAAAATTGAGAAGCTTTATCCTAGACAGGAATGCTCTGTGAGCATTGTCAGTGACTCGAAAGAGGTATGGATTCGAACCTGGCACCCTCTCCGTAGGAGTCGACGCATAAACCCAGGCTGAACACTTCAATTGAATTTGAACTAAAGCCTTCCTCATCGTCATTCCCTGGCTTGACAGCTTCAAATCAGACTGATTAAGCTTATGACAAGCCAACACCTACTTGCTGTTCATAAATGTCACCAAAATTTTCGGGTGAATGCCTAAGGTCCAAAACAAAATTAACCACAAATTCAGAAAAATAAGACAAGAGCTGCCATGATGAATACTGGAAAGATTAGGAAATCAGATTCCGGAAAAGGAAGTTTCTGCCGATTAACAATCCCGCAACCATCCGTCATGACATGCCCGCGGGGAAGGAACTCCATGGCCATTAGTAAATTTTATTATACAAAAAAGTTTGTCTTCCGAACAAAAATTCCCTAATAACCATTTCAAGCCACGCACTGGCGCCCACCTGACCAGGACGGTGGAAGGTGAGACTTTTCCAAAGTCATTCCGAAGTTACGCTATCCCAGCAAATTTTTACGACTTTCATTACTCATCATTAGGTAGAGGCATGCTGTCGAGGCACGTGCACGTGCCTCATCAGTCCACGATTTACAACTTCCGGTCACGAGTTGAAAACTTTTGAATATGATTTAGGATTCTTTCACATAACTCCAGATTGTCCAAATCAGACCAAAGGAACCGAAGGAATGTAGGCGACACCTCCAATGAGAGCACAGCTAACATTTCATTGCCGGACCTGTTACGCAAGTGAAACTTTTTTCCCAACCCCTACTCTGAGAGAATATTGATTTGGAGAAGTTCCATAGTCACCCCATTCACTCCTCATTCACAGTCCACAAATGCAACTAGTAACCTTGAGAGATGTGTTCTCCCCCTTTTTTCGTTTCAGATACATGGCCATCATGAAGCCCCTGAAGCCGCGAATGGGCAAGCGATGTACACTGACGATAGCCGGCCTCATATGGGTGTTCTCCATTGTGCTGTCCTGTCCGATGCTGCGGTTCTACACAACCGGAGTGATTGAATCGAAAGACGGCATGCGGACGGTATGCTACCCAGAGTGGCCTGACGGCTCTACGAATCATTCCCAGCACGAGTACATGTGAGTTGCGCTGTTTTTTTTGTACATTTTCTTTTGTCCCCCAGCTTCTAGCATCGATCCAGCGATGCAGAGACGTCGTCGCTTTGCCGAGGATAATTAGTTAAGTTTCGGAATAAAAACGACAGAATTATGGAAATATATCCTTTGTGCGGATAACGGTGCGAGAAATTTGCATTTGAATGTCCCCACCGTCCCTCGCATGGTCTTCGCCTAATTGAGTCAAGATTTGAATGCATGAGCGTGGCTCTCAGGAGCCACCCGCGCCAATGGAAATGCTAATTTCGACAAGAGTCCTCGCGCAGTGCTCGTGGAATGGCTGCAGAAGCCAATTGTGAGACAGTGTCACATCGTCATCGTGGTCGTTGGGCTGAGTGAAGAGCGAGCGCCAACAAGCAAGCTCCGTTGTTGCATCAATCTGCTCCCCACTTCACCGCCAGCTGATAATTTTCGTCATAAAATGAACATTTTTACTTGCATCTCTTTGCAGATACAATATCATATTTATGGTGCTCACATACTTTTTGCCCATAATGTCGATGACACTCACGTACGCCAGGGTCGGCATTGAACTGTGGGGTTCAAAGGCCATCGGAGAGTACACACCTCGCCAAGTGGAAAATGTGAAAAGCAAACGAAGGGTAAGTGAATGCTGCGTACATCTATGCTATGTACACATCCTCATCTGTGGGAACGTGCCCTGGGAAGGAGGTCAGTCAACATTGTCTTGCGGGTGCATGCTGGTTTGATAATGGCTGGCTACTGGTTTGGTTGTGGTTCGAGAGGGACTTTGGAATACAATCATGTGCTATCTCGTCTCAATTGAGTGAAACATTGGATATCGATTTTCAATTGCAATTCGAACGGACGCGGGCCGTCGTGTGGGCTTCTGTTTGTGGCTGCCTGTTGTACGCCACTAATCACTGGTTTGTGGGACGAAATTCTTGGTACTTCCGGTCGACTTGAAGCTTAATGCCTGTGCTCTGATGAATGGAGCGGAAGAATCATCTTCTCGCTCGATGGAGAATGAATTGACTTTAATCCAAAAATTGCTACATCTGCTCAATGGTCCCAATTTGTTGGTCCAAGTGATTCGAGACTGTGCAGCAAAGGGGGTTTCGTCTTAAGCTTGCTTTTCGAACGAACGTCGCCTGTATGTCCCCCCACTTCGAAAGCGATGTCTTTATTCATCCTGCAATCCCTCATTAATATATTCGCAGACAAAGAGACACCCATCAAGAGAACACAGAAGGAATCCATGACAAGCCACGACAAGGTATTCACACACATTCCCGCCATCACCTGTTCAGAGTGTGCAAACCCATTCGTCAGCACCCACTGTGGGTGGAAATGGAAAGAGTTGCACGAGTAACAACATCTTGAACCGCATAATTATGAGACATCTGAAACGCGTTCGCACTTGCAGTCAGGGAAGTACGGCTACATCCATCTGACGGATGCATCAGCTCAATCTTAGTCGTTTGTTGAACGCGATTCCATTCAGAATCTTCCATCCATGGAGATGGCGGATTCAAAAGAAATTCCTGGGTTGTAGGATTGAAATTGAAGCACAGGGTGTCTGTCAGAAGGGAGGATGTACATGCAATAGCAAGGGAATTTCATAAGGCGACGTGGCCCATCCGAGAGTGGGAATGTTCATGCTTTGCTTTGTGCGAACTGAAGGGGGTAACATGTCACGTCAAGATCTGTCTTCTGCATTCGGTTGAACACCTTGTGGGATACTTTCTGGTGCCTTGTGAATTTCAACTCTGTCGTTAAGGCCGAATCGTATCAATTATACGCATTTTCCAATTTTGTGGTTCGGGAAGCAAATTTGAATAAAACAGATTTAAAGTATAGATTTCGATCAAGTAGGGGAAAGTATTGCACCTTGGTCCGAGTGCCAATTTTGAGGAAAATACAAAGCACAGAAAAAATGATCCTTCTGTGAAATGTTGCTCTTCTGTTAATTTGTCTTCTCAGTTGCCTTCTGAACGTAAAGTTGCATGGGTAGACAGAAAAAATATATAAACGTAGTTTTCAGTGAAAAAGTAGTTTTTTTTATTTCTTTCCGGAAGTTGTGTAGAGCTTAAATCTATTTTCCACTACTTTAATATATTTCGGTAAGCGTACTGATTATCTTTTGGTAGGAACACATTGTCATAGGTATGCGTTTTGAATACTACTTAAAAATTTAGTTAATTTATTTTTTGGCAAAGGTGGTGCGAGTGTACCTTGCACCTATCATAGCGCGTGTACCTTGGCTCGGTCCAAGGTACAAGATATTAGATTTTCTTAAGCAAAATTTATTTTCTATGTTTCAGGAAAATACGCCAAAATGCAAATTAGGTGTAAAAAGACACCTAAAGGGGAGTCCTGATTGTCCTGGCCATGCATCCAGTCATCAAATGCAAGCTGTCTTGCTTTTATGCTTCAGGTTCGGTCTTCCTCTCCTTCTCGAACCAGGAGGCTCGGATTCGAAAACCCTCTTAGCTCCACGTGGCAAAACCATTGCAGTAGACGGATTCTTGACTTCCGGACTAGGAATAGGTCGAAGAGTTCAGTTATGTCTTCCCCTCCACTCGTCTTCCACGCAAAAGCCAACAGGAGTCAGCTCCGCAGTTTTTTTTCGGCTTCACATAGGATGTCTGGCAAAATAAGAGTTTTGTTTCTTAGTTTTGTGATCTTGCTCCTTCAAGCCAGGAGTTTTGTGACCAGTTGGTTTGACAAACCAAAGTAACACCGGTTGCCAAGTTAATAGGTAATTGAACCTATTAAGATTAAAAACTGATAAAATTTCCTGTCTGTCCAACAAATAGACAAAATGTACCTCTTTTCTTAGAGTAACACACGTGAAGGGTATCCGCTTGTACTCAATAAAAGAGAATACGCAATGCCGTTCACGGTCTACCTTTAGTGCGTCTCACCTGCCTTGCCAACAAAATTTAATGAGTGGGTAAAATCGGCCAAACCAAAACTGATGGAAGTTCCCAATATAGTCACAGCGCATCTGTGCATTCACGGTTTCTGAAATTGATGTACGTTTGTTAACGTTCATTATGGTTAGCCCTTAACTTCGACGTGTGGATTTTCTTTCGAGTGTTGAGAACATTACACGAGGGATGGCGGTGGTAAATTGTCTCTTCATCTTACCTATGACACCCCAGTATTTTCCACGATTTCTGTCAACTTTATTTCAAGCAGATGGCGCTGTTGTCCGATCTAGATCTAGGCTTAACTTCTGCAGCAACCTCTCGTGGTGTGTGTTCTGTCACGAGTGAAGGAGACCTACAATTCTATCCGAACCGCGAACCTCAATGGTGGAGCAACTTTCTCCATACAGGGATCGCATTCTTTGAGCAGTGTCATTCCCTTAAGAGAAGTGATGCCGTGAGTTATGAAAATTGTCCGTGTTTACGATAGAAGACAGAACCTCCAGTGGCCGCACCCACCACAAACCGGCATTTCTCCACCGAAGGAAGGCATGATTCAAAAGACATTACAAATCCGTTTCCCGACGATCTAAGTTGACTCCTGACTCCAATGTCCCATGAAGGACCGCGGGATGCTCCCATTCCCTACTCCCCCCCCCCCCCCTATCCGCATGGAGTTTGCTTGACCCTTACACGTGTTACCCCTGTCCAATAGGTCACCTAGTAAGATCCTGAAATCAAAACAACATCCTCGTAAATCCATACATGCCATCACGCCCTGGGGCCACTAAATCAGAAGATCACACAGCACCCATTCCATTCGTGTGAAGCAGATGTTGTTGCGTCCAAGTGGCCCGTAAACAAATCCTCTTTTAATTGCCCTGGCGACGAGCTTTCGAATCGATTCCATCGAGTAAGGTGCTTCTAAAAATATCGCTCGCCAAACCACAAGCCATTCAGCATACCTGGCCAACGATAAACAACTCATAGCCATAATCACGCATCGGTAAACATTCCCTGAGCAGTTTGACGCGAACTAACGAGCTACACGCTCGGCAAAATACTCGTCGAGACGCACACGGTACGTCCAGTGGCCGACCGCACCACCCACCGAGACCATGTTTACACTCCAGCTCCCGGCACGGGGGGGCACCCTTCCATTCGTCGAAGTAGGAAAATCCTAAATTGTTGTGTATCTCATTTCGTTGCAGGTTGTTAAAATGATGATTGTTGTGGTGCTTATATTCGCCGTCTGCTGGCTACCATTCCAGATCTACTTCATAGTTACATCCTGCTACCCGGACATCACCGAGGCCCCCTTCATCCAGGAGGTGTTCCTGGCCATCTACTGGCTGGCGATGAGCAACTCAATGTACAATCCGATCATCTACTGTTGGATGAATTCAAGGTAAGTCAAATCACATGTGTGTCTCATTTATCGCGGGTTCGATGCATCAGCACATACAACCAGGGGGCACCTTCCCCCATTTGCTAGTCGGCGCTCATTAGCTGAGCAATCAGGGTGCGTTGCCGCCTATTTAGCCCAAAATTGAATGTGAGTGCGGGGGTGCCTGGAGTCGATTAGACTGGATTAATTTGGGCGCATCATCAAGACCTTTTCTTTCAATTTGGCAGCTTCATCGTTTAGCGTCGTAATCAAACGCAGCCCGGGGGATTCCCTTTCAACTAAGCCGCAGCCCGCTCCATGTCAGAAGAAAAACAGAAAAAGCAGAAAAGTTGGTGTAAATGCAATAACCATCGGATTTGAATGGGGGGTTCGCTTAAAAAGTAGCAAGTCGAATCCCCAACGACGCCCTAGGATTTGTGTGCGAACACGTCATACACGAGAGACGAAAAGCCAAGAAATTCCCTCGTTGGGTGCCCCCCGACTTTCCGTCTTTCCGACTTCCGAGTCCCGATGGCGAGGTTGAAATACAATTGCCTCAGAGATTCAAAGAGGATTTCGTCGAATAAATACACTCGGGTGCTGTGTGGGCGTCTGGGAAGTGAAAGGAATGAACTCTATTGATTTTCTCTTAGGGGATCTAGGCCGGCATAAACTCAGTGTGAAAGGATTACCGAGATGTGAGAGAATATGGGGTGGGGTGGATTGCGTAAGTCAGTGAAATGACGGAGAATGCTCTAACAGCTTTTGTCGTGCGCCCACGTTGACGCTTGAGGCGGCGGAATCGAGCAACCTGTACCACTTTGCGGCAAATCTGTAATTCATTTTAGATGTGATTTAGATGGAGCATGTTCCCCACTACCCACCAATGTGGGTTTTCCTCAGGTTAGGCGAAATAAAAGATTCAACGTGATGCTTGGAATGTGCGATATGAGGTACTTGACGAAGAGATTTTTCTTTTTCGAATTGAACAACTTGTGCAGGTGTTATTCGATTTTATGCTAAAAGGGGGAATTAAGCTTATAACGCGTGACTTGTGGCAGGACTAATGCTCTGAATGCTCGACTCAATCTGGAAAATGATGGACGAGAGTACCGTATCCCCAAACTCTTAATTTTTTTCAGCTGACTCTACAGTCTGTGGTAGACCTTGCCCGTGTTTAGGATAGAAGACAGAACCTCCAGTGGCCGCACCCACCACAAACCGGCGTTTCTCCACCGAAGGAAGGCATGATTCAAAAGACATTACAAATCCGTTTCCCGACGATCTAAGCTGACTCCTGATTCCAATGTCCCATGAAGGACCGCGGGATGCTCCCCAAACCCCCGTATCCCAAAACTCTTAATTTTTTTCAGCTGACTCTACAGTCTGTGGTAGACCTGGACAACATCCGACATGCGACTCTAGCACAGTGTTGTGCTTTCTTCCTCCAGTTTGACTAGTCCAACTGACTGAGGTCCCTTTCCACCTGGTCACGCAACCAGAGATGAGATCTTCCTGCGTTGACCCCCCGGTTGGGAATCAAGGACTCAACTCTTCAACAGACAAGTTCAAGCTAGACGAGCCAAATGTAGCATAGAGATGAAAGCCCAATAAAGATGAAAACCATAAGGCACCTCTCCTTTTCAATGTTTATATGGACTGGGTGTTGCAGCGCAGCCGTAACTGGCGAGGAATGTAAGTCATCTTCTTTTTGCAGATGACTTAGTTATCCTCACATCTTCCCAGACGGAGCTCCAGCGCGCACTTGAGAGGTTTGTGACTGCATGTGCTGATGCTGGGATGAAGGTTAACGTCGACAAATTAGAGGTTTAGCTAATTTCCAGAACAGCCTTTTCAATGCACTCTACATGTTAGTGGAGTCCCATTGAAGTAGGTGGAGGAGTTCATCATACCATGATGTGAAAAAATCTAGTCTAGGCACAACAATCCATGTCCCGCACAGGCACCGTCTCAGAGAATGTCGCTTTTACAACATGGTGTACATTTTTTTTTTTAAAACATGGTGTAAATATTTAGCTTGTATGCAGTGGTGGACGATGAGATTGATGAAGAAGTGTTAGTGAAATTCATTTTCTGGCACAGTTTTTCAGAGCAACCTCTTTTCGTCGAAAAATCCTCGAGTCAGAACCGAGTTTGTTCTGCAAAAAGCCTCATTTCTTAACGCTCAGAGTATGGTCGCTCAGAGTGAGTATGCCAGAACTTACTGTTGGCTGCGATTACTGCTCCCATACGCGAGTAGAACCAAACCTATGAGCTTGCCTCGATGTGATGAAGTTCACCAAGGGACTGAAGACTGCATAGGCTAACTACCCAGTAGCAAGCCCCCTAAAGGAAAGTTTTGACTTCGTTGCCCTCTTAAAATTAATTACTTAGATATATGAAAACAATTTTTTTGATGTATTACTGTTTGATATAAACAATAACTTTTTGTAGGTATACGACTTTAATATATTTCATTAAAATAGAATATGAGACATAAGCCAGTACCGAGCTCCCCTGTTCCTTATTCGAGCCCTTAGCATTCCAGTAACGAGCCTCCCATATAAATCATAGCATACAAATGAAATCATCGTTATTTTATATTTCATTTATTTAAAATTTAAAAAGGAAAACATAGCTAAATAAATTCATGACAAAAATTAGTCAAAAACATAAAAAATGAGCAAATATATAACGTTGTATATTTGCATCCATTCTTTCCTTGTTGATAGATCAATGGGTTTTAAATGAATAACCAACGGAATGAATAAATCTTAGCTCTAAGACATAATTTTATTTGAAATGTTAATTATGCAAATATTTATACATATCTATTAACACGTTAAAAAAGTATAACATAAAACATAATTATAAAGTATACCAAGAAATTGGTAGCTTGTCCTATACGATGCTGTAAGATACAACAACAAATATAATAATATAATATGGGTGGCGCTACAGCCCGTAGAGGGCCAGGGCCTGGAAGTACCAGGAAAACTCGATTTCTGCTAGGTGCTTATACTTATGCAGCCATAATGTTGGAAGGACTGGTAAAAGGGCAAGACGGTTCTCCTGTTGCTCAACAGACTCAGTTAGGCTGGATTCTGACAGGAAACATCAATAAGCCTTCAACTGATACAGCAATCAGAGTTCAGAGCCATTTTAGTGCATTAGAAATGTTAAAAAGGTTTTGGGAGATTGAAGACAATTTGGAAGGCAGAAAACAAACGCCGGAAGAAGAGAAATGTCAGCAACATTTTAAACAAAACGTTTGAGGTTCGTCTTCCATTCAAGAACAATATGCGTCCAAATCTCGGCAATTCACGGCAGGCAAGAATGGTGCAAGTGGTGATCGTACCCTAAGCAGTTCGCACACACAGCATGCCTCTTTATCGTTTCGAATCGGGTTTTAGTGTCCATTGCTAGGAATTTTTTGCAATGTCGAACGCCATGAAAGGCCCCGCAGGGTCGGCAAAGGAACGCTTTCTCTATTTGATGTGATTTTGTATGAAATGTTTTCCTATGCGAGATTGGAAAAGGTTGATGCTTCGCACTTCCATTTAATTCGATGATGTTCTCAAGGGAACTGAATCGACCTTCAATGAAGGATGAAAAGGCTTTCCATTGAGGAACAGCCTTAGACGCACCTTATTTGTCTTTCCTTCATAAAGAAGCTAACGTTGAATTGATCTCTGATAGAATACGCAAGCTCACTGAAACATTTTTAATCAGATGTAACCTCCCTGAAAACCCCTTAATAAATGAACTCTGTACTATGCATATAAGACCAGACTAAACTAGACTCAACATACTTTTGTTAATACTCTTTTCTGTACTTTATATGTACGAATTTTCTTCTCTGTATAAAATTGTGAAATGTTATTATTTATATATATATACATGTGTACACATCGTTTGTTGTTAATCTTTATATAAATTTATCTGATTGTTATATATGAATCTATTTGTAAATTTGTTAGTTATTTATTTTATTTATTTAGTTATTATATTTTTATTCATTTACATATTTATTTATTTATTTGCTTATTTACTTATTTATTTACTTATTTTATTTTATTATTATTATTATTATTTTCTTTTTTTTTTTACATAAATGAAGGGTTTTGTTGTTGTTTCCCTTTGGTATAATTTTTATTGTTTAACGATATAATTTATTAATAAATTTATTTCAGTAGAAAGATATACTGATACACATCCTCACAAAATTATTCGTACAAGACTTCATGTAAAGAAATAAGCTAAATTCCACCAGCTTAGTCGTGAAAAATTAATTCAATAAAATTAAAAAAAAAAATTTAATTAGTAAAAGAATAAAAATTAGTACAAAAAAATCAAATATTAATAAATCCAAGTAGGCAAAAACGAAAAAAAAACTGACTTCAATTAAACGTAGCACAAAATTATTCCCACAAAAATAAAAATATGAAAAAATACATAAAATAAAGTAGGTGAGTGGCACATTTGTATCTAGTTGCACCACCCTTAGCATCAATAACGGCTCTTAGTCGTTTTGACACACTCCCGACAAGTTTCTTGCAAAATTCTGGGCGTAAAAGTTCCCATTCTCGTTGTAGAGCTTCTCTAAGAGAGAGAAGCTTTGCTGCTGATAGCTCGATTTCGAATATTTTTTTCAAGCTCAGCCCACAAATATTCAATGGGGTTGATGTCGGGTGACTGTGGAGGCATTTTGAGCTACGACCGAGCATTGAAAAGCAGCCACATTTTGACATTGTGAGCAGTGGGCTTTGGATCGTTGTCTTGTTGAAAGACATAATTTGACCCTAGACCCATTTTAGTATCGCTTTGCTGCAAATTTCTTTTTAGGATGTCGAGGTAGTCATATTGGTTCATTCTATAGTCAATGAACTCCATTTGACCAACCCCCCGCGCAGACATACACCCCCACATCATAATATTACCACCGCCATGTTTCACCGTCGCTTGAAGATTAGCTTCATTCAGCTCAGTATTTGGTCTTCGCCAAACCCTTTGCTTCCCGTCATTGCCAAACAAGTTAAACTTGCTTTCGTCACTAATAATAAAGGTGTTCCAAATGTCTAGAGTCTTGTTAACATACTCTTTGGCGAACGCCAGTCTTTTTTCTTTGTTAGCTTTGGAAATAAAGGGTTTGCGACGTGCAACTCTGCAGTAAAAATTATTTGACCTTAAAGTCCGCCTTACTGTTTCCACAGAGAGTGGTTTTCTAATGATTCCTGACATCTCTGCGTTCAATAATTTTACTGGCGTCTTAGGGTTTTTCTTGAAAAAATGCATTTGCCTCCGATAATATTTTTTTTCGACCCCTACCTTTCTTATTTTCTAAACAACCCTCATTTCTGAACTTATGGACAACATCCCTAACTACGGTATAGGATCTTCCAACAAGTTCACCAGTCTCTCGGTACGTTTTGCCTTCGCAAACTAACTTTAAAATCCCGTCCCATTTTGCTCTTTTTTCGTTTTTTTATTTTATTTTATCAGAAATATCCTCTATCCATCTGCTTGTTGCCTCGATCACAACATTCAACAGAATCAGAGATAATGGATGATAGAGATATCCAACTTCGGCCACTTTTACCCCTAGCCCACAAGAAAGATGTAGTGGTAATCCCTTGTATTTCACTTATACATTTACAACGCTCGTCAATTCACCACAATATGGCGGCCGATTCGTGAATTTTGTGGGGAAAAGTGGCAGATTCATGAATTTAGTGGGAATCCATGTACTTTCCATGTAACGTACATGGGTAAGTGTTCAAAAGTTGACTAGTATTTTTAAGGGAATTTTCTTACATTGTTATATGGTCTTTTGTGAATAAAAATGTATTGCAATGTCCATTTAACTTGAACTATTTGACCTGAAATTAATTCTTAAGTATATATAGCCTATTCATAAACCATACCTGACAAATTAACTCAAAAAGTGAAGCCCGCTTTATACGCTTAAAAACTCATGAATTCAATTTAAACAATTTGATAAGAACAATGGCAATATATTGCAACTTTCACTAATGCTAGAAAATGGTTGTCAAAACATCTTATTTGTGATTCACGCTTCAATAATAATTTTATTATTGGTTAACTGAACGTGTGAATGTATAATTAATTTTTATTCATATGAAAAAATTCACACTATGTTGTGCATTCATTAATTATGTCCAAGTATTTCAAATTGTAATTTGCTCAAAGTTTTAATGAATCGACTTCATAAACATAAACATTGTTCGTTCGTTTACCCCTCCATACTGTGCTGAAAATTGAACACCAAAATTTGAAAAAACGTTCAAATAAGAACTGTAATTCACCCCATTACTAAGGTGGGGAAGGGTATCAGTGTCTCCACAGCTGTTCTCAAGAGCTCACACGTATGCACAGACAGGGGACATAGACATAAGCGTATAAAAAACGCTGTCAGATGAAATCAAGGGGCAAGGGAGGTAGAAGTTGGATATCTCTATTATAGGTTATCTCTGAACCGAATCAGCGGTTCAGAGGATGGTTACATATCACATCTCTGAACTGTAAATTGTGTGGTGGCATACCATTGTAATATTTCAGAACAAAATAAAAATCTATAAAAACAATAATAAATGCAATTAATAAAAAGTCTATCTACATCTACATTTTTATTTGAAAATTGGCCGAGATCATTACTGGAACTTGATTATTTTTTGTCAACACAATAACGAGCCTTCCCCGGCTTGTTATCCGATTTCCTCATTTTTTCTTCCCAGTAACGAGCCCCCAATATATTTTAATAAATAACTATTTTTTCTTACTTTTGCTTTTGAAATATTAAGATATACATTATTATTGTCACATTAAGCCCTAATTGGGTAACTAAAAATTAAAGAAAATCACTTACCTTCTCCGTCAAAGCATCTAGTTTCTGAAGAAATTTCACAAATTACACTGATTTTTTCACACTTACGGAACACTACTGAACACTTTGAATTTTCCTTACCATCTGAGGACGAATTACTTGAAAATGAATTATACGCTACAGAGAAAAGATATGATAGATTTCTTCTGTGGAAATGCCGTTATTGTCTTAAAACCAGGGGGCTTAGCTTTTGGACAAAATTCTGGGAATTACCATAACCTCTGAATTGACCACGTTAACCTTCATCACAGCATCAGCACATACGGCCACAAACTTATAGAGTGCGTGCTGGAGTTCCGTCTGGGAAGATGTGAGGATAACTAAGTCATCCGAAAAAGGAAGATGACTTACCTTCAACTCTCCCAATGTGAAATATTCCTCGCCTCCGCTGCGCTGCAACATCCAATCCATATAAACAATGAAAAGCAGAGGTGACAAGACGCACACTTGGCGAAGTCCAACGCACACGGTGAAGGGGGCTCGCTATTGAGAGAGGGCTCGAATAAGGGTAGTTTACCCTACCTGCTGTCTACCGCCAAATCATTATTCCACTTATTCAGTTATTCGAAAGGCTCCTCCTCAAGAAGCGGGATAACAACATTGTGGTAACGACTTCGAGTGCCGAAATAGCTCAGTTGGGAGAGCGTTAGACTGAAGATCTAAAGGTCCCCGGTTCAATCCCGGGTTTCGGCAGTTCACTCACTTTTTTATTTTTTTTGTTTTTTGTTTCTTTGCAGTCACTGGGTTCAGAATGTGACTGAAAAAATCAAATCCTTCTACAGCAAACAGATTCCATAAACGGGCAAATTGTTGTGAGCACGGTTGAGTGTGGATGCATTTTACGATTACTTGGGCTTAGAAATCTCTTCATCTTCAGTTGGCGCTACTGACCGGTGTGGCATTGGGGCTCAGTCAACATGCCACTCTAAACACCACGGCAGCGCCTAGCACAGCTGCCTGAGCTCCCCTTTCAGGACACGGCAAGGGAGACGATATCTTCCTATCCCGTGTAGAACCTCGGGGTCGGA
Source organism: Eristalis intricaria (assembly GCA_964034865.1). Lineage (NCBI taxonomy): Eukaryota > Metazoa > Arthropoda > Insecta > Diptera > Syrphidae > Eristalis > Eristalis intricaria. The sequence goes on from OZ035873.1 coordinate 129,494,838, forward strand.
GTAGAGGACTCTCCGAGCCGAAGCGCAGGTGAATATTTGCTCCACAAGAGATGTGAGATTTGAAATCGTCCTACAATCTCCGAGGCTGTATAGCGCGTACGGTTCGCCGTTCAGTCTCGTCATACGGGAGTAGAAGATAATCCGAATTACTCTCGAAGCGACCAACAATCTCTTCGTTCACTTTGTATGGTATCCATGCTTTTGCTCCATATGTAATAAATGGTCTGTACTTGCTCGTCTCTATCTGAATGGATTCTTGACACCCAGCGCATGAGTCGACTGTCTTACCCAGTACCATACTGTGACAAGGTGTCAGACTAAAAGCCTCCACAGTGACGATGATTTAATCTCTGAAAGTAGACACATGGTTGACCCTGCTTTTTGAACTATTCCGTAAGTGACATTGGATTAATGAAGCATTCTTTGTCAGATAGTGGCGTTGATCAGTCAGAAAAGTTATTGGAAGTGCAGACAAAACTTAAATCTGAACGCGGTGTGCGAAAAATCCGACATGACATGATCTGAAGGACAATAACGATCCGAATTTGGGCATTCTAGGTAGAGGAACAGATAACGATCAGAATGTCCTTAAAGAGAATAAGGTTGTCTGCGGCCGATGGAGACTCTGAGCGTCTGCCAGCCAACCGGGCCATGTGGAAGATGAGCGGTACCGTTCTTGTCTATAATGGAGAAAGCCTTCTGGGAAGACGAAGCCGTTTTGCCGTACTCCTTCGGTATTGAGGATTGAGGTAGAAGCCCGTGAGATGAGATTGTTGACCTCGAATCAACTTCTTATTATAAGGTTTGCCCTGTAGTGTAACACTTCATTGAAGTTGAACTTTCCGTACTGGGACTCTGGTGTTTTGTACAGGCGAAGACAAGCTTTAAGACTGAACAAGCCTTAACAACCGAATCTTTTCAATCAAGCTTGCACTCACGTTTAACCACATGGGACATCCATAGGTGGGCATTGGATGGACGGATGAGGGCTATGTAGCAGATTACTTTCACCCTTTGTGAGAGCAAAAACGCCTGGGATTCTGGCCAGAGCAGCATCGCCATGTTTGTTAAAATAAAGATACTGATCTCCAGTTATCTGACTACAGTCTTTTGCGATCGTGGTTCTCCGTGTCTTCCAACGATTGAGAACTTTCGACAATTCTTTTCCGTATCCACCGAAGGCTTATGCAATGGCATCCTGAACAGAATGATTTCCGACTGTTCGAAGTTGATATTCAGCTTCCAGTCATCGCAATTTCTGATGAGTGAGTCGAAGTGACCGTATGAGAGTGTTGTGATTGCCTCAATCTTTGGACCTGATCTGCACTCGATCAAGTCATAGGTATACGCAATTATATGTGGAAGGGAACTAATCAGATCTCTCAAGTTAATGTTGAACAGGATTAGCGAATTAATGGCCCACTGTTGGATACCATTTTTTATCTCAAATATACCTGTGGAGGTCACATTGCATTCTTGACAACCGTCCACCCGTGACCATGTTACAGTGATTTGCTAACGCCTAGCCGATTGAGCTTGTAGAAAGGTCCTTCTAACCATACGGTGTCAAAGGCCTCCTACAGACAAATCAAGCAGGCACCCGTACATTGTTGCTGGCCCTTGTTCCATTAGATATCCGAGACCAGCTTTGACGCGGCATGAAATCGACTATGTAAACGAATTGATTATCCGGAATTATATTTTTGTCTTTAGCCCAGTTGATCAGAGTTCTATTGATCACCTTCTCGAATACCTTGCTGACCGGAGGTTGCATGGATTCGAGGAATATTTCCTGTCTTGGATATGAGTTGCATAATCGCAGTTTTCCATTATTAAAGAGAATATTGTACATATTAACCACTTCCAGGAGGAGTTGTCTTAGCACAATGTTGGAGACCCCGACGATTAAAACAGCCTTTTTCTTCTTTAATGATTCGAAGACCGCTTGGAGTTCTGTCTTCGATATGAACGGGGGATGCATTATCTGCCATCTTCTTATCATTAAGGACGACAAAGCCGATGTTTTTAGATCGCCATTGTTGCATGTCTTCTCGAAGTTGAGAGTTGCTAGCCAGTACGCGGTTATCCAAGGCGAACGCTCTCATTCACCATATACACTTATTGGAAGACCGCGCCTAGAACTTCCTTTTTTTCTTGCGGATCTTCGACCACAAAGAAGTTATCGTCGAGTTCGTCCTTGTCTGGATCAATATCTGCTGTAGTCAGTATTTGTTCGTTGGCCGTCGTTCTGGAGAGCTTAAGACACGGAAGATCGCTATTTTCACTTCTAAAGAATTTGTTTATCTGAGGGAACATCGAATCTTATCATTTCAGTGCGAATTAACAGAAAGTCTGTAGTTCTGGATAATTAATGGTTGAATGTTCTTAATAAGCGATTTCATTGTCCTAAGTTGCTCGTCTCGTCTGTCAGTAAACCGCCTGTACAAGGTTTTTAATCTTGACAGGAGTCTACTTTTTCGTTGGTGGAGTGCTTGTTAGTGCGTGTATACCGACGTATAGTAGTGTCGATCGTTCCTTTAATTGTCTCGTCCAATTGTAATAGATACATGTCAATCGTTTGACAAGTTTCTATTGAATGGTATGTAGAGCGCGTGGGAAGAGAGTGCTACGAAAGAACAAACTCTAATAATTCCACAACATCTTTGGGGGTCTTGATTTCGGCACTGAGTTCGCAATGGTCACTGAGATTCGCGAATGTGTTCAAACAGTTTACCGTTTGTGTGCTTGCTGCAGTCATACGACACTGTTCTATTGACGAGATCTCTGTTGCTATCAAATCGAGTCTTTACTCGACGTAAGCTGTGTAAGAAAAACTTTCTGGGACTGGAAACCATGTTCCCCCCAGTCCAGCCTCAGATATCGAAAGAGTGAATCGAGCTCTGATATAGTCGTTCTGGAACTAGTGTTTCCGGAGGAGTAGATCGACACCACATACAACCTCCTTCCACTGCGGGGCGAAATGCACACGATGCAGGCCTCAAGGTCCTGAAACCTTCGTACTTCAGTACTAAACACTAACTTGTTTTTAAAGTAATTTTTTATGAAGATCGCAACACCACCTCCACCTCTGGAATTGGGACGATCTCCTCTAATAACATTGTAATTACTGTGCTCCAATTGGCCTCCTTGGGTTAGCTTGGTTTCGCTACTCAGCATCAGGTCTGGTCGTTGATCGTCCAATAATCTATAGAGCTCGTTTTTTCTTGAGACCCCCATCTTTTTCTCCTTCTTTATTAGGCGCTACAGTCCGGGGTGGACCTGGGCCTCAACCAACAACCCTCTGCATCTAGCACGGTCTTTGGCTAGCTGTCTCCAGTGTCGCACGCCAAGTTGGTTGAGGTCCTTCTCCACCTGGGTGCGCCACCATAATTCGGTCGTTCTCTGTTGCGTTGTCCCACGGGTTCGGAGTCGAAGACTCTCCGGGCCGGAGCTGAGTTGTCCATACGCTCTACTTGGCCTAGCCTGACTAGACTCATGTCGCTGTACAGCCCGTACAGTTCGTGGTTGAATCTTCTCCTCCAGAAACCGTCAACGCAAACAGGACCAAAAGATCGCACGCAGAGCTTTTCTCTCGAAGAGACCAAGGACTTCTTCATCCGCTTTTGTAAATTGCCCATGTCTCGTCCCCGTACAGCAGGACTGGGATGATCAAGATCTTGTATAAAGTCAGCTTGGTCCTTCGAAATATGGCTCTACTACTCAATTGCCTCTTGAGCCCATAGAAACAGCGGTTGGCAAGAGTTACTCTGCGTTTGATCTCGGTACTAATGTTGTTTGTACTGTTTACTGCGGAGCCGAGGTAGACGAACTCTTTGACTACCTCGAAATTATAGCTGCCCATTGTGCCGCTCTGTCCAAGACGTCGATGTTGTGTGTCCTTTTTTGATGACAGCATATACTTCGTTTTGCCCTCATTCACCGCTAGACCCATTTTAGCCGCCTCCGCCTCAATGCCAGGAAACGCTTCATTGACGACTCGCTGTGTTCTGCCAATCACGAACAGTTGTACGGACTTCTGGCAGATCGTGCCTCTAGTGTTGGCGTGTGAGTCTTGCATGATCTTCTCCAGGATGATGTTAAAAAAAACACATGACAGCGCGTTGCCTTGTCTAAAACCTTTTCTGACATTGAAGGTCTCGGTGAGTTCGTTACCGACCTTGATGGAGAAGCGAGAATTCTCCATCGTCATCCTGCACAACCTGACGAGTTTGGCAGGAATGTCAAAACTAGACATGACGTTGTATAGCTCGTCCCTATGAACTCTGTCATATGCGGCCTTGAAATCGACAAAAAGGTGGTGGGTGTCGATTTGTATTCCTTGGGTCTTTTCCAGGATCTGCCCTTGTGTGAAAATCTGGTCGATGGTGGACTTCCCTTGCTTGAAACCACACTGATATGACCCTAACGGCTTCAGGCGAGTACACAAAACGGCAGAGAAGATTTTGTATGCGATGTTCAGGAGACTTATCCCGCAAAGGGGTCTCCTTTCTTGTGGATCGGCCAACGATAATGGGCATGCTTTCGGCCGACCACAGCTTACAGATGAGCTGGTGCGTACGTCCAACCAGCTGCCTTAAAGATTTCAGCCGTCCATACCGACAACTTTGTTAGACTTCTGTCTTGATATTGCTATCTTCACCTCGTCGAAGTCGGGGGGACGAAATTCTCGTCGATCATCGTCCATATTGAGTGGGACATTCTGCCTGACAGCGGTATTGGTGTCATCATCGCCGTTTAGCAATCCACAGAAATGGTTCATCCAAATTCTCAGTATCGACTGCGACTCTACTACTAGTTGTCCATACTCGTCCCAGCAGGCTTCTGTCCGAACCTTATTTTCACTGTTTCACCCTCTGGTTAAGCTTTCGGAAATCGTTCCTGCCATAGCACCTCTCCATCTCCTCGTCGTGCTCTTTCTTCTTTCTCCGGGTCTCGTCCCATCGTCTCTGTTCGTAGAGCTCACGAACAGCACTCGTCGTTCGTTGCAGCGTTGCTTTGTAGGGGGACCCCTATCAATGAACTAGATTTTGTCTAGGCGCGACACAATTTCATACATTGAAAACGAACACGATTTTGTTTGTGCCTTCTTTATGTTTTTGTCCTGCCGTATTCGGTGTGGGTTGCATGATCACATTTCCAATAATTGAACCCTACCAAATTATTTTTGCCTCATTCGGCAACTACAACAGAGATACTGTCGACAAAGTGACGACTTTACAAATTCCCTTCTGTGAACCCAACACCTTGAGATCACCATCAGTTTAGATTGCGACAAAATTGTTCTTGTTTCCCAGCCGTTCCAACACATGCGTCACCTCTTTCTCACATAAAATGCATGGGTTTTTGAGTTGTTGGTGTCAAACAATTCATATTTTTCCCGTCTATTTTTATTTTGACCCGGCATATTGTATAATCCAATAAAAATCCGTCAAATGGCGTTGGGCCTGTATGCATTTACGCGAAATCGCATCACATGCGAACATTTTAAGCGGTCAGGGTGAAAATATGCATTTGCTGATGTGCCGGTTTGACTTCACAGCGACGCGTCGCGACCTTCGAGACGATTTTTTTATCGTGCTTCCAATACCGAAGAAAAAACAAAGGGAATTAAACGCAAAATCCCAAGCAAACCTCGAGCACAAGGGACAAGGTCTACCCCAAGTACGTTTCACCTCTCTTCCCTTCATTTCCATCATCATCCCATCCCATCATCATCTTCTGACCCTTATGATCCACTAACGCAGGGGTAAACCACGCACGAGAGATCTCCAGGTAACTCGATCCTCTACCATCGACTCTACTTCATCAGGGGCTATGTACAAGCGCAACCAGGCGAGTTTATAGACTTGGTCAACCATCTCATCCTCGGTCTGCCAAGTGGTCGCCTATCTGATGGACTTGCATTCAGAGGCCCGCCTCGAAAGTCGTGATGTTGGGTAGAGTCGTGCTACGTGACCAAACCAACGAATCATAGCTCCTTCCGTTCGAAGAAGCAGCTGCTCAGTCCTCAGTTCCATCGTGTTTCTCACCTTATCCTGGCGAGTAATTCCCACAGCAGCACGAAGATATCTGATATCAGCAGATTGTACTCGCGATCTTATTCTTTTGGTCATTGCCCAAATTTCATGACCATAGGTGGGAGTTGGAACAAATACTGAGTTGAAAACTGTTAACTTGGCTTTCATACTAAGCTCGGCTGATTACAGATCTCCCACGCTGTGTCAAAACTGACCCAGCTTGACCAATCCTACAGAAAAGATAAGCATTACTCTTTCCATCACTCGAGAAGAAGACCCCGAGATACATAAAGTTTTCCACTTGCTTCCATGGGACTCCACTAAGATGTAGAGTTCATGGAACTGGCCTTCTGGAAATTACCATAACCTCTGATTTGTCCACGTTAACCTTCATCACAGCATCAGCACATACGGCCACAAACCTATCGAGTGCGGGCTGGAGTTCCGTCTGGGAAGATGTGAGGATAACTTAGTCATCCGCAAAAAGAAGATGACTTACCTTCAACTCTCCCAATGTGAAACATTCCTCGTCTCGGCTGCGCTGCAACATGCAGTCCATATAAACTATGAAAAGGAGAGGTGACAAGACGCACCCTTGGCGAAGTCCAATGCCCACTGTGAAAGGTGTTGATTCAGCACCGTCAACCCGAACACAGCTGCTACAGTTTATGTATAGAGATTGAATGGCCCTCAAAAGAGGACCCTCAATCCCTCCCCAATACATTAAAAAAGCTTGTAAAAAATTTAACACTTGTAGAAGCCACGAAAACGGTCTGACTGTGGTGTACGGTGTGGGTTCAGCCTTAATGCAAATATTTTATTCAAAGGCGATTTCCCGGAGCTATTGGTGTTGTCTCATTTATTGGCGGCCTAAGGTTTTCGCACAGGACACTGGAGAGAATTTTTTATAGTCGATGTTGACCAGGGGTACATCTCTATAGTTATTTTTTTTTTTGTAGATCGGCCTTATATAGCCTGTATCGCAGTCGTCGGACCTGCTTCCGTCTGGCGAATTTCTACGGATTACCTCGATAGCTAGTATGGCACATGATACTTCGGAACATCATCAAAAGGCAGAGGTAGCTCAAGACACCTTCAATCCAGTGAACTTCATAAGATGTCAAGCACAACTTCAAAGACAACAAAGACTCATTATTTGCCCTTCAAATCCTCAATGTTCGTCAACTAGCTGTGGACATCGAATAAAGAGATGCCGTCCAAGCTTCTACTTCTATGAATTTTCACAACAATTAATCAGTAATGTCAAACACGTGTTCCATTGAGCCATGCAAAGTCACTTGAAAGCCTTCAAAGCTAGCCATTCATATTTTGTCTCTTCACGGCTGAAGTACCAAGTTCAAAGAGGAACTACGCCCCTCCAAAGACATCCTCTAATCCATTCGAAGGTCAAGAGTGATTTCACTGCCAGATCAACCTCCGTTCGCAAACGGAGCGTAGAATTAATAAACACCCTTGCAATGAACTTTAATTCTCTTTTTATGGCCTCTGTCAGATTCTGACAGCTAATTATTTCCCTCGATGGAGACTGCCAAGGCAGAGACGTCTCGTTCAATATCCTCGGATGCCGTGACTAGTCGCCCCGCCTGGGCCGGTGCTGGGACCCACTGGATGAGCACTGAATTAAAAGGACGTAAGACGATGAATAATGACATCTCTTCAACTGAAGAGAAACCACGTTTCAATTATTTAGCTCTCCGGGGAATGGCAACGAGGCAGCATATTGCGTTTAGCCTGAGGGATCATGGCGTGGTTTTTGAGAGCGACAGCGAGATTGGGTTTATTTTGTTTTTTTTTTTCTGGAACCGTAAACGGAACTGGAAGGACATTTTTTGATTAAGGAGTGGCTTTAAAGGCTTTGTTGAAATGTGCCTCTTGTCGTTGGCAACATGACAAATGACGTGGCAGACTATTTTCACGGATTTTCTTCTGCTGAACTGGTGGATGGAACATAATTCATTTTTCAATCTCCACCTGAGTGCGGTCTAATGGTGAAGGGATGTCGACAGAAGCGAATGTTTGAAATGTCGCATTCGTAGGCATTGTGAGGAGTTCCTGTCATGATGAAAATTACCAACTTCCTCCGTAGTCAGATGAGATGTTTGTGTTTTGGAAGCCGTTGTCCGTTGCCCTTCGATTCCCTCTGATTCCAGCATGGCGTGACCTTACTCCCACCCACCTCACAAGGCCCGAGTTGCTCGTAACTTTTCCGGGCTCAGCCCGACAGGCTGCCGAGCGGCCTCTGTATGTGGAGTAAAGAGGCAACCTGTGGTTAGAAAAGAACGGCTTATTTCAAGAAGCCATCATAGAGAATAAGAAGGCCTACTGGGACTCTATTCCCTTCGGGGACTGTGCTTCTTGTGCCGAGAAGTGCATTTAGTTGAGAACAACGTGCAGGAGGTTGTGCGAATGTGTTCCTTTCCAATGAGATGGACATTTTGCCCAGATGGAGCGAGTACTTTTCCAAGCTGCTCAATCCCGAACTGGACTCTGAGGGTGGAAGACTCGCAGGCTTCAGTGGAGAAGATCCTGGGCAAAGTGCCCCTGTAATTGCCGGTAAATTAAGAGCTTCTGATGGAATAGATGTGGGTAATGAATACAATGGTCGAGTGAGCGGAAGAAGCCATGTATAGGGAAAGCAAATATGAGCGCGAGGCTGCAGTATGCTACTGAACATTTAGAGACGGATAATTCTTTCTGGGATCAAGTTATATTTTCAGAGGAAATTTAACGGTTTGGGTTCAGATCGACGACGCATGGTGTGGAGGAAGTCAGGCACTGCTCTAAGCCCTACAGTAAAGCATGGCGGAGGTATGTTGTTCGGATGCATAGCCTCTTCCGGCGTTGGAAATCTTATATTTATTGATTCAACGATGGACAAATATCAGTACTTGAACATACTCATCCCTTCATTCAAGTACTCAAAAACTGAGTCTCGGAAATAATTTCATATTCCAACAGGACAATGACCCAAATGGCGAAAGAATAGTTACTTTACAACGTTAAAACACAAATTAAACACCCTGCTTTGCCACCAGACTTAAACCCAATTGAGTATCTGTGGGACCATTTAGAAAAAAAAAACTCGGGAACGCACAATATCAAACAAAACTGACTTGAGGACTATCTTATTTGATGAATGGAGCAAGATTTCTGCAGCCACGACTTCCAAACTCGTGCATTCGATGAAAAAACAGATTAAATGAAGTTATACGGATCAAAGGAGGCCCGACCAAATGTGGATTTTGGTTAGCCTTCCTCTTTGATGTTCTTACTACTCTTTTGTTCTTATTCTTACTTTTATTCTTAAGGAAATAAAAACAACGAAACTGTACGGGGACTTTTTTTGCTACGTTTTTTTTCAACTTTTGTGCTTAAGTTTCTTTTTCCAATGATTTTCATACAGCTTTTACGTTTGTTTTGTGTTTTCAAATCGTATTAAGGAGTTTATCCCAAAATTGAGAACAATCTTAGTCTCAGTCTCTCTGGTGTCTCTCTCACTGGTGTACGAAGATTTTTTTGACAATGTGTGCCTTTAAACACTAGTCGACTGACTCCTTACGTCTTCATATCATGTCCAATCCTGTCTCAGTTGAAAACAGTTCCATATACTCGCACAATTCAATAGCGCAGGGCAATCGAAGGCACAATCTTCCAGAAGTCCGTACAACTGCTAGCATACGCGGATGACATTGACGTGATTGGCAGAACACAGCGAGCCGTCAATGAAGCGTTTGCTGGTATTGAAGCGGAGGCGGCCAAAATGGGTTTAGCGGTGAACGAGGGCAAAACGAAGTATATGCTGTCATCAAAAAAGGACACACAACATCGACGTCTTGGACAGAGCGTCACAATGGGCAGCTATAACCTCGAGGTAGTCAAGGACTTCGTCTACCTCGGCTCCGCAGTAAACAGTACAAACAACATTAGTACCGAGATCAAACGCAGAGTAACTCTTGCCAACCGCTGTTTCTATGGGCTCAAGAGGCAATTGAGTAGTAGAGCCATCTCTCGAAGGACCAAGCTGACCTTATACAAGACCTTGATCATCCCAGTCCTGCTGTACGGCGCGGAGGCATGGACAATCTCAAAAGTGGAAGTCCTTGGTATTTTCGAGAGAAAAGCTCTGCGTGCGATCTTGGGTCCCGTTTGCGTTGACGGTTTCTGGAGGAGAAGATTCAACCACGAACTGTACGGGCTGTACAGCGACATGAGTCTAGTCAGGCGTCTTCGGATCCAACGCCTAAGATGGCTAGGCCATGTAGAGCGTATGGACAACTCAGCTCCGGCCCGGAGAGTCTTCGACTCCGAACCCGTGGGACAACGCAATAGAGGACGCCCGCGTTTTAGGTGGCGCACCCAGGTGGAGAAGGACCTCAACCAACTTGGCGTGCGACACTGGAGACAGCTAGCCAGAGACCGTGCTAGATGGAGAGGCTTGTTGTGGTTGAGGCCCAGGTCCACCCCGGATTGTAGCGCCAAATGAAGAAGAAGAAGGGCAATCGAAGTCTTATATCGCGAGATCTTCGAAAAACGCAGAAGGGATCTATAAAGCAATGGCCATCGCAAAATATGTACGCTTGAATTTTAAGCTCAGTAAGGGTATCAATGTGGGTCGCCGTGGCGTAGTGGGTAAGTGCGTCTACTCCTACGCAGAGGGTGCCAGGTTCGATACCCGAATTTACCACCTTTGATAATTCACGGCTCCACGTCTTTCGAGTCACTGACAATGCTCAAAGAGTATTCCTGTCTAGGAAAAGCTTCTCAACTTTGCCGTTCGGAGTCGGCATTAAACTGTAGGTCCCTTCCACTCGTGAAAGAACAATAGCACGCACAACACGAGTGGTTGCTGAGAAGCTAGGCCCAGGTCCGCCTCGGACTGTCGCGCCACCCATATTGTTATTATTATTATAAGGGTATCAACCCTAATCTAACCTAAGGGTATCACTTAGTTGGAGTGAAGTAATTGGAAGGTGCACCGAGTCCTAAGCTAAGAGTTCTAGTTTCAATCACCGGCACGACTTACATTCATAATGTGCCTTAAAAAAAGCTTCTCAAACTCCGTCATTCAAATTTAAATCCTTTCCAACCATTAGCGGCTGAGACATGAGACACTCGAGATGAGGGAAACCTGATTGCCTAGCTTCTGAAGCAACCATTTGCGTTGTGCGTGGTATGTTCTCTAGGATCTACAGTCTTATCCCGACTCCAAACGGCAAAGTTTGAGGAGCTTTTTCTGAACTTTAGTACTCATTGTGCATTGTCAATGGTCGAGGTGCTAATTTCGGGGATCTAACCTGGCACCCTCTGCTTAGGAGTCGACGTCACCATGCCGACCCATTATCACTCACACTGCGGGAACTAATACCCATAGAAACCCTGCGACAGCTTCAGAGACAGTCGATATTTCTGATGACCCAAGGCATTGAATGGTCAAACTAAAGGTGAACATCCTTCCAGTCTCAGACCTTGCCAGGCGATGGCAATATATTTCTGCACAAAGGACCGTCGTCACAAATTTTATTTATCTCCATAATTTATCGTCGCTCGTTTCTTTATATAAACGGACATTCCCAGCCAATCTGACAATCTGAAGTGATTTATTCATGCAACACAACGCTGACATTCTTGCACGAATTGATAATTTTCCGACCCCCAGACGCAAGTTTGCGTGCCTCAATTGATTGCCAAACACCCGTTGTTGCTGTATAATTGGTCAATTTATTTCGCACGTGTTTGCCTTATCTATACCACCCTTTCGCCCACCCACTTAATGCCCAAGGAGTCCAACGCAACGCGGGACTCTCTCATTCCCTTGGGTGGCGATGGACATCAGTCCTTTGCTCGTAGTCTCATAATTTTTTAATAAATTTTCATTACGAGTAGATCCAGACTAGAACCCAATTTAGAATTCAGAGGATTGCCAAGATAATTGAGTTGAGTGCATGTGCATCCTTGATAGCCCGTGATGGAAACTTGCTCGTACTTATTGAAGGATAATTGGCAAAGCAGTAATGCGCTTTAATTGAATGGGATTAAGACGAACTGTGGACTAAGAATGACAGTGCACACCAGCTGGGGTATTGGAAATTCCCTTCTATTTTTTAATTATGAATAGATTTTGAAGAGGTTGTGGAGTACATGAGAGGGTTGCCCGTAGGGCATGATGGGCGGGTGCTCTCGTTTGCGTGCAGAGACTGAGGAAATAACAGAATGGACAGAAAAAAATAGGGAAGCAAATCAAATTAATGAGAAGAAATTTGAAGAATTCACTTAAAAATACAGAATACAGCACACGAGGGGGATTCTTTCTATACAAGTCGAAAAACATATTAAATTTCCAAACAAAGAACTTTGAGCGGGGACAATAGGCGATGCGCTGTGAAGCTCGGAATATGAATATCTACTACCTGCAAGAAATTTATTTATTATTTTGAAATCAAATAATAGTTGTGTGAATAAAAATTAAGTAAATATAATAAAAACATTAACAGTAAATTATTATTATATTATTATATATACAGTTAAAATTATTATATTTTTATTCATTGAAAATGGATCATTTCCACTAGTTGACGTTCTTAGTTCGCTGTCCGAAATATTTCTTTTTTTTTAATATAATCTACTTAACTGTGTTAAATTTGTTTTTTTTTTAAGTTACTATAACCTCACTAAGTTTATTTGTTTGTTTTATCGTGATATCATTCATTTTTACTCTTATTCGAGTAATTATTTTTACTAAGTTACATGCCTACTGAAACGCGAAATAACCGTTTGCAACAACCAACTATGACAGGTTCTCCGAGAGACATTTCATCCAACAACACCAACATCGCCGACAAACTGTGGAGTCGCATTGAGAAAAAACTGGAAAAATAGACCGAAGATTTCTTACTTAAAACGGACTCTAGGCTTTCTGCATTCGAAGATCGTTTCAAAACAGAGTTAAGTGAGTGCAAAAAGTTTTCCACAACTGAAATCGATAAGGCGCATGAAAAAATCAAACAACTCGAACTTCTTGTTGATGCATCGGAGAGAGATAAGGTTAGCTCTGATGCTGTCATCTTTGGAATACCTGAAGCATGCAACGAAAATTTAAGCAAAATTTTTGATGACATCTGCTCGACGGTAAACGTTTCACCCCCTCGCTTGCATAAGATCTTTCGCACAAGAACAAAACGTGAAATTAAGGTTTCTTGCATCATAATAAAAATGATAAACAGAGACGAGAAACTGAAATTCATGAAAGTTGTCGCGCTCTACAGGAAAACCAAGAAAACTTCACTAACATTGCGTGACATTGGTCTAAAAAGCTTTTACATCAATGAAAGCCTTACGAAAAAGAATTACGTTATTCATCGCGAAGCACTCAAACTTAAGCGTAGAAACTGCCTTCAGTCTGTCCATACCTTTAATAGTCAGATCTTTGTTCGCTCTCCCACGCATCCGACATCAACGCTAGTAGGCCACCTCGATGAACTAAGAAATATAGCAGGACCGGACGGTGAAAATTTACTTCATAATAGTGGGTCACAACGTCTTCAATAATTCTTTGTTTATTTCATGGATATTATTTGTCTCTTTTCATATAATATTGTAACTTATCTTTTCTCTTTCTTCTTCTTCTTTCTTTTTCTTGTTGTCTTTTCCCTCTCTTGTTTCATTTTCAATTTCTGGTTTTCTTTTTCTTTATTTTTTGTCCTTATCTCTAATTTTTCTCTATTTTTGTTTGTGTTTGACTTTACAACTTTTATTTTGTTAACAAGCAATATGATCTATGATGACACTCAAGTTATGCCTGAAACACAATAGTGCGCTGCGCCAGCCGAATTTATGTTACGATAACGCACTGCGTTGAAATAAATACTCAATTTATCAGCTATTCTCTCGCTCATCTATCTGATGAAAAATATTTCCGCCTTTCTGCATACGCTCATTTGAAATGACTTTTGTCCTTTAATTATTTTTAATCAGCTGCTTTCGTTTCTTAAATGACAGTTGATACAAAATACTCTCAATGAATTAAGCTCAGATCATAACCCTGTGTATTGCAAGCTTCTTTTGTCTGGTATGGAAGTAGTTCAATATATCCAGGACATAAAAAACGCTAATTGGAAACGTTTTAGAGCAAATATAAGTCAGAAACTTCAGCAGGTTGATACTGATTTAGACCATATAACCTGCAAACAGGATGTTGACTATCTCGTTTCCAACTTCACAAAGCAAATTGTAGATTCAGCAAACGGAAGTATTCCAAGTGTAGCTAAAAAGAATTATTCCATTAAACTTCCTTCTTATGTTTTAAACCTTATAAAGATAAGAAATATGTATAGAAGGAACTGGCAACGATACAGGCAGATTGTATATAGAAACGAAGCCAGTTACCTAAATAGGATCATCAAGGAGTGTATAGTACAATTTCGTAATGACTCCTGGAATAATAAGCTTAAACACTTAGACAGAAATACAAAGCCGTTCTGGAATATAGTTAAATTAGTCAGAAATAAAAACAACCATATACCGTGTCTTAGAAGCACGGTAAATACTTATTTGTCTGATGTTGATAAGGCTAATGAACTTGCCAAAACATTTGAGCGTAACCATAACATAACACGCCATCTGGGTGATATACATACAGATACTTTGGTGAATAGTGCTGTTCAGACATTCAAAAGTAGTAACTCAGACACACCTGTAAATGAATATGTAAGTGAAGATGATATTGAATTCTTCATCAGTAATCTAGTAACGAGAAAATCTGGTGGGCTAGACTTAATAAGGAATGCTTATCTAAAGGAACTACCGAAAATTGGGATCAAGATGGTAGCTTTTGTTGTCAATGCCTGTTTGAAAATGCAATATTTTCCAAACAAATGGAAGTTAGCTAAAGTAATGCCAATTCTTAAAGTTGGTAAGCCTCCAGAAAATCCTGGTAGTTACCGGCCAATTAGCTTACTTAGCAGCCTGAGCAAAGTTTATGAACGGATACTAAAAGAAAAAATATTGAAGATTGTTGACGATAGGAACATTTTTCCCAAAGTACAGTTCGGGTTTAGGCGTTATCATAACACTTCTCATCAAGTTAAGAGAATATGTAATCACATAAGAAGTAATCGTGCAGATGGTAAATCGACCAGCATGATTTTACTTGACATAGAGAAGGCATTTGACACTGTCTGGCATAATGGTCTCATTTTCAAATTAAACAACCTCAACTTTCCACCTTATTTGTGCAATATAGTTCTAAGTCTTCTGTCTGATCGTTCTTTCCAAGTTCATGTGAATGCTGGTGTATCAGATTTAATATCCTATAATGCAGGTGTGCCCCAAGGGTCTGTTCTGGCGCCAATACTATACAATTTGTATACCTCGGATTTTCCAGAAGTACCTGAATGTGAAACTGCTATATTTGCTGATGACACAGCTATATTTTCATCACATGAGTTCGCTCTTAGCATTGAGAGCAATCTTAAATTTGCGATGGAAATTATTTTTAGATACTGTGATAAATGGAAGATAAAGTACAATGAAGATAAATTACAAGCGATCTTTTTCACACGAAAAAGAAAAGCTTGTTTTCTTCCTAGTTCTAGCTTGAGGGTGAATGGAATCAACGTTGAGTGGAAGAACTCCGTTAGGTACCTTGGTATACATCTTGACAGTAAATTGACTTTTTATGAGCACATCAATCAGACCCTTAAGAAAGTAAACATTGCAAAGAAAATACTTTACCCTTTCATTAACAGAAAATCGTTTTTGTCCCTCCCCAACAAAGTAATCATTCTTAAATCTATATTCCAAGCAATAATTCTCTACGGTTGCCCTGTATGGGGAAATTGCGCTCATTGCCACATTAAAAAATTACAAATAGCACAAAACAAAGTTTTAAAAATGATGTTAGACCTACCACGTGATTATTCCACCTTAAGACTTCACAAAAGAGCGGGTGTTGAACTGGTTTATAAAAGAATATTGAAACTGACACATAAGTTTAATTATTCATGTGCTTTTGCTGACAATCCGCTAGTCAATGAGTTAACAAATTGTAATTCCCTAAATGAATAAGGTTCAGTATATGTTATTATTTTATTTATTAATTGTTAATATACTTAAAAATTCATATATTTATTTATTTACTTATTTACTGATTTATTTATTTATTTATTTATATATTTACTTATTTATTTATTTACTTATTTATTTATCTATTTATTTATTTATTTATTTATTTATTTATTTATTAATTTATTCATTTATTTATTTATTTATTTATTTATTTATTTATTTATTTATTTATTGATTTATTTATCTACTTTTAACGGCTCCTTTGTGATATTAATTTACTGATACGAAACAACAATTTTCTTATGTACACATACATATACTGAACTATATTTATATATATATATTTTTTTTTTTTATTGGAGGTTTTGTCGTCTTTCCTTCAGTTTGTTTGATTTAATTCTTATTAATTTTATTTAGATTCACTATAAGTTAAACCCATTTTCCAGTAGTAAGATATATGATGTATCAAATCTCTGTAATAGATACTGTGCGATAACTAAAATCAATGTAAATATTTTATGACGAAATAAATATCTATCTATCTATCTATCTCAATGTGGAAGAAAACTCTCAATCTGGGAGAAAATGTCTCTCACAGCGCACCCCTCTGTCAAAAAATATCCAACATGTTGAATAATGACCTGCGATGGACTACGTTTTACGTTTTATTACGATCCTCTCAGTCTCTCTCATTATTCACTGACGCAGGTCGACGCTGTATTTTGTGCATGGCCATTGAATTATGTGTGTTGAAAACCAACGCCAGCGCAAACGCACTATTATGTTTCAGGCATTAATGGCAGAAATGACAAAACAAGATTTTTGCTAAATACCGTATGCAAGAACCCTATCGGTCTTCATGTGTGTCACATCAATGCACAGAGTCTTGTCAACAAATTGGATGAGTTCAGGCATATTTTTGAAAACAGCTTGGCAGATGTGATTTGTGTCTCTGAAACCTGGTTCATGCCTGAGATGAAAAGTGAATTGCTTTCTCTAAGAAATTTTAAACTATATCGAGCCGATCGTGTTAATGGTGCTAGAGGTGGTGTTGCAATTTATATACGTAATACGATTAAATCAAAACCAGTAATATCTTCTAATCACACTCACCCTTGTGAGTTTCAGTTTATTGAAGTGCTATCAGGTGAAAATAAGTGCACCATTGGTGTAATGTACATTCCACCTCGTGTTACCAACACGCGTTTGTTTTTAGATACAATTGAAGATATATCAATATCCACTCCTAAACTGATTCTATGTGGTGATTTAAACATAAATATGATAAATTTATCAACAAATGCCAGAGATTCTATAAAAGCTCTAAGTCTGTTTCTAGTCAATCCCTCAATTCCCACACATTTTTCCCCCATAGTACACCTTCCTTAATAGATGCAATATTCACTAGTAATAATGATTTAGTTAAAAATTATAGTCAACTGTCTGTACCTGCCTTCTCGAACCATGATCTTGTTATCACCACTGTAGATATTAGAATTCCTCACTTTTGTATCGAATGAACTTTTTGACAAATATGTGCCTATTAAGACTAGAATTATTGAAAATCAATCTTGCCTGTGGTTCTCTAATGAAATTTCCCAGGCCATAATTGATAGGGACCGTTCGTATCGACGCTGGAAACGATTTCGCTGTTCGGATATGCACCTGGAGTTCAAAAGACTAAGAAATCGTGTAACCAGTATGATAAAAATTGCTAAGCTGACACACTACACCTTTAAATTTAGCACTGAATGATCCTCCAAGTTCTTGTGGAAGCAACTGCGTGATATTGGGTTATCTAAAAAATCAAATTCGATTCTGGACGACAACATAAATTTAGATGAACTTAATAAAAACTTTGTTGCTTCCGCTCCTCCTTCTGATCCAAATGCTACGCACATACCGGTCCATAATGGTAATGAAGACAGTTTTTCTATCTCTGCATTTAACTTTTGCGACGTTTACTCTGCCATACTATCTTCTTCTTTATTTGGCGCTACAGTCCGGGGTGGACCTGGGCTTCAACCAACAAGCCTCTCCAGCTAGCACGGTCTCTGGCTAGCTGTCTCCAGTGTCGCACGCCAAGTTGGTTGAGGTCCTTCTCCACCTGGGTGCGCCACCTTAAACGTGGGCGTCCTCTATTGCGTTGTCCCACGGGTTCGGAGTCGAAGACTCTCCGGGCCGGAGCTGAGTTGTCCATACGCTCTACCTCCGCGCCGTACAGCAGGACTGGGATGATCAAGGTCTTGTATAAGGTCAGCTTGATCCTTCGAGAGATGGCTCTACTACTCAATTGCCTCTTGAGCCCATAGAAACAGCGTTTGGCAAGAGTTACTCTGCGTTTGATCTCGGTACTAATGTTGTGTGTACTATTTACTGCGGAGCCGAGGTAGACGAACTCTTTGACTACCTCGAAATTATAGCTGCCCATTGTGCCGCTCTGTCCAAGACGTCGATGTTGTGTGTCCTTTTTTGATGACAGCATATACTTCGTTTTGCCCTCATTCACCGCTAGACCCATTTTAGCCGCCTCCGCCTCAATGCCAGGAAACGCTTCATTGACGACTCGCTGTGTTCTGCCAATCACGAACAGTTGTACGGACTTCTGGCAGATCGTGCCTCTAGTGTTGGCGTGTGAGTCTTGCATAATCTTCTCCAGGATGATGTTAAAGATATCACATGACAGCGCGTTGCCTTGTCTAAAACCTTTTTTGACATTGAAGGTCTAAGTGAGTTCGTTACCGACCTTGACGGAGCAGCGAGAATTCTCCATCGTCATTCTGCACAACCTGACGAGTTTGACAGGAATGTTAAAACTAGACATGGCGTTGTACAGCTCGTCCCTACGCACGCTGTCATATGCGGCCTTGAAATCGACAAAAAGTTGTCGATCTGCATCTCTTGGGTCTTTTCCAGGATCTGCCGTTGTCTGAAAATCTGGTCGATGGTGGACTTCCCTGGCCTGAAGCCCAAATGATGTAGACCTATCAGGTTGTTTATAAACGGCTCCAGGCGAGTACACAAAACGGCAGAGAAGATCTTGTACGCGATGTTCAGGAGACTTATCGCTCTATAGTTGGCGCAGTCAGAGGGGTATCCTTTCTTGTGGATCGGCTCCGGCCTTCCCTAGTAGTAATACCAGTCCATTTACTCCTATGTTTCATAGAAGTGGTCCTCTTACCAACTTAGAGTGAGACATCCTGCTGGTGAGTAGCTTACAAGATTACAAGAAAACATCTCTCTTGAAAGTAAATAACGCGCATCTTCCATCAGGAATTACTCGATTATGCACCAAAGCGTTCTTGTCAAAAATGAATCCTTGGCATCCTTGCCACAAGCATTCAATTCCCATCCAGAATCATACTCCTTGTCAAAAAACAAGCCATTCAGTCGAATCGATGAAAATCCGGCTCCTATTAAAAAACAAATCCTGGAAACTATAGTCACACACCAAACCGCTCTCAGGAATACAAACGAGTCACTGCCGCAATGGGAAAGCCATAGTTCTAATTCCAAAATGTTCATTTGCAAACAAAGCAAAAGCCTTGCCCCCCAGTCGTTAAAGTCAATATGCATGGATTTAAATTGCGAAACACAACCGTCTGCTGTCTGCTGTCTTCTGTCTTCTGTCTGTCGAACGTCATCTGCTCTCGGATTATATTCTCTGAATGTAGAGTACCAGATTACCTTGTGGGCTCTGACCGAAGTACAGACACTCCGGCCAAAACATCCACATCCAGTCGTGCCCCCACTGGAAATGTGTGGAATCCTGTGGCAACAGCGCAAAAACATCCCCTGAATTGAAAATTACCTGAAAGGATATCCTCTTTCAGCTACATTTGTCGGAGGTTCCCACCCGGATTATTCACTAAGCGATAACAAGGTACCGAGAAGATTGTGAGCGTGTTTGCTGAGCTAATCTCCGCCGAAGGATTCGCCTCGGGCAATTAAACTTCTCCCCACTCTGCATGTAGTCCCGCCCAGCAGGGGGTCTGCGCTCATGGCACATAGCTGCTGAATAGGTGGCAGTTTATCAAAAAACCCTAAAACACCGCTAATTGCATTTTCCATCAAGCACCGCGTGTCGGAGACATTCGCGGTGCTGCGCTCGTGTGCACTCAGCTCAACTTGTTGTGGCCAACCCCCGTGGTACCAACGTCGTAATAGAGTTCGTCTCTAAAGTGGTTGGCAGCTGATTGAATACTGATGGCACACAACCCACGCGTCGGCTTGGGAGCGATGCGGATAATCGGAATTTGGTGTCCACGTAACCATGTCGTTGGAGGTCGTCTATCCCTTCTGTTGTGCTGTGTCAAACACAAATGGTGTCTGCTCGAGAGGAGATTTCTGTCACAGACAGAAATCCACGTTCGTCCTGGAGACGAAAATTTGGATTCAATCAATAATCGATATCACTTATCCCTTTTGATAGGTTCCGACGGGGATTCAAGCAGTTCTTCAGATGGTGTCCATTTGTTCATTTGGGAGCTGAGACTCTGAACCGACGTGAGGTATTAGCGTCGCGTTACTCATGCTCTGGATCGCCGGATCATCACAGGATTATGAGAAATGGTACGTGTAAGTGTTGAAGCAGACTAATGATGGCAACGGTAATGGAATAAATGGAACATCAACATTTTGTATCCTTTCAGACACGGAACGTTCGTTCTTGTACACATGTCCTGGATCACCGAAGAGCCGGAGGATATCACATTGTGGTAAGTTTTGTGTAAAGGGTAACTGTTCGTTGGGTAGTCTTGGTGGGATTATTTGATGTTATCCTTTTTGACATGGTTGACCAGACAATATCGATGGACAGAGAAATGTTAATAAGACATCACCGCTACGAGGTTTACAATCGACTCTGGCTTTATTTTGAAGCTTCGTTCATGCCATTTTATATGACTGACATCATTCAACAAGCGGCTTGAGCCTCGCTGGCAGTGCTTTAAACAGTCGCTCAAAGCTCTGGTGCCTCTTCTTGTTTGCAGCGGTATTCCGACAATAGGCTGAAATCATGCTCATTGGCTTGCTAGCGTATACTAAGGACTTGACGATGAAATACTTGAGTGGTGTAAAGTCTCATGATGGCGGCCAAATTATGAAGGCTCGCTGACCCAGACGCCAAAAATCTCCCTCAAACCTTTGATCTATGCGTCGCTTGTATACAACGTAGAGCCTTCTTATTGGAACCACAGCTTGGATAAAACAATGTTGTCGAGCTTTTTCCACAGAAACTTGGTTACCATCGCTCTTTACCTGATACCCATGACCGTGACGTTGTCTGATTCCTCATTTCAAAAGAAGCAAGGTCTGATTACTCTAACTTGCCATAAACCGCACTAAATAGTCAGTCTTTGTAGATGCATTGATGCCTTTGTTCACTCGAAAAACCACAGTAAAGGCTGGAAAAAAATGGCCACCCTTTAAAGTCAAATTGAATTACTGTCAACATAAGAGCCAAATCACGAGGTCTGTCCTCGTTTCTAAGTCCTTTCAAAGGAACATCCTTCGAACGAGCGGAAACCTTTGAATGACAGCGATCCAGTACTAATCCTGATCCTATCAGTGGGTCTATTGTGCCCTTTGCATTCCTCCAATTGAATGCCGACCATTCATTGACGGTCTCGCCTAGGATTGCTCTCGCCTAACCCAACCTCCCCACAAGCACAGTTGAGTAGGGATTAGGTTCCGCACTTTTAGACTCAGTGAGGGATACCGCTGACCAAAAATAGTTCCGACACTCGATTTCAATCTTGTCACTCTCTCTCTCTCTCTCTTACAGGACTCGTGAGGACATCAACGACTATGACCAACAGTAGCCAACACAGCGGATTCAATCCCACAGCGGCAACAGCAAATTCCATTAATATGAGCTCAGTCAACGGCCAGGACATGTACTCACTAAATTCCTTGAACAAGGACTACAAGCTGTGTCGCAGCAACACAGCCCATCCGCAGCATCAGCGATGGGCATCGTCCACACGAAAGGGAGTATCCTGACAAATTGGCAACGGCAAAGCTGACATGACCGTAGCCAATGACAACACCACCCACACCGCCACACAGTCCGATGCAGGTGCAGTAGCTGCCGCTGCTGCTGCTGCTGCAGTAGCAAGCAACAACAACCAAGGCGCGCTTAGATTCGTGCAACATGGAATCTACAATGAGGGGAATCAGAAGACTTGGCTGTAGAGTGAAAGCAACTTTTTGTGTGCCTCTTTGTTTTTTTTTTTCTCTCGGTATGGAACTCGCATAAGGACAGGAGTGGGAGGCATAGTGGATGGATGCGCTTCGATTTTCTAAACGAACATGTTACCTATATACAAACAAACTCAAACCCACACATACACATTCGCAGATTGAAACATGAGCAAGGAACTATTGTGAAACTCAAACTTACGTGTCCTTTTTGTATTATTCCTAAGAACTGTACATAATTGTAATTAGCTTAAGAGAGTCCAAATGGTTGGGCGGTGTATCTCAGCAGGAGATTGTTAAATGTGTTAAGCCATTAATGATATTTATAAAAAAAGAAAAAAACACTCAAACAAAGCATATTTATGTATTTAGGTGTACAAGGATATTTTTATGTTCGTTTCGTCTTAACTGTTAAGTTCAGCTTTTAAGTGAGAAATAAATTATTTACAAAACATGCTACTGGATGGATTTTGGTTTAAATATATGTGTTTTTATTATTTGCGAGTAAGGGGTGGGCAAAATCATGGGAAGGGTTAAGCACTCCGTCTGATGGGGAGTTCCTTGTTGGATTTGAAATACAGTGCTGGTCCAGCTTAACGAGTGATATTAGCTGCTTTTTTTTGCAAGCGTATATACACTAACAACGAATCCTATATCCGCTTAACTTACTCATCATATCTATCGCCGCTTAAGGAAGCGAAATAAATAACTGAACTTCGTAATTTTTTTTTAATATATTCTCTTTATTATATATATTCTATTATAATTACGGTTTTAGTTCTTTATTTACTATTAATAATACGGCCGCTGTCTTAAGCAGGGCTGCACCGTACTATCCGGATGAGAGTTTACTATGAACTACCACTCAGATCGAATCGAATGCCCGAAGAAGGTTTTGTTATTTTTAATATTTCAACACGGTCCCCCAATTGACTTGATTGGGCTTACATTCTTCAAGAGGTCAGCCGAATGCATTGGTTTTATTCTCCCTATTTCTCAATAGGTTAACCGAATGCATTGGTTCACTTTCCTTGTTTACTCTTTCGGTCATCGTTACTTTTATGGGTCACATAAAAGTGATGACGATAAGAATTTATGGTGTGCAATTGAAGAATGCAAACACAAGCAAGTATGGTGACACATTGTATATTTTTATTTTTAAGAATTACGACCAATACTTAACTCCTCCTTCCTTAGAGAAAGTTTTCTCCTGGAAATTTTGATTTGAGGGTTTCGTTTGTTTTTTTCCTTGCTCTTCTGTTAAGCTATCAATTTTAATTTTAATTTTACCGGTACTTCTGGCATTCTTGTACATTACGATTCCAATGATACTTATACCAATAATAATTATTAACATGGATGTACCAGAGATTAAATAGGTTTTTACTTTGTGGTATTGAACTAATTCTAGGTTATGTCTATTTTCAATTTCTTGTAGTTCCTTAAATTTTGTAAACACCGTATTGATGGTGGCATTTTCTTTCATTATTTCTTCATAATAGAATTGAAATGTATAATTAGTTTCTTTGTTCTTAATTATAGCGTCATTGATTTTAATATTACAATTCTGAATATTAACAATAAGATTTCCAGCAAAAGTTAAATTTCTAGAGTCACAATTATTTTGTACGGTTACATTTTTAGCGTTTTTAATAATATAAGTTCTTTCGTTCAGATTAATAATTTCAAAATTATTATTGATCCTCATTAAACAATTTTGCTTACTAATACAATCATTTCTCTCTTTTAATTCGTTAACATTAATTTTCTCCTCGTTATATTTATACTCTTTTCCTTCGTTTACAATTACAACAAAGGGTTCTAAGTCAACTTCTTGTTTTTCTCGATTTGGTATTGGTACGATTATTTTAATTGGACGTGTTATAATCTCTTCTGGTATTTTCAAAGCTATAATAATGGCATCATCTGTATATTTCATTACCCCTGACTTAATATTTCTTAATTTGCTCCAATTCATCTCTGTCATGATTAGTTCGTCCTTAGTGAGTAAGCTAGGGTGGGTTATTCCCATTTTCGCTGCAGCTATCGTGTCTAACAAATTATCAATTACTCTTTCTAACATCTGTAATCTAGTTAGTATTTCGGTTCGTTGTAGGCGTTTAAGTATCGTATTTTGTAACTGTTGGTTTTCATTCTGATAGCGTTCTATTTCTTCCCTATCTCTCAAAACTAAGTCTCTTATGTTTTTTATGTTTCCGTTTAATTGAGTATTAATTTTGATTTGCTTGTTTAGTTCCTGAATTGCATTCTGATTGTTAGTGTCAGTAGCTTTTATGTGTTCTTCTATTTCTTCCCTATCTGAGTTGTCCATAGTACCGAACAACCATTTCTGAGCCGTTCCTACTATATTTACGAGACCTCTTTTTGATCTTGTCTTATGAGGCATGATACTATGTATTTTTGTAAAAATTGTATTACATTCCTTTCTTATTTCTGAGTCTTGTCCTACAATTTCAAATTTTTTTATTTCCTGTAAGGTGTCTATCAACATTTTTATTTTTACTATGTGGATGATGGTTTGGGTTTGGTTGATGATTTCTCCTTCACCCATGCTTATCGTTGTGAATCCGTTGTCACTTTCGATTGGTGTTATTACAAGTGCTGCTTGTACTAGGTTCATTGGTGTCATCAGGAGTAGCAGCATCAGTGTGAGTACCTACAAATTGTCTTGGTCGTTTAATATTTGATGTATGTACTCTATCTAGGTTTTTAAATCGAAAATTGGGTTCATTTTTGTGTCTCACATGTTTATAATTCTTTATATAACCAAATGATCTTCTTTCTATATAATCTTCCCTATCTTGGTTCCTTTTGTTTATAACCTTGGTTTTTTTCATTTTTAGCTTGGTTACTAATGCTTCTATATTTGTATGTTGAGCCTGTTCTGGTGACATACCTATCGTAGTATGATACCTTTTGTTATAGATTTGAAAAGCTCTAAACATTTTGGTATTTACTGATTCTGCCTGGTTCATGCTAAGTAGTATCTCAGCTATAGTACTATGTAAGCGTTCAACGTCTGCATTGCCTGTATGTGAGTTCGGTTTAGTGAAATGCACTTCGATATTTCGTTCCCTAAGAAATTCTCTGATGTATGTTGTATTAAACTCGTTATCTGTAATTATTTTATAGGGTGGACCTTCTCTAGTTAAATGTTCTGTGATAGCGTCTGTTTTGTGAATGTGATTTTTACTTTCAAGTCTGTATACATACCCTTTCTTTGTCAGCTTGTCAATCATTGTCAAAAAAATGTGTTTATGAAAATGGTAGATATCTATGTGAACTATTTCGTTAGGTTTACTAGGTGTTTCTGTTACTTTGAATTTCCCTTGAATAGGTTTCCTCTCGTATTTAGCCTTTTGACATACGTCGCAATTGTTTATAATTTGTGTAATTATCCTTGTAAGTTTAGGGTAGTAAATCTGTTGTTTTAACGTATTGTAGGTCTCTATGATTCCTGAGTGTTGACTTTCCCTGATATGGTATATGGAGACCTGTTTCCTAACTTCCTCCTCCGTCCTTAAGTCTCTAACTCTCCGTGTTAGTTTAATCAATTTAACCTTTCTATTTCCTGACTGCAAGTTCATGAGTAACCGTTGAATTTTGTTAAAGTCAGATTCTTGTACTTCAGAATAAATACCGCTAACTCCTGGGGCAATTTCTTTGAGTTGTTCTGTTATCGTCTCAATAGGGTCCGAGGCTCTGATATATAAAATTCTTTTACCATTTAGTGTTTCCACTTTTGGTTCTTTGTCATAACTCACAATAATTTGTTGTTTATATATATTGACAATACCTTCTTTAATAGGTATGTGATCAGATTGTCCTTCCGCTGTCGATTGACCCGTTCTGCTATCAGAAATTTGATTCACTTCATTGTTTTCTTTCTCAATTCTACTTAAAAAGTCGGCCACTCGATTTTCTTGACCTTTGAGATATTCAATATCGTAATCAAATTCTTGTAATTTAAGTAACCATCGTTGGTTGCGTTGTGAGAACTCTGCACCATTATATTTTTTATTCAAATATTTTATGGGGAGATGATCAGTTGTGATCTTGAATTTATTTCCCCACAGATAGGGTCTTAGTTTGGATACACTCCAGACAATGGCTAGAAATTCTTTATCGGTTACGGAATAATTTCTTTCATGCTCGTTCAGAGTCCTAGAGATATAGCAAACCGGTTGTTTGTCCTGTGTTAGGACAGATCCGATGGCAAAGTTACTGGCATCGGTGTATAAATGAAATGGTTTTTCGAATTCTGGAAATTTTAGGATTGGTTGTGTTATCAATTTGTTTCGGAGTGTTTCAAACGCATTCACGTATTCAGGATCACTAATATTTATTTTGGTGTCCTTTTTGAGATACCTAGTCATTGGATATGCAATTTTTGCATAATCCTGAATGAATTTCCTGTAGTAGCCAGAGGCTCCTAAAAAACTTCTAAGTTGTTTTTCTGTGTGGGGTAGTGGGAGGTTTCTGATTATACTGATCTTATTACCATTAGGCATTATTCCCTTTGGTGTTAATATGTGACCTAGGAATTCGGTTTCCTTCTTGAGGAATGAACATTTGCTAATTTGTAGTTTTAAATTATGTTTCTGCAAAACTCGAAGGATGTCTCTGAGGTTTTTCATATGTTCTTTTAGGGACGTGGAGAATATCAAAATGTCATCTAAATAAACGACACAAATTTTGTTTATATATTCTCTTAGTATGTGGTTCATTAGTCGCTGAAAAGTGGCTGGTGCATTTTTAAGTCCAAAAGGCATACGGACATACTCGTATAATCCTTGTGGAGTAATAAACGCAGTTTTCGCTATGTCAGCTGGGTGCATCAAAATTTGATGGTAACCTTTTGCTAAGTCAAGCGTCGAGAAATAGACCGCTTTTCCTAACTTATCGAAGAGGTTTTCTATATTTGGCAGAGGAAATCTGTCATCTTCAGTAATTTCATTTAAAGCCCTATAGTCAACACAAATGCGGTACTGTACTTGACCATCTTTGTCTGGCTTTTTAGCAACTACAACGATCGGAGAAGCATGTCTACTCATGCTTCTTCTTATGATACCTTGTTTTTCCATCTCTTTGATTTGCTTAGCTACTTCTTCTTCGTGTTTCTTTGGTAATCGGTAACTTTTTGCATGTAGTGGTTTGTCTTCTTTAAGGTGAATTTCATGTTTTATTTCCGAGGTATGAGTTAACATGTCGCCTTCCTTATATTGGATGTTTCTAAATTCGTCTAGCAGTGAGGTCAATGCTGTCGTTTCTTCGCGATTAAGGCTGCCGAAGTCAGGATTGCCTTCCTCTAGGTAGTTGCATGCCAACTCGTGTCCTCGTTCTATCTTTAGAATGGTCTGATTTTTTAAAGTTATAGTTCCTTTCTCAAAATCAATGGTTTCAATGATATTTTTAAGGACATCCATTCCTAGGAGTATCGTATAGTTTTTATTTTCTAAAGCCTGAGCGTAAGCTTTAATAAAAGTATTATCGCTGTAACCGAATTCTTTTGGTATTGGAAACTGAATTATTGCAGTATTCCTGATTACGCTACTATTAATGGTCTTTATCTCTAGCTGTCGGGTGTCTAGAATTTTATACGGTGTCATGTCGAGTTTACTAGTATTTATGATAGTCATAGCACTGCCAGTGTCTACTAAAATATAGTGTCGTTGGTTCTGAATTTCAGTGGCGACTGTCATTAATTGTCCGAGGCTCAGTTCAGAAAAACCGGCGGTTCTACTGAGTTAATGTCCTGACGGATCGGTTCCTGACTTGTTTGGATATTATTGGTATCCATTGGTTCTAGTCTATTCTGTCTATTCTGTATGGAGTGGTTCTGGAAAGGTCTCTGTGAAGTAGTGTGATTTTGGTAACGATACTCATTTTGTCTAAACCTTCCCGAATGATTTTGTCCACCAAAATTATTATTGTGACCATTATTGTAACTGGGTCGTCGTTCCTTGTCGGGGAGACTAAACCTATGATTTTTGTTTTGGTTATTGTAATTTGCCGTGGTTCTAACTATTTCACTATTCCTTAAATTTCCATTATCGTATCCTATGTAGGAGAATAAAATACTCTTTATTTCATGTAAATCATACAGATTCCTAATTTCTCTGGCTAAATTCCCTATTGTTAATTCTCGTATTTTGTTTATTATAATATTATAGTACAATAGTTTTTCTTGTTCCTGATTGTCACAGAATACTACATATGTATTTACTTTGCTTAAAAGGTATTCTAATTTATTGGTCAAATCATATATTGAACTCACTTTCATATTGCTGATTTCCTTCGTAAGATCGCTGCTGCTGATGACCGGTCGATAGTGTTGTTTAAATAACTCCTTCGCCTGTTCCCACGAAGTGACTCCATTGATGATCAGTAGGTCCATAGCTCGACCTTTGATTTTCACTTGTTGTATGATGTTCCAGGTGGCTTGGTAATCTCCAATAGTATTCCGAAGGTGGTTCTCTATCATTACGATGAAGTGCATTAGGGATTCGCTATCCCCATCGAATTCGGGTAAGTATTGAATTTCCCGTAACACGTTGCTCCCATGACTCGGCTGTGGTATTCTCGCCACTATAGCCATTATACTATTTAGGATATCCCGGTTGGATACCTCAGGGATGACGTTTGGATTTTCTGCCATATTTCCCGTTTCACTATTACTATATGCCAACAACTTCCACTACGGTTTTAGAAGGGTTTCACTATACACAATCTTTTCCCGTGTTTTTTTTTTTTTTTTTTTTCGTTCGTCGAAAATTGCGGTTAAGGAAATGCGAATTGAACTTTCTCAATGTGGATCAGGATAGTTGTACCTGATCCTACCGACTGCGCCAAATAAATAACTGAACTTCGTAATTTTTTTTTAATATATTCTCTTTATTATATATATTCTATTATAATTACGGTTTTAGTTCTTTATTTACTATTAATAATACGGCCGCTGTCTTAAGCAGGGCTGCACCGTACTATCCGGATGAGAGTTTACTATGAACTACCACTCAGATCGAATCGAATGCCCGAAGAAGGTTTTGTTATTTTTAATATTTCAACACGGTCCCCCAATTGACTTGATTGGGCTTACATTCTTCAAGAGGTCAGCCGAATGCATTGGTTTTATTCTCCCTATTTCTCAATAGGTTAACCGAATGCATTGGTTCACTTTCCTTGTTTACTCTTTCGGTCATCGTTACTTTTATGGGTCACATAAAAGTGATGACGATAAGAATTTATGGTGTGCAATTGAAGAATGCAAACACAAGCAAGTATGGTGACACATTGTATATTTTTATTTTTAAGAATTACGACCAATACTTAACTAGCGCGGATAAGAACAATGCTTCCAAACATTATTTTCTGTGTGTTCATTCCTGAATTTTTTCATTCATTGTTTAGGTTGCTGTACATGGCTTACATCTGCAAGTGTGGTTGACGTATTAGATAATGTTTAATTTTGTTGGCATCCATAAGTATGCAATTTTTGGTATACCCAGAGTGTCTCTGCTATATATTCCGTTTTGGCTTCGTAAACGATTCTTTTCATTTCACGATATTTTTTTTTATTTAATAATTATTAAGTGTTTTTGCTTTTAAAGTGATGGTCACGCTACACAGTCACAAAACGAAGATTGTGACCATCAAAGATCAACCATCACCTTCCACAACTACACCGCTGACTACTTAGCAAATGTCATAAAAGTCGTCGGTGCTGCCAAGATTTTATGATGAATCATTAAGCGCCGATGATCGTTTTTTTGTGCACTTCTTAATTAAGCGTATCTACGCTTGCAAAAAAACACAGCTTTTGTCTCACTACGATCCATCGAGAAGGAAAGGAGTGGTGCTTTGAGCATTTGCTCCTTGTAAGTATACAACACATAATGTTATGTAAGCCCAAATAGAGGTGAATTATATTAACTCCCGTAAGATATGCTACAATAACCAACAGAAATAGTCACAAAAAAAAGTCAGAGCATATCTCTCGGCTGTACGGTTGGCCAAGCCTCATGAGTATGACAGCACAAGTGCATGGAGTTTGAGTGAGAATGGAGCATCGTAGGAGGCAGCTAGTGCATTGCAGGTGATTCCTGGCTACGATGTGTGCTTTCCTCTGCACTGGTATTCAACGCCCGCTGCCCACACGCTCGACAGAGTCGGCACACACAGACCGCCGCAAGAGAAGCTCGCCAGTCGGAGGTGCCATAGCGAATGCGAAAGGAAACTCCACGCGTGTTGGTGAGCGGAGAGAGCTACCGCTACCGCGGTTGACCCTGCCGTTGAATTGGAGAAAATCCAATGGCAATTTTGTGCAGAAATGTTTTACGAATGCAGGTCGTTGCCGGCCCGCGCGATCCTATGGAAGTGAGAGTGTGGTGTCCGTAGTCATGTCAGGGGCCGATTCATGCGGATTTTTTCAACTGTTTTCAGTGCGCTAGAAAAGCTTGATAAAATGAATCGTAGATTGTCCACTGCCACAGGATGCCTCATTAACAAACAACTCTGGCCATCGACCTCTAGGCCATCGCTTAGTCTGATTACACTGAGGAGGTCGAATCTTAGAACTCTCATTAGCGTTATAACAGGGCATTGCGCCATAGGAACTCACACTGCCAGACTTGGAGACGAGGATGAGGAACAAGCCATTGTACACTTACTATGCAACTGCGAAGCTATCTCTTTCCATAGATTTTGACTTCTTGGAGCCTACTATTTTTATAGCCTAGCTGAACTAAGCTGCTTAAAAGGCAGTCATCTTCTTCGCTTGGAATAGGTACTCATTCATCCGCGTGGTAGCACAATGGGCTTATGCTAGCCTATGTGTGGCGGCTGTCTTTTCGTACTGCAGTCCACCACTTCAGCATATCGCAGAATTAGAGTGGCTGACTATCTTAAAGGTAGCCACACTTAGGCCAAAAGTATGCCCAGTGTGTTACCACAAAGATCTAAAAGATCCTAATTCTCGAAACATCTGGAGCTTTTAACATTCAAACGGGCGAAATCGTAAGATGGGTCGGATCAAGCTGATTTTTTTCCCACCGTAAACATTCACCTGGTTACTGACTCACAGGGAATAGTGCATGTGTTTAAGCAGCACATCTAACAGCTGCTTAATGAGCCTCACGAGCCCTTTAAAAGGCTGAAGAACAACAAAGCCGAAGGCGTTGATGACTTACCATCGGAGCTCTTCAAGGCCGGTGGCGATGTTCTGGTAGGGAGCATGCACCAGATAATCTGTAAGATTTGGGAAGCCCGACGATTGGAATATCAGCTTCATATGCCCCATTCACAAAAAAGGCGATCCTACCTCTTGCAACAACTACAATGGTATATCCCCGCTCAACATCGCCTACAATCGTCTAAGGCCATTTTGCACTGCACTACTCAGCACGAACCAGTGCGGCTTCCGAACCAGTAAATCGACCATAGACTAAACGTTCACACTAAGGCAGACCTTGGTGAAGTCTAACGAGTTTAAGATCAATACACTCCACCTCTTCATCGATTTGAAGGCTGCATACTACAGCATTCATCGCAAAAAACTATTCGAAGCGATGGGCAAATTCAAGATCCCGGAAAAATAAAAACATATATGCGATGCACCGTGCAGCTTGACTCAATGACATTCAAGCCGTTCGAACCCTGAACCGGCAATGAGATGCGATGTCGTGTGATTTCTTCAATTTGGTACTGGAGAAGAAAGATATGCAGACATGTTTAGATATGCAGACGACATCGACATCGCCTCACGTTCTCGACGTGCCCTAGTGGACGCATTTACGGGAATTGAAGCAGAGGCCAAGCGAGCTGGTCTTAAGGTACAAGACAGCTACAATAAGGTAGTCAAGGACTGTGGGTCTAGTGTTAACTCGACAAACATCATAGTGGAGATCCGACGTAGATCCAGCCTTGGCAACAGCTGATACATCGGTTTGTCATAACAACTGGGGTCGAAGCTCCGGACTAAAAGGATCAAGATCATGCCTTACCCAACTCTTAATTTCCCAGTCCTGCTATATGGAGGTGAAAGCTGGACACTAAGCAATACTGCGGAGCTGATTGTTGGTGCCTTTGAAAGAAAAATTCCACGTCGAATATATGGTCCCGTCTGCGAGGAAGGTGAATAGAGGAGAAGACACAACCGCGAACTCTAAGAGCTGTACCAGGATGTGGATGTAATCCGGCACTGGCTTTCCCACATCGAGCGTATGGACAACGATGCTACAGCTAAGAGGATCTTCGCATCCGAGCTTCCTGGCTCGAGAAGGACAGGTAGATCGAACCTCCGGTATAAAGACCAAGTAATCGCGGATACAAGACTGCCTGGTGTTGATGACTGGAAGACCGTCAATGATGAAAAGCAGCTATCGCTCAGGCTCGGGCCCTGCATGGGTCGCCAGCCAAGTAAGCATTTACCTATGTAAGCGTATGTTTAAACCTTAAGGCAAACATTTTAAGTTACTAAGTCTGCGAAATGAGAGGCCACTGCCATTACAAAGAAGGTGTGAAATGGGTTCTTCATCCTATGAAATGTGGCTAAGAACAGAGAGGATAATATCAAGACTTTGTGACGCGACACACCAAGTAGTATATTCATTCTAAGTGATGATAGCCGTGTTTTTTTAGTCCTATATCCGCTTAAGTTACTCATCATATCCATCGCCGCTTAAGGAATAAGAGCGGGTAAAAACAATGCTTCCAATCATTAATTTCTGTGTGTTCATTCCTGAATTCATTCATTCATTGTTTAGGTTGCTGCATGTGGCTTACACCTGCAGGTTTGGTTGATGTATTAGATCATTTTTAATTTTGTTGGCATCCATAAGTATGCAATTTTTGGTATACTCAGAGTGTCTCTGCTGTACATTCCGTTTTGGCTTCGTAAACGATTCTTTTCATTTCACTATATTTTTTTTTTATTTTATAATTATTAAGTGTTTTTGCTTTTAAATTGATGGTCACGCTACACAGTCACAAAACGAAGATTGTGATCATCAAAGATCAACCATCACCTTCCACAACTACACCGCTGACTACTTAGCAAATGTCATAAAAGTCGTCGGTGCTGCCAAGATTTTATGATGAATCATTAAGCGCCGATGATCGTTTTTTTGTGCACTTCAAAATTAAGCGTATATGCTCGCAAACAAACAGGGCTGACGTAGACTGAAAGGAAAACCGCTAGACTCGATTGAATTGAGATTATTTGCCTCTGTGAACGGCGACCAAGGGGTTGTCTTCAACGTTCAGCTAATACGCTGAAGCCGGCGCCAAAGTTTGTCAAAACATTCGGTAAAGCGTGCAGTTGGTTTATTAATTGTAGGGTGTGTCTTTAATCATCGTTAATCCTACTCTTGGAAGTTATAATATTTCATACAAAATTAACATTTCTCCTAGACCACTGGATGGCGCAGTTGGTAGAGTGCCTGCCTCTGGTTAGCGGGGTCCCAGGGTTCGAATCCCAGTGAAAACAAAGTTAATAGTCAACCAGTGTGACATGGGTATCACAATGGACCAATATGGACTAAGTGTGGTGATGATGATGATGATGCCCACCTACCTAACCTAACCTGACCTAGCATTCCTCCTGCACATGAATATCTGAACGTGCATACAGTTCGAAGAAATTCAATGTCAATCAAAGCATACATATGTAGCAAGAGAAGTTATAACCTGCCTCAAGCTTTCGATCAAAGCAAGCCAAAAGATCTGGGAACTTGTTTCACGACAGCATTAAATTACTCATCAACCAGGCGATGAGTAAACAGTAAACACCACAATAAGGCCTGACCCTGAAAATCGGAAGCAAATAAAGTTTAATTCAGTGAATTCCCTTGATTTGGGTTAGAAGACAGCAAACTGGTTTTCAAATGTCCAACAGATAACGTCTGTTCACGGCAAACGAGCATGAAATGTTGTAACACTCTTCAGAAGAACATCAGAAATGTGCGTCTTACGGTAAGTGGCGATCAAGGTATTTTGACACAATTGTAGCGGCGAGTTGAGAAATATGTGACTTAGTTTGTTATTGACTTCTGTATTAGACTGGTTTATTGACGTCGTAGCTTTTGGCGGGATGTTGAATGGTACATGAACACATTTGATGGCAGGTAATCACTGCGTAAAGCTATGTAGTGATTGTATTTTGCTTTTACAGCGACACTGTCCAACCGCTCGGATCTAGAAAAACAACACTTTCAACAAGAATAATCTGTCCTATAAGCGTGGGGTAAGAGTGGAAGATAGCACTTTTCGAGATGTAGACCATGCCAGTCGGTCTCAATATGAAGAAATTTACGAAACATTGTCTAAGGTGGGGCGAAGAGTGCTAACAAAATTGGTATAACTCGGTGGTCTATGAAGAGAGTTATAGAATTTGTAATGGCTGTTGTTTGCCGGTCTCTATTGCCTGAAATGTAGCTCGGATCGAAGAAATATTAAGCACAGAACTTTTTCCACGAAAATGCCATCTTTTTTTGAGAATGTCCATGACTTAGAGCCAAAGAGCAGGCGTGAAATGATCAAGGTGTTGTATAAAATCAGTACTGATCGTATTCGTATTGTTTACTTGGGAGCAAGGATAGAGAAACTACATGATTAAGTAAGGTTGCCTCTCACAGTCAGCCAATATCTCCCCCGATGTTGTTATGTCATCAACATCATCCATGAAACCTTGACCCTCAGTATGCATTTCGACCCCGAAAACTTCCGAAAAACCATTCGAACAGCGTCTGTCACAATTGGCCGGACATACCATTCCAGGTACGTTATTTGCAGAAGAAACATGTAACAACAAAATTTACAAAAAGAAGACCGATAATATACCAACGGGGACTAATACTTACTCTGGCACTGGAAATAGGGAAGCACTGAAAGCCTCTTGGCACATACCCGCTTGACCAGAGGGTATTCCACCCATACTTCTGAAGAGGCATTCTTCTTCGCTGGCAAAACCACTGCCAAGGTCATCTATCCTACTCTTCAAGTCTCTTTCCGAGCTGATGGACAGCAGCATTTATCCAGCCCAACCCTAAAAAGGGCGACTCATCGTCACCCACTTCGAACCGACCCATAGCACTCACGTCCCTTCTTTCTAAGGTCACGGAAACACTGATAAATCGTCAGCTAATGAAATACCTTGAATAGGGGAATCTTCTTAATGATCGGCAGTACGCTTTCCGCAGAAACAGATCTAATAGCCTATCGCACCGAAAAGTGAAACCAATCTTTGCACAATGCAGCAGAAAGCAAGATCATTGCTCTTGATATTTCTAAAGCATTTGACAGAGTTTGGAATCACCTCTCTTGGCGAAAATGCGTGCATATGGTATCGATGAATCCCTTCTTTTGTGGATTAGAAATTACCTTTCGAAACGTTCAATTCAAGTTATTTTGGATGGGTTCAAGTCTGATATCCACCAAATAAATGATGGTGTTCCCCAAGGCTCAGTTCTGTCTCCGACACTCTTTCTCATTTTTATAAATGATCTCTTGTCTGCTGCTTCTAATCCAATCCATTCCTTCGCTGGATCCCTAAACCTCGCTTCCTTCGCACCCTAAGCTTTTCATATTCGTTCCAAGACTCACGAGCTCGTCCTTCAGCCGTAGAATTGGCACTTTAAACTCCATCTTGACAGCATAATTAACTGGGAAAAAAAAAATAGAGTGGAATT
Organism: Eristalis intricaria; assembly: GCA_964034865.1. Taxonomy (NCBI): domain Eukaryota; kingdom Metazoa; phylum Arthropoda; class Insecta; order Diptera; family Syrphidae; genus Eristalis; species Eristalis intricaria. The sequence continues at coordinate 129,530,866 of OZ035873.1, forward strand.
CAATGCTTCAAAAACTGATTGCTGTCTGCTGGCATCCAAGTTCAAGAACCCGTGATAATCAGACATTATCCATAGGCGCTTATGTCGAACCGGAAAACTTTCCATCCTTGGTATTATGGATGGAAAAAGCAAAATGTTTAGGTTTCCTTAATCTATTCCCCCCCCCCCCACTATTTGCCATTAATTTATATAGCTTACATGAGGCTTACATGCTTGAGTACAACGCTCATATCTAGTCTGGTGCATCCAAAACCACGATGCACCTACTAGATAGAATCCAAAAGCGACCGATAAGACTTATGGGAGACAATAATAGCTGTGTTTTTTTTTTGCGCAAGCGTATATACGCTTAATTTAGAAGTTCACAAAAAAACGATCATCGGCGCTTAATGATTCATCATTAAATCTTGGCAGCACCGACGACATTAATGACATTTGCTAAGCCGCCAGCGGTGTAGTTGTGGAAGGTGATGGTTGATCTTTGATGGTCACAATCTTCGTTTTGTGACTGTGTAGCGTGACCATTACTTTAAAAGCAAAAACACTTAATAATTATAAAATAAAAAAATGTTTATCAAATGAAAAGAATCGTTTACGAAACGGATTGTATAGCAGAGACACTCTGGGTATACCATAAATTGCATACTTATGGATGCCAAAAGAATTCAAAATGATCCAATACATCAACCACACCTGCAGATGTAAGCCCCATACAGCAACCTAAACAATGAACGAATAAATTCAGGAATGAACACACAGAAAATAACGTTTGGAAGCATTGTTCTTATCCGCGCTTATTCCTTAAGCGGCGATAGATATAATGAGTAACTTAAGCGGATATAGGACTTGTTGTTAGTGTATTTTACATGCAAATTGAAAACTAAGCGTATATACGCTTGCAAAAAAACACGGCTAATATCACAGACTCGCTGGAACACCGACGTACCATCTCTTCTTTGCCTGTATTTTATCGCAATTTTACAAACGATGCTAAATTGAGCTGGCCAATAGCTCGCCTCCTCTCCGTTCACCTGCAATACCCGTCTAGCCAGGAATGCCCATCAGTATACCCTTGAGCCTACTTTCGAACCCAGTGAAATTTGGACACTCTGCAGGCGCATATATCCGACAGACCTCGTCTCCGTTTCTCCCTCTATAGCCGTGTTTTTTTTCAAAAAGCTATAAATAGTAAAGTGGGATTTTGAATGTAAAACACATACAAGAACTCACTGCCTACCACTGTGCATAATATCGACAGTGAAAAGTGACTGCTTATAAAGATTTGAGTTCGAATTTGTTTCATATATTTTTTTTTATGAATTGTTTTCTTCATATATTTTGACTGATAAAAATCAAATCCAGTGCGAATCGTTTTTTTTTTGCATCTAACTTCACTTCACTATCGATAGCGATGAAAAAACACGGCTTATACCTTCGGCCTGTGCTGTGTCTTGATCCCCAACACTTAAGGGCATTAATAAACCATTGAGCGGATAAAAAACGGATTATAAAAAAAAATAAAAAAAACCTGAGATGGAAAAGAAGAATTTATATGGTTCCACAGCGAAACCTATTAGTGACTTAATTATGAAGAAAAGGACATTGACAAACCTTCACGGCAAAGAGTCCGCCTTTATAGCATGTAGCGATCGGGTGCAACATTTTCAATTAACATTACAACAATTCACAATATACAGATCAAATCTGGATACATACATCATTCAGTTATTGATGTTTTACGTCATTCAAATTTTGTTCCTCAGGATGTATCTTATTTGAGATTTTCAGAGCTGTTTTCTTATTCAATTACTGAACGAAAGAGGTGCAATTACAAAGCCTGAGATGCAATAAAAGCATGCGGATACCATGTATCCAATTTTGAAATTCTCCATTTTCCCCTCGTTTTTTTTTTGTGCATTTTTCGTTAAGCCTAAACTTCCCGTATAATATATTTCGATGTATTTCGTAATTCTGGTTTTGGCATTACACTGAGAGGTAGCAGCGACATTCAAGTTGAAAAATCAAGTAATTATTTTTTAAATAAAAGGTATATATGTATATATATATAAATATGTATATATATAAAATAATATAAAAAAAATATAATAAAAGAAACATAGCTTTGATCACGTTACATAGAACAGAATCGGTCGTTATAGAGTACAAATAAGGAAAACTAAATGCGGTGGGGCATAATAAAGGTGGGCGCCAAACCTGTTGATCCTCGCCTTATTGAGATCGGTATGACATAAAGTGGTGGCAGTGGCATTGTGGGTATGTGCGTCGACCCCTACGCAACTTCAACTCGCGGCCTGGGTTCGATTCCTGGCCGGTACGCCCCAAAATACTTTTCACGGTCCCACCTTTTTAGAGGCACTGACAATGCTGAAAGAGCAATAAATGTCTAGAAATGGCTTTTCAAACTTGGTCGTTCGGAGTCGGCATAAAACTGTAAGTCCCTTCCAGTCGAGAGAGAAAGATATCACGCACAACAAGAGTGGTTGCTGAGAAGTTAGGTCCTGGCCTTTAATGGGCTAAGAGGCTTTGATGCCAAAATACCAAAAGGAACTGTTACAAAACGCTGTAAAAGGACACTTGGTACAATTTGAACATTATAGCGGACACCAGCGTTATAAGAAAAAATTAAAAAACTGGGCTCTCCGAAAAAAAATAAAAAATATAGGAAAATAATATAGTCGCGGCAGAATTTGTGCAAAGAACATAAAAACTGATAATTATACAAGAACCGAAATCAACAGGTTCCAGTCTGACGTTAACCGGCAAAATGTTATTGATGAAAAACCATATAAACTGAAATGCAGTTGCCCCTTTGCACTAGGTGACCACATATACTGCAAGAATCCTTAAATTTTGCCCACTCGAGGATGTGAACAATCGTGCTCCAATTAACAAGCCTGGTTTTATCCGGTTCACTTTACCGAGAGTTTTGTATTTGATTTTGATTTAAATCAGTAGTATGTGAACTTCGAAATAAGTCGTAACAAAAATACAAAAGCACTGTGCTCAAAACATGGCATAGTTTATTTTTATAGGCAGAAATGAAGTATTACAGAGATGCCCGACTTCTACCTCTCTTGCCCCTTAAGATTTTTGACAACTGTTTTTCACAACGTGTCCATAAACCAAATTGACCAATCAGAGGACGGCATTTATGTTATTTCATGAATAATAAGTCAAAAATGCATGAACATCTGTCAAAAAAGTACTCAAATTCGTCGATGGACTAGGGGACAATCAGCTGCGAAGTCGGCTATCTCTGTGATACTTCATTTCTGTTTATAGGACTCCTTTCTCTACATGCATAGAACAGGCCACTTCAAAGAACATGCCAAAGTTTGTGGGGATCCTTTCGATAGAAAAAATCTCGGTCCTGTCGAAGGAAGCTATTTGATTTGACACAACACTGCATCTGTCTACTCATATCTTGTCCTTGTTGCTTTTTCTCACTCACTTACTTAAGGCCAAGCAGATTTTGCAAACGAGAATCCTGACAACCCTTTAACACATTTCTTTCGCAGTAGAAAGCAGATGACTTCCATCGAGTACAGCATTCCACAAAAGTGCCCCAAACCTAATGCAAATCACAAAATAATTGCTCAAAAAAAAAAAACACAAAAAATAAAGATTCTTAAATTTATTAGTCGCCCACTTAAATTTCGAAAATACTATCCAGCCACAGTTTTCAAAGTAAGCAGACTTAAGGTGATTGGATCTTCTGTCTGAGTGTGCCCGTCGTCCTCTTCTTGGTTTTCCTCTTTCGCTCCTTTTGCTCCATCTGCCGATATTGAAGGAATTTCAATCCAAAACTCTTCTGAATCGTCCACTGGAGCTACAGTCGTACTAGCACTGTCCGTATAACCGAGCCGTATGCACAGTATTACGCAAAAGAAAACAACAAATAACGCTTTCGGATACATTCTCGACCACAAGATAACTTGACTCTGTCGATGGTGATACACAACTGAAGTTTGCTGTAACATTAGCGTCAATCCCACCCACAATTAAAAAAGAAAACAAAAACCAAACAAGACAAAACTAGTTTCTACGTCATATATTCCACACAAGCAAGCAATGGAAAATTAACATAAATTCCGTACATATCTTAACCCGACAATGTCTTCAAGGTATTGAGGTTTAATGAAGGCTTTGGTGGATCTGTAGGTCCACTTCCCTTAGTTTGTACAGGAGGCTTTGATGTCACCGGCTGAAGGGAGGAGTCTGATACCCGCGTTGGAGGTAAGTCCAGCTGTCCTTTGGATTGAGTCGCTGCTGCTGAGTCAGGGCCAGTACTTACTGAATGCCCGGCGCTTATCAAGAATACTGCACAAATGAAAAGAAGTAACTTTTTGGAAGTCATATTGCAGAGTTTGATAGCTTTCCTCGAATGTTGATGAAGTCAGACTGAATTTTGCGAAATGGCCGAAGCCGATCGTAGCGACAGATTTAATCGTTTAGATATTAATTGAGAAGAGAAAACCGGTTTGCGGTAACATTTTAAATTCAAATATTCATGTTTTTTATGTCATTCGTTTCATAAAAATGTCATTAGTTTTCCGTTTACCATGTCTTGTCAGCAGTTGTCTTTGACTATAAATCCCACGTATAGTGGTCAAACTGAAAAAAAATTAAATTCTCGTTTCATATAGAATACGAGTGAATGGCACAGTTGGTTAAATGTCTGCCTCTGGTTAGCGGGGTTCCAGGTTCGAATGCGACTGAAAGCAAGGATAATACGCTTTTATCTGGATTTCAAATACAGTCCAGTCACCATTTTCCGTTGGGATCTTCCTCAATGCTAGAATTTTTTTTTAAGCGTACATGTGCTGATTCGATATGCCCTTGAGTCTAACGTGTCTATAGCCCGTACCTAGAATATTGCTCTGTTGTATGGGGTCCTGTATCCTCAGAACATGTGCTACGTCTGGAGGCGGTTCAATCGCCTAAGTCAAGATTTGCAATAAAACGAATGAAATGGAATCTTGATTATTTGCCGCCTTATCTAACAAGATGTGCCTTAATTGGATTAGATATGTTTACACATTAGTGTTCTTCCACGAAATTTTCTCGATTTCTCGAACAGTCCTGATGATCTTCAAGATGTTAAGCTTTTTGCGCCGGAAAGAAATCGTCGAACAAGAAATCCGCTACTCCAGCCCAGGCACTGCTACAATTTTGGTATAAATGAACAGTTTACAAACAATAACAATAGCACGCACAACACCTCAGAATGTCGCGCCACCCATATTATTATTATACATTATATTGTGCAGTAGTAGAACGATGTGATGACAGTTCGAGATTTAAACAGTCAATACTAGAATTCTGACAAATTGTATTTACTGCTTATTTATTAATATTGTTATTTATGAGAATTAACACCATGCATTTGGCCCTGAACCTAATGTAAGGTAGCAGTCTGTTTGATAATTGCTGACTAAGTTTATTCAGGTGCAAACCTGTTCACTCATTTATTGTACATCAAGTTGCGTCGCGCTATTCGCTCGATCACCGAACATCAAATTGCATCGCACCGGATACATACGTCGGCATAAATATTATGAGCCTGCATTCTGGATAGTTGGAGCACTTTAGTCTAATTTTGGAAATTGTATCGACAAGAAATAAATCCGCATTAAAATAATCGTTTTTATTTTGAATAATGTAAGTCGACCGGTTGGGTGGAGGCGATTCCTTAACTTGTGTTTTGTATCTCAATTAAATCATTTGTAATTGTTCTTGAGCTTTTCACATACTTTCTTACTTATCAGGACAATTATCTTTGGATGCTCAGAGTCTGAGCTAAAGCTGTCCTGGTCACGCTAGATCCAGTCATCAGGACCAAGCTGCCTTGAGTCCGCGATTACTTGGTACTTATACCGGAGGTTCAGTCTCCCTTTCCTCCTCGAACCAGTTGGTGGTTGTTGTTGTCCATGCTTTCGATGTGGCCGAGCCAGTGCAGTCGATAGATTTTTACCTTCCGGACAACACCCACATCCTGATACAGCTCGTAGAGTTCGCGGCTGTGTCTTCTTCTCCATTTGCCAACCTCGGTGTCTGGGACGTCTTCCGAAGAAATGTTGTTCTTCCAGTCTTCTTTGTATTGTTGGAGATAAGGCTAATAAGTTTAATTCAAACATTCTCTGTGCAGCTGAGATTAAAGGGCTTTTCATGGACAGACCTTTAATTTGGTTATCATATTTTAGTGATGTTTTTCGTGGTGGACCTTATGGCATGTGAGACAGAAAGACTGGTGTTTTACTATCCTAGAATGAGGCAGGACTTCTCGCGGTGCAACATCCCTTCCTTCGTCAATTAAAATCTCATTCGGTTGCAGAGCAGTTCACGCCACGGACCAGTTTTCATGTTTTCAAATATGATTCTATGCATCTCAGTATACAGATATTGTTTATTTTATTCGACACTGAACAGAAGCCAGAGTAATTGTTAAGATAGTCTTAAGTCTTATATTAGATTAAGTTAGTATAAAGTAGTTTAAGTAGTTAGGTTTAGCCAAGTTTTTTATAAGTTTTCTTGGCAAATGAAAAATTTAATAAAAGATTGTCATAATGACTAAAAAGTAGCCGAGATTAAGCCGAAAGGCACATTTATAATGTAGATTAGATTAGCTTAGAGGAACCGCATAGGGTCAGTAGGTTAGTATTAAGAACGTTTGTAAATTTTTAAGATAGTTAAGTTACTTTTGGTGGGTCGCCGTGGCGTAGTGGGTAAGTGCGTGGACTCCTACGCAGAGGGTGCCAGGTTCGATACCCGAATTTACCACCTTTGATAATTCACGGTTCCACCTCTTTCGAGTCACTGACAATGCTCAAAGAGTATTCCTGTCTAGAAAAAGCTTCTCAAGCTTCGCCGTTCGGAGTCGGCATTAAACTGTAGGTCCTTTCCCCTCGTGAAAGAACAACAGCACGCACAACACGAGTGGTTGCTGAGAAGCTAGGCCCAGGTCCACCTCGGACTGTAGCGCCACCCATATTATATATATTAAGCTACTTTTGACTAGCATGTAAGTTAAAATGTTTAAATAAATGAAAATTAGATTGAAAAAATAATTTTTGGTATTATTTAAAAGGAAGAAATATAATATAACCCGCCACAAGCCAAGAATTAAAAACAAATACCCCGGTCTTATTATTTTGTCGGCGCCATTTTGTAGATCGATTTCGTTTACTTACAGTATGATTTTTGCTGAGAACATGGTACCGTTACCAACAATGGAAAGTATGAATTAACTTGAAGACAGTAAAAATGTTAATTTCTTGAGGTTTTTCCTTACCGATCTTATTATTTTGTCCGTAACTGAATATGAATGTACACAATTTTCGGTTTTACTTAGTTATATACATTTTTGTTCTCTTTATGAAAACCATCTGAGAAAATGAATCTTGTCAGCATGAATAGGCGGCTATTTAACTAGAGACTACAAGGGATCATAATCTTCATGTCTTACCAAAAGTACTTTGGTTAGTAGCCAGCTATGAATAGTAATCAATTTGTTTGTTTTCTCATTTTTTATCGTTTTAAGGCGAAAACTTTCTTTCAGCATTAGCGCCACTGTGTGGTAAACAATAGATTTGCAACATGCTTGATGCGTTGATGTGTTTTGTAGTGTTACGGCAACACTGCTAAAGGACTACGACAATGGCAACACTAGATTAAGTAGACAAAATATGTAATAAAGGATTGTTCTTTTCTAAATAAATATATTTGATTCATTCGCAATTTCACTTTACAGTAGAGACAGTTTTCCATACAATCTTTAATAATTCGAAATAAATTCCATTTAAGTACATTACCAACATCAGTCGTTTCTATAATTTTCTATTCGCCAAAAAATTGAATCCACTCTGCATTAAAATCTTCAATATTCACTGCGTTTTGTGGAAAAAATCTAACCTTTTTGGATCTAGGTATTTTAAAATTTTAATTTTAGCATCTAACAGACCAAATCTCTCTTGAATATTAATAAATTATTTAAAATAATATATATATCAGAAATAGTGGAATCTCAGTATCGTTTACCCGATCCACAAGAAAGGAGACCCCTTCAACTGCGACAAATACCGAGGCGTAAGTCCCCTCAACATCGCCTATAAGATCCTCTCTGCCGTTTTGTGTGAGCACCTGAAACCATTCGTCAACAACCTGATAGGTCCTTATCTGTGCGTTTTAAGGCCGGGGAAGTCCACCATCGACCAAATCTTCACATTACGGCAGATCCTGGAACAAACCCAAGAAATGCAGATCGACACCCTTCACCTATTCGTCGATTTCAAGGCCGCATATGACAGCGTGCATAAGGACGAGCTATACAACGCCATGTCTAGCTTTGACATTCCGGCCAAACTCGTCAGGTTGTGCAGGATGACGATGGTGAATCCTCGCTGCTCCGTCAAGGTCGGTAACGAACTCACCGAGACCTTCAATGTCAAAAAATTATTTAGTCAAGGCGACGCGCTGTCATGCGACTTCATTAACATCATCCTGGAGAAGATCGTGCAAGACTCATACGCCAACACTAGAGGCACGATCTTCCAGAAGTCCGTACAACTGTTAGCATACGCGGACGACATTAACGTGATTGGCAGAACACAGTGAGCCGTAAATGAGGCGTTTGCTGGCATTGAGGCGGAGGCGGTTAAAATGGGTCTAGCGGTGAATGAGGGCAAAACGAAGTATATGCTGTCATCAAGAAATGACACACAACATCGACGTCTTGGACAGAGCGTCACAATGGGCAGCTATAACTTCGAGATAGTGAAACACTTCGTCTACCCCGGCTCGCAAGTAAACAGTACGAACAACACCAGTACCGAGATTAAACGCAGAATAACTCTTGCCAATCACTGCTTCTTTGGGCTCAAGAGGCAATTGAGTAGTAGAGCCATCCCTCGAAGGACCAAGCTGAATTTATACAAGACCTTGATCATCCCTGTCCTACTCTATGGCGCGGAGGCATCGACAATCATAAAGCGGATGAGGAAGTCCTTGGTATTTTCGAGAGAAAAGCTCTGCGCTGCGATCTTTGGTTCTGTTACTGGAGAAGAAGATTCAACCACGAACTGTACAGACTGTATAGCGACGTGAGCCTAGTCAGGCATCTACGGATTCAACGCCAAAGATGGCTAGGCCATGTAGAGCGCATGGACAACACTGCTCCAGCCCAAAGAGTCTTTGACTCCTAACTAGTGGGACAATGCAATAGAGGACGCCCACGGAACCAATGGCGCACCCGGGTGGGGAAGAACCTCAACCAACTTGGTGCGCGCAGTTGGAGACAGCTGGCTAAAAATCGTGCCGGTTGGAGAGGCTTGTTGGTTGAGGCCCAGTTCCAACCCGGACTGTAGCGCCACCAGAAGAAGAAGAAGATATGTATCAGAGAAATGCTAGGGATACGATGACCAATGAACTCTAATAGAGTAGATTTGTAAATTTAGAGTTCAGGTTGGTAGGTTTTTCCACATTGCAAAAATTGGTAGAAATACCACTTAAGGGGTAGAAGTCCCATTACTGATGCTGATCGAAGATATTCGACGATTGCAGCAAGCGTATGATCATATTTAACTCACATTAGCAAATCCTTTCGCTTCGTGTCATCGTTAGAGGTCCGTCCGTGCAGCCGAGGCATCTTGCTCTCACAAGTGGTTTTTTAGCCCTGCGCACAACCGGCAGGACATTCGCTGCATAATTCCCATAACAACGGATGTTGTGAATGCTATGCAGGGAGCGCCGCAAGCAGGCTGTATGTCACCTTGACCGGTGCTTCGACAAGGATCGTTGCTGGTATCCTGCCATGTTGGATGCGATCAACAACTTTGCTCTGTGTGCACAGGCCCTGCCCCCCTTTAGATCCACCACATAAAACCCCTTGCAGCATGTTACGTAATCAATAGTCACATATGCCGGTCTTGACAGTGAACCTCTCCGATTTGCAACAAATCTCACCGTGAGTGATGAACAAAATGGCGCCCAACGTGACCTGAGACATTTGGGCTGTACAAATGGCGTCTGGCGTCTCAGGACATCCCAAAACCGGCTCGAGGTCTAATCCTGGCTTCAGGGGGATGATTTTCACTCTCTTTCTTTCCGAAGGTCATCACCCTGGACTCTGGATAGCCTCTCTTAGTAGTTAACTTCCTTCTTTAAAAATTTTACTGTTCCATCTTGCTCTATGTGTTCAAAGCTGTTTAAGTTCTTTGTCTGGTAATGAACTGAAGACGGCTGTCCAATCCTCAGGCCAAGAGCCAGTAGATCTCGTGAGGTAGTCAGAGGTCTATGAAGAGCTAAAGAACGGGGGAGGTCCAAGTGTTGACTGCAGCTGAGAATCAAGGGTCTCAGAACCTGATTTTTCGTGAGGCGTGGGCACTAAGTCTAGAAGCTTTGCTCGTGTTTGGGAGATCACCATCTGACATCTCAGCCTTCAGAATGGTTTCGGTCAATGAAAGTTGTGGTTAGATGGAAGAGTTGATAACCGGTACTCGCAAAGTAGGAATTAGTCACAGTCTATCGGGCGTCTCGGAGCTCTGTCATCTCCAGAGTTGTTTCCGGAAAAAAAGACATCGAAGTGCACAGTATCAACCGGAATTAATTGTGCCAAAGCCAACAAGAAAATGTCGATAGCCAAATTTTTGGTAATTTTATTTTTTTTCTTTCTTTCAACTGCAATTTGAATTGACACAGTAGTATTAAAAATTAAACTTCAATAAATAGTAAATTAATTTGCATAGTTTTAGGAGTATCTTGAATTTTTTTGTAAATTATTAGTTGCTGGTATTTAGTCTGGCTTTAGTGTTTGTGTGTGAGTGTTACCCGCGGAAAAGGGGGATAGTTCCCCAAAATGATCGAATTTAATTTCCACAAGTATATCCTTCACGGTGCTGCGCGCAGGACGTCGGGGAACCCAAATACTGTGAGTAGCAGATTCCGTTGTATATGTGATTTTCAATAAATAATGAATTGCATTTGCATAAAATTAAGATGAATACGCTTTATTTGATGGCGTAATTTGTCATTGCCGATATGCGTGTGTAGGGTGAGGGAAGGCCGTCCTCTTCGGGGTACTTGACAGGGTGGAACGTTAGGCTGTGGCTAACGTATCCGCTAAGGAGCTTTCTCCCATAAAATTCGATAAGGGAGGTAGCAAAGATCATATCGATTGACATTAGGGGTGGGCTGGCGGACAAGTACCAACAACAGCAGGCATCCTCGGGTTCTTTACGAGCCTTAATCGTCAAACGACACTGGAAAGGAGTTGACTCGGTTTAGGACTGAGCTAGGTAGTTTAAAGTTAGACTAGGTTTAGGTTAGTTTTAGATTTAAGTTTAGGCATGGATTGGGATAGAAAGCTTAGCTCTAAGAGCCCTCTTCTGGACTCTTTTGGTGGTAGAGGCATAGGCTTTGAACACACTTTCCTCTTCCACTTTCCTATCTCTTCTACTTCTTCTCTATTCTACTTTAGTCCTCCGTCCGTGGTCTGCTTTAGGGTATTAGGCCTTCTCTCTCTTTCTATCTTTTCTTATCTCTCTTCTTTCGTAGCTAGCTACATGCAAATGGGTTGTGTACGAGGGAGGGGATAAAAACCACCCCACACAGGAGCTTAGCCGTGCAACCGCAAGCGTTGCGCCGTCCTCCTCCTCGACACTGAAGCTACCCGCTTTAGAAACAGAATAGAAACAGAATGGCTTTACTAAATTACTTTTGTAGCTTTTTCCAATGAACACATCCGAAATTCGTTGTCCCGGTTAAAAAAATAACATTTATATCTCCGTTATGTCTTTTATGAGAAGTTTCGGGGTTGATATGAGCAATGCGTGTGTGCTTAGAGCGAATCCCTTCGCTGTGTATGTCCACCTATTCCGGTACAAGCAAGCTGTTTTGGAGCTGAGTGAAACTGGACTTGAACCTGCCTGGATATAGCCTGGTGCCACATTTCATTTTACACCACTGCCTCGCCATCTACCAATCTTCTAACACGAAATTTTATTTTATGTGGTTAAAACTCCATGTCCGTAAGCATTTAATCCACTGCTGCTTTATTTACAGAAGTCCAAACTGAGCAGGTAAATTTTTAACGAATTTGATGCGCTATCCGATTCCATCTCAAGAATTGTATCCCTGTGTCCTCGCACTGAAATTGCCATTGGGGGCGATTTCAATGTACACAATTCTAATTGGCTTTGACATTCAGGCCAGACAACACCCGAGTAAGGTATGTCGCAAGCTTTGCTGAGGTAAGCCCAGTTAGTAAATGAGCCCACACGAATACTTGATATTGCAGATCATTCCTCCAACACCCTGGACGTATCACCACCTTGGACTTAGACACCAGGCAGACGACGGAATTAAATACTACGAAGTCTCGGCGGGCGTTCCACAGGGTTCAGTCCTTGGACCCCTCATGTGGAACTTAATGTACGACAGAGTATTGAGACTAAAGCAGCCGCATGGAGTCAAGGTGATCGGTTTTGCTGACGACATCGCGGCCTTGACAGTGGCCAAGCACATCCACGCGGTGGAAGCAGCCACAAATGAACCATTTCTTTTCTGTCCCTCTCATATCGCTATTTCAACAAACGATGCACAAGTGAGCTAGTCAACTGCATACCTCCTCTCCATGAATTCACCCGCGATACCCGTCTTGCCAGGAATGCCCATCAGTATACCCTTAAGCCTGCTTTCGGATGCACAGTTAAATTCAGAGACTCGTTCCTTAGCCGCACTACACGAATGTGGAATGCTCTTCCCAGCTTAACTACAATCCGCAGATATTTAAGACCAATGTTCATATGTACCTCCTCTTCCTTTCTCCCTTTATACCCTCGGCCCGTGATGTGTCTTCCCCTCGGACACATATGGTGATTAAAAATAAGAAGAAAAAATGCTAAATGTATCCATTTTCGACGTCAAGATAACTTCACTCTGCCGATGATGCTACCCAACTGAAGTTTAATGTAAAATTCAGCGTCAGTTCCACCAAAAAATAAAACAAAAACCAAACAAGGCTAAACTCGTTTCCGTGACTACGTCATATATTGCACACAAGCAAGCAATGGAAAATTAACATAAATTGCGTACATATCTTATCCCGCCAATGTTTTCAAGGTGTTGAGGTTTAAAGTAGGTGGATGTAGTGATGGATCTTTGAATTCACTTGCTTTAGTTTCGCCGGGCGTCTTTACTGTCACCGGTTGTAGGGAAGGGAGCGACACCCGTGATGGAGGTAAGTATTGCGGTCCATTGAATTGAATCACTGCTGCTGATTCAAGGTCAATACATGCTGATTGCCTGGAACATATCAAAAATACTGCACAAATAAAAAGAAGTAATTTCTTGGAAGACATATTGCAGAGTTTAATAGCTTTCCTCGAACGTTGATGAAGTCAGACTAAAATGTGAGAAATGGTAAAAGTCGATCTTAGCGATAGATTAAATTATTTAGAAATAAAACGGTAAACAGAAAACTGGTTTAAGGAATCACTTAAAATTGAAATGAAATATAAGAATGGGTGATGGCTGAGCCCCATTATACGTCATACGTACGTTGGTACAGTGCGTTAAATCGTTTTCCATCGCCAATCATTGTCACCATCGACAGCTGACAGGTAAGGTGTGAAACATCTGTACGGAAGGCTAAATATGTGGTTTGGCTAGAAATCAAATCCTTTTCTAGATCCCGACATCAAAACTTCTCCGTTCATCGCATAAAACATACCATAACCAAATGAATTTTTAACCCTATTTAATTAATCATCAAATCCAAAACTGGTTTCATAAAATTTACGTTAATGTCCCACGGCGGTATCAGACCGTTGGATGCATTTTAGTTGACGTTTTACATACAAGTAGTGGTTGCTGTTTTCAACTTTGTAAGAATTGTTCGTCCGTGACGTTTAAACTCAGGAGTTGGAGTATTGTCAATATGCTCAGAATAAGAATCATGAACAATGCCATGCAGAGCAATTGTGAGTAGTAGGGTTCGGATTTTCATGCACTAAAAATCTCTAAAAAATATAAAATATGCTTTTAAAATATGCACTAAAAATTAATTTATCCTAACTTCGTTTCGACATAAAAACACGTTTTCTTCAGGCTTTAAAAATAAATTAAATTTGTATCTTTTATTGTTTAATAAAATAAAAACTTACAACGAAATAACCAAAAAGAAAGAAAAAAACAAATAAACACAGTTAACGTAAACATAAACATCTTCATTTGTTTAATTAAAATAAGAAATTCAAATAAACATAAATTCTTAATTCCTTCTTTTTCTTTCTTCTCATCTGATTTTTTTTGAAGGGCATGGGCCTATGCATCCAGGGCAAAGTTGTTGACTGCTCTCAACTTGGCGAGATGCCAGCAACGATCCCTGCTAAATGCACAGGTCAAGTTGACATACAGCCTTCTCGCGGCGCCCCACAGTGGTCCCGTTGTATGGGAGAGTTGGAAATAAATCTGTAACTTTTGAACCAGTGAACCGATCTTAATGAAATTTGAAACATAGTGCAAGTACTACGAGATGTTATTATGTTTCAAAATGGTTGATGTATCTCATAAGCTAACTAATCTTAAGTTAAAAAAAATAAAAAAAAACACTTTTTTTTTGTTTAAATGCATAAAATAATTATTTATTATTGTCGATGACTCGAAATTGGGACTTAAAGCAAATTTGTAATCACTATTTATATACATAAATTCAATTTTACAAGTTTTGGTAACGTACAAGTTATTTGGAATTAAAGAAACTAAGCAATTCAGTATAATAAGGCTTGCGCTTCAGTACTAAGTGGCAGCGAATCTTTTGTTTTTGGTTCAGGCAATCCAGGGATCAGATGATACCAAATTCTGATGAGTAACATCTTCATTTGTTGCCGAACGAGAAAATTTTCTACTATTATTAATGCGATAGTACCTATAGTCTTTATTCCGACTTTCCTGCGCCTCCTCTGACAAGGGCAAGGCTGCTGATGATATTATTTCTGCTCCGTGAAACAGTATTTTATGCACTGTTGCTGGCATTTAATACCAGGGCGATAAATTTGTAGCCATTGTAGCGGTTTCCTGGGCATAAGCTCCAAACTTGTCGGGGTCAATCCAAAAATTGCTGCATATTGTCTCCAGGATAACACTGAATCTCTTTATGAGTTGCACATCTCTTTCTGTTATTTCTGCCGTTGATAATGGGTCTTCAAAAAATCTTCTAGATGTGTTCCCATCGTTGGTTTATCAAATACTTGCTTTATTGTATCTACTTTAATTCCCATTTTTGGTATGAACTTCTGCTGAATCTGACACTTCCTTGCCTGGTGTGTGGGCTGTGTCGTTTTTGTTGCTCTCCAAGCTTTAAACTCCAAATTGTAGGCTACAGGTGAAATTCCTAATCTTAGAGCTTCCTGATTTCTTGGTTTTCCTCTAAGTAACTTCAAATCATTCATCTCTGATGGTTTCGCGGCACATATAACACATGAACTTGACACCGCAAACAAAACAAGATAAAAGCAATTAGTTTCATAATTATAACAATTTTATGTCCCAAAGAATTCTAATTCACAATAATCAAAACATCCTCGGCATCTCGCATAGCCTTTGCACAATACATGCATTGCAAGGGAAATCGTTTGAAAATGCCGAAAAATGCGCGACATTTCTCCACTTAAATGCTTCGTACTCCCAAAGTGGTCAAAAGTGGTCTCTAGGTTTTTCAGCATCAATAGACAATACTTTTAGCTTTCAGAAAAGTGGGTCTCCCGTTGGAGACTCTTGGAGCATTTTTGTTATAGTCCATCAAACATTGAAATGCCCCTCTCAAAATGTGCCTTTACTTAAAAGCCTGTTTTAAAAAATATGAAAAAACTGAAAACGCAGTTTGAAAGCAAGATGTATGAGCTTTTTAAAAAAAAATTACTTTAGGTTCCAATGTACATAATTTTAGGAAATATGGCACGTCAAATTTGCTTAAAAAATACGTCAATTTTTGTAATTTTCAAAGTCCCAACTTTGAGCTAACGGTACAGCCAAACGGATGATCCAAATGCAACAAAATGTTGGCTTTCTCATATTTGTAGAATCGAAAAACATAAACCATTTGGCCGGGAAAGATATGTCACTTTGGGTATTTATTTCCACTGCGGGACCATTGTGCGCCCTCTGGATAGCCTTTACAGCAACCGCTTAGAGGTGAACTAATGTATGCAGCGGCCCCCTTGTCCAGGGGTTTAAACCAGGTACCGGTCCTCCAGGTTCGGGGGTTGCGCGTGGGGTTAACTTCCCCACCGTGTAAAAAAGTATTAGTTCAAAAACGACGAGAAGCCTCGGATACCGATGACCCTAATGCAGACGACCATGGACAACGAAATAAGGACAGCGATTTTCGGTTCTGCACGTGGAACGTGAGGTCCCTGAGCAGACCACGTGCAGCCGATGAACTTGCGGCAGCCCTCGAAGCTTGTAAAGCAGATATCACCGCCATTCAGGAGGTACGGTGGGATGGACCGGCCAAAAAGAGGATGAAAAACTGCGATATATACTTCGGCGATTGCTACAAAGAGCGAAGGCAGCGCTTGTTCGGATGCGGGTTTGTTGTTTGAGGCAGACTTAGGCCCGAAGTCTTAAGCTTTAAATACATAAGCGAGCGCCTCATAACAATCCGCATCAAGGCTACATTCGGCAACATCAGCCTGATCTACGCCCACGCCCCCACGGAGGATAAAGATGACGACAGCAAAGATGACTTTTACGATCTCCTAGAAAGAACGTACGATCAATGCCCCAGCTACGACACCAAGATGGTTCTAGGAGATTTCAACGCAAAGCTGGGCAAGGAAGATATCTTTGCTAGGGTCATCGGGAAGCACAGCCTGCACGACAACACGTCCGAGAACGGACTCAGGCTGTTGGACTTCGTTACCGGGCGAAACCTCTTTGTAGCCAGTAAGCGGTTCCCTCACCTCAACATCCACAAAGGGAGCTGGCGGTCTCCTGATCAATCAACCGTATACCAGATTGATCACATTGCGATTGACGTCAGACACTCCTCCAGCATTCTCGATGTCCGAACATTCCGAGGAGCCAACATCGACTCGGATCATTTCCTTGTTGTAGCCAAGGTAAGAACACGGATATCGACAGGACACCGGAGTAGAGCAAGACCCAAACAGTTTGACGTCGGAAAGCTACAATCGCAATTGACCGCTAGCAACTTTGCCGATCGAGTCTCCCTAAAGCTCTCAGAGAGTCCAACCCTGTCAGGCGAAACAATTGACCAACAATGGAACCATTGTCAAAACGCTATCAGAGAAGCTGCATCTGATGTGCGGGGTTTTAAAACGCCACCCCAAAAATACCGCAGGTTTGACAACGAGTGCAGGCAGGCACATTCAGCGAAGCAAGCAGCATACAAGGCGACGCTGGACGAGAGCGGTTCGTGGGCTCTACGAACTTAAACGAAGGGAAGAGCACCGGCTTCTCTAGTAGAAAAAGAAAGAGCATGAGAAGCGCGCGATCGAGGAAATGGAGAGAAATGACGAAAAGTTCTACGAACGGGTAAGAAAACTATCAAATGGACACACAATTCGGACAGAAGCCTGCCGGGACGCAGAGGGACAACTTGTAGTAGATTCGCAGTCGATGCTGAGAATCTGGAAAGATCATTTCTGTAGACTGTTTAACGGCGAGGAAGACTCCAATACCGCTGTCAGGCAGAATGTTCCACCCCCGGAATTGACGATGATCGACGAGAATTCCGTCCCCCCGACCTAGACGAAGTCAAGATAGCGATATCGAGACTAAAGTCAAATAAAGCTGCTGGTGCAGACGGACTGTCTGCGGAACTGTTTAAGGCAGCTGGAGATGAGCTGGTAAGGTACATGCACCAACTCATCTGTAAGATATGGTCGGAGGAAAGCATGCCCGACGAGTTGAACCTCAGTATCGTTTGCCCGATCCACAAGAAAGGAGACCCCTTTGACTACGCCAACTATAGAGGGATAAGTCTCCTGAACATCGCCTACAAGATCTTCTCTGCCGTTTTGTGTGAGCACCTGAAACCATTCGTCAACAACCTGATAGGTCCTTATCTGTGCGTTTTAAGGCCAGGGAAGTCCACCATCGACCAAATCTTCACATTACGGTAGACCCTGGAAAAAATCCAAGAAATGCATACCGACACCCACCACCTATTCGTCGATTTCAAAGCAGCATATGACAGCGTGCATAGGGACGAGCTATCCAACGCCATGTCTAGTTTTGACATTCCTGCCAAACTCGTCAGGTTGTGCAGGATGACGATGGAGAATTTTCGCTGCTCCATCAAGGTCGGTAACGAACTCACCGAGACCTTCAATGTCAGAAAAGGTTTTAGACAAGGCGATGCGCTGTCAAGTCACACGATCTTCCAGAAGTCCGAACAACTGCTAGCATACGCGGATGACATGGACGTGACTGGCAGAACACAGCGAGCCGTCAATGAGGCGTTTGCTGGCATTGAAGCGGAAGCGGCCAAAATGGGTTTAGCGGCGAACGAGGGCAAAACGAAGTATATGCTGTCATCGAAAAAGGACGCACAACATCGACGACTTGGTCAGAACGTCACCATAGGCAGCTATAACTTCGAGGTAGTGAAACACTTCGTCTACCTCGGCTCGCAAGTAAACAGTACGAACAACACCAGTACCGAAATTAAACGCAGAATAACTCTTGCCAATCGCTGTTTCTTTGGGCTCAAGAGGCAATTGAGTAGTAGAGCCCTCTCTCGAAGGACCAAGCTGACTTATACAAGACCTTGATCATCCCTGGCCTGCTCTATAGCGCGGAGGCATCGACAATCTCACAAGCGGATGAGGAAGTCCTTGGTCTTTTCGAGAGAAAAGCTCTGCGCTGCGATCTTTGGTTCTGTTACTGGAGAAGAAGATTCAACCACGAACTGTACGGACTGTATAGCGAAGTGAGCCTAGTCAGGCATCTACGGATTCAACGCCAAAGATGGCTAGGCCATGTAGAGCGTATGGACAACTCAGCTCCAGCTCGAAGAATTTTCGACTCCGAACTAGTGGAACAACGCAATAGAGGACGCCCACGGAACCGATGGCGCACCCAGTTGGAGAAGGACCTCAACCAACTTCGTGTGCGCAGTTGGAGACAGCTGGGTAAAGATCGTGCTGGTTGGAGAGGTTTGTTGGTTGAGGCCCAGGTCCACCTCTGACTGTAGCGCCACCAGAAGAAGAAGAAGAAGAAGAAGTTATTAAGTATTACTTTGATTGGTCATGTTTTATTATAATTGTCAGCCGATAAATACGGATGGTGACCTATCCCTGAAGGATGCCTTGACAGTATTTAAACATGATTCCCCTTTAAAAATAAGAAATAACAATTCGCACATTCAATGTCATTAGTGAAACCAATCCACAAGAAAAGTTGCACGAGCAAATGATTCATCCCCAAATGACTGCGGCATCCAGTTCCACAGCGTGGCGCACGTGTTAGCGCGCGACATCTTCAAAGAAATCACTTGACAATTGAGCGGAGAAGAGAAACGCAAAAAGTACATCCACCGCACTTGCATCTCTTCTATCGTGAAGGCAGTGTGAGGTTTCATCATCCACGGAGTGCTTGGGTAAATACTCGTATCTAAGCAAAAAAAAGCACCAACACACCGTAATGCCCGCCGGATGCCGGAAAAATGTGCAATTTGTTGCAATCTACCAAGAGAGTTGCTAACAACTTGCAACGAATTTAAATAACTCGACATCTCCGTCCTCCCATCGCCGACGAGCCATTGAAACGAAAGTGTCGCTCGCACAACGTCGTCGCCAACCCTTGCTAGTGCTCTTAGCGGCGCGGGCGGTGATGGTGGTGGTAATAAAATTGTTTGTAGCACTGGACGGCTGTGGGAAGTCGTTCTCGCAAGTCACTTGGAGTGTGAAGCCACAGGACGACGACAATGGTCTCCGCCATCTGAATAATATTGCGATTGCGATTCCCCTTTTAGCGTTTTCTGTGTGCCATAATTTGATTCTCTGGTCAGATACGGAGGTAATCAAGGATTCGCCGTCGCCCCACACCCTCTAGTCGGTTACTTTATTAACCGCAGTTACGGGTGACAGTCGAACAAGGACCCGCTCAGGAGAAGGCATTGAATGCGGCAAGTGTCCTTTTTTTTCTACTCGTCGTAATGAATTTATGTTGTGCAAAGAATCACGAGCGAATGGGGATGCCTTTGTTGACTTAATTGAAATCTAAAAGAAAGTCCTGGCTATGGACATTGAGGGACAATGTGAACCAATGCATGGAGAAGCCTTTCAGCGTTGACTCTGGGCGAGAGATGAGTCCAGAGGTGGCTCATGTGCCTTGTGTGTGAAGGACTTCAATGACGATGAGTGATTTAAGATGATCTCGGCGTGATGAAAGGCGCTTTGTGTGCTCGATTGGTCAGTGACCAGGGGATAAGGATGAACAAATGGATTCACTTTAGACCATACAATGCCAAAAAGTTAATGGACGGTGGCTATGTCTCATCATAAGCCAGTGCGATAAAGGCGAAGAAAAGACTTCTTTCTAAAGTAGATTTGACATGCTTGAGTACCTTCGTGAATAGATAATTGGAAAACTTCTGTTTATGCTCGCTTGTATGCAATATTGTCTTCCAAGCCATTGACTTAAGACTGACTGGATTGGAAGAATTCCTGACTTCTTCTTCTTCTTCCTCTGGTGGCGCTACAGGCACTGGTGGACCTGGGCCTCAACCAACAAGCCTCTCCAACCGGCACGATTTTTAGCCAGCTGTCTCCAACTGCGCACACCAAGTTGGTTGAGTTCCTTCTCCACCTGGGTGCGCAATCGGTTCCGTGGGCGTCCTCTATTGCGTTGTTCCACTAGTTCGGAGTCGAAGATTCTTCGAGCTGGAGCTGAGTTGTCCATACGCTCTACATGGCCTAGCCATCTTAGGAGTTGGATCCGAAGACGCCAGACTAGACTCATGTCGCTGTACAACCCGTGTTTTCTCTCGAAGATACCAACGACTGCCTCATCCGCTTTTGAGATTGTCCATGCCTTCGTGCCGTACAGCTGGACTGGGATGATCAAGGTCTTGTATAAGTCAGCTTGGTCCTTCGAGAGATGACTCTACTACTCAATTGCCTCTTGAGCCCAAAGAAACAGCGATTGGCAAGAGTTATTCTGCGTTTAATTTCGGTACTGGTGTCGTTCGTACTGTTCACTTGCGAGCCGAGGTAGAATAAGTCCTTGACTACCTCGAAGTTATAGCTGCCTATGGTGACGTTTTGGCCAAGTCGTCGATGTTGTGCGTCCTTTTTCGGTGACAGCATATACTTCGTTTTGCCCTCGTTCACCGCTAAACCCATTTTGGCCGCTTCCGCTTCAATGCCAGTAAACGCTTCATTGACGGCTCGCTGTGTTCTGCCAGTCACGTCCATGTCGTCCGCGTATGCTAACAGTTGTACGGACTTCTGGGTGATCGTGCCTCTAGTGTTGGCGTGTGAGTCTTGCACGATCTTCTCAAGAATAATGTTGAAAAAGTGACTTGACAGCGCATCGCCTTGTCTAAAACCTTTTTTGACATTGGAGGTCTCGGTGAGTTATTTACCGACCTTGACGGAGCAGCGAGAATTCTCCATCGTCATTCTGCACAACCTGACGAGTTTGGCAGGAATGTCAAAAGAAGACTTGGCGTTTTATAGCTCGTCTCTATGCACGCTGTCACTTGTGGCCTTGAAATCGACAAAAAGGTGGTGGGTGTTGATTTGCATTCCTCGGGTTTTTTTTTCCAGGATCTGCCGTAATGTGATGATTTGGTCCATGGTGGACTTGCCCGACCTATCAGGTTGTTGACGAATGGTTTCAGGCGCTCACACAAAACGCCAGAGAGGATCTTATAGGCGGGACTTATCCCTCAGTAGTTGGCGCAGTTAAAGGGGTCTCCATTTTTGTGCATCGGGAGAATTCCTGATGCCTCAGCGTTTTTCAGCCGGAGATCATGGCGACTGACTATAGCAACTGAGATGGAGTCCAAAGGGTGATAGGTGATAGGTCTTTCAAATTTTAGCAGCTTTCGAAGCTATCGATCACATCTAGCCGTTCAAATATTTAGTAAGGCTTGCCATTCCTTGAAGCACTGATGCTGTTCATATAAACGTTAACTTCACCAATTTTTGTCCCGGCGGCCTTCCATCCTATCTATCCTCACCGAGAGTTCTCGTTTCTTCTAAGCCTGCCTGGACAAACGACTCAACTGGACACTCACACATCAAGTCAGTCGCAGAACGTGCTAAGCAGGACTTGGGGTCTGGCTCCTAAAATTATACATTGGTTATACACAACGCTCGCAAGACCTGTGACATATGTGACAGCTTCCTTGATGGCGTCTTCACAATTTCGTTAAACTTTTTCGATAGTTTGTGCAGGCGCCGGCGTCGTACCTAAAGGGAGTTTCTGGGGTATTCGTTCGGCAAATATGCTAGCAGTCTGCTGGGATTGTAGCTTTCCAACGTCCGACTGTGGAGATCTTCGAGTGCGTCGTTCTCTCGATATTCGAAGTTCGGACAGGATGAACTGGATTGTCAGACGTCCATCGCAATGTGATCAATCTGGTTGATGAATGATTGGTCAAGCAACAGCCCGATGACTTTATGGATGTTGAGGCATGGAATCCGAGGTTCCGCCCCTCTACTACACTGTATTCAGTATCGTATATAATTCAAGTTGAGCTTTCTTATGACTCTGGCAAAAATGCAATCCCTACTCAGCTTAACATCGTACCTTAGGCGTTGATTGTATCAATGATGCCACCCTCGCTATTGGCATCCCTTAATGTGACTTAAGATTATTCTGGTACTGAAAAAAAGCTTAAACACATGTGTTTGTGTCCAGACATAAATCAGTGTCAAAGTGAATTGACGTCTTTCCCCACATAGAGTCAACTGAACGGAACAACGAAAGAAGTTAAATATTTTCTGCGCGTGAGTGTATTTCACAAGACAGATTCGCAATTTTATTTTCGTATGAACTCATCCACACATGATTCAATTCAGTTGTAAGCCTTTCTATTTCCGAATATCAAGATTTTTTGACATCAAATCAATCAATTGACGGCGCCCGACAAGAGTTCATTTGGAAACAAATCGACTGGGATGACATCTCAGTTGTAACGTGCAGAGAATATTGATTTTTATAAGCAATCACATTCAATTTCGTCTCAATATCGACGACATCATGCGAGGTTTCCTTATCCGCTTTATACTTGAGCGCACCACCGGAATATCACGAAATATTTGCGTTGGTGAGAAGAAGAAAACCTGGGCAATTTAATCCATTGAAAACAAATTGCGCTGTTGAGCATTGGTCTCGCATTGTTAGGTGAGTGGATTTCGAAGCGTTGATACCGCATCTCATGCAGGCACATGCATCTACAACTTGCCTCTGTCATCGAACTCATACTCTCATTTCCACGTGATGAAATTCGGAAGCCAAGCACTGTTGACTGGAGATGGAGTGGACTTTGGCGGCTGCTTACAAGAGAGGAACTTGTCACTGATCAAACTGATTGGTCGGTTTATGGTGATATCTGGAGCTAACTGGAGCGCCTCCTTTAGAGCTTCTCTCACTTATTCGGAGCTCAGGTCTAGAATGTTCCTTCTTCGACCAAGTCGGGACACTGGAGTAGAGTTGGTAGCGGAGGAGCACTTTCCTATGGGCTCAACGACGGTGCTCATGCCCTCAGCGGTGTAACCGATATCAGAAGTATCCGGGTTCAAATAAAGGAGATTGGCCTCGTACTTAAAAATTGAGTGTGATACCAAATCCCTCACCACGAAAAATAAGAGCCATCAAATGCCTCGGATACGACGGATATGAAGGACAAGGAATTTTCGGTTCTGCAAGTGGAATTAGGGGTCCCTTGACAGCCACGGCAGCCCTGAACTGCTGTAAAGCACACATCACCACAATCCAGGAAGTGCTGGCCTGGCAAATATTGGCTACTACTACATCTGACGTAGTCCACGCATCCGCATATTTAACTAAATTTTCGCGCATATTGCCGGTATCTTGCAAATGATGTTTATCGGCATAAAAAAGCAATTTGACGTATGCGCATGAAAAAAATACTGTATGGGCGTCAATAGAACAATCTTCTTTTTCTTTATATGAGGCTACAGCCCGGGGTGGACCTTGGCCGCAAACAACAAGCATCTCCAACTAACACGGTCTCTGGCTAGCTTCTTCCAGTGTGGCACGCCAAGTTGGTTTAGGTTCTTCTCCACCCGGGTGCGCCACCTTAAACGCATTGTGTTAGTTTTTACGACGGATTTGATTGAAATCTTCAGTGTCCGTCCTGTTCAACGCAGATCAACTTTAATGTTTTTTGCAGAAACTTTGACGGACCTATATTTTTTTTCCTACATTTGAATGTTTTTTTGTTTTCGGAAAGGGCTGACTTTTTTAGTTTTTAAAGTGGAGACCAGCAAGATTCTACCGAGTTTAAAATTATAATGTACGCAGTTGCTTTTGGTTTTTGTAGAATCAGGTTCTACTTTACCGATTTCACTAAGGTGAGGAGCAACAGTTTTGGGGATCCACTTTTTTTTATTTACTATGCACTGTCTCAATTCATGTCACTTTTCGTACTATATAGTATATGCGGTGCTGTACGGTGCGATGGCATAGACAGAAATTCTGTGCACCATGATGATTCTCCATATTTTTCATACATTTGATTATATTATTTAAATTTATATTTTAAAAATATAAAATAAATGAATGATTTTTCAACTAGAATGTCGCTGCGACCGTATAATACAAAAATAAGAATGACGAAATATATCATAAAGCTTTATATGCTAAGTCTAGACCTTGCAACTTACATACACGACATACACATCCGCTTGGATTTTATTTTATTTCAGTCGTCGTTATAATTGTACGACTTCTTTCAAGGAATGCTCTTTCTTTTAGCAATTAAATAAGAGAACAGCTCTTTTCAAATACTTCGCAAGGAAATAATTTTATTGATGAAAAGCCACAACAACTAAAATTATGTATCCATTTATATATATTATTACATTTACATTAAAACATATTTTATGAAGTACATCGCAAGTACAAAAGATAATAAATATAAGAAATGAAGGCGAAAGTAAAAAGAGCAATCTAAACCAAAGTAAATGAAAAATAAGCACCCTGTGCATCTATTATAAAAACCCAATAATATTCGGACCATCTGATCAGATTATTGACCAGAACTTCACTTTGCTATAAATACAGGCAAAATGCAGTTTCATTTCTCTCTCTCTCTCTCTCTCTCTCTCTCTCTCTCTTTGTTGCGAAATAAAGATACCGCCTGTAAAAACAAGTGTTTAATTGTGTTAATAAAGTTAAATGAGGTAAACAGGCGTATCGAAAACTAGTAGAAAATCCTGTCGTACGACAGAAAGAATGTCATACTTATGTAATCAATTATAATTTTCATTATATTCATTGCAAATAGAATACTTTGGAAGACAGAATATTTTTTTTTTATAATTTGCGCGTGCCCAAGGGATTTCTAATACCCTTATGTGTCCGGGGTCAAGACACAGCACCGGCCGAAGGTATAGAGGGTGAAAGGGAGAAGAGGTACCTGTGCACATTGGTCTTAAATATCTGCAGGTTGTAGTCTGTCGGAAATATATGGCTGGGAAGAGCATTCCATATTCGTGCAGTGCGGCCGAAGAACCAGTCTCTGAACTTAACTGTCCGTCCGAAAGTAGGCTTAAGGGTATACTGATGAGCATTCCTGGCGAAACGGGTATTGCGGGTGAATTCATGGAGAGGAAGAATGCAGTTGGCTAGCTCACTTGAGCATCGTTTTTAAAATAGCGATAAAATAAGGAAAGAAAAGAACCGGTACGTCAATGTTCGAGCGAGTCTAATGACTCTGCGATTTTATTGTCTCCTATAAGTCTTATCGCTCGCTTTTGGATTCTATCAAGTAGGTGCAGGGTGGTCTAAGAGCACCAGACCAGATATGAGCGTTGTACTCAAGCTTGGGCGGATATACGCCTTATAAGTTAAAGCCAAATCAGAAGGGGTGAAATATTTCTTGCATCGATTAAGCATAACAAACATTATAACAAACCTAACATAACCTAAACATTTTAATAATAATAATAATATGGGTGGCGCGACAGTCCGAGGTGGACCTAGGCCTAGCTTTTCAGCAACCACGTGTGTTGTGCGTGCTATTGTTCTCTCACGCGTGGGACCTACAGTTTAATGCCGACTCCGAACGGCGAATTTGAGAAGCTTTTTCTAGACAGGAATACTCTTTGAGCATTGTCAGTGACTCGAAAGAGGTGGAGCCGTGAATTATGATAGGTGGTAAATTCGGGTATCGAACCTGGCACCCTCTGCGTAGGAGTCGACGCACTTACCCACTACGCCACGACGACCACCTAAACATTTTATTGTTTATTAAAAAAAAGTGGTATTTGAACACGATTCTGTCATGAAAAAGCATGAACAACGCACCGATCCACTAAACCAACAGGCCCGATATCCATCGATGTTTTTTTTTTCGTTCACATTCGTAAACACATACTTACATATGTACATAGCGCTTTATTATTGTAAATGAATCGGTTTGACTTTTGGTTCCGAAAAAAGTGAAACTCACTGCCATCCATCGGATTCGAAGAAAATCCCATGTGCCACCGCAAAATCGAATTCATGGCGAAAATTCTGGGTAAATCATCTCTACGTAAATATGCTTGGGATCTTTTTCCTTAGACACCCTAACTCGTAATAATGACCATTGAGCTTCGTGACACCATATAATAAATCTGACTGTAATCTTTAGCCAAAGCTAATATCTTATTGCCACTCTTCTCTTTCGGGTTTGCTAATGCTTATGCGTCGTTGCCTGAAGGTATGTTTTATTTCTACGACAAATTTCATTACATCATAAACCAATCAAAGACATGTCTATGAGTATATTCATTGCAAATATAATGATGCGCAGTTTCACAGTGAAGAATTCAAGTTCAGCTGAACCTTAAACAGAGTTCATATTTGCGATTTAACTTTTTCGGTTTCACAATGAAATCAGTCTATTTGAGCTCCGTTTGTTCAATGCGATCGAAAAAGAAAAATGCTAACCTTTCCATCTGGTGCGTGTACAATGATTGAATGATTCTTATTGGATTTGTTGATGTATTTGTTATACTTTGCAGGTTTTAAGTGTCCATACATAAAAAGGAAACATGAGGAAGGGATGGATTCCATTGTCGAACATCAATTGTATTGAGACTGTACTGCACTGTGAGGCTGGGCATTAGAAAAATAGAATATGAATTGTTTATTAAAACAAAACAAAGCAAAAAAGAAAAATGTCTTCTTCTATCAAATTTCTTCGAATTTGAACACACAACCTTCAGAAGCGAGAGCAACGTACCAACCCCCTCCGCCAACGGACCATTACTTTCTGAGTTTTTCCTACGTTCACTTTCGTTATAGCTGTGATACACATATATACTTACATATTTACATACTTGTATTTTTTTTTAGTTTTATGAAGTTTTATGAAAAAGAGATATACAAATGCCGCGATTGGGCTTGCACGAATCTTAAGACTACCTAAATGCATCCGATGCCAATTGTTACGTATACGCCACCGTATCCATCTAAGACAACTTTCAAAACCGCCTCCTCGCCCGATGAAAAATATTACGCATACGCCACCCTTCCCATTCAAGTAAGCTCTTAAGACTTCTCCATGTACCCGATGCAAAATGTTACGTAAAAGAAACCTTGGCCATACGAGTTTGCTTTTAAGACTGCCTCCTCGACCCGATGCAAAATGTTACGCACCACCGCGGCCACAACTCTTAAGACTGCCTCCTGGAACAAATGAAAATTTGTAAACATCAAACGAAATAACACAAACATTTTGTTTTAGAAATTTGTATTGAGAAGAGCTTTGACTGTAGAACTATCCATACTGAAGAGACATTTTTTTTAATTCCTTTAAAAATAAAATGGGTGGAACTAGTTTTGTTATATACAATGGCAACTTATTAAAAAGCCTTGGTTCTGTCACAGTATAAAATTCTCAATTAGTCCGTCGATTCGAGTACAATCAATTTCTTTATTTGGCTTGTAAGCAACCTATTGGTGGTCTCCGCCGTGGCGTAGTGAATTGGTGCGTCTATTCATACACAGAGCGGGACACGTTTGATACCCGAATTAAGCAACTTTCACAATTGACGGCTCGACCTATTTGAAGTCACTGACAATGCTCAAAGTGTATTCCTGTGCAGAAAAAGAATCTCAAATTCATCGATCAGAGTCGGCATTAATCTGTACGTTCCATCCACTCATTTAAAAAACAATAGCACTCACAACACAACTGGTTACTATATAAGCAAGCCTCGAACTGTCGTGTCACCCGTAATATTGTTATAGCAACCCCATTAAGATTGTTGAGTGCAGTGCATCTAATTTGCATTTAAATGAGCAATATCACGTCAACACACTCACCGAAGATCAGTAATTATTGTTCAGAGTAAAGTGGGTCCTAAGATCGACCCCTTTGGGACTTCTGGTCTGTATTGTATGTTGGAAGCAGAAAAGCAATTTCTGAGCAAGCACACTACCGAATGACTTGCTGTATAAAATGCTTTTCGAAAAGTCTAAGAAGCAAAGGGAAATGAGGAATATTTAACGAAAATCTCGCAACACCCATCAGTCTTAAAATGTGTTGGCCACTGCAGTTCAGCTGGCGTGTACAAGAAGAGGATTTACCCTTGAATCAGTCTGCAAGTGAACTTGAACATTACGACAATTAAAGTGAAATATGTTCAAATTGACTGACGTAACTGCACCAAATGCAAGGCTATTTATCGTGCTCGTACCCAGAAGTCGAGTAGATGGACTTCAAAAGAAAACCAAGGGATGACCTTTTCGTTCTGCTTTATCAGAAAATGTGAACCCATCAACGACTGCCTTCATCATCGTATCGATTTCCGGCAATTTCCAACTCGTCAACAAAAGCGTTTGCGCTGTCCTGAAATGACCGATCTCCCTGGAAGCTTCAGCTGACCATGACAATCTGACAACTTCCACTCTATTCGAATGTATCCATTTTATGAACCCTTAATTGTCGGTGAGTGAATCTTAACGCATCGCAGCAAAATGTTCATGAGCCACTCGTTCGTGAGCTATCCGCCCCTCTCTTACAGGATACCAGCCATTACACATTGTTTCCGAGAGGTTTATGTGAACGACTGACTACCGAGGAAGGGACAAGCACAAATTGACTAGCACCTTCATCCCCAGGAGTTAAGCATGTATATCCTCGAAGGAAGCAATTAAAAATGATGACCGTTTTTATCTGACATCCTTCCAGTCTTCCACCGATGACCAGTGAATTCCGGATAGGGTTTCGCCCTCCCTTCGCCCCTCTGCTGGAACGGATTTTTATCGTCTTCCGCAAATGCAATTAGGGACGCTAGTACACGTCTTAAATGAAACCCATTGCCCGGTAAATCTGGTGAGTTCTCTGCGGACTTTAGTAATTACTAAATCATTTAGATTGGGGCATTCGCTTGGCATGCTTGAGTGGAGTACCCTACACAAGCGCTGGGATTAAATTTTCCTCACGTACTTCGGGCATCCTTGGATTTGAAACGTAGGCACATAAGTGTGCCAGCGAGCTATACCCTACCTGGTATTTGCCACGAGTGCTCGCACACACTTCGCCTTGAATTCGTTCAGCATTCGGTGGATAATGTTTATTTGAGGCGATGGTTTTCAGTAAGAGCGGTATCAAGGACATCGTCCCCCATCAGGGTGAACTAGGGGACATCATGGGCTGCAGGAGGGAGTATTGTTGATTTCAAAATGTACGTCCTTGGAGTTGGGGAGTCTGAGGAAAAAAAGACTCCTGACGGATAGGGTTGTTCGCAGGTAACTGTTAACAAGGATTTATTATTCCATGCAAGGATTACTGCGTGACAGGTATCATATTTACCGGGCCTTTGTGATGAATTTCACTGTAGACCCATCTGCACCGGCAATGCAGACCGTGTAATGAAGATGGAGATATACGCCAGAGACATGAAGGAATGATTGGGCATGTCGGCGTTAACGTCGATTAGGCCTGTCTGCCAAGGGAATGGAAGATATGCGTAGTCCTGAGACACAACATTGTGGAAGCTTCTCTGTAGACTGGATGCAAGAGCTCTTTGACGGTTGAATGGCTCCCAAATTAATTCCGCAGTATTGAGTGTGATATGTCTATCTGAGGGGATGGAAAAACCTCAAGAACATCGTATAAGGATATAACCCAGAAATTAAGACCAACGCAAGGTCTTCTAAATGTGACGTCTTTTGTGGATCATGCAGGTCAGAAGATGTGATGACGGGAGACTCCGTCAAAAAATCCTTGTGTGTTGGGGGTTTACCCAAATTGTTTGCTTCCTGACAAGAACAACCAGTTACCTAATCAATGTAAAAATGAGAAAACAAAATTGTCTTATGCCTTACTTTTTTTTACCACGAACCTACAACGTATTGACAACTTTCCTAGATGGGATTTCATAAAAGTCTCTCCCTGTTTCGGATATATTATTTACTATTTTGAATCGTTCTCCATCAAGGCCTCTACAGTGCCTACAGATTTGTGTACTGGTAGGACCCATTTTTTTAAACGACTGGATGGCGCAGATGGCGGTTACCGGGGTCCCCGGTTCGAATCCCAGTGAAAGCAAAGTTAATACGCTCTTATCTGGTTTTTAAATCTGGTCCAGTCACCATTTGCCGTTGGGATCAAATCAACGGCACTGTCACTGGAGTAGTCAATCAGTGGTAGTAGTCTCACTAGGGGTATGACAATGGACCAATATGGTCTAAGTGTGCTGGTGAATGGTACTAGCAGCCCGCCTACCTAACCTAACCTTAGACCCAATTTATGGAGTTAAATGATCCGCGTCTGGTAAGTGCTCCACATACGAGCAAAAGGTCAGCTCAAGAGCTTCTGTGGCTCGTTTGGGATTGTAATTTTTCTCCATGAATGTCAGAGGGTTTTTAATTCCCTCCTGGTATAAGCAACTTGGTTCGAAGAATCTGTTAAATGCTCATATTGCTTGCTTTGGTACAACTTGGCCATACATCTGCACAGGTTTCAGGTTTTGCTTCTATAAAAGCAATTTGTTGTTAATACTAGGTTTTGGAATTCTTACCGGAAAGTCACCTATCTTTCTATTTTATATCAAGTTCTTTGCGTTTCTTTTAAACGTGCCTCTTCCACTTGAGATTTGCGTCGAGTCATCCCGAGACATATCGCTTTATTACCAAAAGCTATTTATACACGAGTGGGTCACCGTGGCGTAGTGGGTAAGTGCGGCGACTCTTACGCAGAGGGTGCCAGGTTCAATACCCGAATTTACCACCTTTCATATTTCACGGCTCCACCTCTTTCGAGTCACTGACAATGCTCAAAGAGCATTTCCCGTCTAGAAAAAGCTTCTCAACTTCGCCGTTCGGAGTCGGCATTAAACTGTAGGTCCCTTCCACTCGTGAAAGAACAATAGCACGCACAACACGAGTGGTTGCTGAGAAGCTAGGCCCTGGCCCTCAACGGGCTGTAGCCTCACCCATACTACTATACTATTTATACACGATTTAGGAAGACATGAACTTGGCAATTAATATGAACTGATTTCCTTTGATTGGGATTCTCCAGATTTCGGACGTCGATTCCTGTATCTGCACCTTGTAAACACTGCGACAGTTCTAGCTTGTTCTAGCTAGTACCAAAATTACGGTGTCGTCAGCAAATGTACATAGTTCTTCATGTTGTAAGTACTAGTATACACCACGTAAAGCAGAGGATCAGGAACACTCCCTTGCGGCACACCAGCATTTATAGTCTTAAACACAGAGTATTCATTTCCATGTTTTACACGGAAGATATTGTCAGAGAGATAGCTAACTAACATATTACAAACTTTCCAAGGTAGAGATCGGAACATCATGAAATGCTGCCGACAAACTAGCTTTTATTGAAATGTTTGCAGTTATACGATATACATGGTCAATAGCTGAGTGTTTACTAAATTGGTCATATGGAACAAGCTGTTTTCTTCAACAATTGGACGTAAGCGTATAAGTAGAATTACTTTCGAATACTTTAGACATCATTGGCAGTAGTGCAATTGGTCTGTAGGACCTTTTATCCTTTGGTGGTTTCCCGGGTTTAATTACTATTATAATTCCTGCTGTAGTAATTAAGGCTTTCTTGGATAACTCTTTAAATACTACTCCTGTCATTAATGTATCCTGCTGAAAAAATGTATGAAATATAAAACATCCCAAAACTAAATTAATCCTTTACGTCCCATTACAGTTGATATGAAACAACAAGAGGAACACCGCATGTTTCCAAAAAGGAAAAAATACTATAGAACTACAAAAAAATATGAATCCAGTTATTGTCATGTAGAAGTCCACTGTCTTGATTATTCCTTCATTTCTTGTGTGTAATGTCGAATCCAGAATTTATTGGTTATTACGAAACGACGTAATCTAGAATTGAACTTGAAGAGTTCCAAATTCTGTTTTGAAATGAAATCTTTAGCCGCGAAACTCTTAATTCTATCTTCAGCCTCTTTGATAGTTTTAAGTTTCTTCTCTAAGTTTCTTTATCTAGTAGTTTACTTTTAAAGATGTTTTCGCGTATTGCAGGTAGACCTTCGGTAAAATCACCTGCCATAACCATCGTTATAATGTTTTATTACTATTGCGCCAAATCGAGCGGTCTCGTTCGTTTTAGTCGGCGTACTAAACGTCTCATGTCTAAGGTTTGGAGGATAGCATTGTTACAATGACAATGAAGTCTGATTCTTTGCTTTCGATAGGTGTGTGTTATTTCTTCGTCGATGGTAGTTATCCCTAGGTCCCTTTGCACATCGCAATTCCTGAGATACCAAGGAGCTTTCACAATATCCCGTATAATTTTATTTTGAAAACACTGAATAAATCCTCTGTTATTTGATTTGGTACAACCCCATAGTTGTATGCCGTAAGTCCATATAGGCTTCAGGACTTGCTTGTACAATAGCAGTTTGTTATGTATGCTTACTTGGAGTGCCTTCGAAGTAACCAGTACATTCCTCTATATCGAGAGTCATACCAAGATATTTTGCTTATCTTATATAAGCTTGTCGGTAGAAGCCTGCTTAGCTCGTATTTTAGGCCTTCATGCCAGCATCGGCAACGTCAAGTAAACACTGAGTACCTTAAGTGACAGCATAATTAATCGGTGTCTATGTACGTAAATGAGTGTCGGCGATGGAATTTGGTTAAGAGGTTTAAGATCCTTGTTGTATTTTAACTCAAATTTCTCTCACATTTTCGGCAATAAAAAAATGAATGTCAAAAAAATTCTTCGTTCACCAACAATTTGATATCGAATGAGCAATTACAATTTCAATCTGATCGGTTAAGCCGTTCTCAAGTTACAGTGATCACCGAATTCGAAGACAGGGTTTCGAGGAAAACGTGCTTAAAGTTTTCATTACGATTAGCGTTCAAATAAAGATGGCACCACTGAAAGATAAATATCTCCATAGATAATAGTCCGATCTGGCTAAA
Source organism: Eristalis intricaria (assembly GCA_964034865.1). Taxonomy (NCBI): domain Eukaryota; kingdom Metazoa; phylum Arthropoda; class Insecta; order Diptera; family Syrphidae; genus Eristalis; species Eristalis intricaria. Next base: position 129,564,538 of record OZ035873.1, read on the forward strand.
ATATTTAGAGAATAGTATTTACATTACTTTTAGAAAATATAAAAATTATTTCGAAGTTTAAGTTCGAAGCTATCGCAATTTGATGAAGGTTCTGGCAGAATTTTCGTGCGATTCATACAAAAAAAAAAACTGACACAGTAAACCCTGCGCTCTCAACAAACAATAATTTCAAATGGATCTCCAAGAATAAATGTTAAATGCAGTTTTTGCATTAACAGTACAGGCTCTAATTACGCAAACTTCGATTTGCGCAACTCTTCGATGTTCGCACCACCAAGATGTCCAATCTCCTTAAATAAAACGGATAATATTATTATGTATGTTGCAACTACATATTTTGCTTCCGTTTCCAAAATGTGCTTTTTAACACATTGACACTATAGAAACAAACCCATTTTGACCATAATTTCTAATTAAAAAAATGTGACCCGGTAAGTGCAAAAACCTCTCTTAATGCAGCTGGCGTAAGTAAATCGAATTTGTACTGCATGTACTTAAAACAAAAAAAATATGAGGTTATCTCAAAAAATTTAGACACAGCCAGTCATAAACCAAGAAATTAAGCAAAATACATAAAATTCTAAGGTGGATTTGTGGTAGAAGCAGGCGTGGTCTATTTGGTGTCCACTGACCAAAAAATGTTTGGGTTTGGTAACTGAAACAATCTCAAGAGCAACCTGCGTCCTCTTACGTTTGCAAGTTTAGATGGGTAATTTTTGGTGACCAAGAAATTAAGCAAAATACACAAAATGCTAAGGTGGATTTGTGGTAGAAGCAGGCGTGGTCTATTTGGTGTCCACTGACCAAAAAATGGTTGGGTTTGGTAACTGGAACAATCTCAAGAGCAACCTGCGTCCTCTTACGTTTGCAAGTTTAGATGGGTAATTTTTGGTGACCAAGAAATTAAGCAAAATACACAAAATGCTAAGGTGGATTTGTGGTAGAAGCAGGCGTGGTCTATTTGGTGTCCACTGACCAAAAAATGGTTGGGTTTGGTAACTGGAACAATCTCAAGAGCAACCTGCGTCCTCTTACGTTTGCAAGTTTAGATGGGTAATTTTTGGTGATCTAAATTTTGTTACACTTTCGTTCGTGACCCATACCTATAGTTTTTTACATATCCTTATATTTTATTATATTTTAAGTACATAACAAATTGCTTTTGAATACTGTATTTCAATTTTTGTTTGCATCAAATGTTTACTGAGAACGCAGAATGCATAAATGATTGGAACTCCCTTGTCCTTCCGTATTTGCATTTGATTGAGTCCCAACCTTTTTTTACGTTCCTCGTTCGCCCAACAGAGATCGAAATTGAATCGATAATCCCAGCTTAAATGCCATCAATAAATTAATTAAACTCTGAAAATCAAAGATTAAAGGGATTCGTTTGAGGGACTCAAACTGACCGAAAAAAATTTGATCCCGACAATGGTCGTATTTCCGTGTGAAGTAATTGAACTGAATTGCCCTGACAGAGCGTGAAATGTGAACATGTCAGTTCCCATCGCAGGAATTCCTCTTAATTAATTGGGATCGCTCGCCCAGCCGATAAACGAGCAACCTTTCAACCCAACTGACAGTGAATCGAAAACATTAATCCGATTACACGAGCCTAGACATTGCCCGCTCCTCAAACCGAGAAAAGTTATCTGCTCTGCTCGGAGTGCCAGACCAGCACACCCCGAAGACCGCCAACCACCGTCCATTTAACAAGTGCATCTGAGAATTTCCCACGCGTACCTTGGCGATAAGGAACAGCTCGTACTGCTTAAAGGGATTAATTACCACAGTCGGTTTTTACACTTTAACAGGACAAGGATAATCACAAACACTCGCCTAAATCAATCACAATGCCGAAATAAATTCTAATTCAGGCCCTCAGGCGGGACGAATGCTGAATGGTGAATCCCTCGGAGATGGTCGCGCTGAGAGGCCGGACCGGAAGGGTAGCATTGAGAGGAAGTAAGTTCCTGTGTGGAAAATAATAAGTTCCTTCGAACGAAATCGATTATTTACCTCATCGAAGGGAGACTAAGAAACGAGAAAAGTTTTCCTAATAATTGAACGGTATTTTTCTGCTCCTTTTCACCCGGTTGCCTGAAATACTCGAGCAGTTGAGAGAGGGGATTTTGCCGATTCGATGAGCGACTTTGAAGTTCAAAGATAAATTCAGAGAAAAGCAATATTTTTTGTTCGTTTTGTGATCCCTGATGTTGGGAAACTTTATCAATTGACAAGCTAATTGAATGTAAACAAAGGTATGTTGTGAAAAGGATTAAGGCTAAATACTCTGTTTTTCAAAGTGAAGGGGCTTAGGGCAAAGGATGGATATTGTGCGGTCCTCCGACAAGGGGCTTAGTTTTAAATCAATAGCAAAATTTATTAAATCAACCTCAATAACTCGGTCCAAGCTTACATTGCAGAGTAACAACGGATCAAGACCTCTATAAGGAACCACGTGTAGCCAATTCGAAGACTTACAGTGGGGCGCAAGACTGGTTGAACAATTGGAAATTTCAACTACAGTTAGTTGAATTGCCAATATGTTGGGGAGAAGAAAAAATGGGAAAGAAAAGATTAAGAATACGATATAAATTAAGACCTGATACCATGCAACCGATATACCCCAAGCCGGTTTCATTTGAATGCAATAGCTGTGTTTTTTTGCAACCGTATATACGCCTAATTTTGAAGTGCACAAAAAAACGCTATCGGCGCTTAATGATTCATCATAAAATCTTGGCAGCACCGACGACATTTATGACATTTGATAAGCATTCAGGGGTGTAGTCGTGGAAGGTGATTTTTGATCTTTGATGGTTCCAATCTTCGTTTTGTGACTGTGTACTTTAAACCACGTACGTGACCATCACTTTAAAAGCAAAAACACTAAATAATTATAAAATAAAAAAATGTTCATCAAATGAAAAGAATCGATTACGACACATAAACGCAATGTATAGCAGAGACTCTGGATATACCAAAAATTGCATACTTATGGATGCCAAAAAATTGAAAAATGATCTAATACATCAACCACACCTGCAGGTGTAAGCCACATACAGCAACCTAAACAATGAATGAATGAATTCAGGAATGAACACACAGAAATTAATGATTGGAAGCATTGTTTTTATCCGCGCTTATTCCTTAAGCGGCGATGGATATGATGAGTAAGTTAAGCGGATATAGGACTCGTTGTTAGTGTATTTTACATGGAAACTGAAAATTAAGTGTTGCGAAAAAACGCAGCTAATAATGCCACTGAGACAATGCATTGCTGGTTTGAGCTTAGAAAAATCCTGTTTTCCACATGGCCAATTATAAGCCGTGTAATTATTTAATAATTATAATTATATTTTATAATTTTGACATTAATTTCGAACACATAAAAATCAAAGCCACTGCGAATAATTTTTCTAAATCTTACTTCACTATCGATAGCGATGGAAGAAACACGGCGATAGTTTGCTTGCTCCAGAGTTGTAATGTCAAAAATCGTATCTTTACACCTAGCAGATAAAAAGTTAAAAACTGAAGTTCTTAAGAGCAAGACGTTAGTAAATTAACAAAATTTCCTTTTTCCCAAATTTTTCTTAGCTGAGTAGCACTAGTCGGGTATCCGCTAGTATTAAATGTCTTAATTTTGGGAGGCATAGTGGCTTGCCATCGTCATGCCACACAATGGAGTATACCCAAAAAAAAGCACAAAAAATTGTTTTTGGTATTTTGGTTAATGGTTCTGTATACGACTGGTGTAAGCAGATGACGACATTCCTGGAGCGGAGCATTCGAACATCGGCAAGAACATCCCTGCATGCGACGAGCGCTTAGCCGCACTGCTGATCACAGCGTGGCATGAGCATCATTCCCAATGGTGCCTGCCTGTCGCTATTTGCCAGCAACACTTTGCTTAGGCTTCTTTCACACATGCTAAGATTCGTCGGCGATTCTTTCAAATTCCCTTTTGTGATCTCAAGCCACTTTCACACAGGAATCTTTCAGTCTCTGCAATTGAGATCTCAATGCTAAACTATTTCTGTTTCCTATCCCCTGTCACACATGCGTCTTCTCTTTCTCACTTATGTACATCATGCTTCCAATACCCAACATTGAGAACATAAGAATAAGGCAACTCAAAGAAAATACGAAGAGAGATACAAGAGAATAGAAAATCCAAAAGCAAACCCCGAGCACACCAGACGCGGGCTATCCCTAGCACGTCTCCCTCTCCCTTGCCTACAAGATGGAAATATCGCCGACGAAATTTTTCTGTGTGAAAGCGGCTTTAGCGACAACGGATGGGATGACGTGCCTTGATTTTATGCTGTTGTTCGTTCTGTTTGCCTCAACTCTTCAGACCAGATGGTTTGGTGCTCTTACTTGTTTTCCGTTTGTTAGTTTAACAATTTTATTACTTACTCGATTATTACAATTTTTGTGCGAGGCTACACTCTAGATTGAGCTAGTAAAAAATGGTCACAGATTCAATAATTTGGTTTGTCTTTTATTTGAACGTTTCATCCCCGTACAGGCTTTTTGTTTTCATAATTTATTGAAGGAAATAGTTCTAGGTTTAGCTGGCACGATATTAAGCCAGCTGTCTCCAACCGCGCACACCATGTTGGTTGAGGTCCTTCTCCACCTGGGTGCGCCATTGGTCCTCTATAGCGTTGTCCAACTGGTTCGGAGTCGAAGACTCTTCGGGCTGGAGCAGTGTTATCCATGCGCTCTACATGGCCTAGCCATCCTAGGCGTTTGATTCGAAGACGCCTGTCTAGAATCTTGTCGCTGTACAGCCCGTATAGTTCGTAGTTGAATCTTCTTATCCAATAGCCATCAACGCAAACAGGACCAAAGATTGAACGCAGAACTTTTCTCTCGAAATGACTTCCTTATTCGCTTTTGAGATTGTCCATGCCACCGCGCCATACAGCAAGACAGGGATGATTAAGGTGTTATATAATGTTAGCTTGGTCCTTCGAGAGAGGGCTCTACTACTCAATTGCCTCTTGAGCCCAAAGAAACAGCAATTTGCAAGAGTTATTCTGCATTTAATCTCGGTACTGGTGTCGTTCGTACTGTTCACTTGCGAGCCGAGGTAGACAAAGTCTTTCACTACCTCGAAGTTATAGCTGCCCATAGTGACACTCGGTCCAAGACGTCGATGTTGTGTGTCCTTTCTTTATGACAGCATATACTTCATTTTGCCCTCGTTCACCGCTAAACCCATTTTGGCCGCCTCCGCTTCAATGCCAGCAAACGCTTCATTGACGGCTCGCTGTGTTTGACTAATCACGTCAATGTCATCCTCGTATGCTTCCACTTGTACGGACCTCATATTATCGAGATGCTATTGTACTCCTATATGATTACCCAATGCAATCGTCATATTACCACGCTTTATAAACCTCCCTTGCAACCTTCTCTACCAAAACATCACCGGATTGCTGAAGCCGTACAACTGTAACAAGCTCTGACACCTTCTCCCTGTTCTCTCCCGCTCACAATTCATAATTTTAATTACTCACTTCCCTCACCCGCCCTAACGGGTTGAGTAATTTTTTTCCTTTCCTTCTTTTCTTTCTTTTATGAGAAAACACCCACGCACCTTGTAACTTGTCAGGTTTATGAGATCTGCTTTGACACGGCGTGGGAATGACTTAAAGATCAGTGAAGCAAGAAGCATTTTCAAGGTTTTTCTTCTGACCTAAAGGCAAATTGAAAACGAATGCCAGCGGAAGATACCATCCACATCTTCATCCGTGCACCACTCATCTTCTACTGTTCAAGCGACTGGTTAATGGTTAATGCGGCCTGAAAAGTCTTGTCCTCTTACAGGCAGGCTATCATCGTCCTATAAATATTTACAAACATCATTTCCCCAAGGCATCAACACTTTCGCTCGCTCCACTGAGTACAACGACCAAAACAATCGTCATTTGTCCCCATGTACTGCTTGACCTTTCATGCCTCCAAGACATCATCGGCTCCGCACCGAGAGGGAAAACATTTCAACAACGCTCTGCCGTCAACGTCTGTTTCTTAATGAAAATGTTCAACCCAAGGTCGACAAGCTTTCCAGATGCCAGCTAATGCCCGTGGAGCCGACGTACACACAACTTCTGACATCAGAGGACATATTGGCTATTTGTCTCCATTCCGGAGATGTTCTCTCCGAATCGGTTCAGGATGACACTTGGTGTGCCCCATAATTTCCTAGAAAACAAGAGGACGACAGAAATAGGATGACGTCGCAAACCTCGATTTGGTTCGTATGGCCGTGCGTGGGACAGGACTTGTTCTCAACTTTTTCTCTCTCCATTAACAGGCGCTTGGGAGGCTAACCACGCAGATCCACTTCCACCCAAATACGGATTCATGAAGCGGAGAATTTGCATGTTTCAGGACCGGCACAAGGCGCTACGATATCGCATAACGAATTTATTTCGATCATTAGCCAATGAAATTCAATTACAGCACTCATTCAGCGGCCCAACGGTGCAACGGCATGAATGTCGTGGCAGAAGCCATCGCACGACGAGCACGTGCACACCTGACGACAGCCTCGGGGCACCTCACCGTGAATAGTCGATTGGTTAATTCCCGCCGAGAAAATGTCATCAGCGAGTCGGGGAGCCTTGGTCCTCAACACGAACGGAACAAAAGCGACTGCAGAATGACAACACAAAAATTACTGACAAGGCGTTTCGAGTTACGCTGCAGGCAAAAGGGTGACAGATGTGTACTGCAGGCTTGCTGCAGCGCAAGCGAATGGAATTAAGATACGAAATGAAATTTATCTTGGGGATGAATAGTTAATGTTCACTGTACACTTGTGCTTTAATCAATATTACATTGCAGTCACAATGGAGGATGGAGCGAGCGACAGCTTGAACTCATTCATTGTTCAAATTATGGCCCGAAGGAGCAAATGGTCGTTGAGCGAGGCGACTGGGTGGAATGTGATGGATTCCACTCAATTGAGTTACTCGCACACTGTGAGGAAAGGTGCTCATTGGAAAGGACGGAGGACATAGGGCGGAGTGTGCCTCAGGCTTGACTCCTTCAACACAAGTCGAGGAGAGTGTTCGTACACCTGACTCTTAGGCATCAACGTGGGGTTATTGAATTAAGGAATGAATCGATTTTTATGACGGTAATGTTAACATAACGTGATAAGGATTCACATTAAGGGATTTGTGGTAAATTCGCTTTCTTATGGATTCGCTTTAACTGCGAAAACGGTGATCCAGAAGGGAGACTGAGACAGTGTCGGCTCTGGGAGTGAAAGCTGTTCTGTGTTATTTTCAAATTATTAATTTAAACCTCCGTCTTGTTATGATGTGATCAGAATCACACTCGTGCAGTGGACAGTTGGAACATTTGATGTGTACCGTGGTTCCAGGTGAATATGGATACATAAATGACTTCGGTATGCAGCTGTCGATTCACGAACTTTCGATTCAAGAACATCGTTTTTCAATTTCTGAATTTCGAATAAAAATGATCCCTTTTCTCAATCGACTCAATCATCAACAGCTGCGTTTTTTTGCAAGCGTATTTACGCTTAATTTTCAATTTGCATGTAAAATACACTAACAACGAATCCTATATCCGCTTTAGTTACTCATCATATCTATTGCCCCTTAAGGAATAAGTTCGGATAAAAACAATGCTTCCAAACATCATTTTCTGAGTGTTCATTCCTGAATTCATTCATTCATTGTTTAGGTTGCGGTATGTGGCTTACATCTGCAGGTGTGGTTGATGTATTAGATCATTTTGAATTCTTTTGGCATCCATAAGTATGCAATTTTTGGTATACTCAGAGTGTCTCTGCTATACATTCCGTTTTGGCTTCGTAAACGATTCTTTTCATTTCACGAAATTTTTTTTGTTTTTTAAAATTATTATTTTTTTTTGCTTTTTAAGTGATGGTAACTCTACACAGCCACAAAACGAAGATTGTGACCATCAAAGATCAACCATCACCTTCCGCGACTACACCCCTGACTGCTTAGCAAATGTTATAAATGTCGTCGGTGCTGCCAGGATTTTATAATGAATCATTAAGCGATGATGATCGGTTTTTTGTGCACTTCTAAATTAAGCGTATACACGCTTGCAAAAAAACGCAGCTATAAACTACCCTCTTGAGTGAAAGAGAGGGTGGCCAACGATCGGGTGAATCAGAGAGGACATGCATTGGCGATCGTCTTTGAATCGCGAAAGGGGACGTTCGTTGGTTTACCCGTAGTAGCTATATTTCTAACTTAATAAATGATTACTAACCATTAACAGAAGAGAAGTCGATGAATGCCTTATTTGATGGCGAGAACAAATAACAATAATTTCTTATCGAGTACCTACCAAAAAACGAAACACGGAAAATATATAGAGCTGCGTATACTTCTTTAGGAGGACTTCAGCTCTAATCAGTGGCGCTTGCTCTCAATTAGCTTGTTTACCGGCGCTAAACCAAGAATTTCAATAAATAAAATCTGTGAATTATATTTTATACGCAAAATGCAATGAATGACGCAGATTAATTGCAATAATCAGTGCCATAAATCAACATACTTGCACACAATACTTACAAACATGATAATAAACCTACACCGAGCTCGCTTAAATGAAGAGAACGTGTTATTTTACTCAAGTGTGTTTTCAACTCACAAAACTCCCATACAATATTTATCATTTGCAACAAACTTTACCGCAAAAATTTGCGCTACCAAATCCGCATACAATCTATATACACTTAGTGACAAAAGTCTACGTACACAAGAAGTTCGAGTCAATAAACGAGTTATTGTCTAGTAAAACACAGTAAAATTCAAAGAAGTAAATACGTTTCACTTTATTATCATCGATCAACTATAAACGTAAGCATTTCTTCCGTAAAAAAAGTGAACAACTAAAAAACAACTTATTTTCCCGTAAATCTACAAGATACATGACATTAAAGAACAAAAAGAGGAACTTGAAACCGGTCGAGCAGGTGGTGGAAAGTGATGTTAGTGGCATATGCACATTTTAGGGGTACATTCGTCTAAATCCAGGTCAATATAGTCCACTAGGCAAAGTAGATCAAGCAAAGTTTGTGACTCACCTAGATGTTGTGTACATATCAAAGAAACCATAGTTCACAGTAGCTTGGGACCACTTTCTGAATAATGCTCATTTCGAGACCCAGTTCCATGGTTTCCGAAGTTTGCAACTCAAGAGCACAGCATCGATGTGACCGCAAATTCATTCTCCATTCTCTACCTTCCATAAATCTCATCTCATCCCCTTCAATGACTTATAATAAATGTTCACCAACATTTACATGCTGTTCTTGAGCCCAAATTTCCAATCAATCACATTCATTATTCGTCTAAAGCACAAACCCCAGTCCCAGTCATTGGGCAACCAACAGTTCCTTATCCCGGAGGAGGAAACCTCCTCTGCTCTCTTGGCGACTGCACACAAATTTCTCGATTATCTGCAGTCTGCCGCAGTATGATTCCAGATCAAAGATACGATGTACTCTACAGTCGTGAAAATGCTGTGTAATCCTTGCCCGAGCGTGGCGAGACCCTCGAAACAATCGACTTCACTTCGAAACCCCAATGAGTTGCACACTTGAAACCAGTCCACTCGGAGTCCGTAATCAAAGTGGCGTAGCCCTTGCAAACTGTGCTGACCACCAACGCATCGTTGGGCAAATAAAACGTGCCAAGTATGCACACTTGATGCATCTGCCATAGCTGAACTGGAAGTCAATGGAAAATGTGGATGCAGGGAAACATGGGCAGAACGTGTCAGTTGGAAGTTGCGGGCAGGTAATACCCCCGAATCGGGTAAGAATATAACTCTAACATTCCGAAGCTCGGCTATCGATGTAAACACTGTAATTGACGTAATCAGATAAAGCGATTTACACACAAGAACGCCCGTTTCCCTAGCTCGTCGATAATGCTGTGTGGTATTGATGGCGACGATGCCACTGATCCAGTGGGCAAAGTCCATCCTTTGGAGGGAGGATGATTCACTGAAATGCCACTGCATTTGTGTTGCGTAATTCAATTGCATTTCGAGTCAGAAAAGGATTATCGAGCTGATTGCGGTTTACCCATCGAATGGGTTCGATGCTGTTCAATGGGAGCTCTACATTCGCAAAGAATAATCACGTGATGAGGAGAGTGCACGTATCCCAGTGAAACTCGTTGTTAATTATTTATAATCCTCATTTACAATAATCCAATACTTCTCAATCTGCTTTTCATTTGTGCCGATTAGTTATTCGGAATTTATTGTACGAATGGTTCTGACACTTCGGGAAGGGATAAAAATCATCAACCACCAGACACATGGTACCAGATTAGAACAACCGACTACCAGCCATCAGCCACCAAGCACTAGCCACAAGCCACCAGCCATCAGTAAGTAGCCATCAGCCCTGACACCAGGTTAGAGCCACAAACAACCAGGTTAGAACCACCACTAACCATCTACCAGCCACCAGCCACCAACCACCAGTCAACAGCCACCAGCCACCAGCACCAGCAACCAGACCCCAGCCCCTGACACCAGGTAAGAGCCACCTGTCACCAGGTTAGAGCCACCAGCCTGTGACACAAGGTAAGCCCAACTAACCACCAGGTTAGGGTCACCAATAACCATCCACCAGCCACCAGCCGCCAGCCATAAACCACCAGTCTACAGCCACCAGCCACTAGCCACCAACCACCATCCACCAGCTTCCAGTTACTAGTAACCAACCACCAGTCACCAGCCACCAACACTAACCACCAGCCACTAGCCGCTATCCACCAGCCACCAGCCACCAGCCTTCAGCCACTAATCACCAGCCACAAGCCACAAGCCACCCACTAGCCGCCAGCCATCAGCCACCAGCCACCAACCACCAACCACAATCAACCAGCCTCCAGCCACTAGTAACCAACCACCAGTCACCAGCCACCAACACCAACCACCAGCCACTAGCCACTAGCCACTATCCACCAAGCCACAAGCCACCAACCACTAGCCGCCAGCATCAGCCACCAGCCACCAGCCACCAACCACCATCAACCAGCTTCCAGCCACTAGTAACCAACCACCAGTCACCAGACACCAACACCAACCACCAGCCGCCAGGCATCAGCCACCAGCCGCCAGCCTTCAGCCACCAGTCACCAGCCACCAGCCACCAGCCACCAGCCACCAGCCATCAGCCACCAAGCACTAGCCACAAGCCACCAGCCATCAGTAAGTAGCCATCAGCCCTGACACCAGGTTAGAGCCACAAACAACCAGGTTAGAACCACCACTAACCATCTACCAGCCACCAGCCACCAACCACCAGTCAACAGCCACCAGCCACCAGCACCAGCAACCAGACCCCAGCCCCTGACACCAGGTAAGAGCCACCTGTCACCAGGTTAGAGCCACCAGCCTGTGACACAAGGTAAGCCCAACTAACCACCAGGTTAGGGTCACCAGTAACCATCCACCAGCCACCAGCCGCCAGCCATAAACCACCAGTCTACAGCCACCAGCCACTAGCCACCAACCACCATCCACCAGCTTCCAGTTACTAGTAACCAACCACCAGTCACCAGCCACCAACACTAACCACCAGCCACTAGCCGCTATCCACCAGCCACCAGCCACCAGCCTTCAGCCACTAATCACCAGCCACAAGCCACAAGCCACCCACTAGCCGCCAGCCATCAGCCACCAGCCACCAACCACAATCAACCAGCCTCCAGCCACTAGTAACCAACCACCAGTCACCAGCCACCAACACCAACCACCAGCCACTAGCCACTAGCCACTATCCACCAAGCCACAAGCCACCAACCACTAGCCGCCAGCATCAGCCACCAGCCACCAGCCACCAACCACCATCAACCAGCTTCCAGCCACTAGTAACCAACCACCAGTCACCAGACACCAACACCAACCACCAGCCGCCAGGCATCAGCCACCAGCCGCCAGCCTTCAGCCACCAGTCACCAGCCACCAGCCGCCAGCCCCCAGCCACCAGCCACCAACCATCAGCCACCACCCGCCAGCCTTCAGCCACTAATCACCAGCCACAAGCCATTAGGCACCAACCACTAGCCGCCAGGCATCAGCCACCTGCCACCAGGCTTCAGCCACCAACCACAATCAACCAGCTTCCAGCCACTAGTAACCAACCACCAGCCGCCAGCCATCAGCCACCACCCGCCAGCCTTCAGCCACCAGTCACCAGCCACCAGCCACCAGCCACCAGCCACCAGCCGCCAGCTACCAGCCACCAGCCACCAGCCACCAGCCACCAGTCACCAGCCTTCAGCCACTAATCACCAGCCACTAGCCACTAGCAACCAGCCAGCAACCACCAACCACTAGCCACCAGCCACAAACCACCAGCGACCAACCACAAGCCATCAGCCACCACCCGCCAGCCTTCAGCCACCAGTCACCAGCCACCAGCCACTAGCCACTAGCAACCAGCCAGCAACCACCAACCACTAGCCACCAGCCGCTAGCCACTAGCCACCGGTCACCAGCCACCAACCACCATCCACCAGCTTCCAGCCACTATTAACCAACCACCAGCCACCAGCACTAACCTTCAGCCACTAATCACCAGCCACAAGCCACAAGCCACCAAGCACTAGCCGCCAGCCACCAACCACCAACCACCATCCACCAGCTTCCAGCCACTAGTAACCAACCACCAGTCACCAGCCACCAACACTAACCACCAGCCACCAGCCACCAACCACCAGCCGCCAGCCATCAGCCATCAGCCACCACACGCCAGCCTTCAGCCTTCAGCCACCAGTCACCAGTCACCAGTCACCAGCCACCAGCCACCAGCCACCAGCCACCAGCCACAAGCCACTAGGCACCAACCACTAACCGCCAGCCGTCCGCCACCAGTTACCAGCCACCAGCCACTAGCAACCAGCCAGCAACCACCAACCACTAGCCACCAGCCGCTAGCCACCAGCCGCTAGCCACCTGCCACCAGGCTTCAGCCACCAGCCACCAGCGACCAACCACCAGCCGCCAGCCACCAACCACCAGCGGCCAACCACAAGATGCCAGCCACCAGCCTTCAGCCACTAATCACCAGCCACAAGCCACAAGCCACAAGCCACCAACCTATAGCCGCCAGCCATCAGCCACCAGCCACCAGCCACCAACCACCAACACTAACCACCAATCCACTAGCCACTAGCCACTATCCACCAGCCACCAGCCACCAGCCCCCAACCACCAGCCGCCAGGGACCAACCACCAGCGACCAACCACAAGCCGCCAGCCATCAGCCATCAGCCACCAGCCATCAGCCATCAGCCACCAGCCACAAGCCACTAGGCACCTACCACTAGTCGCCAGCCACCAACGACCAGCGACCAACCGCTAGCTGCCAGCCATCAGCCACCAGCCTAGTCACCAGTCATTATCTGGTGAATGGGGATTAATCTCTTCAAGTGGTTCATAATCTGGAGAATTTTTAATTTTTTGTTGACTCTTCACTTTTCCTCGGGCTCTGCTTAGATGGGCTGAAAATCAATTTAATGTCGATATTCAATAGCCCTTCGGCGAGTCCCTATGACAACAACCATCGGTCCCTCATCACTAACAAGGCCAAATGAACTCCATGTCTAATGCAGGACACAAGACGAGGCACTCCGTGAGCGGCATCTTCCCATTCCCCATGACACATGGAAATCCCAACGGATGCCATTTAAAAGTGACCTATCAAGATGTATATTCATCATGCGAAGTAAAATCTGAAGTGTGGTCCACTTAGAAATAATTTCATCTGCGATTACGACGCTTGCCGCTGTCTACCACGGGTCTGCACACGGACAAAGCAAAAAATCGCAAACAAATAAGTCAAGTCATCCCCTTGGATGCCTATCATCTCAAAACCTCAGACTTCATGCAAGTCATGCTCACCCGTCGAGTCATTAGAATGCAAATTAGAATGTTTCACAACACGTTCGGCCATCCATCACGCAGCCAACATGTTATCAAGACGTCACAGGGGCAGGGACAGTCACTCGGAGTTCCTTCCCTCCCCAGGGCCGGCCGAGGGAACAAATACCACTTGTGAGGGAAATATGATTACATCCATTATCCAACGATTCATCTGCGTAGTATCCATTTCAAGACTTTCGAAGAACAAGAGAACACATTTGCATAACGCCTTAATAAACCACTTTGCGGCCTCCAAGCACAGAAGTACAAGTTGGCCCTGCGTAACACGACGCATAGAGTCGTTCTCCTGAGGGGGAGTCCCGATAACCAGTACTTAAGTGGGAGCAGCAAATGGATACTCCAGAGAAATCTCACTTAAGTCGCCCACCCCCGGAAGGAACCAGGCACTTGCCGTTAAAACGCGTTCGCTATCTGGGCTTATCCAGAGCGAACAAAGGACATGTGCTTGCAACATACCGACGTCGGATGACATCGGTCTTGGTGATGTCCATCCTTTTGCTTGCCTCACCTCGTGTTGTCGTCGATCTGAGGAGCTGTCTGGCGAGTCTGCCAACGGGAGGTACGGAAGGAAGTGATGATGGAGTGGTATCACATTTCGTCCTTGGAATCCTGTCTGGTGCAAGAAGTCAGGAGTGATGTCGTCTGTGCTGGTGGACGGAATGTTTTTTCTGAAAATGCTATTCAGAAGAGTTTGTATTGTGAAGGACGTAGTTGACAGCGCAGATGGAGTTATTGAATGTAATTTTTCTGGAATCGATGCGCCTGGGAGGGTAATTTTCTGTTCATACAGTACAGTAGGAAGGTCTGCTCGAATATACTTGTAAGAAATGGATTTTGTTCGATTCATTGTCAAATAAACCGGCCACCCTGCAGTTGTTTCGACCTTAAAAGTTCTGCGTCGTGTACTGTGCTCGAAAACTCGTCACAATTGCTATCGGAGTCTATCGGAACCGACACGTTTACGTTATGAAGAAGAACGTGTCAACAAACTGTTTGACATTCTGCAGAATTTTTACTTATTGCTGATCGGAAGAAAATAGGAAAATGAGTCCAGCCTCGCAGTTTTACATCGTCTGCTGTTTAAAGGCCTGGAATGCACACCAGTTTTTGACACATTAACGCACGCACTCAGAAATGAAGTATTAAAGAGGTAGCCACGTTCACAGCCGATTGCCCCCTAGTCCATCGACGAATTTTAGTGCTTTTCTGAGAGAGATATTCTTGAATTTTTGACGGTTATTCACGAAATAACGCAAATGCCGCCGTCTGATATGTCAATTTTGTTTAAGAAAACGTCATAAAAAATAGCTGTCAAAAATTTTAAGTGGCAAGAGAGGTAGAAGTCGTGCTTTTCTGTAGTACTTCATTTCTGCACGCACTGAGAGAAAAATCAAATAGAACTCAAGTAAATACCAGAGATAACCTATAATAGAGATATCCAACTTCTACCTCCCTTGCCCCTTGACTTTATCTGACAGCGTTTTTATACGCTTTTTGTCCAGTGAATACGTGTGAGCTCTTGAGAACAGCTGATACCCTTACCCACCTTAGTAATGGGGTGAATTAGAGTTCTTATTTGAAATTCGGTCGTCATTTGAACGTTTTTTCAAATTTCGGAGTTAAATTTTCAAAACAGTATGAAGGGGTAAACGAAAGAACAAAGCTTATGTTCATTAAGTCGATTCATTAAAACGTTGAGCAAGTTACAATCTGAGATAGTATGTCACAATTAATGAATGCACAACATAGTGTGAATTTTTGTATATGAATAAAAATGAATAATACATTCACACGTTCAGTTATATACCAATAATAGCTGTGTTTTTTTGCAAGCGTATATACGCTTAATTTTAAGTGCACAAAAAAACGATCATCGGCGCTTAATGATTCATCATGACATTTGCTAAGCAGTCAGCAGTGTAGTCGTGGAAGGTGATGGTTGATCTTTGATGGTCAATTCACTTCACTCACAATCTTCGTTTTGTGACTGTGTAGCGTGACCATCGCTTTAAAAGCAAAAACACTTAATAATTATAAAATAAAATATAAATATAGTGAAATGAAAGGAATCGTTTACGAAGCCAAAACGGAATGTGTAGCAAGACACTCTGAGTACACCATAAATTGCATACTTATGGATGCCAAAATAATTCAAAATGATCTGATACATCAACCACACGTGCAGAAGTAAGCCACTTACAGCAACCTAAACAATGAATAAATAAATTCAGGAATGAACACACAGAAAATAATGCTTAGAAGCATTGTTTTTATCCGCGCTTATTCCTTAAGCGGCGATAGATATGATGAGTAACTTAAGCGGATTTGGGACTTGTTGTTAGTGTATTTTACATACAAAGTGAAATTTAGGCGTATATACGCTTGCAAAAAAACACAGCTAATGAAAGCGTGAATCACAAATAAGAAGTTTTGACAATCATTTTTATGCATTAGTAATAGTTGCAATATCTTGCCATTGTTCTTATCAAATTGTTTAAATTGAATTCATGATTTTTTCAGAACTCATGAATTAAGTGCATAAAGCGGACTTCATTTTTTGAGTTAATTTGTCAGTTATGGTTTATGAATAGGCTGTATATATACTTAAGAATTAATTTTAGGTCAAATAGTTCCAGTTAAATGGGCATTGCAATATATTTTTATTCACGAAAGTCAATATAACTATGTAAGAAAATTCTGTTAAGAATACGAGTCAACTTTTGAACACCCTCCGAACAACATACCCATTTATGTTAAATGGATCGTACATGGATTGTGGGCAAAATTCACGAATCTGCTGCCATTATCTCACTAAATTCATGTATCTGCCGCTATTTCCCTCAAAATTCACGAATCGGCCGCCATATTGTGGTGAATTGACGAGCGTTGTAAAAGTATAAGGGAAATACGAGGGATTACCACCACGTCTTTGGTGTGGACTTTACCCTCAGTCCACACCAAAGACGTAGTGGCCGAAGTTAGATATATCTATTCTCCATTATCTCTGGTAAATACACTGAGAGAAAAATCAAATCCATTCATATTCAAATCAAACTCGAATAAATATGATTTGACATGGAACCGATATGAGTTTGATTTAAAAGAAAATCTATTGGGTCATATTTGAAATGATTGAACCTTAGTTCTGTTTGATTTAACCTCACTTTAATATATTAATGTTTCTAATTATTTTACTTAACTTATGCAATGTTGCTTCAAATATAATCAATTTAAAATTTTCTGAGTATTTACATGTTTCAAATATTTCAAACAGAAACAAAGTTATTTGAACCATTATTCTTTTTATTTGCGTACATGTATGTATGTATTAAACTTGTTCGATTCAAATTTAAATGCTTTTGTTTGAAAAACATTTCTATGTTCTTTTGTATTGAGCAATTTGGCATCACTTACATCTCATTTCTTACTAAATCTAAATCTTAATCTAATGTTCTAAGCTCATTTCTTTTCATCTCTTCATTATGCTCATAAGATCTGTTATTCATTTTTCCTATATAAGCCTTTGTGCGTTTGATGATATTAAGAAAGTTAACGTTTTGCAGTGTGGGTCGCCGTGGCGTAGTGGGTTGGTGCGTCGACTCATACGCAGAGGGTGCCAGGTTCGATACCCGAGTTTACCACCTTTCATATTTCACAGATCCACCTCTTTCGAGTCACTGACAATGCTCAAAGAGTATTCCTGTCTAGAAAAAGCTTCTCAGCTTCGTGGTTGCTGAGAAGCTAGGCACAGGTCCGCCTCGGACTGTCGCGCCAGCCATATTAATATTATTATTAATTAAGTGAGGGATCATTACGCCAGTTTGCATCTGTGGATTTCCCGGATGTCCTGCCGCACTGTAAGACAAGGGCGATGATCCGTTTTGAAACATGAATGTAAATAGTTGTTTTGTCCATAAGGATAGAAAAATTACACTTTCCAGGTTTTCCCATATATTCAAGACACAGGAAAAATATAACATATCAATTATTTTTTCCTCATAATTTTGGATGCTGAGATGAGATTTCTTCGTGCTGTTGTCGGAATTACTAGTCGCTATAGGGTGAGAAACACGACAGAGCGCGACGAACTCAACGTTGAGCAGCTGCTTCTTCGAACGGAGCCATGCTTCGACGGTTTGCTCACGTAGCACAAATGTCGCCAAAATGACGCAACTATTTGGCGGGCCTTGAATGCGATTCCATGAGGTAGCAAGACCTGGGATCTGGGATTAGATGGTTGGACCAAGTCCATAAACTCGCCTGTTTACGCTTGGGCATCTGATGAGTTAGAGTCGATGGCTGAGTATCGAGTATAAATATATTATTATTTACCACTACTACCCCCTTTAGTGGATCATGCTAGTCAGAAGACGATGATGATGATCGATGTCGCATACACGAAATAATTACACAAATAGTTGCCACTTCACCGCCACAAATATAATAAAAAATTATTGCTATCCGAAAATGAACAATTTGCTCCACAATTCTAAAAAATTTCCATAAAGAAAAACAATTTAACAAATTGTCAATATGAAATGGCATAGAATACTTTATATGCGTGAGCGTCAGCAATACTTTGACAGATACAGTCAATTAAAATCTTATTCGTACAGTAGGTGCGAAATTATAATCTTGACTTTGTAAAAGAGCATCAATCCAAGGATTTTGAATTTCGGAAAACTGTAATTTTTACTGATGAATGCAAATTTAATGTCTCGGGATCGGATGGACGGCAAATGGTATGGCTACAACCAAATAACGAGCTTCTACCTGAAAATACCGCCGCAACAGTAGAGCATGGTGGCGGATCGGTGATGGTTTGGGATTGTTTCTCGGCAGCTGGGGTGGGAAAACTCCATATTATTGACGGATCCAGGAATGGACCACAGGAAATATATTGATATTTCAAAGCTAAAATTTGGCAGAAAGCGCACGAAAATTGTGTCTGCACAACGATTTCACTTTTTACCAAGACAATGACCCAAAGCATAAAGCTTACGATACCCGGATGTGGCTCCTATACAATTGTCCTAAAGTGATGGAAACTCCACCCCAGTCACCGGATATTAACCCCATCGAAAATTTATGGGACCACTTAGACCAGCAAATAAGAAAATTACCAATTAGAAATGCAACAGACCTAAAAGAGAAGTGCAAGAATGGGAACAAATTTCGGTTGAAACTACCAAAAAACTTTTCCAATCCACGCCACATAGGCTTAATCATGTATGTAAAAATAATGGATATACCACAAAATATTAAAATTTGTTAAATTTCTTGTTTCTTACCAAAAAAAATGTTATTTGTCTGAATATGATTTTGTTGTCTGTTAATTGTTTTTTTTTTTTGTTTTTGTTCTTAAATGTTTTGTTTTTGTTGAAAGATTGCGTTTATTTTGTGTTTGACAATAGATGTTTACCAGATCTTTGATTTTACAAACAAATGACATTGGCAGTTTTAGTGGTTCTTGCATAAATCGAAAAAGAGTTATTATTTTCCTACTGTACGAATATGAGTTTGATTGACTGTACATAAAATACATGTGTTCTTATGAGAGATGACACATAGATTAACCCCGACGCTCACGGGACGGATATAGTTACTCAACTTTCAACTTTTCTCTCTCCTTTATCGTAACAATCCTCACATTGTGACATTTCAAGAGAATTCGAATTTTATGTTAATGCTTGGGAGTTGGTTCTCGTTGAAGCAACGTTCAAAAAAAGATAAAAATACAAATGAATGTTTATAATTATTAAAAAAATTATTAAAAATTTTTTATTAAAATACACATTTAAATTGTGCATAAATAAGCAAAATAACTTGAATTTTCAATTCAAACTTGAAACTGTCAAATGAAATCAGTTGTGCGTTGAAGTATTCACTGTGTCATCTCCTTGCGTCGGATACTTCAGCGTGTACGTATGCTCTGACGTTAAGTATTCTATGTGCCGGAGCATTTACACCGGCAGCACCGTCCTACCGCCACAATTTCAAATCACAATTGAATAAAAAAAAAAACAAATTGGTTTCTCACACATCAAAAAGTCCAAGTTCTACCTAGAAATTTGTGTTCGCGCTTACGATATAACGGTATGTGAAATTTCAAAGCGAGTTATAATTTCACTTCAGACTATTATTCACGGCAACGGGTCGCCGTGGCGTAGTCGGTAAGTGCGTCGACTCCTACGCAGAGGGTGCCAGGTTCGATACCCGAATTTACCACCTTTCATAATTCACGGATCCACCTCTTTCGAGTCACTGACAATGCTAAAAGAGTATTCCTGCCTAGAAAAGGCTTCTCCGTCGTTTCGTTCGCCGTTCGGAGTCGGCATTAAACTGTAGGTCCCTTCCACGTGTGAAAGAACAATAGCATACAGAAAACGAGTGGTTGCTGAGAAGCTAGGCCCAGGTCCACCTCGGACTGTCGCGCCACCCATATTATTATTATTATATTCACAAAAACACAACCGATTTGTTTGAAGTATATTGTCCAACTTCTCTCCTTCATTTTTTTATTCCTCCATTCTTAAAAATAATAAGGGTCAATGCATTCAGTTTCCGCTGGGTTTCGAGTAACAACACAACAGTCAAGTGACATACATTTGCGTTACTCGAAATCCATTGACACCTGAATGCTTTATTGACACTTATTGAATGCGAAGCAACACATATGTCCCATTAGCAAGTTTATTGTTGCATTTGTGTAACTCGCGCGACTCCTTCCACTTTAACAGAAGATTTACATGTATCCTACTTAAAGTGCCAAAGCTCGAATGGCTGAACGCGCCGTTGCGATATGGGTAATTATGATTAAAAATGTGCAAAAATATCAAAATCTTCTTGTTTTGAAAGCATTTTTACGACTTTCTGACTTATTACTTACTAGTTTAACTTATTAGCGTTAAATATTTAAAATGATGTTTTGGGTGATTTTAGCTTTGTCACAAGGTGATAACGATAAAGTGGGCCTTAAGCCGACTACAATTATCAAATCACTTTGTTACCTGCTAACTTAATTTTAAAGTACATTATGTCCGATTATAAATTCGCGCCATAATTTTCACGATGACACAGGCTTCTATTTAAATAAATCCTATTTCATATTTCTCTGTGTAGGGATCCTGTGTATCCCTGTACTTTTCATAAATTTCTTACTTGTTTAATAAGGGTTCATTTTCTTGTACAACTCTGCATTAGCTTGAACTATGGATAAATCGTGGAAGGAGCTTAAGTTGTGAAATCGGTTTATCTTCATTAGCGGAGGAAGTCATGTTCTTCCTTTTCTCAGGCAACCACGTAGAACCTTCCTCAGAAGCAGTTGACCAAATCAATCCTCAAAAACTTGGAATGGTTCATATCCCTTAAACGAGTCATTTCCTTTGGTTTATTCAGGCGAACGCATTCCGTTGACGAGCTATCGAAAGAAGGGACAATGTAAACTGAGCGCTGGTCAAGTATGTGTCCCAAGGACTCCTTTACACGTGTGCTCCCATCAATCCACCCGCACATATTCCTCGTCTATGAGAACAATACAATCATGTGAGGGAAGAGTGTAGACAAAAAAGAAAGCATATAACAAACATTTCGTCGACGGTTTCTGCTGAGATTCGTCAATATCCTGGCCAACAAAGGGTTTGTTTACACAAAGCGACTTGAAGCGGAAGTGTGTCATTGAGGAAGATCACACGCTGCGAGAGAGAAAGGGCAGTGAAAACGCACTTGAATGGCATTGATAAGAAGTCCAGGAGGCCAACGAAAGGATTATGAACCATGAAAGGACCGTCGAAGGAAAGGCACCAAAATAGGAGCAAGGTCAGACAATGATTATCCTTTCAAAATGTCTGACTTCCGGGACGAGGAGATATTGAATACAAAAGGCGTTCCGGTGTTGAATTCATAAGGAAGCTTCCATTTAATCCGAGTGTATAGTTTCGAGTCTGTCGATGAGTTACACAACCCAGTAGCAAGTGGCTTTAATTCGGGGGGAAATGTTAAAACAAATATTAGCTCATTTGTGTGAGATTATTTGCAATGGACATGATGAAGAATCCCTTACATTGAACTGAAGTGACAGAACATGGCCAGTGAATTGGTAACACACGTACGCCAAATACGACGAGTAAATTTAGCAATTGCTGAAGTAAATTCACTCTCCAGACAAGCAGGTTTGGAGTGGGGAATTCTTGCACTTCATCGTCTATATTGGATGAATTGTTCTTCCTTCTTCTTCTTCATTTGGCGCTACAGTCCGGGTTCGGAGTCGAAGACTCTCCGGGCCGGAGCTGAGTTGTCCATACGCTCTACATGGCCTAGCCATCTTAGGCGTTGGATCCGAAGACGCCTGACTAGACTCATGTCGCTGTACAGCTCGTACAGTTCGTGGTTGAATCTTCTCCTCCAGAAACCGTCAACGCAAACAGGAAAAAAGATCGCACGCAGAGCTTTTCTCTCGAAAATACCAAGGACTTCCTCATCCGCTTTTGAGATTGTCCATGCCTCCGCGCCGTACAGCAGGAACGGGATGATCAAGGTCTTGTATAGAGTCAGCTTGGTCCTTCGAGAGAGGGTCTACTACTCAATTGCCTCTTGAGCCCATAGAAACAGCGGTTGGCAAGAGGTACACTGTGTTTGATCTTGGTACTGATGTTGTTCGTACTGTTTACTGAGGAGCCGAGGTAGACGAAGTCCTTGACTACCTCGAAGTTATAGCTGCCCATTGTGACGCTCTGTCCAAGACGTCGATTGTGTGTGTTCTCTCTTGATGACAGCATATACTTCGTTTTGCCCTCATTCACCGCTAGACCCATTTTAGCCGCCTCCGCCTCAATGCCAGCAAACGCCTCATTGACGGCTCGCTGTGTTCTGCCGATCACGTCAATGTCATCCGCGTATGCTAGCAGTTGTACGGACTTCTGGAAGATCGTGCCTCTAGTGTTGGCGTGTGAGTCTTGCACGATCTTCTTCAGGATGATGTTAGAGAAATCACATGACAGCGCGTCGCCTTGTCTAAAACCTTTTCAGACATTGAAGGTCTCGGTGAGTTTGTTACCGACCTTGATGGAGCAGCGAGAATTCTCCATCGTCATCCTGCACAACCTGAAGAGTTTGGCAGGAATGTCAAAACTAGATGTGGCGTCGTATAGCTCGTCCCTATGCACGCTGTCATATGCGGCCTTGAAATCGACAAAAAGGTGGTGGGTGTCGATTTGTTTTGATTTGAGTGTGAAAATCTGGTCGATGGTGGACTTCCCAGGCCTGAAGCCACACCATATCAGGTTATTTATAAACGGCTTCAGGCGAGTACACAAAACGGCAGAGAAGATCTTGTATGCGATGTTCAGGAGACTTATCCCTCGATAGTTGGCGCAGTCAAAGGGGTCTCCTTTCTTGTGGATCGGGCAAACGATACTGAGATTCCACTCATCGGGCATGCTTTCTTCCGAGCATATCTTACAGATGAGCTGGTGCGTGCGCCCAACCAGATCATCTCCAGCTGCCTTAAAGATTTCAGAGGACATCCGTCCGCACCGACAGCTTTGTTAGACTTCAGTCTTGATATTGCTATCTTGACCTCGTCTAAGTCGGGGGGACGGAATTCTCGTCGATCATTGTCCATATTGAGTGGAACATTCTGCCTGACAGCGGTATTGTTGTCATCATCGCCGTTTAGCAGTCTGCAGAAGTGGTTCTTCCAAATTCGCATTATCGACTGCGACTCTACTACTAGTTGTCCATACTCGTCCCGGCAGACTTCTGTCCGAACCTTATATCCACTGGAAACTGTTTCACCCTCTGGTAAAACTTTCGGACATCGTTCCTACCGTAGCACCTCTCCATCTCCTCGATCGGGTGCTTGTCGTGCTTTTTCTTCTTTCTCCTGAGAAGCCGGGTCTCGTTCCTTCGTCTCTGTTCGTAGAGCTCACGAACAGCTCTCGTCGTTCGTTGCAGCGTTGCTTTGTAGGCATCCAGCTTCGCTGCATGTGCCAGCCTACACTCGTTGTCAAACCATGGGTTTTTTGTGGGTGGTGCCGCAAAGCCCAGCACATCAGTGGCAGCATGGCTTCTTGACAACGCCTCCAATCTTCTTCGATTGTTTGCGCAGGTGGCGACGAACTTAGAGAGAGATTCCGGGAGACTCGATCGGCAAAGATCCTAGCAGTCCGTTCGGAGTCGGCATAAAACTGTAGGTCCCATCCACTCGAGGCTGTAGTGCCACCCATATTATATTATATTAGCTAAGGTTGCTTTCACACAGGAAACTTTTTTAGCAAGATCTTTTTAATGTGTGTGATTCCGACGTTTTTTGTCACTTTCCTTGCCAAGAACATTGAAGAGTCGGTGAGTGATAGCGGCCAAAGTTTGCGTGTTCTTGCGCATGGGGCATGCTTATCTTCTCTATATCGTTCCAATTTTAGTTGCATTCACAAAATCATAGACCCATTGGAAAAATCAGACACCACAACGTTTCAGTTTCGCAGCGTGTTTATAGCAATTTTTCGGAGCAATCAGTTTTACGTGATTAACTCTTAAATTCAGCAATGGAGAAGAAGACAATATTTCAATTTCAATTTTGTTTCCCCCAAATACAGCGAATATTACTTTTTCGCATTCGCAGAAGAACCTTAACTTATGGACCCATAAAAGAAGTCACCTGAACGGGATAGGATATTTAATAAAGCCAGGTCCTTACACTTTCAATATCACCTCCCAGTACCCACATCTCCAAGCCAGACCAATTTAGAAAGTAATATTAATTATTTTTCGTCCCAGTCGACGGCACGTGCCTTCCTTCAAACGCCATGCCAAAAGATGGTACCCTCAAAAAGTAAGTTTGAGACGTCACCCCGTCTTGAATTTGAATTCCAATCATTTCTGATAAATTCTCTCCCACCACTCCCGTCCGCCCACGTCCAGGTCCTTTTACATCACATCCTTTGACATTGGTTGCATAAATTATCATTTTTATTAAAAGATTATGATAACCAATAATGAAAGAATCCCGCGCATAAGTTAATGGAGTGCAACTTCTAGGAAAAGTCGAGAAGAAACCCATTCCAAAAAGTCAACGACAGGTTGCTGGCTTGTTCTGGCAGAGGTTTGTGCCAGCATTATGCAGAGTGACTGCGTGGGAGAATATTTCAAGTGCCGCCTTCGTTTGCACATCATGAGAATGCAAATTTATGGAAAAAAACCTCTGAAATACATTCAAATACCAAACCGTTGACAGGAAGAATGAAGACACCTCAAACTGCACAGTTTGCTGCGGCTGATGTCTGTGCTTATTGGATGTCATTGTGAATTGGCGGTTGTTTTCACCATAAGCTGCTCGAACACTGGTAGAGGTAAGAAATAGCAGTTCATTACATAGTTCATTGGACAGCAGCGTGGGAGTAAACATAAATATGTCACTGCCCACAAGACTGACAGCTGGCTACTGTGTAATAAAATAATGATATGACAGTTTTCTACTCTTCAAATATCTTGGGAACAAGACGCGAAGGATTTTCATACATTTTTTGACAGTTCATCACGAAATCACATAAATGGCATTTTGTGATTGTCTGATTGGTCTGACTTGGTCCGAAAAAGGATTTGAAAAGTGGCAAGGTCAAATAATTTTGAAAGAGGTCGTATCAAACGTCCTTATGCGACTTACGTCAATTGACATCACGTTTAATTAATTTATCGTTATTGCGACATTGGTGTATCGTGTGCAGCCGTCCTTAGCTATTTATGTCGTGCTTAAATTGCGATAACATTTTATCCAGGGGATAATTCACACTTCAGAGGTGAATATAACCTTTCTCAAGCAGCATAAAAAGTATCTTTCAGCAAATTTTTTACAAAATTTACATTCAATATTCTCAATTATGCTAACTCAATGGCTTAACTAGTCCAGGGTAAATGCTTTTATGAAATGTAAAGGAGTACAACTTTGGAATTCCTGTTTAATATGTGTTCTATAGAATAAAAAAAATTCTGTTGCAATTCAAATTGTTCGCTATTACTGTACCAGAATACGATGGCACCCACAGGTTCGAGGCTTCGATTGATTACATCGGATTTCCACACAAAAGAAGAAATAATTATAACAAATATTTCAGAATAATGTAATGAAATGCACATAATTATCTATTTTCTCCCTAGCCACAAAATTATGCATTAGACCTGCCTAATTATTTCCCAAATAATTCTACATTTAAAATAAAACCGACATCCAATATATCACATTCCACAACCGAGAGTTTGCCTTCACACGACTGAACACACTCATCAAATCTGTCAAAATGTCAACTATTGTTTGAAATTGTATGCGAATATGGGAACTGTTAGGTTTTTCGAAAAGCGGTTTCAAATCATTCGTGTGTGGGAATTGTGAAAAACTGATCAATTTTCGGCAAAAATGTGTTCACCTGCATAAATACATTTGTTTTCAAGAAAATCAGAAACTTCTCATAGCATACAGCTAAAGCAATATTATGGATTATAGTCAAATCGAACATAAAACCCCGAAGAAGAGCCTGCAAATTGATCACGAACGATTGCTCGATAAAATTAATATTCTTACAACGAAATGTGAAAATAGTACAAAGGTTAGTGCGTTAAATTCTACACTCAATGTGTTCGAACGAAGGTGTTCGTCGTTTGCTACTGTTTAAGTCGATTTTGTACAGGAATGTGATAATGTATATAATATGTATATTTTTCAGGTTCCTACCATCAAGGATTTCGTCATTATCAAACCAATCAGTAGAGGAGCTTTCGGTAAAGTGTTCCTGGGCTACAAGAACAATGATCCCAATAAGCTATTTGCCATCAAGGTACACAATCATTTTGAATAACTCAAACGCTATCTGATCACGATTTCCTTCTCGTCTAGGTGATGCGGAAATCTGAGATGATAAACAAGAACATGGTTTCCCAGGTGATTACGGAGCGCAATGCGTTGGCACTGTCGCGCAGTCCTTTTTGCGTGAGTCTCTTCTACTCGTTGCAGTCGATTTCGTACGTATATCTTGTAATGGAGTACATGGTCGGTGGGGATTTGAAGTCATTGCTTGCGATGTATGGATTCTTCGATGAATATGCGGCGAGGTTTTATACGGCTGAGGTGGCATCGGCATTGCAATATCTACACGAACACGGCATTGTTCATCGAGACATAAAGCCGGACAATATGCTGCTATCTGGCACAGGACACGTCAAGTTGACTGACTTCGGATTGAGTAAGATCGAACTGAGAAGAGGTATTGCTGGGTCTATGGTTTCGTTTATATGGATGGGGATTTGATGATTTCTTCTCTGTAGATCTTGAAATCTCCGACTTGATCAACTGCTCGCCCAATTTGAACGCACGAACCCCGGGGCAACTGCTCTCATTGACTTCGCATCTGTCATTTGGATCGGAGAAGAAGGTTGAGGGACCCGCAACGTCGCATCTAATCAACGCAATTAACAAGCACAGTAAGTGTGGTAAGTATTGTGTGTGAAAATATAGTCACATATTTAGGCCTAAGAAGAAGTATTGAATTCGACTGAACGCATATAGGTTATGTTCTTGTTTGTTTGTCTTATTGATGGCCATTAAAAACACATTTCTGTAGCTGCATTTGGTTTCGTTGTGCATTCTGCAGATATGATCATGGAATCGTCGGACAGCGAAGCAGATACCTCGTGCAATGGAGAAAAAACCGATGACAGCAAGATCTCCGGGGTTTCCCCGTTCTTTTCCGCGGAGGAGCTAAATGACGTTTCCGTAACAGCCATACAAGTCGTTGTAAATGTAAGTAAAAAATATACCTACGTAAAGAAAAGTCCGTCATTTATGTGTCCCCTCCCGAATTTAGACTGATAGTTCCTCGTCGTACCACACATGCACCTCCGGTGAGGTTAGCAAAAGTTCCCCCACCGAATTCCACTCCATCAGTAAAATTGTAGACGATGAGAACAGGAATGTCTGCAAATCCAGGGCGAATTGCAACGTGAGTGAACACGATACAATTGATTGACTGACCTGAGTCCAATCCGATCTCTTTACAGGGCTGCAAGTACATCACCACTGGGGACTCCACAGATGAGAAAGAAAACCATCTGAACAAAAACCTACTCAAACTAGAGACTGAAGAAGATGTAAGCAAGATCTCATTCGAATTCTCAATGGTATGTCACGAATTATTCGGTCCTCAAGCAAGCCTTTATCCTTCTTTTGCTGTTTTATTTTTCTCCAGCGAATGCGCACTTCGAAAACCCAAGAGGACTCTGGAGTGTCGAGTCGCAAGAGCGACTGTTCCAATTCGAATACAAACAGTGAGATATCCTCAATCGATAAAGTTGAAAATTTGTGCAATTCAAAAGAAGATCTCAGTTGCTCGGACTACTCGCGAAGGTTTGTTGCTTTCCACTCGCATGCCCTGTCAAAATTAACCGCAAGCCCTGTCTCTAGCTATAATGTGAGCAATACTAACGAAATGAGTGGCCTTCGCATGCTTTCACCCTTTCGCAGTACATCGCGCAGCTTCAAACGACCCGAGTTCCTGAGGTTGGTCTTGCCGACGCTTGTTTTCGACATTCAAAGTCCGAAGTCAGTTTTTGTGCATAACGTTGCTGTTTTTTTTCCCCATTGCAGGAGCATGAAGCGAAAGATAAATCTCATAAATCCATCGGACAATGGGTCAGGGTACGATGTAGATGCAAGCTCTGGCAGCACGGGACTGACCCAAGAAATAGACATCCTAGACATTGGCAGCAGCACGCCAAAGAAGCGAAAAGCAAAGTCTCCCATTCGTGGTGTGCTAAAGGTGCGATCACTGTCCGACGATGAGATGCCCATCAACGACAACCTCGCGAACGTTGTCTTCTCCACTCCGGTGTCGTCGCAAAAACAGCCGCGTCGCGATGGCGGTCCCTTGGGAAAATTGAAGAGCACACGTTTCGCTCTGCCCCTCTCGATGGAGGCGAGGAAACGTGAAAAGGCGGGTGAAAAAAGCAGCGGCGTGCAATATTTAAAAATAGGCGACGATCCAACTATGTCGCCAATCAATCAAGGAAGTACTCTACCCAAGACGCCCAAGGCCGTTAACACTCCGTTTCGCACTCCCAAGTCGGTCAGGAGAGGCGGAATGGTGTCCGATGAGCGTATCCTCGGCACTCCGGACTATCTGGCTCCCGAGTTGCTTCTGATGTAAGACGTTACATTTCCGAATGTTCCACTCTGAGTTCACTTATTCTTTTCACAGGCAAGGGCATGGTCCGGCGGTCGATTGGTGGGCTCTTGGTGTCTGCTTCTACGAGTTCATGACGGGCATCCCTCCATTTAATGATGAAACACCGCAAAAAGTTTTTGACAACATTCTCAATAAAAGTAAGTCTCCGACCATCCAAGTATCCAGTTTAACCCAACTTCCATTACAGATATTGAATGGCCACAAGATGATGAAGCACTCTCACCGGATGCCGTCGAAGCAGTCGAACTGCTTCTCACAATGGACCCCCTAGATCGGCCAGCAGCTAAGGAAGTTCAAAACATGAAATTCTTTCAAAGTCTCGATTGGTCGAATTTGGAAAAGGAAACGCCTCCCTTTGTGCCGTCACCGGAAAATCCAACAGATACGGGATACTTTGAAGCTCGGAACAACATGCAACACCTTAAGCTGTCCAACTTTGCACTGGAGGACTGACTGGACACTACCAGCGGAATCGCTAGTTTTTGCTCAGAAAAGAAACAAAAAAAAAAAACGAAAAAATAATGATATTGTTGTGCCACCTTAAGCGATTGTTATTTATATGTCAATTGTTTTATAATCTATAAATAATTATCGTCTGTTTTTCTTTTATAGTTTAGGATTGTGAACAATACAGCATTTATGTATAGACAGTTCTAGATTTCTTGTTTGTAGATTTTTCATTTATCTACTTTCTTTGTGGTTGTAGTCGTTTCCTTCTCGAGGCATATACACACTTTCAACGTTGCTTTGCGATATACAAAACGTATCGCATTTCTACCATTCGCCGTCAGTGGCTGACACCCGGGAGATGCCCCTCAACCTTGGCACGCATTTGATAACCGAAAGCTCTGATTCAATCTTATGTGTGTCCAAAATTACTTCCCGGTAAACAGAGGTATGAGTCTGGCTAGATCCTTACAGCGGAGTTTCAGTCACCGTCTTCTTCTCGAAGCAGGATGTTCGGATTAGGACACACTCAGCTCAAGGGCATAGACGATGTAACCCAGCCAATGCTGTCGACGGATTTTTGCTTTTGGACTACATCCATATCCTGGGCCCTTATTTTGTATTGCTATAGCATCAGACGTGAATCCGAAAATCGGAATTTCGACTGACTGATTTTTGCAACTCGTTTATGTAAATTTGGTATTTTGTATTCCGAAAGTGGAGGTCAAGGTCGTTGGATTTTCATTCGAAAACACTTGTTATCGAATTGGTTGTGCAAAAATTATTTTAATGGAAGTTATTAATATTTTCACCGAAAAACATTTTTTTTTTTTTCATGGGTTGGTGTGAATCATGTGGTCGCCGTGGCGTAGTGCGTAAGTGCGTCGACTCCTACGCAGAGGGTGCCAGGTTCGATACCCGAATTTTACCCCCTATCATAATTCATGGCCCCACCTCTTTCGAGTCACTGACAATACTCAAAGAGTATTCCTGTCTAGAAAAAGCTTCTCAAATTCGCCGTTCGGAGTCGGCATTAAACTGTAGGCCCCCTTCCACGCGTGAAAGAACGCCCAGGTCCACCTCGGACTGTCGCGCCACCCATATTATTATTATTATATGGTGTGAATCATCAATAAGACACTATGATACCCGTGTATTCATAGTAGTGTCATATTTTTACTGACTAAACACACCCTTCCCATTGTTTTAGTTGTTTACTGCAACTAGGTTTCCCTATCCAGTACTTTAAACTTCATTATTTTTACGCGTGAGGTAGGTAGATTTCCGATATAATCCTGTTTATAGCGGTAGGTACTCATTGCGCTACATCGAACGGTTTCATTCGTTGGAGACGGCGCACGAGGTTTCTCATGTCCAGTGTTTGGAGTATGGCATGGTTGCAATGACCATGAAGTCGAATTCTTAACTTCCTCGCGAAGTTTTTTATCTCTTCGTCCACTGTTGCGATCCCTAGATCTCTTTCTATATCATTATGTCGTAGATACCAGGGAGCATTCACGACAGCTCTTATAACTTTGTTTTAGAATGACTGTATGAATTCTCTATTACTTGCTTTAGTGCAACCCCAAAGTTGTATACCGTAGGTCCACACAGGCTTTAGCGCTTGCTTATATATAAGCAGTTTGTTATACGCGCTTAACTTGGAATGTCGTCCGAGTAGCCAGTACATTTCTCTATACCGATTCTCAAGTTCGTCACGTTTTTTCTTTACGTGCGCCTTCCACTTAAGCTTAGCATCCAGCGTTATCCCGATATATTTGGCTTCATTTGCTTACGGTATTTGTGCCGAGTTAATGAAGACGGGTACGGGTACGTAAAAATGAGAAAAGTTGCCAAAGGAGAAGGATCATATTACCCGCCGGAAATTAAAGAACTTATTCGCGAAAAAAGGAGAGCGCGCAGGGTATGGCAACATCCTCGCTACCCCCAACATATGATTTTGTAGGTAAAATTAATATCCGTGGATCTGGTTTCATTTAGGGCAATGCGCCAGAGGTTTATCCAATCGCAAGTTTTATTTACAGCGTGCTGAAATTCTACGGTAGTGGACTCGATTGTGCTTTCCGTAGCCAGAATAGCCGTATCGTCTGCGAACGTAGCTACTGTTGTGCCCTCAGTTTGTGGTATGTCCCGGTTATATAACAAAAACAGATTAGGGCCAAGAACACCCTTGTGGCGGCAATGTCTTTAAATTCCGAGTATTCTGTTCCGTGCTCAACTCTAAATATCCTATTCTTGAGGTAGGATTCTCAAATGCAATATAGATTTTTCGGAAATATCCTACTACGTTTGTATTTCAAGCCGTCGTGCCAAACTTTGTCAAAGGCCTGGGAGCAAACCTTTTTTCCTCCAATGCTTTTTCGATTTCGTTGGTTATTCTAAATGCTTGAGCAGTTGTGGAATGACTCTTCCTGAATCCAAATTGATGATCGGGGATAAGGCTTCATTCTTCTATAAGTGGTTGTATTCGTTTCAGTAGAAGTTTCTCGAATAGCTTTGATGTTAGAGGTAAGAGTGATATCAGTCTATATGATTTTTTGTCGTTTGGCAGTTTACCCGGTTTCGGAACCATTATCACTTCTGGTAAATAGTCTGAACGAAGCATTTATTAAATACTGGAGTTTAATAATCGCTTTTTTGGGAATTCCTTGAGGATGTCGTATGTGACATTGAATTCTTTGCAGTATCTGGTGAGTGAGGATCTCTTGTGGAGGTCCTTGATATTTGAGCTTAAGCATTTATCGACTCCAGCAGGCAAACTGATCATCACCATTTGGTTTAAGGATTCTATCCTCCAGCTCGGCCGCAGTCTTGTTCGATGCCAACTTTCAGTCAAAGTCCATAATTTTACATTAAAACCAAGGCAAGAATTCATTTCAAAGGAAGTAAGCTTTTAGTTTTAACTTAAATCCGAGCATCGGTTTTCATACTTACACTACACATCTGTTTATCGGTCATCTTATTCAATGTATGGCGCTACAATCTGAAAGTTGAACTTTAAATGCACTCTTGCCGATTAATGAATCCGGCGGATCGACTGCGGAGGGAGAATTTTCGCATCCTCTGGTTTTTGCTATTGTTGAAAACGCAATCGGAAAAGTGATCCGATGTCGGTATAGTAGTGCAAAAAAGGGTATTATGAAATACGCAATCCATTCGCACTCCATACATTTTGTGACGTTTTCAATCCGAATCAAATTGTTTGCGGATTTCTAGGATGAAAGATGAGTTGGTGCAACAATAAGTACATTTTGCTTTTATTTTTAGAAAAACGAACAATACGGTTGTGGACAATGTGTAGTGCTGTGAAGAATGATCTGGACATGGACAAAAGCTTCACCAAGAAATACCCTGAATTTCAGAGAATTTTGAAAGATTTTCTTCTCGCCTCTTCAACTTGATGATGGTGTTTGTAAGTCTTCAACATTCACTTTGTAATAAATGCGTATTTTATGCAGTGCAGCGCCAACAT
Organism: Eristalis intricaria; assembly: GCA_964034865.1. Taxonomy (NCBI): domain Eukaryota; kingdom Metazoa; phylum Arthropoda; class Insecta; order Diptera; family Syrphidae; genus Eristalis; species Eristalis intricaria. The sequence continues at coordinate 129,597,709 of OZ035873.1, forward strand.
TATTAATCGTGGAAAATAATGGAGCTGTCTAGATCCGAGCACGACCACCAATTTTTCCAAACGCCGATAGTTCGTTCTATGATGTTACGACCTTGATGTAACCTTATCTATATTAAGCCTATCTTGGAGTAGGTACCAAGGACCGCTTTTCTAAATAAGCAATGGCGACAAAAAATATCCAGGAACTCCTATTTTAAAGGAATGTTGTGATGACATTATTTTGATATACACACATATATACATATGTATGTACTACATTGATGAACGAAGAAACGCCGTATCGATAGATTATCCTTAGACCTACTACTTCATGACACATCCGTCGACAGCACAGGGACCTTGTTTTGTATCACTTCCGGCTTCGGATTCGGAAATGGAATCCGATACTACAATCAATTTGTATTTTGTATCACTTACGAATTGGATTTGAATGCTGCCATCTTTTTACCAGTAATGTCCGAGAATTGAGCTGTCAAAATAAAATAAACAAAATCTGAAATAATAAGTCAGTTGCAAATTAATTCTACCAACATTAACACATTTTAGAAATAAACAATATTATTTCTAAAAAAAGCATATCAATTATTATTACAATGAATTCCCATTTTTACATTTACCGAGAAAAAAATGATGCAGACTGCTAAACGGCGATGATGACACCAATACCGCTGTCAGGCAGAATGTTCCACTCAATATGGACGATGATCGACGAGAATTCCGTCCCCCCGACTTAGACGACGTCAAGATAGCAATATCAAGACTGAAGTGTAACAAAGCTGCCAGTGCGGACGGACTGTCCGCTGAAATCTTTAAGGCAGCTGGAGATGATCTGGTTGGGCGCATGCACCAGCTCATCTGGAAGATATGCTCGGAGGAAAGCATGCCCGATGAGTGGAATCTCAGTATCGTTTGCCCGATCCATAAGAAAGGAGACCCCTTTGACTGCGCCAACTATAGAGGGATAAGTCTGCTGAACATCGCCTACAAGATCTTCTCTGCCGTTTTGTGTACTCGCCTGAAGCCGTTTATAAATAACCTGATAGGTCCTTATCAGTGTGGCTTCAGGCCAGGGAAGTCCACCATCGACCAGATTTTCACACTACGGCAGATCCTGGAAAAAACCCAAGAAATGCAAATCGACACCCACCACCTTTTTGTCGATTTCAAGGCCGCATATGACAGCGTGCATAGGGACGAGCTATACAACGCCATGTCTAGTTTTGACATTCCTGCCAAACTCGTCAGGTTGTGCAGGATGACGATGGAGAATTCTCGCTGCTCCATCAAGGTCGGTAACGAACTCACCGAGACCTTCAATGTCAAAAAAGGATTTAGACAAGGCGACGCGCTGTCATGTGATTTCTTTAACATCATCCTGGAAAAGAACGTGGAACACACACACGCCAACACTAGAGGCACGATCTTCCAGAAGTCCGTACAACTGCTAGCATACGCGGACGACATTGACGTCATTGGCGGAACACAGCGAGCCGTCAATGAGGCGGAGGCGGCTAAAATGGGTCTAGCGATGAATGAGGGCAAAACGAAGTATATGCTGTCATCAAGAAAGGACACACAACATCGACGTCTTGGGCAGAGCGTCACAATGGGCAGCTATAACTTCGAAGTAGTCAAGGACTTCGTCTACCTCGGCTCCGCAGTAAACAGTACAAACAACATCAGTACGGAGATCAAACGCAGAGTAACTCTTGCCAACCGCTGTTTCTATGGGCTCAAGAGGCAATTGAGTAGTAGAGCCATCTCTCGAAGGACCTAGCTGACTTTATACAAGACCTTGATCATCTCAGTCCTGCTGTACGGCGCGGAGGCTTGGACAATCTCAAAAGCGGATGAGGAAGTCCTTGGTATTTTCGAGAGAAAAGTTCTGCGTGCGATCTTTGGTCCTGTTTGCGTTGACGGTTTCTGGAGGAGAAGATTCAACCACGAACTGTACGAGCTGTACAGCGACATGAGTCTAATCAGGCGTCTTCGGATCCAAGGCCTAAGATGGCTAGGCCATGTAGAGCGTATGGACAACTCAGCTCCGGCCCGGAGAGTCTTCGACTCCGAACCCGTGGGACAGCGCAACAGAGGAAGCCCGCGCTTAAGGTGGCGCACCCAGATGGAGAAGGTGGCGACACTGGAGACAGCTAGCCAGAGACCGTGCTAGTTGGAGAGGCTTGTTGGTTGAGGCCCAGGGCCACCCCGGACTGTAGCGCCAAATAAAGAAGAAGAAGAGAAAAAAAATGATTTGAAATCGGATTTGGTTGTCCCCCTACCTTTCCAAAAAGCATGCTTTATTTGTTGTTTGGCGATTGAGTGTATTTGATGATTGTTCAGAGCAGGACGGTTGTTCATTGTCTATAACTGGCAACGTTGCTATGTTCAAGTCTTCCTAAATTTTGTGTGGCTTTGTGTGGAGGATATCCGAAATGATGATGATCCGCATCAGTGGGCCGATTATGATTACTCTACTAGCTTAGTCCAAAGCTGGTTGAGTTTCTGCCTTGCACTTGTATATCAAAGAATTCCGACCTTCATGCTTGCACTTAAATCCAACTTCGACCAAAGATGACCTAATATTAGACTATTATTTGTTGATTTCTCCTTATGTTCAACTGTTCAGGTTTGGTTTGTCCTGTCTTTTACTTGGTTTTAAAATTAATATCTGAATGAATAACGACAAATAAATTAACATGTTTCAATAGTATTCAATAGCTATTCTGGCTATGGAAAGCACAATCGAGTCCGCTAGCGTAAAATTGCAGAACGCTGTAAATAAAACTTGCGATTGGATAAACCTCTGGCGCATTGCCCTAAATGAAACCAAATCCGCGGATATTAGTTTTACCTACAAAAACAGAGACAATATACTCGTCTTCATTAACTCGGTACAAATGCCGTAAGCAAATTAAGCCAAATATATCGGGATAACGCTGGATGCTAAGCTTGAGTGGAAGGCGCACGTAAAGAAAAAACGTGACGAACTTGAGAATCGGTATAGAGAAATGTACTGGCTACTCGGGCGACATTCCAAGTTAAGCGCGTATAACAAACTGCTTATATATAATCAAGTGCTAAAGCCTGTGTGTACCTACGGTATACAACTTTGGGGTTGCACTAAAGCAAGTAATAGAGAATTCATACAGTCATTCCAAAACAAAGTTATAAGAGCTGTCGTGAATGCTCCCTGGTATCTACGATATAATGATATAGAAAGAGATCTAGGGATCGCAACCGTGGACGAAGAGATAAAAAACTTCGCGAGGAAGTTAAGAATTCGACTTCATGGTCATTGCAACCGTGCCATACTCCAAACACTGGACATGAGAAACCTCGTGCGCCGTCTCCAACGAATGAAACCGTTCGATGTAGCGCAATTAGTACAGACCGCTATAAACAGTTCCAGCAGGTGATTTTATCGGTAATCTACCTAAAAGTAAAAATAATGAAGTTTAAACTACTGGATAGGGAAATCTAATTGTAGTAAACAACTAAAACAATGGAAATGGTGTGTTTAGTCAGTAAAAATCGGACACTACTATGAATACACGGGTATCATAGTGTCTTATTGATGATTCACACCAACCCAAGAAAAAAAAATCTTGCATAGAGACAATCTAACATTACTACTAAGCTCGTACAGCTGTGTATAGTGATGGGCATAAGTGAATGATACTTTATGAATCGAGATGTTTTAATAATCGAATGATCACTTGAGACGAGACGGGCGCCTTCGAAAGATTATTCGATTCTCAAAATCATTCGAATGAATAACTCATTACTAACTACTAATACAAGATAACTAACAAGTAACAAATAGTTATCGTCGAGACGCGTCGTACTAATCAGGAACATAAAGAAAAACGCAAAGGAAAATAACTCAAGTATAACTCCACTTCTTGTTTCATTTATAACCAAAAACAAAAAATTCGAATCCACTCGAATGGTAAGAGACATTTCTGGAGTTCTCTTGTATAAGTAGTAAGTTATAATAATAATGATATAATATGGGTGGCGCTACAGTCCGAGGCGGACCTGGGCCTAGCTTCTCAGCAACCACTCGTGGTGTGCGTGCTATTGTTCTCTCACACGTGTAAGGGACCTACAGTTTAATGCCGACTCTGAACGGCCAAGTTTGAGAAGCTTTTCCTAGACAGGAAATACTCTTTGAGCATTGTCAGTGACTCGAAAGAGGTGGAGCCGTGAAATATGAAAGGTGGTAAATTCGGGTGTCGAACCTGGCACCCTCTGCGTAGGAGTCGACGCATTAACCCACTACGCCACGGCGACCCAGTTAGTAGTTTCTAGGTGTGACTGCCTTTCGCAGTCAGCCATTACAACCTACTTACTTACATATCAAGCTGACGACCCATGCAGGATCCAAGGCTGAGCGATAGACGCTTTCCATTCTTGACGGTCTTGGGCACGCTGCTTCCAGTAATCAAGACTGTCTTGCATCCGCGATTACTTGGTCTTTATACCGGAGATTCGGTCTTCCCTTATCGAACCAGGAGGCTCGGATTCGAAGACCCTCTTAGCTGGAGCATTGTTGTCCATGAGCTCGATGAGGCCGAGCCAGTGCAGTCGACGGATCTTTGCCTTCCGCCCAACATCCGCATCCTCAGACAGCTCGTAGAGTTCACGGTTGCAATATGCAATACAAGTAATTTCACTTAAATCTTAAACGAATGCATGAGAATTCATTTCCATCTATTTCAACAGGCTGAACCTACCTTTGATTGGACCTCATTGACACACTGCTGTGGCCACGCACCACTCAATGAATAAATAAAGATCTCGCCCAAACACGTACGTGTTCAGTGCAAAAGAGAATTTCAAATTAATCGCCAACTAAACGCAATCACATTAATCGACATTACATCCGATTAACTTTACCCGCCACTGGTGCCCTGTCAACTCGGCAACCCACTAATCCTCGTACAAATTAAACTCCCCCAAGAGGCCCAATCCGTCGTACCGCATGAAGGGTGCCGGCTGAGGGGACAAATTAAAAGCATGTCACGTCAAGCTCAATCTGCACTCATCTACATTTAATTGCACTTTAAATGCACCCCAAGACATTGTCACCGAGCAGGGAGCTCAACTGCAATCACATTATTGCCTGCCGTACAAAGTTTCCCGGCTTGATTAATCCTTGCCCGGGATTAAAGATATTGTGCGCGGTTTGTTGCCAGTGGATGTTGCTTTGAGTGGGGAATTACAGTCACCGATCCACCGCCCCGCGGACCTGCTTTGCATCAGCAAATGAATGCCCTCGGCTTACCGACTGAAATTACATGCACTTTTGCTCTTTAACATGCACACCAGCCAACCGTCGGCTCAAGCTTCACAAATGCGGTTGAAGTAATTTAATTTCAACGGGAAACAACGCCGCCGCCGCACCACTCTGGCAATCCACCCTGCGCGACGCTTCATAGGCCGCTGCAGCGTGCCTTAATTCCGCCACCCGGCTGGCGGATCTGTCGACTGTCGCCATTGAAATGTGGTGACAGAGTAGTCTCTAATTTCCGCGTATCCACTTCAGTTGTGGGAGGATATGCGACTAGCTCCCGCAATCCCCATCTGAAGCATGCCTCTGTGTTTGCAGACAGGGCGAATGTAAATGGGAAGAGGGGAGGGGGATATACACATAAAAAGGACTAGAGGGCGCACATTAAAATGAGAGTTACAGCACACAGGTATGCATTTACCTTAAGCTGACTCAACAACTCAACAATGCAGAATCGTTTTAATGGCGGCAAAGAGATGTCCTTTATCTGTGTGCCTCCGTGTAGCATCCTTGCAGGGAGCAACGTTTTCCGGGGGAATGGCAGAAAACAGAAAACAGAGAACGACGAAATCCGCGCCTAGAGTGTGCTTACAAAGTTACCAGCACCACTCACCAATCGCCCTCCGCCAGAGCCAGAGCCGGAGCAATCCTCTCCTGCGACCAGTGAGTGCGTAGACTCCTTTCCTTTATTTTATTTCTTTCAATTTTGGAGAGCGACACAATGAGGGACACATAAAAAAAGTCCTAAACAGAAACTTCAATGTCCTTTGATATTTGGGCTTTGTGCAATTATAACACACAGTCACAGACACAAACGTAATGCTTGGGGACTGCGCCACTGCGTTGGATGGAGGAGAGGTATCTGAGTATCTGAGTCTGGATATGGGATGTCGCCGATGTCGTCAGTGTGGAACAATCAAAGCAAAACATGAGGAGCATGGTACACGTGCAGAATGAACTGTTCCACGGGATTTTATTGTTCCCCGCTCTGGATGGGTGGCTGGCTGGCTGGCTGGCTGGCAGGGGATAGCGTCTACGTTTGTGTGGGTTGCCCCAGAAAAAGGATGAAATTAAGATAGGCCTTTGCAGGTTGTAATTGCTCCTTTAGAAATTAATTACCTGGTAAAATATGCGAGTGTTTTTAAGCATTTGCGGGAAGGGAAGGGAATGGCTTTATCTTTCACCGTGGCTCTGTCACGTGGTGCGCGGCGCGGCTGTTCGCCATGACCCCTAAACTCGTGTTGAACTAGATACACTGGGGTGGCATTCCATTAAGTGTGTAAAGTAAATTTTTTGTTTTATCTTCGGCTGCCTTAAAGTGGGTACTTCTCGTAATGAAATCCCATAACTATCTGCGAACATTTTCGGCATTCGCTTATCAGCTGCCTGGGATTGTCTCATTATTTGAAGTGGGAACTGGTGGAGGCAATTATTAGGATTGGGGGCAAGAAGCTTTATATTTTTTTCATTCAATCGTTGCATTTACAGGTTTTAGAACAGACGAATTTCCCTGCAACGAGCACTTGATGTGTGGGTGGATGTTCTAGAGGGGAATGGGTACTGCCAGAAAAAGACCGTGTATCCGTGTTGCCCTTTCTCCGATCCATTCAGGCCTATTCCAGAGATTTATTTGAATGGAATAGTGCTTCCCAAGTGTGAAAAGTTCAAATATCTGGGATCTATGATCAATAGCGAAGGAACCTGTGACGACGATAAGATGGATTTAGTGGCGAGAAAACTCAGCCATCTTCTGTGACCGAAAAATGCCCCCTAAGCTGAAGGGAAGGCTCTACACAGCAGTTGTACATCCGGCGCTCACATACGGTTCACAATGTTGGACAGCGTACAAAATATGAAAATGCTTCGCATGACAGCAGGAGTAACAAAGCTCGATCGAATAAGAAGTTCAAAGATCCGAGGAAGCCATCACGTCAAAGAACTCATCTCTACAAAGGTTAATGATGACCCGCTCAGTTGGTATTGTCATGTTCAAAGAAGAGATCCTTCGAACCCCGTTAAAAAGGGCAATATAAATCAACTTACCAACGCAAGCTCGAAAGAAAGGCATGCCTAAGACCTCCTGGATTACCCAAATGCAAAAACAGCAGCATTTGATTGGCCTCAGTAATGAAGTGATCCTAAACAGGAAGGCCTACTGATATTTCTGGAGGTCGATTCGGCGAACCCCACTGGCGGACCAGTAGGGAAGCAGTAAAGTGGGAGGATTATGACCCCCATAATTCGGATCATAACCTCGTCGAAAAAAAGAAAAACAGAAGAATTTCAAACCATAAATACGTCGTCAGCAATCGAAAGAATGAATAGCCTAAAGGTTAACTGAAGATTTGAATTTGCCGCCCCATTTGCGCCGTACATTTTTGGCGACACTGAAAAAACAAATTGACAGCTAATAATTTAAGGTCAGAAATGCAGTATTACAGAAATAGCCGACTTCACAGCTGATTGCCCCCTAGTCCATCGACGAATTTGAATGCTTTTTTGACACATATTCATGATTTTTTTACGGTTATTCACGAAATGAAGTAAATGCCGTCCTCTGATTGGTCAATTTGGCTTATGGATACGTTATAAAAAACAGTTGTCAAAGATCTTAAGGGGAAAGAGAGGTAGAAGTCGGACATCTCTGTGATACTTCAGTTCTGTTTAAGGCTATAACACATTCACACCGCACCACCAATTCATCATTTCGAGAAAAAATTTCGAAATCCAATTTTGCGTTCCCACTAAAACTTCACTGCTCTTCTCTATTAAAGGGTTTTCCAACAAGGACTGGACACTTTTTTTTAAATAAAGTGCAAAGCATTGATTTGATGTACAATCAAAGCATTTATGAATGGATCTCGACTTCGTTCATACGGGCACGTTTGCAGCGGTCGATTCGTTGGACCCAATTTTTAACGACTTTGCCAAACATTTCGGCCGAAACGGCCGCTATTTTGCGTTCAATGTTGGCTCTGAGTTCTTCCACAGCGTCGGCTTGTTGGCATAAACCAATGACTTATCGTAGCCCGACAGAAAATATACAAGCGGCGTTAAGTCGCACGAACGAGCGGCAAGTCGACTGGTCCATTTCTTGAGATAACACGCTCATCGTACTTACTCTTCAATAAATCGATTCTAATGTGTGCTGTGTGGTTTGTGGCACCATCCTGTTGAAACCACATGCCATTCAAGTCGGTAATCATGGCGCGATCAAGCTGACCATTCAAAGTAACGTTACGATAAAATATGGCCCAATAACGCCGCCGGCATGTAAACCGCACCAAACAGTTATTTTTTGTGGATGGAGTGGTGATTCATGAAGCACATGTGGATTTTCACCCGACAAACAACGCATGTTTCGCTTATTGACGAATCCATTGATCTAAAAATGAGCTTCGTCGAAAATTGGACTCCGAAACCAACTCGACGCACCTACCGACCACCTACGCACAAATCTACCCCTTTGTACTTAATAACTGTCGTCCTCCATTGCATTATCATGGTCGATGCCGGAAGGTGCTGTTCATAAGCCTCACAAGAGCGAAGCATTTACTCCAGGCTGTGTATTTTAATTCCTGCCAACTGCTGTTCATGCATGCCCTCGAAAATCGATCAAACAATCCCATCTGCGTTACAAATCGATATCCCTACTAACTCCTTTCCTTTGGTCACATCGTCACAGGAAGACTTCCAGGGACATTTCGGGAGCTCACTAGCAATAGAGTGATCCCTCCGATTAGTATCCATCCCCATGCATCGTACAGGGCTTGGAACAGATCCCCGCCATTCAATAAGAAAATCAATTACCTACCCCAAGACAAACAGGACCACCCATCTTTCGCACAACGGACGAGAGTACCGCTGTCGAAAGCATCACGTTTTCTACTTCAACCACCTTCCATCACTGATTATCGGTTCACACGAAAGGCAGTCCCCTTTATCGACGTAATGCGGGTCTCGCCGAAGGCGATCAATAAGCCTTGGCTCGCCCCAAATTTGGTCCTCCCTTTATAATCCCCATTTAATTCCTGTTCATCAACGCCAATGGCTCACCTCACCGGCAACCGCTCCGCTCCGTCGCACTCCGTGTCTGAAAAAGTCACAACCGCACTCAACTGGAAGATTTGCCAACCCGTGGTAATCTAACGCCATCCCCAGTGGTGATGACAGCCAGCGGAACACTCCCAACTTTCCACAGTCAAGTAGTTTCCTAAGTGACACTCCCTGACTGCCGGCGCCTTCATCTCGATAAAGTTAAATGGCTTCGGGAGTCTTGCTCAGTGCTTTAATGGCTCAATAGAGGACTGCTTTAAAACAAAGGGAACTCTTCCCGTCTTGACATCTCCTAACTGCTATTGTGATTTAATCCGATTTCATGGAGTCCTTTCTCGGTTCGCTGGCCCAGTCGGTGGACGAGGGATGCCTTCACGTGTATCCATCACTCAGCTTGGAGCTAATTAAATGCAATCAAGCGCCGTAAGCCCTGGCACGGACTTCGGGTCGAAACGCAGTCACGTGGGCCAGTCAGGTAAACAAGGGAGTCCTCCTTGTGAAATATGCGAGATGGTACATGGCCGGGCATTCATTTTGACACATTCCTCAAAAGACACAAAGCGGAGCTGAACGTTTCCTCGAATGTAGATGAAGAAAGGCGCAAATAACTCCGGAGGACATCGCAGGGGTTCTTTGCGATATGAACACACACCCAAGCCTCCGTCTCATCCTCGGTGTCTGAGCAAACACAATGCTGGCTGTTTGTGTGCGGACAGGGGGAGTGTGTGGATGTTTTCGTTTCTCTCCTCGGAGCAGTGTCGTCGTCTTCGTTGCTGTTCGCACTGAGGGGGACCCTCGTTCGGCGTGTGAAATATGGTCACATCATCTCGCCTGGGGTGAAGCAGCACAAGGCTGCGTGTTGGAAGAGGTAGAGTAAATATTTTCCACAAAAGTTGGATCTTTAAGCGAGGACTTAAAGGGGGACTGCTGCTGGTAAATAAAAGACGAAGGCTGACGGAAGTGGGTTAAACACTGTCCAATGGATTCTGTTGGTGAACGTGTAGCTGTCATAAGTTGTTTCGTTGTGGAAGGAAGTGGCTGCAATGAATGACAAGTTAATGCCATCCCTGCGGCAGGACAGTATTGGGAAGCATTTTGCTAAAGGAAGAATACACATCCTTTTGGTGGAAAGGGCAGAGAATAGCCCTGGGTGGACCTATGAGTGACGCATTCGATCTGCTGAAGGTCGAGTATGACGCTATGAAGTGCCTTTTTCATTTTAAAGTCATGGCCCAGAAGTTTGTAGAGACGAGGAGGAAGAAGAAACTACGCTTCACCCCTTCGGCACTTGTCCTTTTTCTTCTTCTTTATTTGGCGCTACAGTCCGGGGGGGACCTGGGCATCAACCAACAGCTAGCACGGTCTCTGGCTAGCTGTCTTCAGTGTCGCACGCCAAGTTGGTTGAGGTCCTTCTCCACCTGGGTACGCCACCTTAAACGCGGGCTTCCTCTATTGCGTTGTCCCACGGGTTCGGAGTCGAAGACTCTCCGGGCCGGAGCTGAGTTGTCCATACGCTCTACATGGCCTAGCCATCTTAGGCGCTGGATCCGAAGACGCCTGACAGCCCGTACAGTTCGTGGTTGAATCTTCTCCTCCAGAAACCGTCAACGCAAACAGGGCCAAAGATCGCACGCAGAACTTTACCTCGAAAATACCAAGGACTTCCTCATCCGCTTTTGAGATTGTCCAAGCCTCCGCGCCGTACAGCAGGACTGAGATGATCAAGGTCTTGTATAAAGTCAGCTAGGTCCTTCGAGAGATGGCTCTACTACTCAATTGCCTCTTGAGCCCATAGAAACAGCGGTTGGCAAGAGTTCCTCTGCGCTTGATCTCGGTACTGATGTTGTTTGTACTGTTTATTGACGTCGATGTTGTGTGTCCTTCCTTGATGACAGCATATACTTCTTTTTTCACTCATTCACCGCTAGACCCATTTTAACCGCTTCCGCCACAACGCCAGCAAACGCCTCATTGACGGCTCGCTGTATACTGCCAATCACGTCTATGTCATCGGCGTCCGTTGCGATTGCAGCTTTCCGACGTCAAACCGTGGTGTCCTTTCTCGACTCCGTTGATCTCTTGATTTCCGAGTTCTTACCTTGGCTACACAAAGAAATGGTCCGAGTCGATGTTGGCTCCTCGGAACGTTCGGACATCAAGAATGCTGGAGGAGTGTCTGACGTCGATCACAACATGATAAATCTGGTTGACGGTTGATTGATCAGGGGACCGCCAGGTCCCTTTATGGATGTTGAGGTGTGGAAACCGCGTGCTAGCTACATAGAGATTACGTCCCGTGACAAAGTCCTCCAGCCTGAGTCCGTTATCGGATGTGGTGTCGTGCAGGCAGTGCTTCCCGATGACTTTGGCAAAGATGCCTTCCTTACCCAGCTTTGCATTTAAAATCTTCTAGAACGATCGTGGTGTCGAAGCTGGGGCACTGATCGTAAGTCCGTTCTAGGAGATCATAGAAGTCATCCTTGCTGTTGTCACCTTTGTCCTCTGTCGGGGCGTGGGCGCAAATCATGATGCGGATTGATATGAGGCATTCGCTTTTACAAACAAAGCTTAAGACTTTTTGCCAAAGTCTGCCTCGAACAACAAATCCACATCCAAATAAGCGCCTCTCCCTGTTGCAATCACCGTAGTAGATGTCGCAGTTTCTCATCCTCTTCTTGCCCGGCCCATTCCACCGCACTTCCTGGATTGCGGTAATGTCTGCTTTGTAGCAGTCCAGGGCCTCCGCGAGAACTTCGGCTGCACGTGGTATGTTAAGGAACCTAACATTCCACGTGCCGAACCGAAAATCGTTGTCCTTGTAACGTTTGCTGGGGTCGTCAATTAATTCAGTCCGTATCCGAGGCAGTTGGTTGTCTCTGAACCATTATATTTTTACGTGGTGAGGGATTTAACCTCCCGCACAACCCCCAACTGGGAGGCCAGGTCCTATTCTTTAACCCTCGGGGGGAGGGTCCGGGTTTATGCGGTGTCCGTTGTCTCTAAAACTATAGGGATCTTCCGACGCCATCTCAATTCCAAGGCCCCGACCTGGCCTTGAAAGAACCTTCTAGACCTGTGCTCCGAAAATGACGTAGTTGTTTAGAAGGACTGCGCACCAGGTAACTCCTTCTGGCTGGAGTTTCGGATGCCGCCGTTGGCCAGACAGTTTCGAGCTCCTCCGCCGCCATCCATAAAGAGAGATGGGCCCTGGTACAGGCACACTCTCCCCCCTCTCTCGTCTGCAGCCGCCAACGACGTTTCACGGGGGTTGGATACCCCATCTTCGATTGAAGGTGCTCGGCTCCCAGATTTCACCACGTGGAGGTGAGAGTAGGAGTTCGCTGATAGAGGCTTAGTGCAAACGCTTGTGCCTGCATGAGACGCCATATCAACGCTTTGAAATCCTCGGCACTTGTCCAGCCCTTGCAAAAACTAGAAATGATATGAGCCGGTGGAAAGCACCGGGCACAAAGGATCCAACCAACATATAAGTGGGCCACAACTGCTACAGTGGTGGTCACCCAAACCTAACCTAATCTAGCTGTAGAAGCAGATGCTATGCGTGCGTGCTATTGTACTCCCTCGAGCAAGACTGTAAATAAAGCGGGATTACAGGGTTTTGATCCCCTCACACCAGTAATATGTAAGTAACACGAGTCTGTGCCAAGAACTTCTAGTAAAACGCAAATCCAAACAAAAATGAGCCAATTCGGCATCAGTGCAGTAATTTTCCGATTTACCTAAATGCAAAATGATTCAAATCAAATCGAGCTATAGCGCCGTTATATACTACACAAGAATACCATAAAACATACAAATAAAAATACTCGGACTCCAAAAGAAATATATACATATTCATATACAGTCACGTGCATGTAATTAGAAACACCAAAAATTTAATTAATATTTTCTTTAAAACACAGTTGTTTCCACCTTAAGGAATGTATATAGTAAATGACGCGAAAGAGATGGGGCCGTGTAAATAATTTTTGCCGTACCGGGAATCGCATCTAGGCCACGTAAGTTCGAGTTGACACACAGAGCAACAAGGCCACGGCTGCCAAACAGTCATACGCCTTTTCCACATACTCCCAAGCCTTCTCGAGAACCATTCTTTGAGTAAAGAATTGATTTTACTTTGATGATTCAAGCGCACTATGTGGCTAACTCCCGATGTCTGATCACAAAGAGCATTGCGCCATTGAATGGAACTGTCCCACAACGACTTCTGTAGCAGTTGCACAGATGAGGATCAGGAGCACACCATCCCACGGCTTCCCTGCTCATGCAGTGGCATTTTCCGGAAGGAATGGCGCCTAGGGACTTACTTCTTCTATGGAACTAAGCATCATTAGTGTCAGCCATCCTAATTCTTAAAAAGCTAAATCGGGTTCATCGAGAAAGACATCTCGATCCGCGAGGTAACGCGTATACTCGCCAAAGTGTGACAGCTCTATGCAGCCAGACATTTGAACTTAATCTTGGCTGCTGTCAAGATTATTTTTTTTTCGTTATGTAAAGCGGCCCTTACACAGCAAACTTGTGTGCGCACTTTAGTGTATTTAAAAGGCGATTTCCGCCACACACGTCACACAACTAGAACGTGTGTGACTCTAGAAATGAAAACATTTCCATTTTACTCACACAGTGAGCAAAACTAAAAATCGGTGCGCGGACTAGCTCACGCACTGGACACACTGCAGCATACTGCCACAAGTGTGCACAAAAGTGTCATGTGTATGGGGCACATTCTTCTTCTTCTGATGGCGCTACAGTCCGGGGTGGACCTGGGCTTCAACCAGTAAGCCTCTCCAGCCGGCACAATCTTTACCCAGCTGTCACCAACTGCACACACCAAGTTGATTGAGGTCCTTCTCCACCTGGGTGCGCCATCGGTTCCGTGGGCGTCCTCTATTGCGTTGTCGCACTGGTTCGGAGTCGAAAACTCTTCGGGCTGGAGCAGTGATCTCCATGCGCTCTACATAGCCCAGCCATCTTAAACGTTGAATCCGTAGACGCCTGACTAGGCTCATGCCGCTGTACAGCCCGTACAGTTCGTGGTTGAACCTTCTCCTCCAGACAAGACCAAAGATCGAGAGCAGAGCTTTTCTCTCGAAAGACCCAGGACTTTCTCATCCGCTTTTGAGATTGTCCATGCCTCCGCACCATAGAGCAGGACAGGGATGACCAATGTCGTTTATATTGGGAGCCTTGGTCCTTCGAAAGAGGACTCTACTATTGCCTCTTGAACCCAAGGAAACAGCAATTGGTAAGAGTTATTCTTCGTTTAACCTCGGTACTGGTGTTATTTGTACTGTTTACTTGCGAGCCGAGGTAGACGAAGTCTTTTACTACCTCGAAGTTATAGCTGCCCATTGTGACGCTCGGTCCAAGACGTCGATGTTGTGCGTCCTTTTTCGGTGACAGCATATACTTCGTTTTGCCCTCGTTCGCCGCTAGACCCAATTTAGCCGCCTCCGCTTCAATGCCAGCAAACGCTTCATTGACGGCTCGCTGTGTTCTGCCAGTCACGTCCATGTCATCCGCGTATGCTAGCAGTTGTACGAACTTCTGGAAGATTGTGCCTCTAGTGGTTGGCGTGTGAGTCTTGCACGATCTTCTCCAGGCTGATGTTAGAGAAATCACATGACAGCGCGTCGCCTTTTCTACAACCTTTCTTGACATTGAAGGTCTCTGTGAGTTCGTTACCGACCTTGATGGAGCAGCGAGAGTTCCCCATTGTCATCTTGCACAACCTGACGAGTTTGGCAGTAATGTCAAAGCAAGACATGGCGTTGTATAGCTCGTCCCTATGCACGCTGTCATATGCGGCCTTGAAATCGACGTTGTTCGAAGGTGGACTTCCCCGGCCTGAAACCGGACTGATAAGGACCTATCAGATTGTTGACGAATGGTTTCAGGCACTCACACAAAACGGCAGAGAGGATCTTATAGGCGAGGAGACTTATCCCTCGGTACTTGGTGCAGTTGAAGGGGTCTCCTTTCTTGTGAATCGGGCAAACGATACTGAGGTTCCACTCGTCGGGCATGCTTTCCTCCGACCATATCTTACATATGAGTTGGTGCATGTAGCGTATCAGCTCATCTGTAGCTGCCTTAAACAGTTCCGCAGACAGTCCGTCTGCACCAGCTTTATTCGACTTTAGTCTCGATATCACTATCTGAACTTCGTCTAGGTCGGGGGGACGGAATTCTCGTCGATCATCGTCAATTCCGTGGAGTGGAACATTCTGCCTGACAGCGGTATTGGAGTCTTCCTCGCCGTTCAACAGTCTACAGAAATGGTCCTTCCAGATTCTCAGTATCGACTGCGAATCTACTACGAGTTGTCCATTCTCGTCACGACAGGCTTCTGTCCGAATTGTGTGTTCATTGGATACTTGTTTTACCCGTTGGTAGAACTTTCGGACGTCATTTCTGCGGTAACACCTCTCCATTTCCTCGATCGCGCGCTTCTCATGCTCTTTCTTTTTCTTTTTTTGAAGCCGGTGCTCTTCGTCGTCCTTCTGTCCAGCGTCGCCTTGTATGCTGCTTCCTTCGCTGAATGTGCCTGCCTGCACTCTTTGTCAAACCAGGGGTTTTTTTGGGGTGGCGTTTTAAAACCAAGCACATCAGATGCAGCTTCTCTGATGGCGTTTTGACAACAGTTCCATTGTTGGTCGATTGTTTCGCCTGACAGGGTTGGACTCTCTGACAGCTTTAGGGAGACTCGATCGGCAAAGGTGCTAGCGGTCAACTGCGATTGTAGCTTTCCGACGTCAAACTGTTTTGGTCTTGCTCTACCCCGTTGTCCTGTCGATATCCGTGTTCTTACCTTGGCTACAACAAGGAAATGATCCGAGTCGATGTTGGCTCCTCGGAATGTTCGGGCATCGAGATTGCTGGAGGAGTGTCTGACGTCGATTGCACTGTGATCAATCTGGTTGACGGTTGATTGATCAGGAGACCGCCAGGTCCGTTTGTGGATGTTGAGGTGAGGGAACCGCGTACTGGCTACAAAGAGGTTTCGCCCCGTTACGAAGTCCAACAGCCTGAGTCCGTTCTCGGACGTGTTGTCGTGCAGGCTGTGCTTTGGGGTCGTAGCTGGGACATTGGTCGTATGCTCTTTCTAGGAGATCGGTTAAGTCATCTTTGCTGTCGTCATCCTTATCCTCCGTGGGGGCGTGGGCGCAGATCAGGCTGATGTTGCCGATGTTATGATTGCGGATTGTTATGAGGCGCTCGCTTATTTATTTAAAGCTTAAGACTTCTTGCCTAAGTATGCCTCGAACAACAAACCCGCATCCGAACAAGCGCTGCCTTCGCTCTTTGTAGCGATCGCCGACGTATGTATCGCAGTTTTTCATCCTCTTTTTGCCCGGCCCATTCCACCGCACCTCCTGAATGCCGGTGATATCTGCTTTACAAGCTTCGAGGGCTTCCGCAAGTTCATCGGCTGCACGTGGTCTGCTCAGGGACCTCACATTCCACGTGCAGAACCGAAAATCGTTGTCCTTATTTCGTTGTCCATGGTCGTCTGCAGTAGGTTCATCCGTATCCGAGGCTTCTCGTTGTTTCTGAACTAGTAATTTTTTACACGGTTGGGAAGTTTACCCCACGCGCAACCCCCGAACCTGGAGGACCGGGTGCTGGTTGAAACCCTTGGACAAGGGGGCCGCTGCATACATTGGTTCACGTCAAAGCGGTTGCTGTAAAGGCTATCCAGAGGGCGCCGCGTATGTCAACTAGACCTGTGCATTTAACAGGGATCGTTGCTGGCATCTCGCCAAGTTGAGAGCAGTCAACAACTTTGCCCTGGATGCACAGGCACATGCATGGGTCACATAAGAAAGTTAATTTCAGAGAAAGTTCTATCGCCGCAATAAGTATGTGTGATGTGATCCCATAGCAACTGGCTACTCTTCCAAGGAAATATCATGGACGGCCATCCACGTGGAAGTGATGACTTAAACCAGAACATTGCCAGCACCCCACTCAGCCCTCAGTCACGTGGGGGGTTCGTGTATGCCACAAGTGGAATAGCCGCTCAGATTCTTTCTGTGCAGGCGATTACAAAAGGCTAATAATGAAAACAACTGCTCCCAATAAAATTCAACCACCAACCGCAGGAAAAAAATAACCTATCAAATGACTCGAGCGAGTCCATGGCTATTCACTTCACTGTCAAAAGTCCCTATTGAGGCATAAAATGAATTACACTTGTAATTCAACGGCATAACTCATCAACCGGAAGTAATTCAACGACGATTTGCATAAAAAGACAATTAAACAACTAAAGCACCGTCCGGCATACTTTCGTGGCCACTCCGTCTTGACACCGTTCAAGGTGAACTGAACCCTACCTCCTGCCCACACCACCGTCCATTAAAAGCCGCCGCAACTTAAGACCGAAGAAAAAAGAATATAGCGGGCACAGGACTTTTCACGCAATTAATTTCACCCACTGTGTCCATAAATGCTCGACTCTCAAATATGAAGAACGAACGAACGAATGACACAAAAACAACGTAACCCCGACTCCGCCGCTGCGCCGCACCGTCTCTAAGTAAAGTAAATAAACGAAACAACATTCTTCCGGCAAGTCGCATGGCCGATTCCTTAAGTCCAACTGAAGGACTTCCTCTTCACTCGTACTCGAGAGGACTCCTCTGCATTAAATGCGAACGGACGGGAAATTGTCATTAATTCATTTAATGGAAGGAAGCCCAACGCTTCTTAGCGCGACTCTCTTCAAGGAATCAACCGCCCCTCAACCCCCGGGCATCGCTCCGTCGCCGTCGAGGACTTCGAATACCAAAGAGGATGCCATGAAGTATTCTCTTTGTCATTCATAAATAATAATTACCCGAGTAAGGTAATTCCTTGAGAGGAGAACCGGCACTAAGGGATGGCCAAGGAGCTGCTTAGGACGTTTGTGATGGCTGCCAGGGGGTTGGGTGCGCGGGGAGGGTACTCTTGTTAAGACAATGCGCGGATGGTAGTGCGTTCCATGCTCATGCCGGCGTCTCATTGTGGTGCGTCCCCCGAAATAAAGCATGACCAAGCACCTAGACTGTGCCATTAGATGCTCTCTCAGTAAGTAAACATCATTAGACGGATGTACATATAAAGTACGAGACTGGCACGGGGATTGCTGGGACGGGTAGGAACTCACGTTGAACCGGCGGCGCGGCGATGGAGGGTGAGGCGAGCCGAGGACGAGACCAAAATTAAATTCATAAATCATTTGTGTGGAGTTTTTGGCCTAGGATCGGTTTGAAAATATCTCACTGACACTTCAGTGTGTGGGTGTATGTGTGTGCGGGTGCTAAGGGACTCTCTGGGAATAGAGTTGAAATGCAGAGAAGCCGTCGTGCCGGAAGGAATGGCCGCAGGAAAAAGCTTGAAAGATGAAAACCTTACATCCCTAGACTTGGTGTTGAATAATTTATGGAGAATTGGAATTGTTGATGTCTGCCTGGCGCATAGATGAAGACAAATAGATTGATTTTCGTGGAGCCAGTGCCAGTGGAGCTGCAGAGTGCGGGATTTATGCTATGGTTAAATGAAGGGGACATGCGAACATAGTTGATGGCTGGTCAAACTGCTGTGATTAATGGAAAATTATTTTTTGATAGAAACACCGACAGGACAACTGTCAACGGGTTTCAATCACTCGCAGCTGGCTCACCGAACTTAACCTCAGGGTGGGGGGTGAAGCAGCCTTCGACTGTGCCAAGACAACGGAGCTTTAGGGGGTGAACGACCTGGTTTTTGTTGAAATGATTGATGCCTCGGGTGGGTGACTGTTTATTGCCCATCGGCAAATCCAGAGCTAACATTTGGCTTATGGAAAAAAAAACATCTTGTGTTGTTGGCATTTGCGAACGTTGCGTGGGCCGAGAGAGTGGAAGAGACTGACTTAAAGTTCTCTGGCAAAATTTTAACAAGGACATTTTCACGATTTAATGGCGCCGGTAGAATATTTTATTTGAAACACAATTAAGACGCTGACTGAGTGCAGGTAAAAGAAACGTTTCTGACTGACTGCTGCTCGAGTATTTCTTCCTCTTCTTTGTGTGTCGCTCCAGTCTGGAGTGGACCTGAGTCTCAACCAAGAAGTCTCTCTAGCTTGCGTGATCTCTGTCTATAGTTGATTTCCTTCTCCACTTGTGTACACCACCCTAGACGGGGTAACACAAATGCAAGGCATTTTTTGAGATTGCATGAGATGTCGATGTCATTGGCGCTGTTCGAATTAAATGGGTTGACCTAGTGAATTTTAGCGAATGGAACCACTCCTTTGCTAGATGTCAAAGCAATGGATCCTTGACAGAAGTAAATATGAAATAAGTAAAATTAAGGGCCGTTACCGGAAGTTGTAGGATGGCCTTAAAAGACGTTTGACCTGCAAGACCTCCTGTTCTCTTTGCGATAATGAACAGGGCGGGTCAAATAAAAGTTCCTTTTTAGAAATGCAATAAATTGAACAAAATTAAATATTTTCCATGTATTATCGCTTAACTAGTAAGAGCAAAGATTCCCATTAATTGTGGAATACAACGTCGTTCAAGTGACTGCTCCGGCTGGCTTCGCAGCTTCCAAGCCCTCGTTGATGGTTTCGTGCTGTAGCTCACGGATAGGTTGGATGATGTTAACCCTAAATGCTTGAAAGGGATCAAATCGGAGCTCCTGGCCGCCTTGGACCTTGACATCGCCAAGACGACAGATAACACTATTTGAGAATTTGGTGCGTTAAAGGGCGATTGTGGCATGGGCGCCATGGATTACTAGTTGTGAGCGACTCGGACAATTACAGAACTAAATATATTGTATGTGTAGAAATTAACATTTTACTCATCTTCTTCTTCTTTATTTGGCGCTAAAGTCCGGGGTGGACCTGGAACTCAACCAACAAGCCTCTCCAGCTAGCACGATCTCTGGCTAGCTGTCTCCAGTGTCGCACGCCAAGTTCGTTAAGGTCCTTCTCCACCTGGGTGCGCCACCTTAAACGCGGGCGTCCTCTGTTGCGTTGTCCCACGGGTTCGGAGTCGAAGACTCTCCGGGCCGGAGCTGAGTTGTCCATACGCTTAACATGGCCTAGCCATCTTAGGCGTTGGATCCGAAGACGCCTGAATAGACTCATGTCGCTGTACAGCTCGTACAGTTCGTGGTTGAATCTTCTCCTCCAAGAACCGGCAACGCAAACAAGACCAAAGATCGCACGCAGAGCTTTTCTCTCGAAAAGACCAAGGACTTCCTCATCCGCTTTTGAGATTGTCCATGCCTCAGCGCCGTACAGCAGGACTGGGATTTTATTCATATTATTAAAAAAAAAAAAACTTAATAAAAGAAGAACCGTCCGAGTTCTGTTGTGGTCCAAGATCAACTGCCATTCTACCCAACAATAGTGTAAAATTGACGAAGACAAACAGGGGGAGACAAAATTAGTAAAAGGACGCTATTACAAGCGATTAAATAAATGGGGGTGTAACACATTTGGAGAAGACGCTAGGACATGAAACGTAAATAAATAAAGGGTGAAACATAATGAGGAAAATGTTGCCAGTACATGTTGCAGAAACTGGGACGTGTTGCGACACGTAACACGCGCCATCCTGAACATGAACCAGAGGTCGTCCAAATCCATGTCTTCAATTTCCGTCTTCGGTCGGTGAACATGTCTCTGTAACTCCCACCGTTGACCGAAACGTTCAGATCGATGGCGATTTGATGCTCGTGAATTGAGTCTCACACTTTCGGCCATCTCATCTCATCTGTGGGCAACGTACGAATCCAGGGACCCTGAGTGTTGTCCACTAGCATACCAGTGTCACGAACTTTTTGCACAAGTCTGCTTACAGCAGTCGCGGTGGGTGCCTCATTTCGGCCAAAATTTCTTTTCAAAAAACGCACTGTGTGAGCCACGCTCGAACGACATTCAAAAATATTGAAAACTTATTGTCAAAGTGACTGATGTGTAGCTTAAACCAGAAAAGGAAGTATTACAGAGATGCCCAACTTCTACTTCTCTTTACCTTAAAGTTTTTTAAAACAGTTTTTTAAACAGTTTAACAACTGTTTTTTATAGCCTGTTTGTTACACCGATTTTCCGACCTACGCGCGACCTCGTCCGGGAGGGTGTCTGACCAGCCGTGGAGAAAGGCCGTGGTCTTGTTGTTTTTTTTTTTTTTTGTATTGGCGCCACGCGATTGACCCCCGTACGATCCACCACCGTTTGAACCGCGACAAAAAGTGGGAGTCCGCCGTATGATTCTCTTCACAATATTTATTTACTTAAAACTAACAATTTTTGCTTAAACTAACTTAAATCGAACATCAATTAAAAGGAGAAAAATTCATTAATTCAGAGAAAAGAAAAAGGGAAAAAAAAAGATAAGAAAGAAAAAAAAAGAAAAACCAAAAAAAGGTATCCGACGCCGAAAAGATTCCGAAACAAAAAAAAATAAATGGTCGTCTTTCTCGGGGACTCGAACTCGGTACCCACCGATCCGGAATGGAAACCGCGATAGCACAAACGCGCTCCGCCAACGCCTGGACTGATCGTGACACTCTTTTAATCTAGTCGAATCGATACAGCTTTACCGACAGTTCCGATTTTTGTTTTATTGTAATTTTTTTTTGTTTTTTTGTTACCGCACACAAGCACACCCGGTCCTACCCACATACAACGACCGATAACCTGGTCTTCGGCTAGCTTTACCTCGTGTAAAGTAATAATCCGGTAAGGGAATAATCCGCGATATCGTGTCGGGATCATGCGCTGCCTGTCGGGGTGTCTTGTTTTCCGCGCTCCTCCCTCGGTAACTGCCCACTGCGATGTCGTCTTAGTGTCCGGGTGGGACGCGAATGCTTCTCTAGGCGTCTATCTAACACGTCACGCAAACAGAAAAGGTTGCAAGGAAAAGCCTCGAATCACTGTAAACCAAAATAGAGTAAAAGTAAGCCCAAATTAACGACTCGGTTTCGCCCGCAGACGAGAAATCCTTCCTACCTTTCTTCACTAGTTCTGCACCTAGGGTGTGATCACTGTCATAAAAAAAATCCGTAGTACTTCTCTTCACTTTTACAAACGTTCCACAACGTTCTATCCACGACGTCAGAATGCGACTGAAGTGGATGGGTCCAGCTGTCCTCTGCATCGGTTGTACTTTGGAGAGTTGCGGGTCTCCACCACATCAGGCCATCTGCAGAGCCGCTGATTCCCAATTTACCACTTCAGCCACTTCAAGGTCATGGAACCATAATTTGGAGGAACTCGGAACGACCGAAAAAAAAGGAAGCACTACCGGACAGGATTCGAACCTGGGTCCCAACGATCCGAGCTAGCGCTAGAACCACAGAACTACGAACACCACTAGCATCTAACGAACTAACACTAGTGACGTAATGTTACGTCACACACTACGCCCTGAACACATTTAAATAGTGTTCTGAAACTGGGCGAAAACCTTTATAGCCTTGCGGCCTAACAATTCCCCCCTTCCTCTCTAAAGGTTTTCGCCTAGTCGAAATCGTAACCTACGACAAGTCTTTTGGCCCATGAAAAATTTTCAGGTCCTTCGCGTGCCACACACCTGCTTGTTTTCCCCCCGGAGCTGCTAGTTCATAGGTCCAAGGGGACACTTTTTTAATGACCTTGAAAGGACCAATATATTTGGGGGCCAGCTTAGCCGTATAGTACTGGGCGGCGTCCGAAAGGACAAAGTTTTTCCTCAGCACCAAATCGTTAAGGTAAAACTGAGTGTCCCTCCGCCTCAAGTTATAATATCGCGCTGATTTCACGGCAGAATTAAGCATTCTCGATCGTACGTCTTGGACTACCTCACTTATACCCTTGGACCGATCTTGAAGATCCTTCGATTGATCGACGGAAAAACCATTACTGGGGATTGGGGACTGATTCCTTCTCACCTGCATTTCCCTACCAAAAACCACTGAATACGGGGTAGTTTTTAGTACCTCGTGAGTAGAAGTGCGTATAGCGCATGCAACCTTAGGCAGGAGGGTATCCCAAGTACGATGGTTTTCTGAGATGTAGGCCCTAATTTTGGTTTTAAGCGTTTGATTATACCGCTCCGCCGGATTCGCCTGAGGGTGATAAAACGCGGTATAATCAATAGAAACGCCATACTCAGTCGTCAATTCGGTTAACTCCTTACTTTTAAATTGCGTCCCATTATCGCAAACAATCCACTTGGGAACACCAAAAAACCAGAAAGACTTGCTCCTCCAAGATTATTCTCACCGCCTTAGCCGTTGCCGTCCTTACAGGGAAAAATAAGGGAAATTTAGAAAAAAAGTCTACAACAGTCAGAACGTACTTGTATCCCCTCGTGGATCGAGGTAAGGGGCCTACAAAATCGATACAGAGCATTTCCCACGTTTGGCTAACACCACACCGAGAAACCATTAGACCAGACGGTTTTTCCAAATTTGGTTTAGTTGTCTGGCAGACGACACATCCGCGGACGTATTCTTCTATTGTACCTTGCATTTTTGGCCAAAAGTATTTTTCAGCTACCCTATCAACTGTCTTCCGGACGCCGCCATGGCCACTTAGGATATGGTCATGACATGTTCTTAATCCAAATTGACCAATCAGAGGACGGCATTTACGTTATTTCGTGAATAACCATCAACAATTCATGACTATCTGTCAAAAAAGTAGTCAAATTCATCGATGGACTAGGGGGCAATCAGCTGTGAAGTCGGCTATCTCTTTAATACTTCATTTCTGGTTTAAGCTACACATCAGTTACTTTGACAATAAGTTTTCAATATTTTTGAACGTCGTTCGAGCGTAAAACGAGTCATTTCGTTCCGCGTACTGTCTTTCCGTTAAGATTTCGAGCGCCAAACTTCCGTGGCTGTCAAAATAACCTATGAATTAAAAAATCCATTTGATGGCCAATGGTGATTCGAACACTTAAGCAATTAGCAGCTGATGGACACACCAAGCTGCTGTCTCAGCTCTATCGACGGTTCGGCTTAAAGTGGAATCTATCTCTTTGGACACATCGTTTTCAGTGATTTTCGCTTTTCTTTTATTTCTTCTTGATTTTACTACATCAACATTTACTGAAACTTATTTAGTGAGTTATCTGGACCAAGTTACTGAAGCGTCGGCAAAATGTATAACCTTGGTTTTTGCTAAGTGAGTGAAGTGATGCCATCGATGCTGTGCTGAGAACTTGTTTTAAAATGTCCCGTCAGCTTTTTTGGACAAAAGGCTGTGATGCCATCGATGCTGTGCTGAGAACTTGTTTTAAAATGTCCCGTCAGCTTTTTTGGACAAAAGGCTGACTCATCTGAAACATATAAACAGATTGAAGGTAGGTTATAGTTTCTACGCTTAAGTTTGACTGCGTCGCGATGAATAATGTACATCATATTTGTAGGTTAGGTTAGGTTAATGTGATTGCCAAAACTGAAGCAGTTCTGCCCCACTTAGATCCTGATTGGATCCATTGTGACGTTTATGTGCCGGTTCCTCTTTGGGTACTAACTAAAACGCCTGAAGATGGTAGTGGCATATCCTGGATGCTGCACTCCTTTGCTGGGTTACAGCCAATTAGTATTTTTATAAATTTAGCTACGTCCAACATTTTGATCCCAGACATTTCCTTAAGGCTATTGAATGAATAGCTGCCTAGCCTTGCAAATGCCGAATTGGCAATCACCAGTAATAATGCAAACTACATTGCTGATTTCCTTTCTATTTAGATTTAGGAGTGTGCTTTTTTTTTGGGATTATTTTTTGGGCCATATTAGCCTTGAAGTCCTGCAAGTATCTAATTCCATCCACATCCGATTGGCGGCGTTGATGACATCTGTAAGTAACAAATTGTTTATTACTTGAAGAGAGGGGTATGGGGTGCGATTTCCTGATTACCTGCCATTGGCAAACCCACCCCTGTTCTAGCTAGCTCGTCGGACCTTTCGTTGCCTGGAATACCACTATGTGCAGGGACCCAGCATAGGGTAAGGTTGCATCTGACCGCTATCTGCCTAAGAGATAGACGGCAAAGTTTTACCATCTTAGATTTAAGTGATGGTGTATTCAGAGCCTTGATGGCCGCCTGACTGCATGTATATAACGATAGATAGCCCGTCTATCGGGTTCATCGACAGTAAGTGGGCAGACGCTTGGATAGCTTTTACTTCTGCCTGGAATATACTCCAGTGGTTGGACAATCGAGGAGACAGAGAGAAGGATATTTCCTGCGATGACGCAAATACTCCTAGTCTAGTGTCTTCTTCCGTTTTGGATCCGTCAGTGTATACTTTCAGATAGGTAGCTTCTCTGACTACGTCTGATGCCCAGTATACGACGAGCCCAATATAATCTGTATGCTTTGGGAGGCTCGCATTCTTGATTATTTCCATGTGACCTAAACTGTCAAATTTTCTCCAGCGGTTGCATTCCCTCAACCTGATCGCTGCATTGGTACCCGCAACTTCCCGTAAATGTCCATGAGTAGCTGTAGCATTGTTTCCATGGCGGCTGAAGGTGTGGAGCGAAGTGCACCCGTAATGCAAATGCACGCAGATCTTTGTATACTGCTTATCTTTACTTATCTAAGAATGAATGTATTTCGTAATAACATATTCGTAAGGTTTTCATTGATGTAAAAGCTTTTTCGCGAATTTAGACCAATGTCATGCAATGCAACTGTTGGTGAAGATTTCTTGGTTTTTCAACAGCGACAACTTTCATGAATTTGCATTTCTCCTCCTTGTTTATCATTTGAATTACAATTCGAATTTTTTTCTTATGCGAAACATCTTATGCAAGCGAGGGGTTGAAACGTTATCGATTTAATGTCATTAAAAATGTTGTCAAAACTAACTTTGAGTCTCTTCGATGCATAAACAAGAAGTTCGAGCTGTTTGAATATTTGTGCGCCTTTTCGATTTCAATTGTGAAAATCTTTTTGAAAGGTCGCAGAACCTGTCATGGCTGTCAGTTGGCTCTTGCAAACTGTTATTTACCATTTCAATATAAATACAAAATATATAATTAAATATAACCACCATAACAATTTGTTGAAATTATACAAATAAAATTTGTAATGGTTATTGCAGCTTTAAGAAAAGCAAATTGAAACTGTGGTTGTATTTTAAAAATAAATATTACGATGTCCGTAATTGCTATATATATAACTAAAACCATCAACTAGTGGCGATGTGCCATTCTCGTCATATTTTCGTAACACGGGGTCGGGCGATTACCCTGGACTGAAGTTTTTCATCCACTGTGTGGACACTTTCCAAACGACTTTGGTACATTTTCGTCTATGATCTCAACGAGAAAGAATGTTAGTTGGTTAGATCTGATAAAAAGTTTTGGTATGTTTTTCACTAAAAGAATCGTGAATTATTATTCAGATAAACCTTCATGAGGCTATGTGGCGTGTCATAGATTTGTATTTTTTAGTTCTATATAGTTATATAATAATGTGTGCCTTCACAATTCCCCAAATCAGGCTTACCGACGGGGCAGGCTTAGTATTCGAAAAAGCTTGTTTTCTAACTTTATCTTCTTCGAATTATAAAGTGTTTTAATAACTGAAGACAGCAATAGTTGTTAAGTAATAAAAAACATATTTTAACAATATTTAAAACCAGATTGTTTAATTTATCCGATAAAGTTCGCCTGAACCTTATCATTATTATATACAGTCAGCGTCAAAAGTGAGTGTACAACACAATGTGCCTGTATTCACAACAAAAAATAATGCCAAAAGGGACTCGAAGAAAAAAATCCCTTAGTTGTTGAGATACCCTCATATTGTTTTTGTTCCAAGTACATAACGACACAATTCCTCAAGAAAACTGCATTTAAGATATTTTTTCCTCGGACCTACATATATGCTGTATACTCACTTTTGAAGTTGACCGTAAGTGTGGAGGTGTGGGTGAGGGAGTGTTTACATGCGATGTGTAAATGGGGAACATGTCGTTTGACCGAGCAAGTCCACTTGAAAAATTTGAACTTCCATACGACCATCGTAAGGCCGCTCACACGTATACGACTTGTTACAAATTAGTCCATCCGGCGCGGCAGTACGACTGGGTCGTATGACATGTGATATAATGTGAATGCGTCTAATCATTGTCCTCTAAAAATTATTAATTCACCGTGGATTTCATTCATTTCATGCGAAATATTGAGATCACCATGTCCCAGCTTCCGCAATGATAGATGAACTCGATAGTCAAACGCCAGGACTCTAATCGCGTAAGGCGACAATCGTCTCGCGCTAGCGTTTTGACGATAGTTTCGCTTCATTCAAACATAAAAAAAGATGACAGATATCTTTTTGCCTTCTTCACGTAGACGGAAAACTGTTATGACTGATTTTTGGCGATACCTATTTCAGTATCGTCTGCTATTAAGTGAGAACAAATTTTGTATTCATAGGGTAAACTACCCAGTAGCGAGCCCCCTTAACGATAGTTTTGACTTCATTGCTCTCCCAAAATTAATTGCTTAGATATATGAAAACAATATTATCATTTAAGGAAAGCTTGATGTATTAGTGTTTGATATAAACAATAACTTTTTGCAATTATACGACTCAAATTTAATAAATTTAGTTAGAGTAGAAAATGAGACATAAGCCAGTACCGAGCCACCCTGTTCCTCATTCGAGCCACCTAAGGGTTCCAATAACGGGCCTCCCGTATTAATTATCGCATACAAATGAAATCATTGTTTCGTTTTTTTATAGTTCATCTACTTGAGAGGTAAAAAGGAAAACATTATTAAATAAATTCATGACATAAATTAGTCAAAAACATAAAAACTGAACAAATATAAATAATGTTGTATATCTTCGTCCATTATTTTCTTGTTGATAGATCAATGGGTTTTAAATGAATAACCAACGGAAGGAATGAACAGATCTTAGCTCCAAAACATAATATTATTTGAAATGTTAATTATGAAAATATTTATACATATGTATTTACACGTTAAAAAAGTATAACATAAAACGTAATTATAAAAACTGGTAGCTTGTCCTATACGATGCTGTACGAAACAATAACAAAAAGGACAATTAAAATTCGGAAACATAAATATTTTCATATGTAAACATTAAAAGTTTGTGTGTCCGTTGACTGGTTTTTATAAGTATCTAATTTGATCTTGGGGTCAACGTGACGTAGTGAGTTATGCCTGAAGCACAATAGTGCGTTTGCGCTGGCGTTGGCTTTCAACATACATAATTCAATGGCCAAGTACAGAATACAGCGTCGACCTGCGTCAGTGAAAAATGAGAGAGATTGAGAGGATCGCAATAAAACGTAAAACGTAGTCCATCGCACGTCATTATTCAACATTTTGTATATTTTTTGACAGAGGGGTGCGCTGTGAGAGAGATTTTCTCCCAAATTAAGAGTATTTTGTGTCAACTGTCATTTGAGAAATGAAAACAGCTGATTTAAAATAATTTAACGGCAAAAGTCATTTGAAATGAGTGTATGCAGAATCGCGGAAATATTTTTCATCTCGTAGATGAGGGAGAGAACAGTTGAAAAATTGAGTAATCATTTCAACGCAGTGCGTCATCGCACTCTCTTCGTAACATGAAGTCGGCTGGCGCAACGCACTATTGTGTTTCAGGCATAGTGCCCATTTTACAGTGCTGCGTTGGTGCTTCGACTACGTCCTGGTTACGACGTTTACTTTGAAGGCTAAATGTGCCACAATCATCTGCCTTATTTTCCAATTTGTGGTTGACAAAACTTTTCCGTCCGATGAACAATTTGAGTAAACGCAGGGAAATGTCAAAAAGCCCCAAGTTTACTCTGGATGTTGAAACAGAGAGAAAGAGTGCTCTCACCGCTCTCATTTTTCTTTTAAGAATCAAAACTTAGCACGAAGAAGTAAATAGCTTGGAACCATTGTATTGTGTAGTTTGAAAAACGAGGCGACGCAGCAACGCAGCATTGTGAAAAGGGCATAACGTCGCATTGCGTGTCGGATATAAAACGCGACGAATGCCAGTGATGATGTACAGATTGAAGGCGAGTCCATGTACGAATGCGTGTGCTGTCGAAAAATTCGTCATCGTGACCTGTCATGCCAAAGTGATCGCATATGAAAAACAAATGCACTCCGCACATGTCAATTTCCAAGCGACGACGGCGTATATCTTCTTCAATGGCTTCCCTGAGCAGCTCGAGCTCACAAATTTCCTCGTGATGTTATCTGCAACCACAGCATCGTCCGACAGAATTACCCAATTTGGCGGGCGTCACTATTGTGCAATGCCAAGCGAAAACAAAAAAAAACCTCCCATCGACATCACCAAATATTATCGCCTGTGTGCTCCAGCGAATTTTACTACATCCCCATCGGAATGGGGACCACACTCAAAGTGCACTCACAAATGGCTCCTCTGCCATCCGCTGACAAATGAACCCGGTAGAGTGTGCAGTTCGCCGAGGACGCCAGACAGCAGTAAGCCAGTTCAGTGAATCTGCCACGGTGCACAATGCCCGAACATTGTTGCACAAAGTGCAGACCGAAACACAAAGGGACTCGCCGAAAAAGAATCACCCGCAAAGGACTTTGTGTGTAAATCCCCCGAATTGATATTGCAATCGTTGGTGAACATAAAATCTTATCCCTTTTAATCTACCAAATGGTGACACACTTGCAGAGGCACCACAGAGGACGAGAACGAGGACAATGATTCGACCGAACCTCGACCACACCCAATGGGTGCGCCACCTCGAGAACAAAGTCAGGAGGACTCTGCCCTACGCTGAGCAGTTGCCAAATCACAGTCCATTGAATATTCTCCACTCCCTCCCTGCACACACCGTCCGAGTCAAGGGACACTCTCGCAGTGTGGCGGCTCAAAGGCGAAATCTTTGTTTCCCTGCCCAGTGCAGGTCCTGAGCTTATTCACAAATCTGCTCGCAGCTTATTTCCCCACCCTCCGGGGACTTCCATTAAGTGACCCACTTAGTGCAGGGACTCGGGACGGCTCGGCAAAACAAGAGCGCTGAAAAAGAACAGACCCAAATAACGATACGAAAACATTACGGCGACGCAGGGGCACAGTTGGATTGAAAGCGATGAATGCGAGATTGTCGAGGATGTGGTGCCTGGTCGGTTTGCGGTGCGCCATCCTTGCAGACGTCCATAACAAATTGTCCGGACCGTGATAGACATCTTCTTGGCAAATACAATTTCGCATTTGAATGACTGAAAGGATATCCTCAGATGGAAATTTCCGATAAGCCGTGCGCTACACCGCCGCGCCGCCCGCCATCGCCACCGCGTCGAGCTGTGATGAGGTTTTCAGTTTTCAGTTTTCAGTTTTCACTCTTTCTTCTTTTTTTTTTTTCTTCCCTGCCAGCAGAGTTTGTGTTTTTTCTTCAATCCCTCGCTCTGTGCTTGTGAACTGCGAACAAACGTATCTAGATTGACCTACTTCAGGTACATTTGTGTGTTCAATCTGTGCGTTCGCATTTGCAGAGGCGCGAGGCCGCCGCCGGTTATCATTTTCGTGAAATCTGTGCTCAGCTAGAAGCTCAGTCCCGGACTCAATTGTTTCTGGGTGCAATTGGACGTGTGT
This sequence comes from Eristalis intricaria, assembly GCA_964034865.1. Classification (NCBI taxonomy): domain Eukaryota; kingdom Metazoa; phylum Arthropoda; class Insecta; order Diptera; family Syrphidae; genus Eristalis; species Eristalis intricaria. The sequence continues at coordinate 129,628,678 of OZ035873.1, forward strand.
GAGTGAGTGAGTGTGTGTGTGCGTGGCTGGGGGAAAGCAGACCGTCATGAATGGGTTATTTCATAGGAAGTGAAGGTTTTGTGGAAATTGGGTCTATTTGCTATAAACCGTCATTCAGCCTCCCTCCCCCCGCCTCGGCCCACTCCATCAATGGATACACTTCTGTCGCCTGCGGAGATTCTAGTGTTTCCTTGTTCAGATTTGGATTTCGTTTGCGTTCGCAATAGTTTCCTCCTTCTGACGAGTGAGTGTCCCTGTCTATTTTTTCTCCCCCTTCTTCCAATTTTTTCGTTTTCTTATGTTTTTTTTTGCAGACTGTGGCAGTTTCTGGTTTTCGTTGCTTTTCACATTCGTTGGATTTGTTCTTTTAAGGTCATTAGAGCTTGTGGAATTTGCAATATATTCTAATGAGCCGCCTACAGTTGGTCGCTCGGGTGTGGGCGGTTTCTTCGGCTGATTGGTGACCCAGATAGTCGGCGATAGGGCTTCGGCATCGGCCTCTGGCTGGGGGAGAACTGAAATAAGGAGCAATGTAAAGCAAATGTAAAGTGAAGGGAATCGTCTCAAGTAATACTATTAAACGGTTCTCTGACAATATTGAACTGTCATTGTGAACAAGCCCATTGGCCAATGACCAAACTGTCAATGTGAAAATATTCAGTAAAAATCAGCTCTATCACAGAATCCATTTGTAGAAGAACGACGAAACTACGAAAGAATGCTATTACACAATCCGAACGGAATCGCAAAAACCACTGCCACCAGAAATGAAGTATTACAAAGATGCCCGACTTCTACCTATCTTGCCCCTTAAAATATTTTACAACTGCTTTTTATATCTTTTTCTTAAACCAAATTGACCAATCAGAGGACGGCATTCACGTTAATTCGTGAAAAACCGTGAAAAATTCATGAATATCTGTCAAAAAGGCACTCAAATTCGTCGATGGACTAGGGGCAATCAGCTGCGAAGTCGACCATCTCTGGAATACTTCATTTCTGATTGCCACATAAAACTCTCTCATTCTCATTTTCGAAATCAGCTGTTTAGAGTAGCGGTGTGTCAACTCGGATTTAAAAACCGAATTAACCCGGGTTCCACCTAAGCCGACTCGAACCGATTAAAATTTATTTCAAACCGAATACATAAAAAATCTGTGGGTACAACCCGATGTGAGCTTATGATGCCGAACCGAAACCAGCCCAAAATTGAATTCGATAAAACAAATCGATTTGCCTTATTTCATATTGGTTCAGTTCGCGGTCGTAGCCACCACAGCAGGCTGTAGCATAACTTTTCGGGTATTGTGTGCTTTGTATGCATAATGTGTGTTCTCTTTTTTTTTGGGCTTGTCAAAGCAAGTAAGTTGCGTTGCGACTTGCGAGTAGAGAGATAAAAGAGAAAAGAGAAAAATTTAAACAATTTGTGCGCCTATTGCTTCCCTTGCCAACTCAATTGTCTTAGGAGTTAGGATAGAAAACACCGAAAAACAACCCGAAACAAAATAGAATTCGACAATACAACTCGATTTGCCCCTTTCCATAATCCATATTTTTTGCTTTAAGTTCATCATCAAAACGAGTTCGTCAACCCGGTTTACAACTTGGTCTGTTTCTATTTTAACCCGGGTTAACTCGGTTTGTAAAACTTTCGGGTTGGTACACCACTAGTTTAGAGTCAAATGTGTCTAATTTTTGAAAATTATTGAATTAATACAATAACTCGATTTGCCCCATTCCATAATCCATATTTATTGGCTTAAGTTCATCATCAAAACAAGTTCATCAACCCGGTTTACAACTTGGTCTGTTCCTATTTTAACCCGGGTTAACTCGGTTTGTAAAACTTTCGGGTTGGTACACCTCTAGTTTAGAGTAAAATTTGTCTAATTTTTGAAAATTATTGAATTAATTTGTGCTCTAAACTTATATACAGTTAAAAAGAAACTCGGTTTTATTCTGAAATTTAAATAAAAAATCATATAAAATGAAAACTATTGGCTGCTCAAGAGGAATTTAATTTGAAAATTCCAAAAGACTTTTCCTTTGGTTGTTGTTTTTGTAAGCAAAAAATATGTGTAAACAACTTGAAAAAAAAAATATATGTATAAATACTTATATTTTTTACCAAAACACACTCGTTTTCTTATACTCCGACGTGAATTACTTGGCGTAGAAAATTCAGATTTCCATTTCATTCGAATTGTATGATACCAATTTTCACGAACTTAGAAATTCGTAGCTTTCGTTCACTACGATTCAACTACGAATGAATTCTGTGATCGATTTTTCGGGGTTCTTAGAGTGAGTAAAATATATTCTTCTTCTTCTTTATTTGGCGCTACAGTCCGGGGTGGACCAGGGCCTCAACCAACAAGCCTCTCCAGCTAGCACGGTCTCTGGCTAGCTGTCTCCAGTGTCGCACGCCAAGTTGGTTGAGGTCCTTCTCCACCTGGGTGCGCCACCTTAAATGCGGGCGTCCTGTGTCACGTTGTCCCACGAGCTCGGAGTCGAAGTCTCTTCGGGCCGGAGCTGAGTTGTCCACACGTGTAGCCATCTTAGGCCTTGGATTCGAAGACGCCTGTCACTGTACAGCCCGTACAGTTCGTGGTTGAATATTCTCCTCCAGAAACCGTCAACGCAAACAGGACCAAAGATCGCACGCAGAGCTTTTCTCTCGAAGAGACCAAGGACTGCCTCAACCGCTTTTGAGATTGTCCATGCCTACGCACCATAGAGCAGGACAGGGATGATCAAGGTGTTATATATTGTTAGCTTGGTCCTTGGAAAGAGGGTCTGCTATTATTAAGCCTATTATCCGGGGCTTTCATGTAATTTGGCTTCGATAACTCGAACTTCGATTACTTGAATATTTGAAGACAATTCTGAAGACAAATTCCAAATTCTACGTGTTCGTTCTATAAGGAATCGATTTTGGGGGATTGCGTTTGTATGTTCCTTTCACCTAGTATAAACAGAATCGTGGTTTTAGTGAATATTCTGAGCGGGGAAGAGGATGAAATTTCTTTGATTTTCAGAACTGAACGCTCAAACGAATGAGATGAGCTAGAAATTCAACTTCTGATGGAATTTTAAGCTTTAAAAAATACCAGAAATATAAAAGGTGGTGGTATGATTATTTTCTGCGGATGGTGATACTGTTACTTAGGGGTTTTCCCACAGGTAAAGATATTGTGTAGATGTTTAGATGTGAATCTGAATCTTCTCAGCTCGACAATAACGATGACAGTGGCAGTGATCTAATAAGGAAAGACTAACCACCTTCAAATGAGTTGGTTGCAAATGCAATACTCATTTTGTGTTTATATTAAAAGACTCATGTTAGAACAAATGATTCTGTGTAGCTGCAATGGTTTGCATTCCATTGAAGATTTTTTTTAAGACCAAAAAAAAAATCCTCTCTTCAGTCATGTCGAACAGACTATTTTAAATTATAATCATGCTCCTCTACGTTTTATGTGCTATATCGCAGATAAATAAATATTTATGTATATTAATTTTGTTTTTTACTTGATAACTCGAAGTCTTGATAACTCGCATTTCAACATCTGCTAAAAATGTGCTAAATCAACACTTTTCACCATGGACTTCGCCAAGGGTGTGTCTTGTCACCTCTCCTTTTCAATGTTTACATGGACTAGATGTTGCAGCGCAGCCGAGGCTAGGAATCTTTCACATTGGGAGAGTTGAAGGTAAGCCATCTTCTTTTTGCGGATGACTTAGTTGTCCTCTCATCTTCCCAGATGGAACTCCAGCGAGCACTTGATAGGCTTGTGGCCGTATGTGATGATTCTGGGATGAAGGTTAACGTGGACCAATCAGAGGTTATGGTAGTTTCCAGAACGCCTGTTCAATGCACTCTACATGTTAGTGGATTAAGTATCTCGGGATCTTCTTCACGAGTGATGGGAGGAGTAATACCGAACTTTCCTGTAGGATTGGTCAAGCTGGGTCAGTTTTGACACAGCTTGGGAGATCTGTAATCAGGAAGGCCTAGCCAACTCTCACCTATGGTCATGAAATTTTGAAAATCGAGAGGATTCCATTTCTGAGGATGTTTTTCGGATATCATTCGATTCGATAAATTTGTCGTTTCCCGGAACTTTATCACTTGCAACTTAACTTTACCCCTCGGGCATTTGGCGTCGATCACACCTGCGAGCCATTTCGTTCCGCGTTCGAGTTCGCCCTCTCTCCAACTCAGTCCTAAAGAGCTCTTTTCATCTTTGACTGCTCTAAGCCTAGGGCGTCTCGCTTTTCTGCCTGACTGGGTAAGCGGACTTCAATGCATTGTGTACGTCGCAATGGAGTTGTTTTCATGCCGTAGCGAGAGTTTCTTTCTCCTCATCCCTGAAGCAGCACCGAGTCCACGTTGGAGTCGAACTGTCTTAGGTTGCTTTTCTGGCTTTAGCCTTTCCGACTCTCTTGCACACATCCTGTTGTAAGCCAAGACCTCACTTCCCAAGTATAGAAAGCTGTTATTTTGCACGGTTTATTGTCCGGATATAATAAGGGGAAAGGCACTAGTGGTAGAAATTTGGGTAATGACCGAAATAATAAGATCGCGAGTACAAGCTGCTGACATGAGATTTCTTCGTGCTTTTGTGGGAATTACTCGCCGGGGTAGGGTGAGAAATACGACAGAGCGCGAGGAACTCAACGTTGAGCAGGTGCTTTTTCGAACGAAAGGGGCTTTCCTTCGATGGTCTGGTCACGTGGCCTGAATGCCCCCATAGGCGGGTCTTGCATTTTCTCCAATGGGCGAAAACTTGGCAGACCCATAAGACCCAGGTTGGACCAAGTCCATAAGCTCGCCTGGTTACGCTTGGGCCCTTGGACCCCAGTGGAGTTAGAGTCGATGGCGGAGAATCGAGTTGCATGGAGATCTCTTGTGCGTGGACTCCTTAAGCGGTTCATGCGGATCAGAAGCTGATGATTATGATGTGGTAGTTCGAGTTATTGAAGTTCGCCTATAAATGAAATGTTTAAAACTAAATTATTGTTAAATAAAAGAAAATAATTAAATACATATGTGTTTTGATTAAAAAGGAACTATTATTCGTGCGGCTAGACGCCGAAACAGTATTTTTTTTGTGCAAGTACATATAGAGAAGTACAGTCGAACTTCGATAACTCGAACCACAACTTGCCACAAAAAAGATTCGAGTTATCAAGTGAAATACAAAATTGATAGAAATATTTATTTATCTGGGATATACATAATGCACAAAACGTAGAGGAGCATAATTATAATTAAAAATAGTCTTTAAACATGACTGAAGAGCGGCTTTCTTATTTTGTTTTTTTTTTTAAAAATGTTCAATTGAATGCAAACCATTGCAGGTACACAGAATCATTTGTTCTTACATGAGTCTTTTAATATAAACGCAAAATGAGTAATGAATTTGCAACCAACTCTTTTGAAGGTGGTTGAATCAAATCATCCCCAATTATGGCAAAGTCCTTCCCTATTATATCACTGCCACTATCATCGTTATTGTCGAGCTGAGAAGATTCGGATTCACATCTAAACATCTAGACAATATCTTTATCTGTGGGCAACTCCTAAGTAACAATATCGTCATCCACCTTTCCATCTGCAGTTAAATTTCTAGCTCATTTTATTCGTTTGAACGCTCAAACGTTCTGAGAATCGAAGAATTTAGTTCTCTTTCCCGAATATTCACTGAAAGCACGATTTTGTTTTTACTAGGTCGAAGGAACGTACGGACGCAGTGCCCCGAAAGCGATTCCTTATAAAACGAACATGTAGAACTCGAGAATTTCTCTTCAGAATTCAACTTATCGAAGGTTTCAAAACATTCGAGTTATTGAAATTCGGCTTATCAAAGTTCGACAGTATTTCGATAGATTTTCCTTATTTACCACACCTAATTGCAACGAGCATAATTATGATGAAATCGACATGGTTGATGTTAAGCACCCGAATTATATGCCTAATGATTTTAATTCGTTAATGTCGACGTTCTTAGAATTTGAAATTTAAGCACAACGGAAGCTTAGCATGTTCTGACCTCAAATCATGCAGAATTAATCTCAAATTCCTCATATTGAACAAACACTGATTCCGCATGTGGACATTTTTTCCAGTTTTATTTTATTGATTAAATTCCAGGGAAAAGTAATCATGATGACGACCACTAGTAATTGCCAGTTACACTAATGTACGGACAAATTTGGGATGCCATGATAGCAAGCAGTCCTTACGTATGGGCTGTTGCATCAATTCAGACTTAAATACCTGAAACTTCCCCTGTGCACACAGATAGTACAGCATTACCATAATGGTGGTATCATTCACACAGTTCCGTTGAAGTATTTTTAATTTCTTGGACACACGAACGAGAGAGATACGTTGTTTTTAATTAATTCAATTTACTTTAAATTTCACAATCATTACATTACATTTCAGTCAAATTATGGTAAATATTGGATGAAAGGGTCATTACGATGGACAACAAATGTGCTCGATGAAATACGTACATTTTTGACTTAACGCATATATACATTTAACATTGGGCTCAACCAACCAACAACAACAACAATTATTTTTCATTTTATCCTGTTGAGTTGTCCTTCTGTTTAATTGCCTACTTGGAGTGCGAAGAGAGAGTGCGTTTGACGTTTGTTTACATCAGAATTAAGAGCCACAATGATGTCCTTTTCTTCAACTGTCCTTTGATGTCTGATCATTAGCTCTGGAGGCCAAGTTGTCTGGAGGATGTTTTTATTCGTTTTTGCTTCTTAGTCGGCTAAGATGTTGAAATTAGTTGGAATTCCTGATCCAAAGTGACAATATTCCTGACAATATGTATCAACCTAAGAACCGTGTTTGGGTTGCAGGACTCCTCAAGCACTTTTAATTGATAAATATAAACCACAATTTCTTTCACATAAAGGGCATACCTCTGTATTTTAAAAGTATTGAACTCTTATCCTTGTTAATTCAATTTGTTGATGTAGCTCATGAGAGAGAGCCTTAAAACGTGCTTGGCTAGTTGTACTCCCCAAAGATGTTGCGATTTCTTTTATTTAAACGCATTAAATTTTAGTTTTGCAATTTCTTGTGTCAACAAAGCTAAGTTTTCATTGGAGGTAATACACTCATGCTCATACAATTAAGCCACATATGCGATTAGGAAGTACTTGCCGAAGCAATTGCTACTGTTGCAATGAATGAACTGCTAAAGAGCAAGAAAATAGTTTTGTCCAACAGTGGACAGTATAACCTATAATAACCCAAACAAAGAGAATAAAGCGGAACGGCGGAAGTAGATGTGAGACAACAGGTACTTCATTATCGCATATGTGACTTAATTGTATGAGCATGAGTGTATGTTGATTGTAATTATCTAGAGGAATTGTTATTAGTACATGATAACAATCATTCATTTGAGTGTGCAGTTTTTTATTTCGATGTAGAACATGAATACCAGAGTCGTTTGTTTGACAAATATTCAGCGTGCAGGATCTTCAGGATTATTTCGATAGAAATCGGCGATGATGCATGTGAAATTAGCGAAGCTATTGGTGGATGAGGCCGTCATGTAGGTTATCTGTCTCGCGACGATTTTGGCACTCCTATTGATTCTTCTTCTGACGATGATCCATCAAATGAATTGACGATTCAACCTTGACGACCCAAATATACAAATTTACCCGCCTCAGGATATCCATTTGGTAGAGCTGTTTCAAGACATGGCAGAAGCAGCTGAGCAAATCGGGGCCACAAATATATAGGCTTGGACTAAAATGACAAAACTGTTGGGTGGTCGATGCCCAGCGCTACATAGCAACGAAGGGCTGAGGAAGTGAAGAAGAATATGCATGTTTGAGCACAAAGACTTCTCTAAAATAAGAAGTCAGTTTCATGGAGGTCTGTCTTTTGAGCTACACGACTGACTCAAAAAAAAAATGTTCTGCTAATGTCGACTGTCCATTCAGATACATGAAAGTACAAGCCAATCGCAATTATTGATTATAACGAACACAAAGGTGGCGTCGACACATTCGACAAAATGGTACGACAAGATGGCCGGTGGTGATTTTTCAACATGGTGGATATGGCTGGACTTGCAGCTTTTCGACTGTTTGAGCTATGCCACCCGGCTTGGAACACCAATAAATCTCAGAAGCGAACAATTTTCATCAAGGAGTTGGTAAATTGAGTTGGCTGGACTACCGGCGCAGACCTCCACTGAAGTTATCTGTGTAGGCGTAGGTTAGGTAGTGAGACCATATTGGTCCATTGTGATACGAATAGTCAGACGACTACCACTGATTGACTACTCCAGTGATAGTGTCGCAAATTTTTTTCCCAGAGGCAAATGGTGTCTTGAAAACCAGATAAAAGAGTATTAACTTTGCTTTCACTGGGATTCAAGCCGGGGGGACTCTGCCAACTGCGCCATCGAATCGTCGTTATTTGATGGATTCCCAGAAAAAGAACGTCTTTTTCTCTTAACGGTTGTCGGAAGTAAAAGTGAGAAATCATCATCATTTTCACTTCTTATGGACTAAAAATTCATTGCGTTGATGTGAGCCTTGTAAGACCCTGCCCCCGAAGAACAAATACACAAAAACAACCACCGTTCATCATCTATGTTACAAGCCTACTTGCAGCAAGCGTTATATTCGAGCTTGCGAACACTACTAACTTTTGGTTTGGATGGGAATGGCATTTCTTTAAATCTGCACCATGTTCGCCCACATTTGAATCCCTTATTCAATCAATACATATATATTTAACTATCATATAAAATGCAGTGAGGAGTACAACTCCCGAAAACACAGAAATATGTTGATCGGAGGATACACGGTTCTAAGGTCAACATCTCTAAATTTTTTTTGTGCTCTCATTCGTGGTCCGTTTTTGACACAGGGCAGATGTGGTGCTTAGGTTAGAATTTAGTTTTATATACAAAACAAAGGTAAAGGAGCACTGTAATTGAATTAATTTATTAATGGAATTATATAGGACAGTTGTAAAATAGCAGCGCTTAGACTCAACAATTTATCGATACGATTTGTTTGTCTACAAATTTGTGCTTAGTCGTCACGCACAAGGAATGCTCAACAGACTTTTAGTTCTGAGAGAAACTTTAAAGTGTTTAGATATATGCACAGCTTTTGGTTTTGATTTGAGATGGAACTGAAACTGATAAAATGGAGAAATTCTTTCTCTTATGTAATTTTACTAAGAAAATTAAATGGAAATTCATCCGAAGATTTTCGAAATCACCAAAGCACGACAAGTAATTGAGGAAATTATATCAAACGACACGACAGTATTTTATGAGACTATTCTACCGCATGAACGTTTATATACAACTCCAAGACTCTTGGCAACAGGAAGAAATTTCCCAGATCTTAAACTGATTCTTAATTCATTCTAAATTCATTTATTATTTATGTTCTTAAATTTACGCATATTTTATTATATTAAATTAAATTCATTTAAGTTCTGCGTTCAATCTTTGATCCTGTTTGCGTTGATGGTTATTGGAGAAGAAGATTCAACCACGAACTGTACGGGCTATACAGCGACATGATTCCAGTCAGGCGTCTTCGAATCCAACGCCTAAGATGGCTGGGACATGTAGAGCGTATGGACAATACTGTTTCACCTCGAAGAGTTTTTTACTCCGAACCAGTGGGACAACGCAATAGAGGACGCCCACGGAACCGATGGCGCACCCAGGTGGAGAAGGACCTCAATCCACTTGGTGTGCGCAGTTTGAGACAGCTAAAGATCGAGCCAGCTGGAGAGGCTTACTGGTTGAGGCCCAGGTCCACCCCGGACTGTAGCGCCACCAGAAGAAGAAGAAATTGATTTATTTACTAGCGAAAAGGACTGGATGGCGCAGTTGGTTAATTGCCTGCCCCTACTTAGTGTAGTCCCCGGTTCGAATCTCAGTGAAAGAAAGGTTAATACGCTTGTATCTGGTTTTTAAATCTGGTTCGGTAACTATTTGTTGTTGGGATCAGATTAAGGACGGTATCACTGAAGTGTTAAATCACTGGTGGTAGTCTGACTGTGGATATCACAATAGACCAACATGGCCTGAGTTCGCTTTTACAGACAAAGCGTAAGACTGTTAGCCTAAGTCTGCCTCGAACAACATCCAAATAAGCGCCTCTCTTTGTTGCAATCCCCGTATAAGATGCCGCAGTTTCTTATCCTCTTTTTGCCCCGCCAAATTCCACCACACTTCCTAGATTTCGGTGATGTCTGCTTTGAAGCAGTCCAGGGCCTCCGCGAGAACTTCGGCTGCACGTGGTATGTTATGGGACCTAACATTCCGCGTGCAGAACAGAAAATCATTCGCTGGGATGGTCAACATTAATTCCGTCCGTATCCGAGGCAGTTGGTAGGCAGTGGCAGTTAACCTCACGCACAACCCCCAACTGGGAGGCCAGGTCTTATTCCTTAACCCTCGGGTGAGAGGTCCGTGTTTATCCGTTGTGAGCGCCGCCGTTGACCCTATAATTATAGGGATCTTCCGCCGCCATCTCAATTCCAAGGCCCCGACTTGGCCTTGAAAGAACCTTCTAGACCTGAGCTCCGAAAATGTCAAAGAAGCTCTAGAAGGACTGTGCACCACTTCGCTCCTACTGACTGGAGTTTCGGATGCCGCCGTTGGCCAGACAGTTTTCCAGCTCCTCCGCCGCCATAAAGAGAGAACTGAGCCGTCGTACAGACTCACTCTCATCTGCCTCAATACTAGCCCAAGCGTTGGACTTGGCACTGACATATCCACAAACATCGGATATCCGCTAATGGCCGATGTACTCGCACGCTAGCTGAAAATAAAATTATGAAAAATGATGGAAGAGCACACTCACCCATGTTTACGCTTCCAATTTACCCTCAATATTGAAGTCTGTCAATTATGTATCACAACGTGAACGCAAGTCTATTCTTGGTCGTTCGACCGGATAGCACAATGTGAACGCATTTACGTTTCGTTCTGCCTTTCTTCGTTTGTCGGTTGTGTTGCTGAAGTTTGTGTCGAGGTCTAGTTTTGTTCGTTAAAGTCAAACCGAAACTGACTTCTTATTTTAGAAAAGTCTTTGTGCTCAATCATGTATATTCTTCTTCACTTCCTCAGCCCTCCGTTGAAAAGTAGCGCTGGGCATCGACCACCCAACAGTTTTGTCATTTTAGTCTAAGCCTATATATTTCTGGCCCCGATTTGCTAAGCTGCTTCTGCCATGTCTTGAAGCAGCTCTACCAAATGGATATCCTGAGGCGGGTAAATTTGTATTTTTCGTCAAGGTTGAATCGTCAATTCATTTGATGGATCATCGTCAGAAGAAGAATCATTAGGAGTGCCCAAATCGTCGCGAGACAGATAACCTATATGACGGCCTCATCCACCAATAGCTTCGCTAATTTCACATGCATCATCGCCGATTTCTATCGAAATAATCCTGAAGATCCTGCACGCTGAATATTTGTCAAACAAACGACTCTGGTATTCATGTTCTACATCGAAATAAAAAACTGCATAAACTGAATGCAACTGCAACTGAATGATAACAATCTTGTACTAATAACAATTACTCTAAATTATTAAAATAAACATACACTCATGCGATATTGAAGTACCTGTTGTCTCACATCTGCTTCCGCCGTTCCGCTTTATTCTTTTTGTTTGGGCTATTATAGGTTATACTGTCCACTGTTGGACAAAACGATAAACTATTTTCTTGCTCTTTAGCAGTTTTAACATATTTCAGGTTCATTCATTGCAACAGTAGCAATTGCTTCGGCAAGTACTTCCTAATCGCATATGTGGCTTAATTGTATGAGCATGAGTGTATTACTTTCAATGAAAACTTAGCTTTGTTGGCACAAGAAATTGCGAAACTAAAACTTAATGCGTTTCAATAAAGGAAATCGAAACATTTTTGGGGTGTACAACTATCTAAGCACGTTTTAAGGCTCTCTCTCATGAGCCACATCAACAAATTGAATTAACCATGCTAAGAGTTCAATACTTTTAAAATACAGAGGTATGCCCTTTATGTGAAAGAAATTGTGGTTTATATTTATCAATTAAAAGTGCTTGAGGAGTCCTGCAACCCAAACACGGTTCTTAGGTTGATACATATTGTCAGGAATATTGTCACTTTGGATCAGGAATTCCAACTAATTTCAACATCTTAGCCGATTCAGAAGCAAAAACGAATAAAAACATCCTCCAGACAACTTGGCCTCCAGAGCTAATGATCAGACATCAAAGGACATTTGAAGAAAAGGACATCATTGTGGCTCTTAATTCTGATGTAAACAAACGTCAAACGCACTCTCTCTTCGCACTCCAAGTAGGCAATTAAACAGAAGGACAACTCAACAGGATAAAGTAAAAAATAATTATTCATGCCCCGCCCACCTCACTCTCGATGACAGTTTCGCATAAAAATGAAACCCAACCGGAAACGAGCAAAAATCATTTTTCAATAAAGCCCACTTAGTGACAGTTAAACGCAGTTAGTCGTCACACAAAGCCATACCGACCAGCGGGTCCTCTTAGGCGACTCACCGCCATCATCAGTCGCCACCGGCCATCCCTTGAGAGTGTGACACATTGCCTGGGGACTACTCGCACGGTCATGACTGAGCGATTTGCCATGACGATGGCATCCGCCGCGTCCCGCTGCGTGCACAGTGCATTGTGCACATAGTTCCTAATGCAAATATTAAGATTCCAACTGGTAACTGAATGAAAAAAAACAACAAAAACCGAAACATGCCGTTATGCTCTTGTAGCGTTAATTAAAAATTGTTCATCGTTTGCAAACACAGACGGACGTTAAGAGCGCCAGTCACTGTCGGTGCAGTGGTTTTGGGCGAGACTATAAGCGATTTTTTTTGTTTTCCTGCGAGTCCGACGAGTCCTGGAATCGAGTAAATATTGTAAATTGAAATAAAACATTAAACGTAAATTTTTGATATCTAGCGACTCAAGGTTGCCAACGAGTGGTCACTGGCTGGAGCCAATTAATTCGATTCATAAATATTAGCTTGGCTTGAGGGTGATGCTGCTTGGAGAGCTTTTTAAATTCAAGAGAATACATCGCACAATGGCCGGGACGTTCTGTGCAGGATAAACTGCATCCGGAGAGGATACGTTTTTTCCAGTGCACTGGCGATCTTAAGCAAACATGGCCGCCGGATACTGCTTCCGTCTGATTCAGGTCCTGTCGAAATATTTGCTTCGTAATGAGCTGCATATTGTTTGCATTTCTTCGAGAGTTACAACTGCTTACTTCGATTGGCAGGAAGCTACGACGACGGCGAGCGGTTGGAAAATGCTGCAAGATCAACTTTTGCGGAATTTGTTGTTGATTAATATTTAATGGCGCTCATTGTGCGATGTGGAATGGTAACTTGGCGCGGGGACAACGGCACGGCATATATAACGCATTCTTCTCGTAATAATTCCTGAAATGGGAGCAGAGAGCATGGTGTGTCACTATACAGTGGCAGTGTTACTTGTCTCCATAGCGCAAAATATTCTCTGGTTCTCTCTCTGGTTCCGTGTCGTTGAAGTTCCCACTGTGAATTTGCTTTTCTCTACCGACTCTAATGCACACAACAGTATGCACCACACAGTCTTAGATGATAGTTCGTTTTGACAGTGGACGCCTAAATAGATATATAAACTAACACAAATCATATCTCAGTCCACGATTCTAAGACGAGCGAGTTGGTTAGGGTCAGACACAAGAGAGGAAAGAGATATTCAACTTCGGCCATATTTAGTAGTCCGAAAGGCAAAGATCCGTCGACTGCACTGGCTCGGCCAGATCGAGCGCATGGACAGCAATGCTCCAGATAAGAGGATCTTCTTATCCGGGCCTCCTGGTTCGACAAGGAGAGGAAGACCGAATCTCCAGTATAAAGACCAAGTAATCGCAGATGCAAGACAGCTTGGTCTTGATGACTGGAAGCAGCGTGCCCAGGATCGTCAGGAATGGCAAGCAGCTATCGCTCAGGCTCGGACCTTGCATGGGTCGTCAGCCTGATAAGTAAGTTAGTAAGTTGCACATTTCTCGCACCAGGCCAACGACGATATCTTCGGGCAGAACCGATTCTAATAAGTTTGTTGTGAAATTAAGCTTAACTCTGTGCGTTGCCGCTTTTAGGAAATATATGGGTGGGCCATATTAGCCACGTGGGCCATATTTGACGCACTTACCATAATACACAAACTACATCTAAACTCTCGAATATATAAGTCAACTTCTGAACAGCCCCGTAAAACGATACCTGCGTGGGAAATTCCGGAAATGGCCGCCATGTTCCTTAAAAATCCGCGAATTTCCGTCTATTGGGAATGGAAGGGAATTCCATAACACTCTAATTTTTGACTGCTCAATGCCGGCATGGACCAGGGGTAAATATGGCCGAAGTTGAATATCTATATAAATAAAGGAGCTTCTCAAATTTTCCAAATCGGAATCAAACACAAAGCCAAGATGGAGATGTTCACATTCGCACCAGAATTAAAACCAGCTCCTGCGAGGCACATTCAGCAACCATCTATAACCCGATGATTAGCCAATTAGAAGAACAACACATGCTTCCTGCCTCCTCGCTTCATCCATTTAAAAGCAATTTCTCCCGACGAGCTCCGGAATAAGTCATCCCAACCACTCATTTCCTCTGACCAACTCGAGCCGAGGACGTCGCGAAAGTAAAGCAATAAATTATTTAATCCCCATAATCGTCGCAGACCAACCGTCGCTGTCGTCGTGCAAGCGTTCGATAAAATAACTCAACCCGCCGTGCCACGCCGCCGCCGATCAGTGGCTACTCCCAGCGAGGTTCAAGTGGAAAAACTAATGCGCTTCGTCGCCGCTGTTCCAACAGCACGGCGATAGATAATTGCGGGTCAGTGCGTCGTCGTGCTAAAAATTATTTGCTTTATCACTTTGAAATTGATTTCATAATGGCGGCTTTGCGGCTGCCCGAGCAAATGATGATAGCTTGCCAAATAAAAGCTATAATCTCACCGATGGCCGTGAAGGACGTGGCGTGTAGGTCTTCGCGGATCGCAATCGCCGATGCCGTCGTCTGATACTGATTCATGGCGATTGCAAGATAACCGCTGGTAATTGGCAGTGATTCACATGTAATATGGGAGGTGGATGCCTCTCAACGGATCATCCGATGGAACAGTGATTAATAGCCGGGAATTAACTTGCTATATCCACGGACACTCCATTATTCAATAAGCTGCTTCGTGTTGTTCAGAGAAAGGGGGATTGAATTTGCTGTTCCGTGAGGATTCCGCTGGCGGATGGGTGGAGGTGGTTATTTCAGACATGGTTTAGTTTTTCGTCAAATTTGAGGACATGGGATTTTGAGTTTGTCGCTATGGCGGGGTACGAGGAAATATTCTTGTTTATACAGTAGTGTCGGGCTGGCTACAGTAGTGTCTTTTGTAATGCCTCTCAGCACATGTTCTGGAATTTCATTAGATTCTCCACAGAATCTGCAGACACCTTCTGCAGATACTCCTGGTTTCCTTACGTGCTCCCTGAGCGTGCAGAACCCTGTTAGGAAGCCTGTTACGATAGGCTGTTACGATGCTCATCTTGATACATGCCTCAAAACTCTATCGGTTGTGTTGACTTAAGAGTTTCTTGGCCTATGAGGACATGGTCTCCCACAGCGCACAATGGTTCGGGGTCTATTAAAGGTTGCGATGATCCTTTCCTAGCGAGGGAGTCGGCCATTTCATTGTCTTCTACCGCTTTATGGACAGGAGTTATTATCTGTTCCTCCTGCTCAACTCATTAAGCTTCTGAATGCATTCATACACAAGCTTTGATTTGAATATATAGGAATCTAGTTCCAAGATAGCGGTGCGACTCTCCGACATTATTGCTACCTCTATGGTAGAAGTTCGAAAAGTTTTCATGGCCCCTGTAATTCAGAGGCATGCCAACCTTCGAACGTTGTCGAGTGCCTTCCTCGTTCTGATCAATAAAATTTGCTGTACTGTACCATGATACACATGGAGGGCATGGGCCTGCAACCAGCAACGATCCTTGTTAAATGCACAGGTCAAGTTGACATACAGCCTCCTTGCGGCGCCCTCTGTATAGCCTTTACAGCAACCGCTAAGAGGTGAACCAATGTATGCATCGGCCTCTTTGGCCAGTGGTTTAAAACAGGACTCGATCCTCCAGGTTCAGGGGTTGCGCGTGGTGTTAACTTTCCCATTGTGTACAACCACAAAAAAACAAATAGTTCAAAAACGACGAGCAGCCTCGGATACAGATGACCCCACAGCTGCTGACCATGCACAACGAATTTCTGTTCTACACGTGGAATGTGAGGTCCCTGAACAGACCACGTGCAGCCGATGAATGATGTGCGGTGGAATGGGCCGGGCAAAAAGAGGATGAAAAACTGCGATACATACTTCGGCGATTGCTACGAAGAGCGAAGGCAGCGCTTGTTCGGATGCGGGTTTGTTGTTCGAGGCAGACTTAGGCCCGAAGTCTTAAGCTTTAAATACATAAGCGAGCGCCTCATAACAATCCGCATCAAGGCTACATTCGGCAACATCAGCCTGATATGCGCTCACACCCCCACGGAGGATAAGGATGACGACAGCAAAGATGACTTTTACGATCTCATAGAAAGAACGTACGATCAATGCCCCAGCTACGACACCAAGATCGTTCTAGGAGATTTCAACGCAAAGCTGGGCAAGGAAGACATCTTTGCTAGAGTCATCGGGAAGCACAGCCTGCACGACAACACGTCCGAGAACGGACTCAAGCTTTTGGACTTCGTTACCGGGCGAAACTTCTACGCGGTTCCCTCACCTCAATATCCACAAAGGGACCTGGCGGTCTCCTGATCAATCAACCGTCAACCAGATTGATCACAGTGCAATCGACGTCAGACACTCCTCCAGCATGCTCGATGCCCGAACATTCCGAGGAGCCAACATCGACTCGGATCATTTCCTTGTTGTAGCCAAGGTAAGAACACGGATATCGACAGGACAACGGGGTAGAGCAAGACCAAAACCGTTTGACGTCGGAAAGCTACAATCGCAATTGACCACTAGCACCTTTGCCGATCGAGTCTCCCTAAAGCTCTCAGAGAGTCCAACCCTGTCAGGCGAAACAATCGACCAACAATGGAACTGTTGTCAAAACGCCATCAGAGAAGCTGCATCTGATGTGCGGGGTCTTAAAACACAACCCCAGAAAAACCCCTGGTTTGACAACGAGTGCAGGCAGGCACATTCAGCGAAGCAAGCAGCATACAAGGGGACGCTGGACAGAAGGACGAGAGCGGTTCGTGAGCTCTACAAATTTAAAAGAAGGGAAGAGCACCGGCTTCATAAAAAGATAAAGAAAGAGCATGAGAAACACGAGATCGAGGAAATGGAGAGGTGTTACTGCAGAAATGATGTCCGAAAGTTCTACCAACGGGTAAAACAACTATCCAATGAACACACAATTCGGACAGAAGCCTGCCGGGACGAGAATGGACAACTCGTAGTAGATTCACAGTCAATACTGAGAATCTGGAAAGATCATTTCTGTAGACTGTTTAACCGCGAGGAAGACTCCAATACCGCTGTCAGGCAGAATGTTCCACTCAACGCAATTGACGATGATCGACGGGAATTCCGTCCCCCTGACCTAGACGAAGTCAAGATAACGATATCGAGACTAAAGTCGAATAAAGCTGCTGGTGCAGACGGACTGTCTGTGGAACTGTTTAAGGCAGCTACAGATGAGCTGGTAAGGTACATGCACCAACTCATCTGTAAGATATGGTGGGAGGAAAGCATGTCCGACGAGGGGAACCTCAGCATCGTTTGCCCGATCCACAAGAAAAGAGACCCCTTAGACTGCGCCAACTATAGAGGGATAAGTCTCCTCAACATCGCCTATAAGATCCTCTCTGCCGTTTTGTGTGAGCGCCTGAAACCATTCGTCAACAACCTGATAGGTTTTTATCAGTGCGGTTTCAGGCCAGGGAACTCCACTATCGACCAGATTTTCACACTACGGCAGATCCTGGAAAAGACAAAGAAATGCAGATCGACACCCGCCACCCATTCGTCGATTTCAAAGCAGCATATGACAGCGTGCATAGGGACGAGCTATCCAACGCCAAGTCTAGTTTTGACATTCCTGCCAAACTCGTCAGGTTGTGCAGAATGACGATGGAGAATTCTCGCTGCTCCATCAAGGTCGGTAACGAACTCACAGAGACCTTCAATGTCAAAAAAGGATTTAGACAAGGACGCGCTGTCATGTGATTTCTTTAACATCATCCTGGAGAAGATCGTGCAAGACTCACACGCCAAAACTAGAGGCACGATCTTCCAGAAGTCCGTACAACTGCTAGCATACGCGGATGACATTGACGTGATTGGCAGAACACAGGGAGCCGTCAATGAGGCGTTTGCTGGCATTGAAGCGGAAGCGGCCAAAATGGGTTTAGCGGTGAACGAGGGCAAAACGAATTATATGCTGTCGTCGAAAAAGGACGCACAACATCGACGCCTTGGCCAAAACGTCACCATAGGCCGCTATAACTTCGAGGTAGTGAAGGACTTCGTCTATCTCGGCTCGGAAGTGAACAGTACGAACGACACCAGTACCGAGATTAAACGCAGAATAACTCTTACCAATTTCTGTTTCTTTGGGCTCAAGAGGCAATTGAGTAGTAGAGCCATCTCTCGAAGGACCAAGCTGACCCTATACAAGAACTTGATCATCCCTAGCCTGCTCTATGGTGCGGAGGCATAGACAATCTCAAAAGCGGATCAGGAAGTCCTTGGTCTTTTCGAGAGAAAATTCTGCGTACGATCTTTGGTCCTGTTTGCGTTGACGGTTATTTTTTTTTCACTTCAATTCATATTTTGTTCATTATTACATTGTTCAGATAGATTTTTGTCTGCAAAGCCTTAAGGGCTTGTCTGCAGAAGACTGGCTTCGATAATATACATTAAGTTAAGTTAAGTTTAAACGTTAAATTTCTCTATTATTTGAGTTTACTTTAATTTACGTTATAAAAATGAAAACAAGTATATTTTACACACTGGAAGATAAGTAGATTTCTTTAGTTTTTCTTAAAATTTCAGATTTTTTTAGGTTGCGAAATTCTCTTGGAAGTTCGTTAAGCACTGATGGAACTGCAACATTAAGTGTCCTTCTGCCGTACTCGTTCCAATACCTCGGGACTTCATAGACCTGCTGTTGTCTTCTTCTGGTATTTACTGCTTGTTGCGTCAGAGTTCTGTATGCATCGTCGTTGTAGAAGTGCGTAAGCATTTCTAAATTGTAGATCTGTTGAATATTCAGAAGGTTTTGGTCACCAGGGTTAAGTCTGGGGTTGTCCACCAATTTTTGCAGTCGCACATGTGTTCTTTGTAGGGATTGCATTTGCGACGCTCTTTCCCACGCTAATACGCCATATCTCAGATGTGATTCGACTAAACCAAAGTAGCATTGTCTAAGAACTTCAGGTGTGCAGACATTTTTAAGATGGAAGAGTGCGTGAGCGGATCGATACAATTTTTGTTTTAATTCTCTTATGTGGTAACTCCATTTAAAGTTGTAATCATCGGTGAGTCCAAGATACTTGTATGTTAACACATTGTTGATATATCCGTTGCATCTATCATTATCTCTTACGTTACACCCATTCCTGTGAAGACATTCCATGTCATGCATTTTTATTTTGATTTTAGTTTTTTGGGATATGCGGCGGACGAATATGAATCACCTATGTCTTCAGTGCATTAATAATTAGTCCATGGTCGTGACACCAAGCTGTGATTCCATTGAATTATATTTGTAGTAAGCTTGCAGCTTCATTTACGTTCCTGTGGGTAATTACAATCGCTGTATCGTCCGCGTATGCGTATCCTGTACTGTACTTCAGCACTGACATCAGAAGATCATTGGCGTAGATAATAAATAGGAGAGGACCCAGTTATTGGAGAAGAAGATTCAACCACGAACTGTACGGGCTGTACCTCGATATGAGTCTAGTCAGGCGTCTTCGAATCCATCGCCTAAGATGGCTGGGCCATGTAGAGCGCATGGACAACACTGCTCCAGCCCGAAGAGTCTTCGACTCCGAACCAGTGGGACAACGCAATAGAGGACGCCCACGGAACCGATGGCGCAGCCAGGTGGAGAAGGACCTCAACCAACTTGGTGTGCGCAGTTGGAGACAGCTGGCAAAAGAACGTGCCGGCTGGAGAGGCTTACTGGTTGAGGCCCAGGTCCACCCCGGACTGTAGCACCACCAGAAGAAGAAGAAGAAGTTTAAAGCACCGGGCAGTGATGTCACAACGGATACAATCACTATCTAAGTGGGTCAAAACCTAACCTAATGTACACAACATAGCTTCTTGGCAGCTGTACATTCTACGGCCTAGATGAACTGTCGGCATTAAAAATACTTTACTTCTTTCGCATTGAAACTTCAATGGTTAGCGTCTTAAAATCGGATTTATTCTTCACAGATTAGATCCACATCACCCCACATTCCACAACGGTCGCTAGAATTATCTCCGAGTATAGTCGGTCGAAATGGGATACATATCTAGAAATGGGGTGCCACACAATTACAGAATAAAAAAAAGTTTCGTACCACAACGACCAAAGATTGGAGTAACAAACGATGTCATGATCAGATCAGATCTCCAGCAGCCCCACAAAGAGCCTAATAAACGTTGTTAACTACCGACTTCGTGTTCCCCAGTTTAATGGCTTCGATGTGCGGGCTGTGGTAACTTTCGCCTCTGCTTCTGATTCTCAAATTCCCTGATTCGACTTATTTTGCAACGAAGCGCATACAGCTCAGTGCCCCCAAATGTTTCCATTCGTTCCGATGTCTCTTCGTGGTCTTCCCCAAACCCAGAGTCACCCTTTTGCGGAATGTGTATGTATTCTATGTCGCTTGTACCACATTCCTGTCAACGGGTGCAAATGTCTAATCCCGCACACTGTATCCCAGGAGATTGCCATTTCATATTCCTGTCCACATTCTCGGAATCCACTCATCCACCTACCTGTCTGACAAAACTTTCACCACCAATTTAACTTCAGCCAGTGACAACGTGAAGCTGCCTGCCTGCTGCAGGCATGTCTCCAACGCCGAAGCCCCAGTCCGCAATCCCGGAGACGAGACGACAAAAAGTGTCCCAAAACGAAAGGCAAATACGGGGGAAAAAAAGGACATGACAACGAAAGAGCTAAATGTTTACTTTATTGTCGTAATCCGATTTGACTTTGGCTACGCCTTCCTCTCGAGCGGGAGCCGAGAAAGCAGCACAAGTGTATGCGGCAGCAGTCAGTTATAATTCAAATGTGAAAAGGATTTCATTGAAAGGATTATGAAAAGTACATCGAAAAGGCTTAGCAAATCAATTCGTGAACATCTCTCAACCCACTCCCGACGCGACGTGACACATGGAGAGCGAACGAGTGATTTTCCGGCAAATCGAAAAATAGACACAATAATGGCTTCGGATACAATTTGAGTGACGACGATGGTCGGGGTGCCGCCTGAAGGGAGCATCGCCGGCGCTAAGTGTTATCCTGATGGTTAATCCCATTTAAAAGCCAGAAAAACTGGAAAGGTCCTGTGTTGAAGGATACATCGCTCGCCTGGCGATGGCAGACAATGATCGAGAGGATAGAGTTGGACTTGGAGATGTGATTGAAATGAAATTTGTTGAGAGGGACTCTTTTTTGAGGGAGTGCTTAATGTTTTGGCGTCAACACGAGGGAGCTGAACATATTCACACCAAGGACTGGACAATCGCATTTGATGAAGGACCAAACTGAAGGGTTCTAGTTTTTCTGTTAAAGAGATTATTTTTCTAGCTTTAGTCAAGGGGCAACCTGGATTTGAGTATATTAGAATTTAAAGAGATAATGAAGCCTGATCGTGGTGGACTAAGAAGCATCGGACCAGCTTTAAATTGTACGGTAGACTCGTCAGATATATGGCTGGAAAATCTTTTAATTTGTTTTGTTGCGCCAGCTCAGGGTTTTCTTGTGGAGTCACAAGACATGGTTCTACACACAACATTGTTTTGATTTCTTAATTGAAGACATAATAATAATAATATGGGTGGCGGTACAGTCCGTGGTGGACCTGGGCCTAGCTTCTCAGCAACCACTCTTGTTGTGCGTGCTATTGTTCTTGCACGAGTGGAAGGGACCTACAGTTTAATGCCGACTCCGAACAGCGAATTTGAGAATATTTCTCGACAGGAATACTCTTTGAGCATTGTCAGTGACTCGAAAGAGGTGGATCCGTGAAATATGAAAGGTGGTAAATTCGGGTATCGAACCTGGCACCCTCTGCGTAGGAGTCGACGCACTTACCCACTACGCCACGGCGACCCACAAATTGAAGACATACTTGTGAATTTTTCCATATTCCATATAGAGTGGATGCTCCGTAAGTCGAACTCTCTAACTCGAACTTTTGAGCCATATTATACACACATGTGAAATAAAGGGCATTGTGTACAGTAGTTATAAGTGCGAACGGGGAAATTCAATCCCCATCTGGCGGCAGAATGTTCCCGACGAATGTTGGGAGGAGCAAATATCGGAACCGCGGCCGAAGCAGTACAGTTCAGTTTGGGATTTTATATAGAGTGTTCAAAGTGTAAATCGGGTCAGCCTTAAAGGCATCAAAGAGCTCTGTAGTAAAGTAATGGTGGTATTCAAGCGCTGTAAAACGTAAGAACTCCACCATCATCCTCATCTATAGTGTCCTTGATCTTCGCCCTATTACAAATTTTGTCTCCGCATCAGAATTATCTTCATCATGAACTCAGTCCTCATCGTCGTCGCCAGCAAAATCTTATACTTCAGGGCTGCTCGTAATTCTTCGGCAAACTTGCTAACGTATTACTCTCTTTCTACATCGCTCTTGCGGGTCCAGTTGAATGCGTTTATTTCGTCAGCCATAATAATTTACTTACCAATAAAACTCATACATGGATCGCCGTGGCGTAGTGGGTAAGTGCGTCGACTCAGTCGATTACATACCCCCGTGGAGTACAGACGTGTTCGACTTTTGTGTACGGGATTTACGGAATTGGCACGCAAAAAAAATTCAACTAGCTAAATAGCTTAGCGGCAGTACTACCGTCCGGCAAATCGCGGTGACCGAATTCCCGTTACAAAACAAAATAAATTTTCGCGAAACAAAAAAAAATCTGAAGACACGCAGTGGGTGTGCAAGTGAGATGGAGACAGTGGAGCGACCTGAAATGGGTGACCATGACCAGGTAGCTGGTACATCAGGCCAACCGACGATGCAAGGTGAGGGGAGAAAGAAAAAGTGGCCAAAGCTTCAACCGAAGCCAAATCTGGTGAAGCGCCGATACACGGCTGCCTCACGCGACGCAAAAATTGCTGTAGTTGAGGCTGTAGGAAACACAGCAACACAGGCGGCATTGAAAACAGCTACAGATGTAGCGAATTCAGCATTCGACCAACATGACAACCAAATCGATCATGTACAACACGAATCGGCAGGAGGCGGGGGAGTTTCTCATACGGTGTTAGTGAGAGCTCCTACCGCGCTCTGACTTCATCCATGTCGGATGACGAAGAAGAAGATGAGCGGGAGGAGCTGGTTAACAGCCAGAGGGAGAGGGAGCAGCTGGAAGCTCATATCCAGTTCCTCCAAGAAATACTGATGGCCAGAAAAGCGGCCAAAGAAGCTGCGGAGCAGCAGCAGCAACAACAACAGCAAGAACAGAAGCAATAACAACAACAGCGGCAGCAGAAACTTAAACAACCATCCCAACATCTGCCAAAAGTGCAGCGTTTATCGGCTGAAAAGAAGCAGCAACAACAACAACCTCATCAGCAGCAGCCAAAGTAACAACAGCGGAAGCAACAACTTCAGCAACCGGTGGCAGCCAAAAGGGAGAGATTGACTCCGATCAACGTCTTCGGATTGGAGACCAAGGATCTGGTTAAGTTATGCAAGTTGGCAATCAGAAATACATCATATTACATTAAATACAAAAGGCACTTAAGGCTTTCTGTCCACTGTTCATCAGTGGCAGATTACCTTGCCGTAAAAGAAGAGCTAACCACGACCGGGATCGAGTTCTTTTCATATACCCCGAAAGGGGAAAAACTTAAACCGTGGTCCTAAAGAACGTGAATCCCGATATTGATCCCGAGGAGATCCTCGCTATGCTGCGCCAAGCGCAGAGCGACGATGTCCAGGTTGGTGGGGTTAAGCCCTTCATCACTGCGGCATCGAGAAGAGAGAGCAGGAAGCTTCTGTTCTTCCTAGTCCAGGTCAGCCTAGCTAGTAAAGTAGATAGCCTAAAGCGAATCAATCGTTTAGGCACTATTGAAGTCAAATGGGCAACATTATAAAGGACAAAGCACACACTCCAGTGTGCTCGCTGTCAAAGGTTCGGGCATGCCGCAGCGAACTTTAGTATGATGTATCGCTGCGAACCCACATTAAAGGGGAATGTCCTTTAGGAACAGATAAGGGCTCTCTTCGCGTAAATTTTCAGACGACTATCGTCCTTTTGATTCTCTTCGATGATATCGTCGATGATTTGCTTCACGTAAGCCACTCACTATCGTCTCGCCTATCGTGACAGTTTGAGTGCTCTGAAAATATTAACTCTCACGTAAAAATGACATCTGTGCTCTCATTCCTTTCAAATTTCACTAACACATTCTCATTTCAGTTTGCGAACAAAACTAATACAAATGCGACCTAGCACTCTAAAAATGTCTCAAAAGTGTAGAACAAGATATGTGTACACAATTTGTTGTCATTTAATAGGAGACGATACTGAAATAGGTATCGCTAAAAATCAGTCCGCGAGACGATAGTTAATGACAGTTTTCAGTCTACGCGAAGCAGACAAAACGATATCTCTCAGACGCTATTTTTTTTTTTTTATGCTTACATGAAGAGAAACTATCGCATGAAGCGTCTGCGCTATCGCGAGGCGATTGTCGCCTTACGCGATGAGGGCAAAGGTTGTCATCATGAGCATGCTGACATGCGTGCTCTGCACTAAGGTCCAAGAGATCCGACGAAGCAGGCCAAGGCCAAGAGGAGCTACCAAGATACCACTGTTACTCCAGCCGTCTCTTATGCCCAAATAGCATCAGATAGGCCGCTGGTACAACAGACAGTGCCGAAGGTTGCCCCAGTCCCAGTGGCCAGGCAACCTGAAGCAAACTTGGATATGCAGACGGTCCTGCTCTCCATCCAGAGGCAGATCGCTCAGCTCCAAAACCAATTTCAAGACAAGTTCCAAGAGCAAGCAGCGCGAATAGACCTCATCTATTCGACGCTGCTTGACGATTCAAACGAGGCATCACAATGATGGCTGCGTACGGAGCCGGATGTCGCTCGCAGCCACGAGGATCTCCTCCGTTTCAGTGGAGCGATCTCCGCTCGGGACAGGAGAGAGTGTTCCCAACAACGGCATTTTTATTGGTGGTTGCACCAGAATCGGTCACCGCCGGCGTTGTCTCTTCCAAATGGCGAAACAGTTGACCATGGAGGTCAACTTACATAGAATTAAGTTAGTTTAAGATAAAAAAAAATCCTAAAAAAGGTGTACCACGGCGTATAAATGCATATGTTATGCATATACATAACATATATGCTCTGGTGCACACGTCTGTCAATTATGGACTTATTTAAGGTAGTTTTAAGGTTATTTTAGGTTAAGGTTTATTTTAGATTAAGTTAGTTTTAAGTTATTCTATTCATAGGTCAGCTAGGTTAATCCAAGTTTTTCAAGTTTTCTTGGTAATTCAAATTAATAAAATACTGTCTCTAAAGATTACAAAAAAAAGTTGTTTAAGCCGAATGGCACACAAATGTATAAATTAGAATAGCTTCGAGTACTCACATAGCGTCAGTAGGTTAGGATTGAACACAATAAGTTATTTAAGATATTTAAGCTAGTTTTAAGTATATTTTGTCTAGCCGTAAGTTAATTTAATTTCAATAAAAACACAATTACAATGAAAAAACAAAGTGCGTCGACTCCTACGCAGACGGTGCCAGGTTCGATACCCGAATTTACCACCTTTCGTATTTCACGGCTCCACCTCTTTCGAGTCACTGACAATGCTCAAAGAGTATTTCCCGTCTAGAAAAAGCTTCTCAACTACGCGGTTCGTAGTCGGCATTAAACTGTAGGTCCCTTCCACGCGTGAAAGAACAATAGCACGCACAGCACGAGTGGTTGCTGAGAAACTAGGCGCAGGTCCGCCTTGGACTGTAGTGCCACCCATATTATTATTATTATTAATAAAACTCATACTTACTTGACGGACATAAGTAAAAAGTCCTTTTTTCGGATGAATATGAAATAAATACAGTTCTTCGTATAATATGTACCAACGTCCGGCCAGACTTATTAAACTGGATTCTAGGAGTTGTTGTAGAAAAGACTTATTTTTTTCTCACCCACATAGATTTTAAATTTACTGAATTAGTTTTATTGTTGGCTGAGAAAGTCGGGAAATTCGGTAAAGAAAGCTACACAATCAATTAGGAAAAACTGGTTTCGAAAATGCAAAAGGTCTGGTCAGACCTACTCATGGAATTTTCAAAATAAAGTCAACATTTCGGATGGTAAGAGTACGATTAATAGTCAATCCGGTTATAAAGGGAAGCGCTTTATATAAGATACTTACGCTGCTCTTCGCTCCACTACCACGAGTTCGAGCTTAATATCACGATCGTTTGAAGTTAGGTTGGGTTAGGTAAGTGTGATTGCCACCACTGTAGCAGTTGTTGTCCACTTAGATCCTGGTTGGATCATTTGTGCTATCACTACCCGGTGCTTTCCATCGGCTCCTTTTTAAAAGGGACACTACACTAACGAAAATGAAATAAACTTAGAGACTACCTAATGGTATTGTAGAGGCCTACTTCGACAAGTCTACTCCTGTGCTGATTTACAGCCAAGTAGTTTTCCTGATCAACTTGGCTATGTCTTGTATCTTTAAATGTGACATTTCCCCTAGGTTACTGAAAAAGTAGTTGCCTAGTATATCATTTCTAGTTTTAGCAAGGACTGGACAAGTGCCGAAGAGGTGACGTAGTTTCATCTTCCTCCTCGTCTCTACAGCTTATGCAGTAGTCGTTGTGGGTGGCTCCCATTCTTCTGGCATGGACACCGAAATTCAGTGGCCGGTGATAATGCCCACTACGTGTCTTATTTACATTCGTGTTTAGTTTTAGGAGTGTATTTATTTTGTTTGGATTGAGTGAGGGCCAAATAAGCCTCGAAGTCCTACATGTTTTTTTTTTTTTTGTGTGGCACAAATTTTACAATGTATTGCATACAATTAGTTGTACAGAGATTTGGTTTACATCACCTTACTACCAAAATATTCATATAATCTTTATATAATTTTTCACAGAAGTATTGGATTTTAGTCTGAAGGAAAAGCCACTTAAAAAACCTTCATGGCAAAAAAAAATTCTAATTCCGTTGGAGGGAAGAGAGAAGTGGTTAGTCTTGATTTCAAATTTCTGACTAGAATGTTTTAGAAAACACAAAAAAGATTGACAATAAATAAATATGTTAATATAAATAAATAAATAATAAACAAATAAATAAATAATTAAGTATATAAATAAATAAATATATAAATAAATAAGTTAATAAATAAATAAATAAATAAATAAATAAATAAATAAATAAATAAATAAATAAATAAATAAATAAATAAATAAATAAATAAATAAATAAATAAATAAATAAATAAATAAATAAATAAATAAATAAATAAATTAATTAATTAATTAATAAATAGATAAATAAATAAGTAAATAAATAAATATGTTAATATATTAAACAAATCAATATACAGATAGATAATAAACAGGTAAGTATTGCACTCATCCTGCAGCTAAGTTTGAAATCAAGACGTTTCCGGATGATAAAAGGGATTGATTATATTGGAGAAAAAGTTTTTCAACTCTAGCTGTGACCATTTCGATCTTGGCTATCTTATGAAGTTCCGTAGTCGAGAAAAACCAAGGGAGATTTAGAATCATTTTAAGGAGCTTATTTTGCGTTATTTGGAGTCTCCGCAGATGACTTTTGGCGCACTTACCCCAGACAGGAGACCCATAGAGCATGATCGGTTGAAAAATAGACTTAAAAATCAATATTTTGTTTTCATTGCTTAGTTTAGAATTCCTGCAAATGAATGGATAGAGAATCTTTATCGTTACGTTTATCTTTTTGATAATTTCTTGAATATGAAGCCTAAAAGTTAACCTTTCATCTAAATGTACCCCAAGATATTTTCCACTCGGTTTCCACTCGATCGGAAAACCATTAAGTTGAAGGCTATTGCTTGGAAGTAAACAAGCTTTTCTTTTTCGAGTGAAAAAGATTGCTTGCGTTTTCGAAGCGTTAATACTAATTTTCCAATCATGACAATATTGAAGGACAGTATTTATCCCAGATTGCAGATTGGTTTCAATAATGGAACCAGTTGCATCAGAGGAGTAAATACATGTATCATCTGCATATAAAGCAATATTGCAATTATTAAGATTTGGAAAATCAGAGGTGTATATATTATATAGAACAGGCGCTAGGACAGAGCCTTGTGGGACACCAGCGCTAATTATTTTGTTCTCCGAGAGGCTTTGATTTACGGACACTTTGAAAGTACGGAGAGATAGAAACGACTGAACGATTTTAATAAGATACAGTGGAAGGTTATAATTCAACAGCTTGTGTATCAAACCATCATGCCAGACGGTATCGAATGCTTTCTCAGCGTCCAAGATCAACATGCCAGTGCTTTTCCCTTCTGAAAGATTGATTCTGATGTCATTTGTTATACGATGCACTTGATGAGTAGTGCTATGACGAGCCCTAAATCCAAATTGTTCTTTAGGTAAGATTCCGTTTTCGTCAATGAAAGAAACAACCCTATTCTTTATGATCTTTTCTAAGCATTTGCTTAGAGAGCTGAGCAAACTAATAGGTCTGTAACTACCAGGTAGATTCGCACTTTTTCCGGGTTTTAAAATGGGCACTAGCTTGGCGGCTTTCCATCTATTAGGGAAATATCCCAACCTGAGACAGTTATTGAAGATGTCTTGCAAATGTTTGAGGGCAGATACGGGTAGATTTTTAAGGAATACATTTTTAATACCATCAAAACCGGATGACTTCCTTGCCTTTAAATTATGTATTATGCCTTTTAGCTCACTTAGGGGTATAGGATTGGGATTGCTCACAAGTGGGTGTGAACTGACGAAATTGACTGACTGTTGGACTGAGTGTCTAACATGCATGGTTGGGATAATGTTACTAGCAATTGAGTGATTATTCAAAAAACTATTTGCTAGAGCGTTAGCTTTATCACATGAGGAATGAAAGACAGAGTTGTCACACTTAAGAGGAGGAATATAAGTGTGTTTTTTTTTCGTTATTTTGATAATGTTCCAAAATGGTTTGGAACCGTTATGTAACGATAGAAGTCTATCGTTCCAAGATTGGTTTCTATAGTTTGCAATTGCAAATTTCAGCAGAGCATTCATTTTCTTGTATTCCGTGAGATAGAATTCATTTTTTGTACGTCTCCATCTAGATCTGCAGGTGTTTCTTAACTTGATTATGTCAAGGATGAACTGCGGAAGGGTATTTGCCTCATGTCTGTATACCGTCTTCTTTGGAACCGACTGTTCAACGCTTGCAATAACGGCGGAAGTGAAGGTGTCTATATTTTTATCAATTTGAGGTTGACTAATGTTTGGCTCAAATGCGTTTTCAAGTTTTTCTCGAATTAGTCGTCTGAATAAGTTCCAGTTAGCATTTTTGAAGTCAAAAAATTGGTTTGTACATGATATTGGAGAAATAATGACACCACATTTTACCGGTAAGTGGTCGGAACTAAGCTCGTTAATGGTAATTGGGGGAGTAAAAAGATCAGGGATATTAGTGAGAAAAAGATCTAAAGTTGAAGGATTTCTATTCCTGCTCGATGGGACATAAGAAGGATTGGGAGGGTGGAGTATTTCAAAAGGATGTCTTGAGTTAAGGTTTGCAAGAATATTACCCCATTCATTAGCCCTAAGACAATCCCAAGACCTATGTCTGCAGTTGAAATCACCACCGATTAGAAATAGATCATTAGTATTAACTAACTTTAGCAGATCGTTGCGGAAATGTATGCGTTTTTGAGGAGTGGGTGCTCTTCCCGGAAAATAGGCACTGAATATTTTTAGTGAGAGACCATTTTCAAAAGGAACTTCGATACCAATTGATTCTATTACATTAGTACTTGTAAAAGGGAGTACTTTATGTCGTATTGAACGTTTAATGAACACGGCAATACCGCCACCACTTCTCTCTTCTCTGTCCAAACGATAACATTTATATACAGAGTTGGATAGACGATCAGCTGAATTCAGCCATGTTTCTGACACTAGTGCTATATCAATGCTATGGTTACTTAGGAATGTAAAAAATTCAATTTGTTTACATCGAATGCTTCTAGCATTCCAACATATAATATTTAAGCTACATAAATTCATTTAGATTTGTTATACAAGTATTTAACAGCAAGTTGAGCGATCGTATTAAACTGTTCTGCCTTAGAAGTACAATTATTAAGCAAAGTAATGATTTCTGCAGTGAGTGCGTTTATCTCTTCTAGCGAAAAAAGTTCTTCGTTACTCTTCATACCGGTGTTGTTGGTGGGCTTGGTCCATAGATTTGGTGATGTGCTATGGAAGTCTTACATGTGTCTTATACCATTCATCTCCGATTAGTGAAGTCAAGTGAG
Organism: Eristalis intricaria; assembly: GCA_964034865.1. Lineage (NCBI taxonomy): Eukaryota > Metazoa > Arthropoda > Insecta > Diptera > Syrphidae > Eristalis > Eristalis intricaria. The sequence continues at coordinate 129,659,578 of OZ035873.1, forward strand.
GGATATGGTGTTCTGATTATTTCCCAGTTACAGCCCACTCCTACTCTTGCTAACTCGTCGGCCCTTTCGTTGCCTGAAAAACCACTATGCCCAGATATCCTGCATAAGAGTAGGTTGCATCTAACCGCTATCACTCTAAGGGCCGATTTTTCAATAGTCAGATAAACAGTCAGATTGCTAACTAATGAATAAATTTATTCTACTCTTTATCTGCTAGATAAGTAGTTTGAGTTTTTCAATCAATTCAAAAAATAATAAAAATAAATTAACTAAAAAACAAAAAAAAACAAATAAATAAATGTAAAAAAAATAACAGCTGGATAGTTATTTGACGGTTTTTGCTACATATATGAACTGTGTCTAACTTCACATGACTTCACGGGTGTGAATGAAACTGCTTGATCGACAGTTTTTCGTGTTAGAGCATAGAAGCTGGTTATACTCATAGTTAGGAATTTGTCCTTAATTTGTCGTTTCGATTTCAAAGTCTGAATAAAGTTGTATGAATGGAAAACGTTGTGAAAAAGCGGCAGATAGCTAATTTTACTTCCAGTGAAACAAAGTTATTAACTGATTTGGTGTTTAAGTATCGCAACACCATAGAAAATAAGCAAACTGATGCAATCACGAACAGAGACAAAGAAGCTGCGTGGACTGAAATTGCAGATTTATTTAACATTGCAAGTGGTGTGAATATACCGTCTTCAAAAAATTTAAAACTCAAATATGAGAGCATTAAAAATATACAAAAAAGAAAGCAGCACAAAATCGCCAAGAACTGTATAAAACAGATGGCGGAGAAGCAACACAAGAAATATTTTCAAGCGCGGAAGAAAAAGTACTGGCTATGAGTTCAAACATTGACGGCTTGGAAGCTCGAAAAGACAGTCACTGCTATAAAATACCAATTAAATAACTCATCTACATCAACTATCCACCAGCTTCGAGTACTTTGTTTATACCGGATGCTATCAATGAATCAAGCCAAGTGTTCGAGCGGATGAGTTCGCTCGCCTTTGTTAGAGACTTTTTAGCTTTAAAAATGTTAAATATTTCTCCTCAAAGGATTTAGAAATGAAGCGAAAAGATACGAAACAGTGTGACTTCAAAATGTACTCAATTTTACAAATATAATTGCGAATTAGCAAAATTAGCGAAAAAGCGAAAAGAGCGAAAGAAAAGCGAGGAAAGCGAAAGACAATTAACTCGTTCGATGGTCAGAATACAAGAGAGTTTATTCAATTCTGTTACACTTCAGTCTGGTGACAATTGTCGGTTTTAGTACTTCAATTTTAAATGGTATAAAACAATTATGGAGTTTGGCGCAAAATTCAAATTTTGGTACACCAACTTTATGATGTCGAACTAATCTTAATTGAAATACATTGAATGAAAATGAACATTGAATAAATCGATACTATATAAATACGATAGTATATTATTTTGTATTATTGTGTATGTTAATATGAAATCTGATCGAACACCAAGTTAACCTGCCCGGTGAAGCTTCAAATGATTTGGCGGATACTGAACCAATAGTGCTTAATATTGAAAATGACATCGATAACAATAAAGGTACTGTGTAATATTAACATTCAAAAAGTGTTTATTATAAGTGTTTATATTTGTAGGTGCATCTTGTTCGAAATGACAAACCATTTTTTCTGAAGTTTTCAGCAGTATCTCCGCCTGAAATGAAATGTAGTGTCATTTTTCAAAGCGTTGTTCGAAACAAATTGAATAGGGTTAAAGTTTACCTGGCGAAATTATACGCACATGTGTACAATCTAAAGGAGCAACTACTCGTGGAAACCGTGCTATCTGGTAAAAACCCTGCTGTATTTGTAAAATTTCTTCTTGGTTTCTTGGTAATCTTATAATATAGTCTATACGCAGCAATAGCTAGGGTCACTCTTTTCACAATCTTGCGTGTAGTTGAAGCATTGACACACGAAAAGTCTCCTATAGTAATATTAAAACTTCCTGTAGCATAAAACCTTTGGTTTCTGAAATAAAAAAATAGCGTTGATTTCTTCAATATGAAAATAAAATATATTTGTACCTATGTATACATACATATTATGTATGTACAAATGTATCTATTTTACTAACCTTTTCGTTTTGTGCATGATTTTGTTCTTTATTAATGGAAGTAGGTATACGGTAGTATCTTTTTGTAACCTGAATCTTCGTTTAAGGTCTGCGTTTTCCCATTCCGTATAATGGCCAGGTCTCTGTCTCACTACTCCTTCCTTTCTTGAATATGGATTTAAGTAATTATGCACTAATTTCCTCAATAAGAATATCTTCGATGATATCGAAAAAATCCATTAGAACAATATTTCGCAAGACAACTTCGTAAACAAACTTTTTAAATTTGACAGTTCGCTTACTTTTACTGGAGAATTTCATTTTATCTGCCTCGGAATCGGGCAGATAACTTTATTGGACAGTTAGATGATATATTCTTCGAATAGCTGCTAAACGACTATTGAAAAATGCATTTATGTCTTAACTGACAGTTAAGATGACTCCTATCTGACTGTTGAAAAATCGACCCTAAGAGAGAGAATACCATCTTGGCTTTAATTGATGGTGTATCCAGAGCCTTAATGGCCGCCTGACTATCTGTGCAAATGGCCCGTGTATCGGGTTCATCGACAATAAGCGGGTAGCCTCTTGGATAGCATTAACTTCTGCCTGGAATACACTTCAATGGTTGGGCAGTCGAAGAGACAGGGAATACGATATGTCCGGCGATAGTCCGGTGTCCTCGTCTGTTTTTGAGCCATCTGTGTAGATTTTCAGGTGGCCTGGTTTTCTTAACAGACCTTTTGCACAATCTTCTCTGTCTGGGATGACTGTTTTGAACCCAAACTCGAAGACCAAAGCGGGTGCTGTATAATCAGCATGCGTTGGTAGTCCCGCATTTCTGATTATCTCTGTATGATCTTTTCCAGCGGTTGTATTCCCGTAGCCTCAACTTTGCCTTGGTAGCTACCAGCTTCCCATAGATGTCCATGGGAAGAAGCTGTAGCAATGTTTCCATGGCCGTTTTAAGTTACTAGAATAAATGTTGGACGTCCTTTGTTTTAGGTTTATATTCACTGAAGAGCGTCAATGAATTAAGGTACATATTAAGCTTCCTACAAGCGTGTAAGGTAACGCACACAACTATGTAAGAACATCAACCAACTTGGTGTGAACATCGGTGGTAGTGGTGCGTCAAATCGGGTTGGAAAACCCGACTCAAACCGAGTAACATTTATTTCAAACTGAATTGACAAAACCAGTGAAACGAACCGAATACATAAAGAAAAACTGTAGACGGTACAACCCGGTGTGAGCATATGATGCCGAACCGAAACTAACCCAAAATCGAATAAGACAATACAACTCGACTTGTCTCATTCCATCTTGATTCGGGTCGTAGCCACCACAGCAGGCTGCAGCATTTCGGTTACTTTTCGCGTGTGACGTATCAAAGCAAGTAAGTTGCATTGTGACGTGCGACTAGAAGAAAATGCGAAGAGAGATAAAAGAGAAGAGAGAAAGATTGAAACAATTTGCACACACACAGCAGGTATTTGCTTGGCTACCCCGTGACAAATTGAATACATACAAATTGAATACCGAAACCAACCCGAAACAAAATAGAATTGGACAATACAACTCGACTTGCCCTATTCCATAGTCCAGTCATCAAACCGAGTTTTTCAACCCGGATATCAACTCGGTCTGTTTCTATTTTAACCCGGGTTAACTCGGTTTGAAAAAATCGGGTTTGGCATACCACTAATCGGTAGCAGCTAGCCAGAGATGGCGCTAGCTAGATACTTTCGTTGTTTGATATCCACCCCGTACTGTAGAGGCACACACAGGGGAAAAGTAAGAAGTTGTCGAATTCAACGGACCTCCTTCAGCAATCGCTTGTCTTTTGCCAAGAATTAAGCCACCTAGAGGAAGTATTAAGTTTTACGAACTTGTACACTGTTTGAGCATTGTCAGTGTCACAGTAAATCTGAGGTCCCTATATTTCGAGTTGGCGTCCAAAAACACTTAACGCCTGTGTCACGTATTCAATTCTCACGAACCATTCGGAGCAAACGTGTTCCGTGTTCACCGGCGGCAAATATCATTCGTCACAAAAAATTCAATCTCATTCACGCGCTCGTAAAATACAAGTCACCAGGTGTCCTTCAGTATACGGGACTAAAGAACATTCTCCCAGTCCCCAAAGACGAATTGACGCCTTGATGCTTTCTTGAACCTTCATCGGAGCTTCCAAACAACTTCGTGTCGTCCTCATATCCATAAAACTCAATCGCACAATCAATACCTCCGAATAGTTGGCACACCATGATCAACGCCCTCCCGTCCCACTGTCCGGGGATTTCATAAACGCAAAAGCACATCCAAAACTCTTAGAAAACAATTTTATTTTTATTAAAAAATTCCCTCCCAGGAGGGCGTGTGTATCTCTTCAATGAGCGCTTCCCGCTGGCGGTGATGGATAGACTCAACACCATTCGCATTCGCATTCGCTTTGCGTAGACGTTGTCGGCATTCGCCTCACCTGGCAGCAGACGGTGGCGCCACGCCACTATCAGTCACCAACTTTTACAGCAATGTAAGTTGTACGAGTATTAAATAAAAAAGACAAGAAATTTTCGAAAATGCATTCAAATAAAATGAGGGAAAACTTTTTCGTGTGTACCCAAGGAACTAGTGGTGGGTGGTGGGGGTGGGGCACGCCTGACTGTTTGTGTTCCGTTGAAAATGGCAAGCGATGGAGAGGACGACCAAAAGACAAACACAAAAATGGAATTTATTTATTAATTCAAGTCCTTTCCCGAAAGAGCACACACAAATACATGATGCCGTGTGGAGGGTGGTCGCCTGGCGGAGATCGGAGGAGAGAAGGAATGTGTTTGTGTCTAGTTTTGATTCAGTTGAAAGACGAAAGGCAAGTGGATTGTGCATGGACTCATCGCTGAGGAGGCGAATGAGAGCGTTGCCAAACGATACATTCCCTGACGGATGCCATTCCATTAAGACAGGACACGGGACTCGTCCTCCCACCGTCGCGTCGTCGTGCCTTCTCATGCTCTGCTCCGTGCGAATACTCCGATGCGCGTCCGTTCGACGCGATATGTAGGAAAGTTTATTTCAAGTTTATGATGAATGATGAAATCGTATCTGCTGCAGACAAAATCTCAAAGTAATAACTTTTCATTTCGACTCTTTTTCTCTCGTCCCGCCTTGCGCCGCGCCGCTCGCCTTTTTTTCCTTTCGTTTTGAATGGGCACAGGACAAGCGCCGCGCCGCACCACGCTGCTCAACAGTTGTTCACGTCGCAAAGTTCGAAACGGCAGGGAATGAGTGCGCTTTGCGTCTGGTTTTCTATTTAATGTCTCTGCAGATTTAATTGAAACACTGATGGTTGATGGCTTGCGAGGAGTTACTGCCGTTCGCGGGAAAAATGTTGGGTAAACGAAGCGATTACTTTACGACCACCGATGGCGTGGGGCGGCTCACGGGAACGAAATTGATGCGCAGACGAGAACGCAATTAGACTATGGTGCCAGGTGACCGCATAGCTATTTTTTTTTTTTCAACTTTTCCTCCATCCCTCCATCGGGTGGAATGTTTTCAACTTCATGATATTCTGAAAGGAGCTCTTGGCAGCTACGAGGCCATGAACACGGTGTTTGTGTGTCCTTGGGATTCCATCCTTTGAGGAAATTGAGGTCCGTGACGTGACCTTAAGGCGGATTGATACCTTTCAGGCTGATTTCAGAAAAGTCAAACATTATGGCATCACCGCTTCTTGCGATGTTGTTGCAAAGTATACTGCGTCGCTGATTGAACTAATCGTCGTCGTTTTCGAACATACCATTTCAACCGTCTTAATTCTTTCCATTTACTCGATGAATTTTAGACCCATATTGCGAAACGATACTTATCAATAAGTTTGACTGGTTGGTATTGCGATTGTCAAAGATTGATAGTTATCAATTTTTCGATTGTGAATTGAGCCAAAGTGGCATTGTGAGTGTCAATTCAGATTATTGAGGACGACAGGGGCTTCGAAAGAAATGCTCATTAAAATACAATTATATATACTTACTTAATTATCAGGCTGGCGACCCATGCAGGGTCCGTGCCTGGGCGATAGCTGCTTTCCATTCCTGACGGTCCTGGGCACGCTGCTTCCAGTCATCAAGACCAAGCTGCCTTGCATCCGCGATTACTTGGTCTTTGTACCTGAGATTCGGTCTTCCTCTCCTTCTCGAACCAGGGGGCTTGGATTCGAAAGCCCTCTCTTCTGGAGCATTGTTGTCCATGCGCTCGATCTGGCCGAGCCAGTGCAGTCGACGGATCTTTGCCTTCCGGACTACATCCACATGCTGGTACAGCTCCTAGAGTTCGCGGTTGTCTTCTCCTCCATTCGCCTTTCTCGCAGACGGGACCATATATCCGACGTAGAATTTTAGGTAGGCACCAAGAATCAGCTCCGCCCTTTTGCTTATCGTCCAGCCTTCGGATCGATATAGCAGGACTGGCAAAATAAGGGTTTTGTAAAGCATGACCTTAGTCGTGCGAGTCAGGAGTCTTGACGCCAGTTGTTTTGGGAAACCGAAGTAACATCGGTTGCCAAAGGCGGTTCTACGTCGGATCTCCACAGTGATATCAAACTCCTTTACTACCTCGAAATTGTAGCTATCGATTGTGATATTTTGTCCCAGGTGGTGTTCGGCGGATCGTCTCTTACTCGACAGCATATGTTTCGTCTTACCCTCATTTACCTCAAGACCAGCTCGTTTCGCCCGTTCCTCAATCGCCGTGAAAGCTTCCACTACGGAACGTTGAGAAAACGCGACGATGTCGATGTCGTCTGTATATCCCAACAGTTGGACTGGCTTGTAGAAGACAGTGCCTTCCGTGTTTAGAGGTGCCCGTCGCTCTATCTGCTCCAGTACCAGAATGAATAAATCACACGACAGCGCATCTCCCTGCCGAAATCCAGTGCCGGTTTCAAACGGTTCGGAATTCCTGGAGCTGAACCGAAAATGCACCGTGCACCACGTATTTGTTAGCGTAGTGCGACACAACCGGATCAGTTTCCCCCGGGATCCCGATTTCGGCCTCCTTGCGATGAATGCTGTCGTATACGGCTTTAAAATCGATGAAAAGGTGGTGCGTATCCATTTGAAACCTGCTGGTCTTCTCCAGGAATTGCCTTAGTGTGAAGATTTGGTCTATTGTCGATGCCGAACTGATACGTCCCCATTAGTGCGGTGCAGAACGGCTTTAGACGTTCACACAGTACGCCGAACAGGATCTTCTAGGCGACGTTGAGCAGGAACATACCTCTATGGTTATTACAATAGGTAGGATCGCCTTTTTGGTGAATGGGGGGTATGGAGCTGATATTCCAGTCTTCGGGCATGCTTTCGTCCTCCCAAATTCTGCAAATGATCTGCTCTCTACCAGAACATAGCCACCGGCCTTGAAGAGCTCCGATGGTAAGCCATCAGAGCCTGCGGCTTTGTGGTTCTTCCGCCTTTTAATGGCTGTGCCGTCTTCTTCAAAACTAGCTGGCAGGACTACTTCATCGACTGGAGTTGGGATTTCTTGATTCCCTATCACCCTCATCTGGTCAGGCCCGTTAAGCAGCTGTTGGAAGTGCTGCTTAAACACATCCACTATTCCCTGCGGGTCAATAACCAGGTTACCCTCACAGTTTCGAAGAGCCTGGGTGCCTTTCTTAGAAGGCTCGTATTTTGTGCTTGTCCGTATACTCTTCGATATCCTTGAGCTGGGAGGTTGCGAAAAGCGTAGAATCTTGTTCTGCTCCCTTCTTCTAGCCCGGTACTCCTCCTGCACTGCCCTAGTTTTTCGTTGCAGCGCCTTTTGCTATGTCTCGTCAGTTACACGTTTCTTCTGCTCACACTCGCCATCATACCACGGGTTCTTCGCCGGAGGTGGTAGGTAGCCTAAGGTGGTTTCGGCTACCTCTTTGATGGAGTGTCAATTGAGTGGCAATGTAACCACATCTCGTTGGCGTTGGTGTATGACGTGCGCATACCGGAGAGTCTCTCACTCAGTTGCTCTTCGTAGGCTCTAGCAATCTCGGGTGTGCTTAGGCGTCCAATGCCAAAACTCCTCATTGTTGGCTGGTGCAGTTTTTCAACATTGAATGTTCGAGCTTTGAATCTTGTTGCACTGAGGCAATGGTCTGAGTCGACGTTTGCTCCCCCGAATGTTCGCACATCCAGAATATTTGACGCTTGCCTTGCGTCAATGAGCCCGCGGTCTATTTGGTTGGCGGTTTAACCGTCCGCAGATCGCTAGGTTGCTGTGTAGATTCTCTTGCGATGGACGAGGTTCCCTGCCAATGATCATTTACATATTACAATTATATATATATTTTTTAAATATATGGACAGGATAAGTTATTTATTGATATATTACACTGTACGTAGTTTCTCACCATTGGAGTAGTTAAAGTTTATCCATTTCGAGCAAATGTGTTCTGATGTATGTTGTCCTTTTTGCTAAATGGTATCGTTCGCAAAATCTATTGTGTATTACGAGGTCTCAGTCCAACCAAACTTTTTTTGCCCGTTGAAGTCAAACTCAAACTCATAAAGTCATTCGTAGTTCCTCTCATATTATACGGCTGTGAAATTTTTTCAAACATGGACTTTGAATGTTCTCACAAGTTAAACGTTGCTTTCAACAATTGTGCACGATATATTTTCGTTTCAGATTTCGCTAAAAGAATTATTGGCTGCCCACTTAATGTATTTCTTAAATATCGTACAGTTCTTGCTTTACATAAAATTATAAACCGCCAGGCATCAGAGTATTTGTACACAAAATTACAATTTGCGCGTTCTCAAAGAACATTGAATTTAATACCACCTAAACATAAGTTTTTGAACACCGAAAGGCAATTTTTTGTTAGCGCCAGTCATTTATGGAATGCACTCCCTCCGGAAATTAAAAGGGTAGGTACAGGTAACTATTTTGGAAACAAACCTTTTGAATTTTATAAAACGAATTAACCACTTACGAGTAAATAACAATGATTTCAGTATGTGCTTTCTTTACTTTCTTACTTTCTCTATCATCATCTTTCTCTTCTTATTAATTTTACTCCTTTCCCCCTACTTATTTCCTTTCCTAATCTTTCTGGGTCGCCGTGGCTTAGTGGGTTAGTGCGTCGACTCCTACGCAGAGGGTGCCAGGTTCGATACCCGATTTGACCACCTTTCATATTTCACGGCTCCACCTCTTTCGAGTCACTGACAATGCTCAAAGAGTATTCCTGTCTGGAAAAAGCTTCTCAACTTTGCCGTTCGGAGTCGGCATTAAACTGTAGGTCCCTTCCACTTGTGAAAGAACAGTAGCACGCACAACACACGTGGTTGCCTTACACTATGTCCGGCATTACGGACGTGTTCACAAGAGCGTGAACATTATTTGTATGCTTGACATATATAATCTACACGCCTTTGTACATCTTTTTTGTTTTTTTTTGTTTGTTCTTTTTTTTAGTTTTTTTTTTTTTTAAGTCTAACTTAACGTAACTTAAATCTATGTAAGTGGGCTGTTGTCAAACAGGCCGACTATCAGATCAGGCGCTGGCGATGGCGGAGACTGGTTCTGGTGTAACCACCAAATAAGTGCCGCTCCTTTGCACTCTCTCTCCTATCTCGAGCAGGGATGGCTCTACAGAACCGGAACCGGAGAACCGGAACTCGTGTTCGCGAGCGATATCCGATTCATAGTGGAGTCGCCTGTCAACTGTTCGGCGTACAACGTGGAAGATTGTAGGACATGCACTCATGTCCTGAATCAGATTTAACGAATCTAAATAGAGAAAAGCCTCAGGTGGAATAAAGCCGGTGTGGCGCACCCTCTCATGATACATAAAGTTCGGGTAATAAGCCCCGAAGATCAGACTGTTGGTGTTAGACATCATACTCCTTGCGATGTGTCGTCGCGTTAGTGAAATTATAAAATTGTCTACTCTTTTCACGTTAGCCATGTTATACGAGACCTCGTTGCGATAGTAATTCTTGTACTCGCAACCTCCTAGTACACAGTGAACCAATTAAGGTGCGTTTTAAAACCTCAACATTTTCCATTTTCTACGCTTTTTCTAAAGCTGCATTGGGTGAAATATAAAGCTAATGTAGCAAATAATTACTAGTAGTATCCATTTAAAGAAATAACCATTTAAAGATCAAAGCAACAGTTTAGAAACTGGATCAAGTCAAACCCATATTGGTCCCCTGTGGAACAGTTTACCCTACACAGCGATACATCACGTAGCCATCGCCAAGCCGTAGGTGTGTGCTCTCTTGCTCTTGCTCTCTCCCTGTTCAGTTTAATATTCGAAATAGGACAAACCTGTGGGAATTAGTTTAGCTAAAATAGAAATTATAATTTTAAACGCACAATAAATTCGTCAACATTTCTTTATGGAACAACCTGTTAAACGCAAAAAGAATTTAAATTCGGAACAAACGAAAAAAAAAAAACTCTTCTTCTTTTTCTGGTAGCACTACAGTGGACGAGGAGGTGGACCTGAGCCTCAACAAGCCTCTACCACTGGCTCTATCCTTAGCCAACAGCCCCAATATCGGACGCCAGGTTGGTTAATGTCCTTCTCCATTTGTGTGCGTCATCAGTTCAGTAGGCGTCCCTTGCGTTGTCCCACTGGTGTGGAGTCAAATACTCTTCGGACCAGAGCTAAGTGGTGTATGCTATGGGTCAGCAACATTTGGCCGTTCATCCGTAGACGCCCGTACAGTTCGTGGTTGGATGTTCTTCTCCATGAGCCATCAAACAGAACGAACTAGTTTAAGCAGATTTTTTCACTCAAAAACACCAAGAGCTTCTTAATCTGCTCTTGTCTCCATGCAACCACGCCTTTGATGAGGACAGGGGATGATCAAAGTGTTATATAATGTTGACTGGTATATTGAGAGTGGTGGCCGTGGCGGTGCACAGTGTGTTGTTTTGCGAATCTAGCGGAACTTAATTCAAAAATCGAAGTAGTCCGAGTGACAAAAGTTTGTAATCAAACGACAGATAGAACATCAGGGGCTTATTTCACAGAACATACATGTCATACATCTATGTGCCATACATGTCTCAGATTTGTTGTATGAGCCGCTGTAATACAACATGTAGCACCTACAGTTTACACTGGAAGTATGGGAAAGTTGTGTGATTCTGTTTCACAGAAAAATATCATACACATCATACAGCAGTTTCTTTCAAATTTGAACATACATTTCATACAAAAATGAGTTCTCAAATGAGACACATTAAAAATGCTTTTTGAATAATGAATGATTGTTCATGTTTTTTTTTTTTTAAATTAGACATGTAGGAACAAGGAATGCTAGTTCGTCAAGAAATTTTTATTTAAAATCATGTACTATTTGGAAAAATTGTCTTATAATCATATTTTCATATTTTCAAAATCATATTTTTCTTCATCATTGAGGAACTCCATTATTTAGTTTTTTGTTTGTTTGTATGGTGTCTGGGTTGAACCCACGACACTATTTAGTTTTTAACGTTTGTCATTCAAAATTAAACGTCGATATAATGCACATCATACAACGAAGAACATATCGTACAATACTTCCAGTGGAATCTGTGAAACAGAAAATTGTATGATGTGTATGATGTATAACAGTTTTGTATGTTGTATGAAATGTGTGTGATGTATGATCTGTGAAATAGGCCCCAGGTTTTAAAGTTCTGCAAAAAAAAGCATAGAAATGGTACATACCGTTGTACGACTTCTCAAACAGCAAGGTAATGCAAAACATCAGTTGGATTACGTGAGTCAAATTCATCGAGTGCGCATGGTAGCAACGTTATCCTTAAAATTTCCTAATTTCTCGCCTGTTATTTGAAAAATCCTTAAGGTATGTAAGTTTCAACCTTGTACGACTTCAGGAAGTGGTGGTAACCACAGTCCAGAAAGGGGCCGTTCCAGTTCATGGGATGTGTTCATAAGTATAGTCTTTAAAATGATAAAAAAAATCTTGTTGCCGGAGAAGTGTTATAAAACCTTCAAGCTGCGGGCATCACTTTTAATCTCCCGTGGTGTACAGCGTACCTAATCCCGTTGTTCTTTGTGTAAGAAAACAGCAAAAAATAACCTCCCCAGCTCATAACAGATTCAAATGTACATAAAAAAAAGGAGCAATACTCAGGCCAAACAAAAGAATAAAAAGCGGGCACATACAAACACTAATCACAGGAGAGACAGAACAGAACAGAAGTACAAACGCCCTTTTATCCGTCGGCGCGACGACGTCCGTTCAAACATTTGCTGGCAGCACATTTCCACTGCACAGAAAATAATTTAATTAATTTTGAATTTGTTCGAGTGCATCAAAGTGGCCGCCGAAAAGGGAAGTGAATACCTTTTTTTGTTATTTCGTTTAGAATTCAAGGTGGAAATCGGATGCCTTTTTCGCTGACTCTGTGTCGGAGCACAAGCAGAAAAAATGGGTAAGGAACAACGAAAATATTTGCACAGAAGAGGATGCACGGAAGACAACTTCATCTGGACGCTGAATGATGTTAACAAATTAAACTTGAAGCGAAATTTGCTCTGTTCTGAAGGATTCCCAGAGGTTTGAGACGAAATCAATGGATTAGGGTGGGATTCATTGAACAGTGTTGACCTTTTAACAACGCACTTTGAGAAGAGGGCGCCGCACTCAACCCCTTCTAGGTGTTGTCCATTATTCAGAAACAGACATTGCTTTGACGATTTGGTATATGTGCTCTCTTGCAGCTGATGAAGAGAGGGGACTCTGCCAGGTTAGCTTCAGGGAGGCAGGACCTCTGCGGTTCTTGATTCGAAACCAGGGGGATGCTAGCAGCAATTGCTCTACTTTACACACAGTCTCACCGCGACGTGGTTTTTATAGCCTCTAAAGTGGTGATAATTAATGAATCGAGATATTTTAATAATGATCTCTCGAGATAAACCTACTGAAAGGTGGGGGCATTCGAATAATAAGCGATTCGTACAACATCTCGAGAACATCTCGTTTTAGTACTAACTATAAACATAGTGGAGAATGGCAGTTGAGTGGGAGTGGAGAGTGAAACCGAGAAGTGGAATAATATTCGAGTTATTCTTTTCATTCTCCTCCAGTTCCTGATTAGTAGTTCTCGATGAGATATTTTACTTGTTTTCGCGCTAAAGTGTCACTTGTCGACATCTTGGCAACCAAGTTATTTTCGAATCGATTATCACTCGAATTATCACTCGAATGCTTGCTATCTTTTTAGGCAAAAGGTGACAAGGCCCATAGCCTACATAAAGTACCACGGGGGTGTTGTGTGCCTTCGATCAATTGGCGGACGTGTAAACACGACATGACGCTCAAAAATACAGACATTTGTGACTATGCCCCCGAACTGTCAAAAAGCTGAACACCCTACAAGGCGCTCACCCATTGGAAGCTATTCTCAGGCAGTTCAAGGCAGGCATGACAGCGATCCATGAATTGTGTTGAAAAGATTGTATTGAAGAAGAAACATTTCCGCTTAGAGTGAGTTTCAACGATTTGTACACAGGCGATACTCAGTAGCATACAACCCCAAAGATGTCCGCCATATGTCCAAACAGGGTTTAGGATTTGCTTGGAATGTTTACCAATAAGCCAGTACATATCTTTTTATTTCATGTCAAGGTCTGCCCCTTTCTTCTTAACATACTATTTCCACTTGAGTTTTACTTCAACAGTCATCCCGACGTATTTCGCTTCAATGCCAAAAGGTATTTGTACACGATTTAAGAAGACCGGCAAGTTATTAACTTGCCTATGAGTGGAATTAATATGGACTACCTTGCTTTCATTAGGGACAATTCGCCAGAAGTTCATCCATTCGTGTATCTGATCTAGTGAACGTTGTAATTTTGCTGTAGACTCTTCAACAGTTTGGCTGTTACCAAAATGGCGGTGTCATCAGCAAATGTGCCCAGAACAGAGTGTTTTCTTGTGGTAAAGTAGTCTACAGTAGGTATAGCAGAGGGCCAATAAGACTCCCTTGCGGTACGCCAGTGATTACTTATTTAAAGGCAGAGTATTTATTTCCATGCTTTACACGGAAGACCCTATCAGAGTTCGCTAAGATACTATAAAATTTCTCCGGTAGCGATAGGCAGAGCTTATATTGCAAGCCTTCATGCCAAACTTTGTCAATGGCTTGGGAAACATCGCGAAATGTGAAGAAAGGAAGATGGGCGTGCGTCTGGAATTTTTTTAGGTATATACAGAAACAGAGTTTACAGCAACCTATTTTATTATTTACCATAACATCGTCTGAAGTGTATTGGCAACACTACAGTAGAGCGTAGGAGCGTGGGAGGTGCTCTCTGATATGTCATATATGTTGTCTTGCATGCATGTCCAATCTTGTCTCAGGGGAGTGGCGGTCCAGGCGACAGGCAGAGGCCAATGCAAGACCAGGGAAGGTTTAGTCCCTCTGCTTCATAATTACAAGCAGCTTCTAATGAAGTTGCTGTAGGACACTCCAATTGAGTTGCGCAATGTCCTGGTCAGCCTAATCGGACATCGAGAGTAGGCCATATAGTACCCTCGCGTCATCTGCCATAAGTAGAATGTTTTCGCATAGATGGCAGTTCGATGAGGTTTTCCTCTCTCTAGAAAGTTTGACTGCTTCGAAGTTTGTATCTGCACTCAAATAAGGTGGATGCTAGTACACTGTGCCGTCTTGTTACGTGATAGACGCCAGTTCAAGGAAGTTTTCCAGTTGAACAAGACTGCATCCAGTGATTCAATCGCCGCGTCGCCTGCCTAGCACAACATACGCAGCCAGGGTAATGCTTCCATAAACCTGTGTAGTTTTCGCCTGGAAGATACGACATTGGTTCGATAGTCAAAATCATAATTGGTAGTTTTGATCCAAATAAACATACTTACTTGACAGACCGGCGACCCGTGGAGGGTCTGAGCCCGAGGAATACCTGCCTTCCATCGCTGGTACTCCGGGCACGCTCTTGCCGGTCATCAAGTCATCAAGCTGCATTGCGTCCGCGATTACTTGGTCCTTATGCTGGAGATTTAGTCTTCCTCTCCTTCTCGAATCAGGGGCCCGGGATTCGAAAATCCTGTGGAGCACTGGTGTCCATGCGCGTGGTATGGCCAAGCGAGTGTAGTCGACGGATTTTAACCCTCCGGAGTACATCCACCACCTGGTACGTCTCTTAGAGTTCGCGGTTGTGTCTTCCGTCCCATTCACCTTCCTCGCGAACGGGACCATATAGCCAACGCAGAAATTTTCTCCCGTAGGCACCAAGAATCAGCCCTGCTCTTCTACTTATCGTCCATCTTTCGACTCCATACAGTGAGATTATAGAAATTAGAGTTTTCTATAGCATGATATTGGTCCTTCGAGTCAGGAGTGCCAAGGACGAGTCTACGTGGGATCTTCACTGCGATGTCGTTTGTGGGGTTCACGTACGTATGGTAGGCAGATATGGGGCCTGTTGGGGAATTCAAAAGCACACTTAGACCATGTTGGTCCATTGTGATACCCACAGTCTGATTACAAAGACTGATTGACCGGTCTAGTGATAGTTCCGCTAATTTGATCCGAACGACCAGATTTGAAAGCCAGATACAAGCGTATTAACTTTTCTTTCACCGGGGATCGAACCGGGTACCTCACGAACCAAGGGCAAGTCACTTAACCAACTGCACCATCCTGGCGTAAACCTGGCCCTACAGTCCGATGGGGACATGGGCCTAGCTTCTACGGCCACCTCGCGTGTTGTGCTTGACATTGTTCTCTCACGAGTGGATTACAGGTTGATGGTTGATGCAGTCTTCGAACACGGAAGTTCAGAAGCTTTTTCTTGACAAGAAATACTCTTTGAGCATTGTCAGTGCCTCAGAAGAGGTGGAGACGTGAACTATGAGACATGAACTATCTGCGTAGGAGTCGAAGCACCAATTCAATACGCCACGGCGACTCACCTTTACCTCCTCAAAATTGGCTTCAACGTCTCGGGAGTTCTTGATCCGAACTGCACTGTCGATCGCATATGTGTTAGCGTAGGATAACCGGGTCAATTTGCCCGGGATCCCAAATTTGCCCATCGCTTCGAACAACTCTTTTCCATGATTGCTGCCGTATGGGGCATGGTATTCTCCAGAATTTAGCTTGTCTGCCTGGCCGAGGCACTGATACGTGCCCTTTAGTGAAGAGTAACACGAATTTAAACGTTCACATAGTACACTGGACAGCCGGACATAATCCTAACTGGCGGGAATTAAAAAAAGCATGGAGGAAAATATGCGGAAAAAGAGCGCCTGGACCCGACGGCATCGCAAACAATGCTACCAAAGCAACAAGTAAAAACGATGCAAAGGTGCCTTGAGGAGAGTATTTTCTCGGAATCATGTAAACTGTATCATCTAGTGGTACTACCTAAGGACAAGAAACCACCTGGAGAATCGGCCGATATATTTGCTGACACAACAGGAAAAAATCCTGCAAACCATCATATACGACATGCACCGTGGCACAGGAAAGACGAGCTTAATCCGACCACCAGTATGACTTCTGCTGTGGAACTCAATGTATGACGGAGTGTACCGACTGACGCTATCGCAAGGAGTGAAGGTCATCCAGCTTGCCGATGATATTGTAGAGCTCGCCAAAAACATCAAACATATCGAAACCGCCACAAACGAAGCGATCGTCAGAATCAAAAATTGGATGCAGGACCGAAGCTGTCTTTATAACTATTCGAAAAACTGTGGAATAGGCGAACTTCCGGTTAGATTCTCAGATAATTAGTTCTAAAGAGGCTCTAAAATGACTGGGGGCAATGCTCGACAACCTGAACTTCTAAGCTCAGTTTGAGTACTGTAGCAAAATGAATTAAGGATGCTGTCAGTGCTTTCCGGAAAACATTGGAGGACGTGAGAAGGATCCTGTTTTCCTAGCTCCCAATGACATGAACCCATCTGGACGGATCTAACGCTGTTCAACCGATCCCTAAACGGGACAAAGATAAGTCCATTCCGACAAATCTTCGATTTCGGTCTTCTTCCCTGCATAAGCAAGGTTTTTGAAAAGATAGCCATTCGAGTTCTGAAGCAGTGGGCTGATGAAAAGAAAATCATACCGGACAACCAGTTCGGATTCCGAGCGGGGCATGATACCATTAATGCCGCGTCAAGACTGGTGTCCGACATACAATGGAATAAAAACAAAAATCAGTGCACGGGTGCCTGCCTGATTGACTTGGAGAAGGCGTTCAACACCGTTTGGTTAGAGGGCCTCTTCCTCAAGTTGGTCAGGCTTGGCATAAGTAAACCATTGCTATACATGGTCTATGACATGATAACAGGTAGAAGGTTCGTTGTGAAAAATGGTGACGTAACTTCCACTACGGTCTTTAACATTAAAAACGGTCTGCAACAGGGGGCCATTGGTTCCCCGATCCTGTTTTCCATATTCACTGCAGATCTTATAGGTTCCATGCCGCACTTAATTGCGTACGCCGACGACCTAGTTGCGTACAGATCAGGTCCGAAGGTCGAGGTAATAAACATCTTGTTGCAGCGTGACTTCGAGAAAATTCAGCGATTTTGCGACGACTGGAAGTAGCTTATCAACTTCCAGAAATGCGAAACTAGTCTTTTCCGGACCCCGTTGGACAGGGCATCGCGGGATACGCGCCAAAACTGGCGTAAGTTCGGCATAGTTGACCCGCATGGTCGGCCGTTAGCTGTAAAAAGTGTAGTTAGATATTTAGGCATTTGGCTGGATCAATATCTGTATTTTGACAAACATATAGATATTGCTCTGACGAAAGCCAGAAAAGCCTTTGCTGCGGCAAGAAGGTTGTTTTTCAGCAGCCAACTTGATACCAGAGTGAAGGTAATCTGCTACATGGCCCTAGTACGGCCCATTATGGTCTACGGTTGTCCATTGTGGTTCAACGTGAGTCCTTCCCAGATGGAAAAGATGAGGGTGTTCGAGAGGCAGTGTCTTAGGAGCTGTCTCCGTCTGTATCGCACACCCGAGTCTGAGTACAAGAAGTACTACCCTAACGAGTTCTTGTACAACGAGGCAAACGTGAATAGGGTAGATAATTTTATTATTAAACTAATCAGAAGGCACACTGCACGAGCTATGACCTCGTCCAACAGTCTGATCTTTGGGGCTTACTACCCCAATAGTAGGTACCATGAAAGGGTGCGCCTTAACGGCTTTATTCCTCCCGAAGCATTCCTCTATCTAGACACAATTGGCCTAATACAGGATCCACAAGGATGTCCTATCATCTTCCATGTCGTACGCCGAACAGTGGATAGGCGACTTCAATACGAACCGGATGTCGTTCGCACCCACGAGGATCTCCTCCGGTTCAGTAGAGCGATCCCCGCTCGAGATAGGAAAGAGTCTGCCAAAGAACGGCAATTTTACTGGTGGTTACACCAAAACCAGCCTCCGCCATCGCTAGCTTTTCCACAGGATCAGGTAGTTGACCATAGTGGCCAGCTTACATAGTTTTTAAGGTAGCTTTAAGAGAAAAAAAAAAAAAAAATTAATAAAACAAAAAACCAAAAAAAAAAAAATAAAACATTAAATTCAAAAAAAAAAAAAAAATACATATGAAACAAAAACAAAAAAGAAAGGTGCATCACGGCGTATAAATTAAATATGTTATGCATATACACAACATATACGCCCTGGTGCACGTGTCCGTACTGTTACGGACATAGTTAAGATAGTATTAAGTTTTATGTTAGGTTAAGTTAGTAATAAATAGTAATTAAGTTAGAATAAGGTAGTTTAAGTAGTTAAGTTTAGCCAAGTTTTTACAAGTTTTCTTGAATAAAGAAATAAAAGATTGTCTTAATGACTAAAAAAAAAACGTAGATTAAGCCGAAAGGCACATTTAGAAAGTAGATCAGATTAGCTTAGAGTACCCGCAAAGGGTCAGTAGGTTAGTATTAAGAACATTTATAATTCTTAAGATAGTTAAGCTAGTTTTAAGTAATTTTGTCTAGCAAGTAAGGAAACAGAATAAATCGAATAAAATTATGTTACAAAAAAAAAAAAAAACGGATCTAACGCCAAAGGTGGGCGCGTTATGTAGAGCGCATTGACACAGCTCCAACCAGAAGAGTCCTGGACTCCGAATCTGTGGGATCGAGGACAACAGTATCTAAAGTGGCGTCAACAATTAGAGTAGAACCTCAACTAGGCTTGTGTAGTTCACGAACGAACTAGTTCAAATAAGAGCTCTAAAATGTGAACTAGTTCACAATATAATTTTGGTTTTATGGCATTTACTTCAGTGGAGTTGTTGGTGGAGTGCGTCAATTGTCACACTGCGGTACAAGTTTTGGTTGTTTGTACGTATATACCGTGGTATCGTACTGTCCATCGTTCGTTTGATTGTCTCGTCTAATTGAATTAGATACATGTCAATCTCTTCGTTTGACAAGTTTCTATTGGACGGTATGTGGAGCGCGTTCGAAGAGAGTGCTCGTGTCATTTGTCTGGAGAAGCGTGTCCATCGTGCCCTACTGTAGTTGTAGGTGTACGTTTGAACATACTCTCCTAACTCCGCAATGTCGTTGGGGATCCTAATTTCGGCACCGAGTCCGCGATGGTCACTGAGGTACACGAATGTGTTCAAACAGTTTACCGTTTGTGCGTTTGTGTCTGTCAGCTGCAGTCTTGCGTCTAACAGTAGGAGATCCAGATAAGAGCCGCTCCTGGGATAGGACGAGATCTCAGTTGCTTTCAAATCGAGTCTATACACGACATTGTGCAAGCAAAACCAGCTATATAGCTGGTCCCCCCTGCGATTGGAGACCATGTTCCCCCAATATCCATGCCGGGCATTTAAGTCCCCGGCCAAAATGAAATAGTTCTCCTCCGGGTCCAGACATCAAAAGAGTGAGTCGAGCTCTGATATAGTTGTTCTGGAACTAGGGTTGCCAGAGGAGTAGACCGACACCGCATACAACCTCCTTACACTGCGGAGCGAAATGCACACGATGCAGGCCTCCAACTCTTGAAACTTTCGTACTTCACTACTATACACTACCTTGTGTTTTATGTTATTTTTTAGGAAGATCGCAACACCACCTCCACCACTGGAATTGGGCCGGTCTCTTCTAACAACATTATAATTGCTGTGCTCCAGTATGCCTCTCCGAGTTAGCTTGGTTTCGCTAATCAGCATCAGCTCTGGGCTTTGATCGTCCAACAATCTATAGAGCTCGTTTTTTCGTGGGATCCCTATCAATGAATTTGCATTCACTGCAAGGATCTTAGAAATGCTCTCCGTCTGCGCAGCCATTAAGACTTTTGACGTGGTTGGTTCTGCAGGAGCGCCGACCTGCTCCCCTAACCGAGCCATACGCCCTTCAATGGAAGCTTCCCATTCAGGCGCTGGTTCGTGCGCTTTTGGCACTGAGACTTGCGGCACTACCTTTGGTAGTTGCTGCTTTTCCGTGCTCCTCTGAACAGACACCATTTGGGCATAGGTCACTTGAGGGGTATGGCTGCCCCAAGTGGATTTTTCACTGGGGGCTGCTTCTGCAGAACCATTTTTGCTTTCTGCTCTGGGAATTTAGGGCAACCCCGATAGTTGGCGGTGTGCCCCGCGTTCCCGCAGAGTACGCATTTGAGCTGACTTTTATCAGCTGCTCCCTTTTGCCCCAGAGGCTGCATGTGGCAGTTCGACGCGGTGTGGCCGAACCTTTGGCAACGAGCGCATTGGAGAATGCCATCGCGCCTTCTAATACTATCCCAGGCGCAATGGTAGTCAGCCAAACGAACAATATCGTTTACCTTATCTACCTTGCTATTGGGTGACAGCTGTACAATGAAGTACGGTAATTTCCACCCCTCCCTTTTTGCCTCAGCTGTTGTAAAGGGCTTGACCCCGACGAACTCGAGACCGTCACACACTGTTGCTGCTGTGCTGTGTTGCTGGTTGTTTTTTTTTGCTGGGTTACTGCATTTTGCTGCTCCTTCAGCTGTTGTGTTGCTGCTTTCTTCGGTTGTTGAGCTACTTTCTCGCGTTTTTTCCTCAGCTGTAGTGTTGTTGGCTCCTTTTGTAGCTGAACTGCTCGTGGTTTTACAGCTTGCTGTTGTTGTTGCTGCCTCTGATTGTTCGGCTCGTTATTGTTGGGCCTCCTCTTTTCTTCTCCTTTCAAGAGTACTTCTTAGTAGTTCCCTTATCTCGTGAAGTAGATTTTGTGCTTCCTCCTTCAGATCAGAGACCTTCGATTCTTTGGAGCGAATTATCGCCTCTACTTCTTCCTCTGTATCGATGCTGATGCTGCTTAATGCGAACCGCCCTTCGCTCCCCTCCGAGACATACGAGTACGCGTCATCTTCTGATGTTTCGTTTGATGACGTCATCTCTGCACTCCCTTCCTCTTCGGGTTTATCGTTTGACGCTTTTGTATTGCGCCTCTTTGAACTGTTGCAGGACTGCTTCTTCCTCCTCCTCTTCGTTGTGCCTTCAAGGGTCACCGTTGGTTGGTGCCGTGACTCTTCAGCCACCGGTTGTTGGATCTCGCCGTCCACTTCTATGCGAGCGGGGTGCCCGCTCGCCACCATTCCTCGACTACTCACTTTCCTAGTGGAATTGGTAGTATTGGAGAAAAAAATTATTTATCCCCCCCACTGGGTCTCGAACCCTTTCACTCCATGGCCGTAAGCTCCACGCACTCGGCCGCACTGTTGTTACAAATTTCACTGTCCTTTGCACTAGTATGTTATCTTTACTTTTAATTGCCTATTACTAAGTCGAAACACTTGTGAACTGTTCAGCTGTCTGTGAACGACTGACGTCGCAATTGCTGTGTGCATACGTAGACACGCGGAGTATCGGTCGATGTTTTTAGTTGTGTCGTATGGCGTCAACAGAGGGCCCTCTGGACTGAACTAAAAAGCACAAGCCTAACCCCAACCACCTTGGTGCGCGTACCTGGAGGCAGCTAGTCAGAAATCGCGCTGCCTGTGGCGGCTTGTTGGTTCATGGCCGCGTTCACGATAAAAAAAGAGGATGTGATCAAGACGAGGACTTAGCCAAAAGGTCGTCCTTAGAGCCGATACCATACGCAATCAATGCCGTCTCTAAGCCAGCCGTATGCCATGAAATTGCTTTTACCTCACAAATGTCCTGCAGAACAGAAGCTTCTCACTTGACACAATCATCGCCCCACAAACAGTCCTTGCCATCCATCCGTCCTTCGACTTTAGCTCGATTCCCAGGAGAACACCCATCCACAACTGCCCAAGCAGCCTCCGCCATTCCCTCAGACACACACAAACACCGGTTGATTGAAAGGCTTATTACGGGTTTTGACAAATCTCCACCACTTAACACCGTGATTTAGGGGACTATCGCCGTGTCCTGGCC
This sequence comes from Eristalis intricaria, assembly GCA_964034865.1. Lineage (NCBI taxonomy): Eukaryota > Metazoa > Arthropoda > Insecta > Diptera > Syrphidae > Eristalis > Eristalis intricaria. The sequence goes on from OZ035873.1 coordinate 129,682,067, forward strand.
TTGGCATCGATCAAATCATCATCAAGTGCCAGTTGGCTGCCTTAATTTATTCTCTCACACAGCCTGTAAATGGTTGGCCTTTAATAAACCGCCTTCCTTCCTTCCTTATCGTGGTCCATAATTAATTGAGTCCCATTACCGGGTATTATGCGACCACCAACACACAAGCACTTCACTTCGACGAAAAAGAAAAAGGGATCACCACCCTGTCCAATTTACGTAAATTCACATTCACCACCAGTAACCTTTACCATCGTCCACCCCATCCATTCACCCGTCCACACCCACTACCACCCCCACTCCAACTCCCGTGGCACATCCTTTTTCCATCATCATAGACATCGCCCCGTGTAATCCCCTCATCCAGGATCCATCCATCTGTGTTTTATGCGTACATTTGTCAAACTTCCTATCAAGTCTCTAATACAACTTTCGCACATACGTCAACGTACATTTGACACACAGGACCTCGTACATTCGCCTCCATTCATCCCCAACACACACACACACACAGACGCACGCACGCACGGAGAGAGAGAAGAGAACGCGCAGCCAACAAGCGAGCGAACACAACATATTGTTATCTGCTCATCCTGATCCTTATTACCTTTTGCACTTTTGTTTAGACGACGAATATCCTTCATTGGCTCGCACTGTGTGCCTGTGTGGCAATGTGACGGTGGGTCTTTGGCAATAACTTGTATCCACCACCGATGGTGGATGGTGAATGGGTGGAAGGACGAATTCCGCTAATGGAGGATGAGACAGAATGTACATCAACAGTGTTTTTTTTTCCTTGGTTTTGATCCCGCTTCAGTCCGCTCCACTCCTTGCATTTGCCTTCGTTTGTTTTTTTATGTTCCAAATATCCGAATCAGAATTGTGAGGCTTGGCTCCTTTGTTTTTCGGTTTTTTCGTGTGGGCCGCCTGCGTTTGGGCGCCTGTCACATTGTGTGCTTGTGTGTGGCTGCAGACGGGGTAGATAGGTACTCCGGGAAACAAAAAACATAACCAAGAGCTCGAGCTATCGTAAAGTTTTATGGCATTATTACTCTTTCGGGTGTTTTATAGCGACGAAGACCGGAGAGGAAAAGTGCTGAAAATTCGGATATCTATCCCAACAGCAGCAGCAACGGTGGCAGCCACTGAGTTAGTCAGTCAGTTGGGTTGGCAAGTTTACAGTCGTCCCAGTCGGGAGGACATCTCTCCCGCCGGCACATACATTTCGCTCGCATGTGACGGAGCTGGGGACGGGGCTGAGGCTGGTACTGGTGCTGGTGCTGGAGCTAAGTCTTTCATGGAGAGATGATGGCGTGCCTCTGGATGGGTTGGTTGTTTGTTAAATAATATTCTCAATCTACGTAATTTAATAATGCACGTGGGAGGGGAAGTTGCGGGCGGCTGACATTCTTTTTTGCACCTCCTTCTTCATCATTTGTGCTGCTCCGGGGTGGTGGTGGCAGGATTTGGGGGCGGGGGGAGGTTTTGTATCCCAAGGGATTCGATAAGACATGCGGTAATAAAAATGAATTAGACGAACGCAACGAAGAAAGAAACAATTTGCCAACTGAACTGACGAAAGGAACTCCGCTCCGTTTCCCGTCTCTGCGAAGGTGTGAACAGGAAATGTCCTCGACGCCCGAATAAATTATGTATCTTCCCAGAATTTAAGCAGCCAAGGGGTAGACACCACATCGCCTTGAATGCCATCATCAGCACTTAAGCGGCTAAGCGCACCTCTTTGACCACAAGCAAATCAAAATCCACCCCGTCTCCGTCGAAATAAAGGACGAACAGGAGACAGACAGGAAAGAAAAAAAGGATTAATTACACTTAATTTGCGGTTGACTAGTGATAATGATGGGATGGCAAAGTGAATGAAAGCACCACAAGAAGTGAAAATAATTCTTCTAATTAACACTTAATGGTCGGGCCTAATGATATAAATCCATTACCGTCCAGACAGGTCCTCGGGACGTCTCGAATCTCGTATATTAAGTGGCACCGCGGCTAGATGGACTCTTACTTGAGCCGATGGCGTCTCGTTGAAATGGCCACAAAGTTTCACATTGACAAGTCAATTAGCTGGTGGGTGACCAGTCCGCAGGAGCGTCGAAAGAGTGTAGGAACATCATTCTCTCGGGATCTCGGTGATTTCCTCAGGAACACATCGTTGCATTGCTACGCGAAGTTGGCCGATTCCTCGTATGGATACTGGGAGAAGTATGTATGTGAATTAGACTGATGTTGCAATTTTTATCATTTTTCTCCTTCGAGGGTCATCTGGTTTTGTGTGCACGCGTTGGCCGCAAGCCTGCTGATTGTGTTCCTGTTGGACGCTTGGACTGGTTTCGCACAGCAGTACTTTGCGACGACACTGTTTGATCCTCTGTATCCAGTCGAATGGGTGCCGTTCCCTGCAGTCTCAATTTGCTCGAACAACAGGATGTCACGACGCAAGGCTGCTGCCTATGCCGAGGAATTGTGAGTTTATTCAAAGGGAGTTCCCTTCTCTGTCTGCCTGAGGTCAGTGGGTATTGTCTGCTGTTTCACAGGACCAAGGTTGACCCGAACAAAAGGAACTCGACGTTCTTCATGGAACACATCAGACTGCTGGGCTTGCTGTACAACAGCGACGTTGTTTCGCTGGACACCGCTGATGGCTATCTGTTCCAGCAATTTTTGGATCTCTACGACACCGGCTTGAATGAGAGCTACTACAATGCCCTGCGAAAGATGGACATGGTGAGTTGCGATTGAATTGTTGAACAGATGGATTGTGAATGGATTGTCGTTTGAATTCAATGGAGACTAGTTTCGCGTCACAGGAATGAGTCTGGGGTTCGGCACGATGACGGGAGCGCCTTAAATAGTCCGATCGGGTCCGGGTGGTTCTCGGTGAAGTGGGACTTAGCTTCGATATAGTAGACTTGGTATTGTTCACTTGCGGGATGAGGTGCATACATGCGTCCAGGACTTGACGACGTCACTTGGTCATTGACTTATAAATCAAAATTAGATGGCGTGGTCCAGGGTGGACCCAGCAACTACAGTGCCTTATGAGGTACGGTTTGACTAAAGGGAGGTTCTTACAAGCTGACTCTGTAAAAACACAGTTTGACACTTTAGGCGGTGCCGATGGGGGCACTTGTGTTTCCGACTAGTGCTTACATTGCCTCCTTAGAGCTAGCCCGGGGTTAACCTGCCACAAGTCTGTCCACATGAAACGTCTTGCTAGCTGTTGGACACGACGGATCCAAGAAAGCCTTCTTCAGTTTTTCATTAGGGTCGTTCTCTGTTCTTATGCCACGGCCACAAAATTGAAGATTTTTCGAATTTAGGGACTTGTGTTGTTTTAATCGTTACTATGCGACAACGCTTGCCAAGATTTATGTCTTGTCTTTCGTACTTAATTATCAGGCCATAGAGGGTTTGAGCCTAAGGGATCGCTGACCTTACCTGTGTACGTTGCTTTCAGTCGTCAAGGCCAATCTGTCTTCTTCTTCTTCATTTGGCGCTACAGTCCGGGGTGGACCTGGGCCTCAACCAACAAGCCTCTCCAGCTAGCACGGTCTCTGGCTAGCTGTCTCCAGTGTCGCACGCCAAGTTGGTTGAGGTCCTTCTCCACCTGGGTGCGCCACCTTAAACGCGGGCGTCCTCTGTTGCGTTGTCCCACGGGTTCGGAGTCGAAGACCCTCCGGGCCGGAGCTGAGTTGTCCATACGCTCTACGTGGTCTAGCCATCTTAGGCGTTGGATCCGAAGACGCCTGACTAGACTCATGTCGCTGTACAGCCCGTACAGTTCGTGGTTGAATCTTCTTCTCCAATAACGATCAATGCAGACAGGACCAAAGATTGAACGCAGAGTTTTTCTCTCGAAAATACCAAGGACTTCCTCATCCGCTTTTGAGATTGTCCATGCCTCCGCGCCGTACAGCAGGACTGGGATGATCAAGTTCTTGTATAGGGTCAGCTTGGTCCTTCGAGAGATGGCTCTACTACTCAATTGCCTCTTGAGCCCATAGAAACAGCGGTTGGCAAGAGTTACTCTGCGTTTGATCTCGGTACTGATGTTGTTTGTACTGTTTACTGCGGAGCCGAGGTAGACGAAGTCCTTGACTACCTGGAAGTCATAGCTGCCCATTGTGACGCTCTGTCCAAGACGTCGATGTTGTGTGTCCTTTCTCGATGACAGCATATACTTCGTTTTGCCCTCATTCACCGCTAGACCCATTTTAGCCGCCTCCGCCTCAATGCCAGCAAACGCCTCATTGACGGCTCGCTGTGTTCTGCCAATCACGTCAATGTCATCCGCGTATGCTAGCAGTTGTACGGACTTCTGGAAGATCGTGCCTCTAGTGTTGGCGTGTGAGTCTTGCACGATCTTCTCCAGGATGATGTTAAAGAAATCACATGACAGCGCGTCACCTTGTCTAAATCCTTTTTTGACATTGAAGGTCTCGGTGAATTCGTTACCGACCTTGATGGAGCAGCGAGAATTCTCCATCGTCATCCTGCACAACCTGACGAGTTTGGCAGGAATGTCAAAACTAGACATGGCGTTGTATAGCTCGTCCCTATGCACGCTGTCATATGCGGCCTTGAAATCGACAAAAAGGTGGTGGGTGTCGATTTGCATTTCTTGGGTTTTTTCCAGGATCTGCCGTAGTGTGAAAATCTGGTCGATGGTGGACTTCCCTGGCCTGAAGCCACACTGATAAGGACCTATCAGGTTATTTATAAACGGCTTCAGGCGAGTACACAAAACGGCAGAGAAGATCTTGTAGGCGATGTTCAGGAGACATATCCCTCTATAGTTGGCGCAGTCAAAGGGGTCTCCTTTCTTATGGATCGGGCAAACGATACTGAGATTCCACTCATCGGGCATGCTCTCCTCCGACCATATCTTACAGATGAGCTGGTGCATGCGCCCAACCAGATCATCTCCAGCTGCCTTAAAGATTTCAGCGGAAAGTCCGTCCGTACCGGCAGCTTTGTTAGACTTCAGTCTTGATATTGCTATCTTGACCTCGTCTAAGTCGGGGGGACGGAATTCTCGTCGATCATCGTCAATTGTGTGGAGTGGAACATTCTGCCTGACAGCGGTATTGGTGTCATCATCGCCAATCTGCCTCACATCCGAGATTACCGGTGATTCGATCTTCTTTTCCTTCTCGAACTAGGAGATTCGTACAGAGAAAATAAAAGATGGAAGAAGTCTGGTTAAGCCAAAACAAGCAGCGACCATTGTAATTCATACGAATGATAAGAATATGCGCCGAGACAGCGTAATGTCCCATCCCGGGACAGCGTCTCAAAACTAGATCGACAAGACTGAAGCACATCTGTTCCACTTTTCAAACCGCCAAGGTCTGGTCTAAGTTATGGTCTAAGCCTTTTTAGACGTATAAAATGGCACGGCCGTAATTAATTATTATTAGCCAAGTACAATTTTAATTCAACTTTATTCACAAATAGAATTAAGTACAAAAAGAAAATTAAAAAAGGAAATATGTACAATGGTTACCAAAGTTAGGAAAAAAAGGTGTTAGTGGTTAGTGGCTTTCAGGCTAACAAGCATAGTCTCTGGTTGTCAATACAAGCATATAGTTAACAACCAGAGGGATCTCTTTCAGGGATGTTCACCCTAAAATTGAATAACATTTCCTCTGACGACCATCTAACCATAGCTAGTCTATTCGCCTCTTTCTTTAGCTAATCGTTTAATGGCCTTAACCATAGTCCAGACCCTGGATTTTTTAGCTATATGAAAAACTGCAGTCAAAAATCTATCTCCGCAATCTTTATCGATGAAAGCATGGTACGTCGCAAAATGAATTACCTAAAGGACGATTTCTCCTCAGGCCCTGATGACATACCATACATACTCCTTAATGTATTTTTTTTTTACTAGCAACAATTTACATTTTTACAATTGAGAAGTATATAGATGTAGGAATACAAAATATACGAAAAAGAGTGGTACATAAGGCAGTCCGTCGCGAGATGTCAAGAGAGACACACGAGCAACGATGTACGTGAAACTCGTTCTATGAATTGTTTTTTTTTATGTTATACTGAACTTAAATAAATTGTAACAATTATCAAGGTGCGTATTTATTTTCTCTTCTGCAATTCCTACATAGATATGGTTATATCTTACTTTACTTATGAAAAATTTAAATACGAGCACAAAATTAATTTTACCAAAGAAAGAAACTGAAGGAGAAGCTAATTAAAAACATTCATGCAAAATATCACAGTTTTGTCGATTGGTGTATCCTTAGAGGACACATGAAGTATTAATAGAATTTAATAAATAAATGCAATAACTTTATACATTGATAAATAAATAAGACATATAATATCAAGGAACATTTGCAAGATTAGAAACGACAGGGATATCTGGTATGTTACATGAAAATACAAATTTTTCACAAAGTCGGACTATTCGTTCTTTTACCGTTTCAATTTTGGCTAATTCGTGAAGTTCTGAAGTTGAAAAATACCATGGTAGTTTTAGGATCAATTTTAATACCTTATTTTGAAGAACTTTTTAATTTGACAGTTTTTCAGAACAAAATGGCTTGGAAGATAGATTTGTATATTATGAGCTTGTTTTCTTTGCTTAGTTTAGACTTGCGACAAATGAATGGGTATAGTACTTTAATGGTTTTGTTGACTTTACTAACGACATTACTTGTATGTTGGCCAAAAGTCAGTCTTTTATACATAATGACTCCTAGATATTTAACAAATGGTGCCCAGTCAATCTGATTTCCGCAAACTATTAAATTTCCTGCAGGCAAAAAACAGAGAGAAAAAAATGTTGCTTGTGTTTTTTGAGGATTAATTTTAATTTTCAAATCTGAAAGATATTTAAGCAACCTATCCAACCCTGATTGCAAGTTAGACTCAATTATTAAGCCTACCGAATCGGACGAATAAATACATGTATCATCTGCAAAAATTGCAGAATGGCATCCAGGAAGTGTAGGGAAATCAGATGCATAGATGTTGTAAAGAATGGGGGCCAATACGGAACCCTGAGGAACACCGGCAGGGATCCAGTGGACGTCAGATGGAGTTTGGTTCACAAATACTTTAAAACTTCTTGCAGTTAAGAAAGCCTGTATGGTTTTTATGAGGTACATAGGAAAGTTAAATTGTAAGAGTTTGTGGACAAGGCCATTGTGCCATACAGTGTCAAACGCTTTTTCAACATCCAAGAGAACCATGCCAGATTCAAGTACATTTTTTTTTATTCTGTAAACTTGGAGTGAAGTAATGTGATGTGGGCGAAAGCCGAATTGTTGTTGTGGTAAAATATTGTATTCTTCCAGGTGTAGCATTAATTTATTTTTGATGACCTTTTCAAAACATTTACTAAGAGAACTTAGAAGGCCTCTGGGGCGATAATTCAAGGGATCATTCAATGGCTTTTTGGCGCATTTCCAATCAGAAGGAAAGTAACCTATTTTGAGGCATCCATTAAAAATTTATTTTATATATTTTAAATATATATTTTAATATATTTTATATATATTAAATTTATTTTAATATCTTAAGAGCCAACGTAGGAAGGTTTTTTAGATAAATGTTTCTAATTCCGTCAAATCCGACTGACTTACGAGTTTTTAGTGTAGCTACGATAGACTTAAGCTCATTCAATCCAACCGTGAGCTTTTTTTTCATAATTTGCGCGTGCTCAAAGGATTGCTAATACCCTTATGTGTCCGGGGTCAAGACACAGCACGGGCAGAAGGTAAAGAGGGAGAAAGGGAGTGGAGGTACCTGTGCACATTGGTCTTAAATATCTGCGGGTTGTAGTCTGTGGGAAATATTAGCTTGGGAAGAGCATTCCATATTCGTGCAGTGCGGCTGAAGAACGAGTCTCTGAATTTAGCTGTGCGTCCGAAAGTAGGCTTAAGGGTATACTGATGGGCATTCCTTGCGAGACGAGTATTGCGGGTGAATTCATGGAGAGGAGGAATGCAGTTGGATACCTCACTTGAGCATCGTTTGTTGAAGTAACGATAAAACACGGACAAAGAAGAGACGGTACGTCGATTTTTCTTGTTTAACTCAAAAATTCATTTTGATTTTTAAATTTGCGATTCTCAAAACTAGACAAAACTGATTAAATCTATCTTAATAACTAAGCCATTCAAGTTCTTAAAATCTATCCTACTGACCCTCCGCAGGTACTCTAAGATAATTTAAACTTATTTACCTCTTTGCCTTTCGGCGTCTATCATCTATATCAGTCTGGGGCGACATAAAATATTTATCTCAAAACCTACATTACCTGCACATTTAACGATACTTTAACTATCATGAAATTATTGCTTAATACTTATTCTATTACATTTTTGACTGCGTTACTTTTTGTAAGCGCTACAGCAATAGACACAGTTTTCCACTAGTAGTTGATTACCTTTTCTTAACTCCGCTCAACCACCACAAGTCCATATGGACAGTCTATGTCGCTGATCGAGCCAGTCTAATGACTAAGTCTTATCGCTCGTTTTTGGATTCCATCAAGTAGGTGCAGTGTGGTCTTGGGGGCACCAGACCAGATATGAGCGTTGTACTCAAGCTTGGGGCGGATGTAAGCCTTATTAATTAAAGCCCAATCAGAAGGGGTGAAATATTTCTTGCATCGATCAAGGAAACCTAAACATTTCGCAGAATTTTTGGCGACCTCAAATATGTGATCGCTCCAACTAAGTGTTGTGTTGATACACATACCAAGGATGGAAAGTTTTCCGTTTTCATCGACACAAGCGCCATTCATGGATAATGGCTGATTATCACGGGTTCGCTTGAGTGACAGCATTCAATTCCACTGTATTGTTTTTTCACCAGTTAATTACGCTGTCAAGATCGGAGTTCAACGTGCTTAACATACGCTGCCGTTTCAATTCTACGGCCGAAGGGCAGGGTCGTGAGTCTTGGAACGAATATGAAAAGCTAAGGGTGCTGTCATCAGCGAAGGAATGGATTGGATTAGAAGTAGCAGACAAGAGATCATTTATAAAAATGAGAAAGAGTGTCGGAGACAGAACAGAGCCTTGGGGAACACCAGCATTTATTTGCTGGATATCAGACTTGAACCCATCCAAAACAACTTGAATTGAACTGTTCGAAAGGTAATTTCTAATCCATAGAAGAAGAGATTCATCGATACCATAGGCACGCATTTTCGACAAGTTAGCTTGATGCCAAACTCTGTCAAATGCTTTAGAAATATCAAGCGCAACGATCTTGCTTTCGCCTGCATTGTGCAAAGACTGGTTCCACTTTTCGGTGAGAAAAGCTATCAGATCACCAGTGGACCTGTTGCTGCACAAACCATATTATCGGTCACTAAGAAGCTTCCGTGATTCATTTGTGCACGTCGAGATCTCTCAGTACTCTTGCAACTGTACGAGTGCGGAAGTGGATTTGTCCCATGGTGAAATCAACGCTCTCAAGTACAGGTGGAGACAAATTGGAATCAGGCAGTGTTGAGCTAGCTGCAAAAGGAGCCGCAAGCAGATTAGCTTTGTCTAAGGAGCTGACAGCTGGAATGTCATTGTAAATGAGTGTGGGAATTGAAGACGAGGCGGAATTCTTTACATTTTTTACACATGACCAAAAGTTACCCTTGGGACATTGCAGCACTTTTTGCCTCAACTTTTGTTTATAAGAGAATTTCACACGTCTGATAGTTGCAGTCCAGTCATTTCGGGCCCGATTAAGCTTCTTCCTGTTTTCCTCAGTAGGGTTGGCTTTGAATGTCCGAAAATTCAACTCTCTCATCCTAATAGCCTCTTTACAGCTCGAGTCATACCATGCGCTTGCTTTGGGCTTGATACTCTTCACTCTGTGAGGAATAAAGGTTCTCATGCCCAGCAGAAGAATATTTGTGATCATATCAGCAGCGGCATCCACGTCACTATCGAGGAAGCAAAGTGACCAGTTAAAATTCCTAAAGAAGTTGTTAAGTTTGTTTGGTTTGTTACCAGGCGTAAAGAACCTTCAACAATATTATCAGTAACATTACTTACTGTACTCGAGATTTGGTGGTTCGATAAAAATGTACTGGCGAAAAAGTTTGCTTTTTCTGAATTGGAAACAGCGTGTTCAGTAGAAGTTTTCAGGAAAGGAATAAACGTTCGCTTGTTCTTAATAGCTTTTACGATGTTCCAAAAGGGTTTGCTGCATTTATCCAAGTCTCTCAATTTATGATTCCACTCAATGTTTTTAAATAACTGTATCTCCTGTCGAATTTTTGTAGTTAGATACCTGGACGCATGCAGGTAGTCCTCTATTCTAAGTTGCTGCCATTTCCTGCGTAGGCTGTTCCGAAACTTAATGAGCTGTAGTATATGTGTAGGCAGATTGGTTGAACCGTTAAAACGCAAACCCTTTTTAGGAACTACTTCATCAGCAGTGTTTAAGATTGATGAGGTTAACGTTTCAAGTGCAAGGCCGATGGAAACCGGAGAATTTAAACTGCAATTTCCTTCACCAAACGCATGTCTAAAATTACGTTTCCGTACCGATGTATATCGTAACCAATCAGTGCTATTTAAGTCTTTCACCCGAGTGTCACTGAGACTTGGTGACACTAATACGGAACTTTTAACAGGTAAATGATCTGAACTGAGATCATTGATTGTTAGCGGTTGACTAATCAAACCTACTGTGTTGGTAACAAACAGGTCCAGAGAGGATGGATTTGATGGTGGGTAGTAAGTAGGATTTGGTGGGGATAAGATTGAAATTGGGTACCGAGACCTAAGCTCGGCTAATACATTCCCGTAACTATTAGCTCGAAGACAGTTTCAATCTCGATGCCGGCAGTTAAGATCGCGACCTTTAAGGAACCGTCCGTGAATATTTATTATGGATCATTATGGGTGGCGGTACAGCCCGTAGAGGGCCAGGGCTTAGCTCCTCAGCAACCACTCGTGTCGTGCGTGCTATTTTTCTCTCACGCGTGGAAGGGACCTATAGTTTAATGCCGACTCCGAACGGCGAAGTTGAGAAGCTTTTTCTAGACAGGAATATTCTTTGAGCATTGTCAGTGACTCGAAAGAGGTGGAGCCGTCAAATGAAAGTTGGTAAATTTGGGTATCGAACCTGGCACCCTCTGCGTATGAGTCGACGCACTAACCCACTACGCCACGGCGACCCACAGGTTCTTTAAGGTTATCCTTTGAGTTTCTAGAACCTCCAGGAAAATAAACTGCAAAAACTTGCAAGCTATTTTTCTTCTTCTTCATTTGGCGCTACAGTCCGGGGTGGACCTGGGCGTCAACCAACAAGCCTCTCCAGCTAGCACGGTCTCTGGCTAGCTGTCTCCAGTGTCGCACGCCAAGTTGGTTGAGGTCCTTCTCCACCTGGGTGCGCCACCTTAAACGCGGGCGTCCTCTGTTGCGTTGTCCCACGGGTTCGGAGTCGAAGACTCTCCGGGCCGGAGCTGAGTTGTCCATACGCTCAACATGGCCTAGCCATCTTAGGCGTTGGATCCGAAGACGCCTGACTAGACTCATGTCGCTGTACAGCCCGTACAGTTCGTGGTTGAATCTTCTTCTCCAATAACGATCAATGCAGACAGGACCAAAGATTGAACGCAGAGTTTTTCTCTCGAAAATACCAAGGACTTCCTCATCCGCTTTTGAGATTGTCCATGCCTCCGCGCCGTACAGCAGGACTGGGATGATCAAGTTCTTGTATAGGGTCAGCTTGGTCCTTCGAGAGATGGCTCTACTACTCAATTGCCTCTTGAGCCCATAGAAACAGCGGTTGGCAAGAGTTACTCTGCGTTTGATCTCGGTACTGATGTTGTTTGTACTGTTTACTGCGGAGCCGAGGTAGACGAAGTCCTTGCCTACCTCGAAGTTATAGCTGCCCATTGTGACGCTCTGTCAAAGACGTCGATGTTGTGTGTCCTTTCTTGATGACAGCATATACTTCGTTTTGCCCTCATTCACCGCTAGACCCATTTTAGCCGCTTCCGCCTCAATGCCAGCAAACGCCTCATTGACGGCTCGCTGTGTTCTGCCAATCACGTCAATGTCATCCGCGTATGCTAGCAGTTGTACGGACTTCTGGAAGATCGTGCCTCTAGTGTTGGCGTGTGAGTCTTGCACGATCTTGTCCAGGATGATGTTAAAGAAATCACATGACAGCGCGTCACCTTGTCTAAATCCTTTTTTGACATTGAAGGTCTCGGTGAATTCGTTACCGACCTTGATGGAGCAGCGAGAATTCTCCATCGTCATCCTGCACAACCTGACGAGTTTGGCAGGAATGTCAAAACTAGACATGGCGTTGTATAGCTCGTCCCTATGCACGCTGTCATATGCGGCCTTGAAATCGACAAAAAGGTGGTGGGTGTCGATTTGCATTTCTTGGCTTTTTTCCAGGATCTGCCGTAGTGTGAAAATCTGGTCGATGGTGGACTTCCCTGGCCTGAAGCCACACTGATAAGGACCTATCAGGTTATTTATAAACGGCTTCAGGCGAGTACACAAAACGGCAGAGAAGATCTTGTAAGCGATGTTTAGGAGACTTATACCTCTATAGTTGGCGTAGTCAAAGGGGTCTCCTTTCTTATGGATCGGGCAAACGATACTGAGACTTGCAAGCTATTACTATTACTAAAAGATACTCCTTAAAAAATGTAAAAACTCGCTCTCAGAACCGCTCTCTATGACCTTCCGCCTTTCGCTCCGTCAATCAACGTTACTATCAGCGTGGAAAGATGCCTTCATCTTCCGCATTCACAAAAAAGGCGAAAAGAATAATATTTCGAATTACAGACCGATAGCTACATTATCTTCTATTCCCAAACTCTTTGAATCTATCATGTATGACTCACTGTGCTTCTACAGTAGACCTATATTTTCCCCACGTCAGCATAGATTAATTAAGGGCAGATCTACCACACCTCACCTTATTGAATTTGTCTCCACTACTCTTACAACATTAGAGCAAGGTTAGGAAGTGGACGTAGTTGCCACAGACTTCAGCAAAGCCTTTGACAAAATCAACCACCAAATAATATGTTTTCAACTAAATGCCCTCGCTTTCCCGCCCCATATCATCGCATGTCTCAAATCGTACCTTCAGAATCGCTCCTATAGAGTACTCTTCAGACACTCTACATTCGACAACTTTTGTAGCCTCATCGGGCATCCCCCAAGGGAGCCACCTCGGCCCTCTGATCTTTGTCTTAGTCATACACTATGTTGTTCATGTAATTAAAAAGTGTACTCTATTCATTCACGCAGATGACATTAAAATAATAAAAACAATATCCAACTCCACCGACTCGCGCGCACTCCAAAACGGACTCAGCTCCTTCACCGCGTGGTGACAACAACTCCCTTGAACTTAACGTAAGCAAATGCCAGTCCATCAGTTTATCTCGTAAGCTTTCCCCCACTTCTCACAGAACCTACTTCCTCCACAACAAGCTAGTACTCAGAGTCTCCTTTAGACTTATATGTGATAGGGAGCTAAATTTCCATTTACACATTAACTATATTATTCTACGCGCCAATTCTTCTCTTGCCTTCATTAAACGCTGGTGCAAAGAATTCTCAAGCCCCTAGGTTACTTAATCCTTCTATATCACCTACGTCGGACCCCTCCTAGAATATGCCAGTCAAATCTGGTCTCCTCACAACGACAATCACTCACAGCGTGTTGAAGCTGTCCAACGTAGATTCCTACGTTTTGCATCACGTGGTCTCCCGTGGTCTGATAACCTTGCTTTACCATCCTACACTGCCCGCCTACAGTTGATCGGCTTGCATACCCTAAAAAAACGCCGTGAAGTAGCTGGCACACTATTTCTTTACCAAGTTCTAATAGGAACTACTGACACGCCCGCCCTTCTGGAAATGATTCCACTAAACGCCTACCCCGTCGCCTCAGGTCTGTTCCCCTTTTTCAACATCCCCCCATCGTACCAACTACGACCTGTATGAGCCCATCTGTAGAATGTTGCGCCTAGCAAACTTATCCCTAAATTCCCTTGATTTTCACTCTTCAATTCAATTCATTAGAAATTCATTATTCACCTCTCCATAAGTAGCCCTACTTCCTTCACATGTTATATATCTCTTTTTAAGTTAGTTTTAATCGAATATGTTAGTTTTTTAAGTTCACGCTTGTACTAAGCTAAAAAATAAATAAGGAGCTTTGGCCTAAACAGTTGTAGTGGCTGACGGCAGATGGGTGTCAGGCCCAATGCGATACTACGCTGGTCGACTCACTTACATTCCTCTGTAATCAGTTCGAATCTGCATCGAAGCGATTCAGTTGACTTATACCAGTGCTGCCAGTTTGTGGTAATTTAACCTTTTCGTGGCAAGGAAAAGAAAGCAGGGCCTAGGCAAATACTCCTTTGCGGAGCTGGAAGACTTGTGTGGTGTAAAGTTGAAAAGCCTCCTGAAGTTCCCAATTGAAGCAGGCTGGATTTAGTATAATAAAAGAAGGTCTCACGGTAACGCGGACCATGCCACAATGGACCCATTTTGTTGGTCTGAGTCAGCCACGGCCGTAAGTGCACCCACACACCTACCTAGTAGCAGCCAGTCCCCAGCCCCAATTGCTCTTACCGAATCTCTACAATCTTCACCTCCGACAAATAATTTCCATCCGTCACTCACAGTCCATGTGAGTGCTGACAAGTTGTCCATGAACCATGCCATCAGACTGGCCCACCGCCTAGACTTCTCCAATCAAGAGACATCACTAGGTCCATGAGATTATATCATAATTTCCGCTTCACTTGCAGCTCACGCCCACTTGCCAGGAGATAATCCTGAAGTGCTGGGTGGCGGGGAAATCTGTCGATTGCTTCTTCAACTCAACATTCTACAGAAAACTAACCTCGCACGGTATCTGCTGCACCTTCAACAGTGACAACAGGTAAGAGTAAGATTCCCAGTCCCATCCGCCCTCAGCTAACTGCCTCTTCCTAGGTACGTATCGCGAGACAAAAATAACCGATTTGCTTACCCCGACATGGGACTGGTGGTGTCCCTCAACACAAGCCCCACGGACATCTTCCATCCCGACCTTCGATTCGATGGGACGGTCGTAAGCTTCTCCTGTCTCAGCTATCCAATCCCATTGCCTAGCGTATCTTGTTTCTTTCGCGATTAGGTCCTGATTCATCCGCCTAACAAATATCCGGACATGTCATCGGGCGGTTCGCAGGAAGTGTTCATCACAAACGGGCAGGACAACTTCCTGTCCATTTCGCCGTACGTCATCGACAGCGTTCACAACCTGCGCCAGTTCAGCCCAAAGACGGTGAGTGAAACGCCCAGCTCACAAGGTGAGCATGATTTCTGTTATTTCGTGTTTTTTTTTTAAGAGAAATTGCTTCTTCGACGACGAGAGCCCGAGTCTATACAAATTAGGGCAGCTTCGGTACAGCTTCAATAATTGCGTTTCCCGGTGCCGCATCAGGAGCATCATCAACCTGTGCAACTGCCTGCCGTTCTACTATCCAGTGGCCCTGGCTCCGAACGAAACGAAAACGGTCTTCTGCACCCTGCAGCACCTTGACTGCCTCCGACGATACAGCTGTGAGTATGAATGCCCAACGAGACGGGTAATTAAGGATAAAAATATTTTCAATTTCCGGCTCGTAATTCCGCCGGCACGACCAGACATGTCGCACCACAATCTAGGCAATCAAACCCACCCCGAACCCAGCTGATTTTCTGAATTTCCATTTCAGTCAAATGGAAGAATGTTTTGTCACGTCAGATCGGAATCGTCGCCGGCCTGGAACGGGAGTCAGAGGACGCCCTCGTCTGCCCGTACTGCCTGCCGTCATGCGACGATGTAACCTACAAGGTGACCACGCACAACCTGCCAATGAAGTCGCGATTCAAAGACGGCCTGCCGTAAGGACATACACACGTTTTGTTTCGTTTTTATGACAAACGCGCTTCGCGAACCTTTGTTGACGTGAACAACGCCAACCGAGCTTCGGATGAGCGTCATTTTTTATGCACCCATTCACCGTCTGTGTCGTTCCAGGGCTCGTGACCGGGACGATGTCACGGTACTAAGGGTGTACTTTGCCGAGACGCATGTCAAGTATTACCGGCAGATTGTAAAGAATTCATGGTACGAGGCGTTTAGTAAGTGCACGCGATGCTGTGGGGGTGGCCGTGTCGTCGTTTGAAATTTACGCAGTTTCATCCTCTTTTCCTTTTTCTTTTTGTCTTCTTCCTTTTGCAGGCAGCATTGGGAATTATTGCGGCGTTCTCCTCGGAATATCGCTGGCTATCGTCCTCGAGTTTGTGTTCTTTATAGGGCGACAAATTATTTTGGCTCTAAAACAGGGGCGACAAAATGGAGTTCAAGCATTAACCATTTATCCTTAGGTGTGTCATAAAGTCAAAGGTACTCAAAGCCCGTGCCGCCGCCGCCGGCCGGGGCTTTTAAATAATGTTATGTGTAATCATGGATGAATTGCTACCTATGTGGGTGGTTGGTGTCCCCAGCGACGACGAGAGACTGGCAGAGGAACCTGTAAGTTTAACGAGCTACAAATGTGGAATTATGTGAAAGCTGGCGAACGTGGCTGAAGGTAGAACGCCACGGCCAATCGATGTATTTATTATTAACAACTTAATGTAGTGTTTTATTGTGCAATAAACAAGTGATTCGATGTATATGGAACGAGTTGCTGTCGTAAAGGTGGATTTTAGTGGTTTAAAACGGCGGCAAAGGGATGGCTTGTCGTTACTCCGGTACGAGCAGATTGTGATGTGTGTGAATCGGTCGTTTCAGATGCATTCTTAAGTCTGCCAAGTGATAACAAACTTCTGCCTGTGCTTGCGCTCTTAATTAGAGCGCCCTCAAATTTACACATGAGGGTGCTATATAGACGGGGATTCATCAATTTGGGCATGGCGCTGTGCATAATTCAGCGGGGCAATGAGTGGCTGTCTGTGTTTAAAATTTCAGTGATTCAATGTCCTGAAGGTGACTAGGGATGGCAGGGGTGATTGAGTGTCAGGGACGAGCGATGGGGTGACCAATATGAGATTTGGGTCATTGTCTGCAGCGTCGTTTATTCGAAGGAAGTGCAATTTATCTTAGGAAATAATGAGCCAAGGCGCATTAAAAATTGACGACTAGAAGAGATCCACATTCCATAATAATGAAAACTCCGTCAACAGATTCGGGATTCCTATTAATTTTGGTGTGCCCGGCTGAAATTCTGTAGCTCGAGAGATCGAGACTTACTTAGAATTGTATGCATGCGTAGATATTAACGCATAGGTGCATGAATATTTCACAAGGAGGAATATTTTTGGGAAGGTGGATTTTTAAAAAGCTCCCGCCTGACAATGCTCAAAAATAATAATTGCCTAGAGTCGGCATAAAGGGACCTACCCTTCCACTCGTGAAAGAACAAAAGCACGCACAACTGAAGCCGTTGCTAGAAGCTAGGCCCTGGCCCTCTACAAGCTGTAGCACAACCCATATTACATTATTAGTATTGAAATGGGCCAAAATGTGTGAATCATACACTGCGACTATAATAAACAATTCGCTTGGATTCGTTAAGTTTCGTTAAGTTTCATTGAGTTTCGTTGACTTTCGTTAAGTTTTGCGAAGTTTCTTTAAGTTTCGTTATCTTTCGTTAAGTTCCATTGAGTTTAGTTGACTTTCGTTAAGTTTCATGAAGTTTCTTTAAGTTTCGTTAAAATTCGTTCTTTTTGAACACTTAAGTGTGAACGAATTGAATCGCTCTCTACGTACGCAAGTAACAGATGGTGTTGAAATTCTGATCAGTTTTTGCGAAGTTTTTTAGGTTTCGTTAAGTTTCATTGAGTTTCGTTGACTTTCGTTTAGTTTCATGAAGTTTCATTGAGTTTCATTGAGTTTCGTTGACTTTCGTTAAGTTTTGCGAAGTTTCTTTAAGTTTCGTTATCTTTCGTTAAGTTCCATTGAGTTTAGTTGACTTTCGTTAAGTTTCATGAAGTTTCTTTAAGTTTCGTTAAAATTCGTTCTTTTTGAACACTTAAGTGTGAACGAATTGAATCGCTCTCTACGTACGCAAGTAACAGATGGTGTTGAAATTCTGATCAGTTTTTGCGAAGTTTTTTAGGTTTCGTTAAGTTTCATTGAGTTTCGTTGACTTTCGTTTAGTTTCATGAAGTTTCATTGAGTTTCATTGAGTTTCGTTGACTTTCGTTAAGTTTTGCGAAGTTTCTTTAAGTTTCGTTATCTTTCGTTAAGTTTCATTGAGTTTCGTTGACTTTCGTTAAGTTTCATGAAATTTCTTTAAGTTTTGTTAAAATTCGTTCTTTTTGAACACTTTAGTGTGAACGAATTGAATCGGTCTCTACGTACCCAAGTAACAGATGGAGTTGAAATTCTGATCAGTTTCACTGAACTAACTGCGGGCAATTTTGACATTTGATATGGGTCTTAATCGGTTCGTCAAGTCTCTAATCACTTATGAGGTTAAATGATATGAAATGAACGATTGGATGGCGCAGTTGGGAGAGTGGCTGCCCCTAGTTAGCGGGGTCCCCGGTTTGAATCCCAGTGAAAGCAAAGTTCATACGCTTTTATCTGGTTTTTAAATCTGGTCCAGGCACCATTTGTCGTTAGGATCAAATTATCAGTGGTAGTAGTCTGATTAGGGGTATCACAATGGACCAATATGGTCTAAGTGTGCTGGTGAATGCACTAGCCAAAGTTTATTTATTTATCAAAAAAAGCTAACATGTAATTGTTAAAATTAGAAGTTATCTGTAAAGCCAAAGCGATGGAGCGTTAGGCTACAGCTAAAGTTAATTTGTATGTTTTATTTTAAGGAAGAATGTTAGTTAGCTAGAACATTTTTGAAAAATCCGTCCAGTCATTAAGTTTTCCAATTTTTTCCATATAGATTTTAATTCCTGTTAGGTTAGGTCGAAAGACAAAGAGTTTGGCTTAGAGTCAAGGGTCAGAAAGTTAGAAATAATAACATTGTACGTCTAACTAGTCTTAACACGTTGACTGCCAACTACGGGATAACTCGTAGATTGCGTTCTTTGCTAGGACGCCGACTACGAATTATCTCCTACTGTGTTTACTTGCCATTTTCGCGCAGCTACGATTGAACTCGTAGCATATCAGTGCTAATATGGATAGATGGCTTCTGGGAATAGAACAAAAAATCAATGCTGGCTACATGAATAAAAATTTTATTAATAAATAAACAGAAAATATATGGGTCGCCGTGGCGTAGTGGGTAAGTGCGTCGACTCCTACGCAGAGGGTGCCAGGTTCGATACCCGAATTTACCACCTTTCATATTTCACGGCTCCACCTCTTTCGAGTCACTGACAATGCTCAAAGAGTATTCCTGTCTAGAAAAAGCTTCTCAACTTCGCCGTTCGGAGTTGGCATTAAACTGTAGGTCCCTTCCACTCGTGCAAGAACAATAGCACGCACAACACGAGTGTTTACTGAGAAGCTAGGCCCAGGTCCGCCTCGGACTGTAGCGCCACCCATATTATTATTATTATTAAACAGAAAATATAATTATAAAAAATTTATTCAAAATCAAGAAGTAAAAGAATATATTTATTGTTTGTGAAACTTTTTAAAACAATCTTCCACACAAAGGGCTGGCTTCTCTTCACAGGCGTTTTTTTGCTTGGATACATATACGACATGGCTTTGTCGGACGTTGTTTTTTTTCGGTAGGTGGCAGGCTCACTAAATAATGAAGCTCTTGCAATCTCATCTTTTTCGAAACTGGTTGAATATCTTCTCCAAACAACGCGACGACGAATTCTTCTCTAAACTTTATCAGTTTTATTTTAGAATAAGTTACTTCTTGAAAAATTTTGTGCGCATTGTGTAAATATATCTCTATAATATGTAGTGAAACCTTTTTAGGCCATCTAATAGTCTTTCTTAGAGATGTGCAGTATGACAGCATTTGATCTGATCGGTCAATTCCAGACATTCTTTTATTGTAATCTCGAATTATATTCGGTTCCATAGCAAGTTTTCCGTTGCGATTGAACACCTCTACCATTTCAACCAGAGATAATGGATGATAGAGATATCCAACTTCGGCCATTTTTACCCCTAGCCCACAAGAAAGATGTAGTGGTAATCCCTTGTATTTCACTTATACATTTACAACTCTCGTCAATTCACCACAATATGGCGGCCGATTCGTGAATTTTGTGGGAAAAAAAAGCGGCAGATTCATGAATTTAGTGGGAATCCATGTACTTTCCATGTAACGTACATGGGTAAGTTGGTCGGAGGGTGTTCAAAAGTTGACTAATATTTCTAAGGGAATTTTCTTACGTTGTTATATGGACATTCGTGAATAACAATGTATTGCAATGTCCATTTAACTTGAACTATTTGACCTAAAACTAATTCTTAAGTGCATGTATAGCCTATTCATAAACCATACCTGACAAATCAACTCAAAAAATGAAGCCCGCTTTATACGCTTAAATCATGAATTCTGAAAAACTCATGAATTCAATTTAAACAATTTGATAAGAATAATGACAATATATTGCAACTTTTATTAATGCTAAAAAATGGTTGTCAAAACATCTTAGTTGTGATTATTGATTAACTGAACGTGTGAATGTATTATTAATTTTTATTCACATGAAAAAATTCACACTATGTAGTGCATTCATTAATTATGTCCTAGTATCTCAGATTGTAACTTTCTCAAAGTTTTAATGAATCGACTTCATGAACATAAGCTATGTTCGTTCGTTTACCCCTCCATACTGTGTTGAAAATTGAACACCGAAATTTGAAAAAACGTTCAAATAACGAGCGAATTTTCAAAGAAGAACTCTAATTCACCCCATTACTAAGGTGGGGAAGGGTATCAGCTGTCTCCACAGCTGTTCTCAAGAGCTCACACGTATTCACAGACAGGGGACAAAAATCAAGGGGCAAGGGAGGTAGAAGTTGGATATCTCTATTATAGGTTATCTCTGATTTCTACAACATGCATGTTTGAAATGGTAAGGACATCTCGTTTTTCCTTCCATTTGCACACAGTAACAGGTCCATTTTGTTGCCAAATACACTCTCCTTTTTTGAGTTTTCGATCTACCACATCTCTGGGGTTTCCCTTTCTGTTATTTCGTAGAGTTCCACACACGTAAGTTTTTCTTGTACTTAGTAATTTAGTTAGAGTAACAGAATTATACAAATTTTTCATATAAAGCGTGTATCCCTTATCGAGATAGTCCTCGAGTGAATGTAACACAACACCAGTAGTGTGACCTAAATTATGGTCAGTTTCCTCTGATTTTCCGCTGTAAATTTTGATTTTCATTAGCGTCGGACTCACATAGTTCGTACAGTTTGACACCGTATTTGTGTTTTTTTTATTTTTTATGTACTGGCGGAAATGCAATATTCCACGCCACAGCATCATGGATTCGTCAATACAAATATTTTTATCTGGTACATAGTTTTCACGCATATTGTTGAAATGAGTTAGAATTGGTCTCACCTTGTATAACCTGTCGGCAGATGGTATTGTGTTATCAACCATATGAAAATAACGAAGTTAGAACTGGAATCGATTTCGACTCATATTTGAGCGCCAAAACATTACATTATATAGCTTACTTGTGCTCCAGTAATGTTCAATTGATGGGAAAGAACAACAAAAGTCAAAAAACAAAAGTCCAATAAGCACTTTCATCTCGCACTGACGTCTGTCCACTTTGATAACCTCTTAGATTTTTTTATTGCTATTCGTTTTGCAATTTCTTGCGCAGCATATAAATTAGTTCGTTCGACCAGTAATGCAAGAAACTCTGCCGAAAAAAATAAGTCCACCAGCGTTTGCACTGTCAAATTTGACGTATCCAATTTCAAACCAACATTTTCATGGAAAATAAATAGTTCAGGATTTTGTTGAATTTCTGTCCATTATTATTCGTATTTGATGTTGTTGCTTGGGAGTCATCATCATTATCAACTTCATCTTCAGGTTCGGAGACGACTTCATCGTCACTATCACTTGAATTCTCAGAAGGTGCATAATCGCTACTGTCGTTACCATCCTCGTCGAAAATCTCGTCAAATTCTGAATCACTTCTCACTCAAGTTCATTTTCAGTCAGTGGTCTTTTCTTATGCATATTGGTTTCTTGATAATTTAATTATAACAATAATTATAAAACAACACACTCAAGAAAGACGTAAATGTGAAGCACTCGACAATATCTGATATACTACTGACGAATATGGGCGTATCTGATTCAGCTTTAGCGAAGCGACAGATCTAAACGTGTCTGTGTATGAATTAACTCGTAGTTGGCTTCCGCGAAGAGATTTCTGTTACATAAGCCAACTACGAGATAATTCGTAAGACCTTTTTTTAAAAAAAATACATATTCTATGCTTTTTGATGATTACTATATAATTAGATGTAATTAGAGTTTTTAACAATATAAAATGATTAAATGAAATTGGCTTTTTAGACCGGAATTCTGAAAATTGCCGTGGCAGTCAACGTGTTAAACATTTATGTAAGTTAATTATGAATTGAATAATAAAACATGAATTAAAAAAAGGGTGGAAACTTCAGGTTGAACCAACATCAATCCAATCCCTCGCCGCAGTCCACCACCTCACTTGTCAATTCGATTGCCATTTATGAATTCATCACGTCAACATCACATCTCCGTCCCGGATGCCGTCAATTTCGTCCGCATTTTAAGGACAAATGATCAACTTCTGTTGTCGCCTCGCGTTGTTCTTATTACGATCCGCCATAAAGCTCTCCCACAACGTCGCCAAGAGGTGCTCGCCGAGGAAGTAGAGTATCTCAAAGACCGCCACCAGCGAGAAGCCCGTCACAATGCCGCATATGTTGCCAACCGTACCTACGGCACCGCCAACCAAAACCAATTTGTCATCACGTCCTAATGTGTGGTATATCGCATCCCATCTCTCTATCTATCGGATACTTACTGAAAACTTCAAAGAAGGAATTTTTAATAATCTTTCTATAAACCGGAACCGTCTGCTCGGCGAAATACAACTGCAACTTGGTGAGGTCCGTCATGTTGCTGAGGGGGGGCACAGCGCAAAAACGAAACAAGAGACAAAATGAAAAATGGAAATTCTGGATCATAAATTTTTGAAGACACCACGTGTAGACACACAGCGGCACACACTCACAAAATTCGTCCGCCACGGTAACGAAATCGATCCAAAGGTAGCGACATCAATGACACCTTGTATTGAATGTCGGAGCACGATGGCAGGCATTCGGGACAATAAAGGCCATCTTCCATTTCATGCTCGAGTCCTCGAACCGCCTGCCTTTGGGTTATGACGTTCATCCATTTAACTGATGGCCAGAATGAAGACGGTAATGTTTTGTGAGGAATAAAAATTCAGGTCGAGGCAATCGTGATGGCAATTTCATGAAGCCCGTCGCCGTCGTCGTCGCCGCCGCCGCAGAGGTGGGCTGAGACATGGTTTTATTGCAGCATTGCAATATTAATGCCGGTGGGGTTGATGGCGGACGGACGGCAAGACGGTGCCGCGCAGATGGAGGTGAAATAGAGGAAACTGGGTCGAATACTTACACTCGTATCGATTAAGACACTCCAGATGCTGCAGTGTACAGTGAACTGTCTCGGTGTTGGTGTCCAAGAACTGATGCGGATAGTAGAAGGGTAGGCATTCGCAAAGGACGACGATGCTTCGCATGCGGCAGCGTGTGATGCAGCGGTTGAGACTGTAGTTGCCGCCGTATATTTTTGGCAACTCGTTGTTGAAGTAGCATGCACGCTGAAAGAGAGAAAGACATACTCTCGGTCTAGACAGATCTGAAAAATTGATAATTTCTTCGCCACACATCATCTTCGGGGTGCCTTTTGCGCATAACCAGGCGAAACTTTGCCTGGTCGTGTTTTTCAGCTGTTGTTACGTGACTTGGTACCATTACTACAAGTGTGCGCCACCTGAGATGTGTGAGCTTTTTGTGGAAAGGCTGAAGATGCGGCTCCACAAGACTGGCCAATGAAAGAATACAACTAAAGGACTTATTTAATCGTTATCAAACCAAAGAGGAAGAAGCTTGATTGGATCTGAGTTCACATCTCAGAACCTGGAACTATAATTGAATGGAATGTGGCTTGGCTCATTGAGGGTATTGAGGCACTTGGATGTTATTGACGCAGTCTCCGGCCTTACTTTCAGTTTCATGCTACACTGTGACTGGAGGTGTCCAGGTCTCGTGAAGTCTTTGGAGTCTTTTGATGTTGACGGTACCTATCCAATACTGGTGCTGGTCTATATAGCGGTAATGCTATTTCGTCTTAAACAACCGAGAAACACAGCTTATTCCATCGCATTATTAGCAACGTGTAGGTTAGGTTAGGTTAGGTTAGCGGGGTCCCCGGTTCGAATCTCAGTGAAAGCAAAGTTAATACGCTTTAATCTGGTTTTGAAATCTGGTCCAGTCCCTATTTGCCGTTGGGATCAAATAAACGGCACTATCACTGGAGTGGTCAATCAGTGGTAGTAGTCTGATTTTGGTTATCACAATGGACCAATGGTCTAAGTGTGCCGGTGAATGCACTAGCAGCTATCTAACGTACCTAGGTTAGGTTCGTGGGTTGACGCGGTGGGGCCGCGCCACCCTGAGGTCCTATTGGACCCATTGTGATGCCCATGGGGTAAACATTGACTCCATGACTCCAAGGTGTTAATTGGTTATTATCCTCCTTCTAGCCATCCAGAGATCCTCACAAGCCTGCAAAAAGATTTTAGCGGGATATCTGATATATCACGGAGGTCAGGGAAGAAAAATTCTCTCACAGTTCTTTGTCTCAATTTGCATGGACTTGAGCATTGACAAAGATAGTGGGACGTGTCCTCAATCTCCTCTTCGTCCCCACAGCATCTACAAATGTTGTCATGGGTAAGTCCTAACTTGAGATCAAGCCTAGTAGGAAACATAAAACAAAATTTATATGAACAAGTCGATCAACATATTAACATGGAACGCAAGTGGTCTCAAAGAATAAATCACAGCACTAGAGATATTCTTAAAAAACGCCAACATTGACGTGTGCTTGATCTCAGAAACCCATTTGACAAGCGAATCGGAAATAAAAATAAGCGGATTTTGTGCGTACCACGCATACCATCCCTCGGGAAGGGCCAGGGGAGGTTCCTCCTTATTTATCAAGGACTGCATCAAGCATTCTATAACTTCTGAGACAGAATTGGACGCAATACAAGCAACTTCAGTTCGAGTAACAAATAAGACAACGGATATTAATACATCGTCCATTTATCTTCCTCCGCGCTGTAAACTTACACGCATTGAGCTTGCAGATCTCTTCGACTCGGTTGGAACGAATTTTATCATTGGCGGCGATTTTAATGCTAAACCTACATTCTGGGGTTCGACA
Organism: Eristalis intricaria; assembly: GCA_964034865.1. Lineage (NCBI taxonomy): Eukaryota > Metazoa > Arthropoda > Insecta > Diptera > Syrphidae > Eristalis > Eristalis intricaria. The sequence continues at coordinate 129,707,538 of OZ035873.1, forward strand.
AAAATCTCATGAAACAGAAGACTTTCGTATTAAGTCGGTATGGAATTCGGAATAGATTTCCATTCGACAGGCAAACCGACTTTTTGGCCCTCCGCCGTAGCGAAATTACACGACCAGGTAGACTTTTTCGTTACAAAAGGAGTATCTTCAAATTTCGTGAGACTAGAGGAAAGCTTTGACCTCTCCGCTGACCATTCGCCAATAGTATTGACCAATGAGCGGTAGTCTAATGAAATTAGAACGACCACCTAGACTAATCTTAACTATAAAGCAGAAAGTTTGTGTGTCTGACCGACAAAGGCTCCGAAACTACACGTCGCAGAGCTCTGAAATTTTCAACAAAAATCATTCTAAAATGTAGATGATGCTGATGTGGTAATTTTTAAGTCGGTACGACATACGCTTCGCACTTTTTAAACGGGAATAAAATTCTCAAAATAAGGGTGGTTGCATCAATCCGGTATGAAACCATTTCAAGTTGCGTTGTCGTGGATATGAACCATCCCCCAGGGGGTTGTAACTTCCATATATACACACACATTTTTCATATTTTGCTTTGGTGCAACCATTTATTTTTTTCTGCGTCTCAATCGAACATATACGAACGACTGCCTGAGTCACCAAACGAATAGGAAACAATAAACATTTTCGCACTTTTCTTATTTTGTCATACCCAAACACAGCTACACACAAGTCATTCAATTTTTGCTGAAATTGTGAATATTGAACTTCTGAACGGATTAGCCGATTTACACCCTTATTCTGGTTGTGATGTGGTCACAGCGCACGAATGTCAGTGAGGCGAAAATTATGATGCCTACCTTGTGAGGTTTCAGCTATTTGCTATTCTGGCGAAAACCTCACAAGAAAACACACAAGAATAGTCACCATGGTGAGGTGAATTCGTTGCCATGTCAAAAATTGTTTCTTTTTTTTGACAATTATTATATTCGCGCTTTTTTTTTCTTACTGAGCGTATCTACAAAATAAAGGCAGAACGTAGCGAACAAGTTAATATTTTGTATATTAATGAAATATGTATAAGTATTTATTGATAATGAATATTTTGCAGCAACAAGAAAATATCAGCGTACATCCCAGGAGTAGTTGGACCATTATACGAATTTCTTGCAAATGAATCCTGATTTTCTTCTGGGCAAAAATGATCCAACTGACCCGAATAGGATGCAGAATTATTGGGCCGCATTTGCAGATGAGCTAAACGCCAAAATAAAATCAACATCTGTTTATTTTTCCTTGTGTGTGACAGTTCTTTTGTTGCTATTTTTCCTTGTGATGTGCTCATGAGAACATCACAATTTTGACGGTTCTTGTGATGCTCACAAGCTGTGAAGTTTTGCTCAGAATACGAAAACCTCACAATTTGTGACTCACCATGCTGTTGTGAGGTAGTTGTGACTTAAACCACATCACTGAGGTTTGCCAGCAAAGATAACCTATAATAGAGATATCCAGCTTCTACCCTTGCCCTTGATTTCATCTGACAGTGTTTATACGCTTTTTGTCCCTGTCTGTGAATACGTGTGAGCTCTTGAGAACAGCTGTGGAGACAGCTGATACCCTTCCCCACCTTAGTAATGGGATGAATTAGAGTTTTTATTTGAAAATTCGCTCGTTATTTGAACGTTTTTTTTCAAATTTCGGTGTTCAATTTTCAACACAGAATGGAGGGGTAAACGAACGAACAAAGCTTATGTTCATGAAGTCGATTCATTAAAACTTTGAGAAAGTTACAATCTGAGATACTAGGACATAATTAATGAATGCACAACATAGTGTGAATTGTTTCAGATGAATAAAAATTAATAATACATTCACACGTTCAGTTAACCAATAATAAAAATATTATTGAAGCGTGAATCACAAATAAGATGTTTTGACAACCATTTTTTAGCATTAGTAAAAGTTGCAATATCTTGCCATTGTTCTTAGCAAATTGTTTAAATTGAATTCATGAGTTTTTCAGAATTCTTGATTTAAGCGTATAAAGCGGGCTTCACTTTTTGAGTTGATTTGTCAGGTATGGCTTATGAATAGGCTATATATACATTTAAGAATTAGTTTTAGGTCAAATAGTTCCAGTTAAATGGACATTGCAATACATTGTTATTCACGAAAGTCCATATAACAACGTAAGAAAATTCCCTTAAAAATACTAGCCAACTTTTGAACACCCTCCGCACAACATACCCATGTACGTTACATGGAAAGTACATGGATTCCCACTAAATTCATGAATCTGCCGCTTTTTTTCCCACAAAATTCACGAATCGGCCGCCATATTGTGGTGAATTGACGAGCGTTATAAATGTATAAGTGAAATACAAGGGATTACCACTACATCTTCGTTGTGGGCTAGGGGTAAAAATGGCCGAAGTTGGATATCTCTATCATCCATTATCTCTGTTTGCCAGAATAGGGATGTTAGATACATTTTCAGAGCTAGACTAATTACATAATGTCTTACAAGAGAGGCTAATTTTTGCATGGTTCATGAAGTTTGACTTCAATTTGCGCAACAAGTGAACATTGCGCGCAGGTACATATGTAGATGGGTTTTCCAAGAACCTTTTTTTATGAATCGCTTGATATCCCCCACGTTGTGAGTAAATGGTTGAGAAAAAACTGTAATTTCCGTCCGATTTGCTGCAGCACACATTGATAATTCAAACTTCAACATGCATGCACACTGTCAACGAATTGTACTCATTACGAGTATGGGTGTGAATGAGAGATTGGGATATGCATCAATGACAAAAGAAAATTCAAATTCGTACGTTGCAATGTCGAGGGCAAAGGATCCAGGGCTGTTATACATTGTCGCTGATGATGTTTCTGAAACAGAAAATGCAGTCTACAAACAAGTTTTATAATAAAAAATAATAGAAAGTTTAATTTTCTTGTCGTTTTACTATTTTAAGCACATTTCTTTAGGATATTTTGAAAAAAAACTATATTTTCACTACAGGTAAAGTCCCGGTTGAAGAAACAAACCCGGGCAAGGCCGGGTACGAAATCTAGTTAAACAAACTGGGACGGTCTCAAACATGATTGCGAAACAAAAATTATGTTGAATGTCTCACTGAAAACAGCATTTGAGTTAGAAGTGGAACTCGAAAATTTTAATGTGTAGTCGAAAAAGTATTTTCGTATTTTGTCAATAGATGTCGCTACAGTTGTCTCTCTCCAGTGCTACCAATCACATTGTGTCATACCATGTGGTGTTGGAAAGGTGACATTTTAAGCTTTAATTAACGGAGAAGTTAAAAGAAAGTTACAGCTGTTCAAAAGTGAATGAAAATAATGAAGAAATTCGCTATATTTTGAAATTTTTGTATAAAAAATGGAAGAATACCACGCAAGCCACCAATGAAATTTGTGAATTTAACAGAGACGATCCTGTATCAGTTCGTGTAGAACAACAATGGTTCGCTCGCTTTCGTTCTGGAAATTTCGATGTGAAAGATGCACCTCGCTCTGGTCGAAGTCGATGAAATCATGGAAAAGATTGACCAGGACCGTCACATAAGCAGCCATGACATCGCCAAGGAACTAAATATTCATTATCAAACGGTTGTGAACCATTTAAAAAAGGCTGGCTACAAAAAGGCGCTCGATGTTTGGGTACCACATGAATAGCCTGTGAAAAAAGTTTGATTAGGAATACGAAAATACTTTTTCGACTACTCATTATATCGATTATCCAGAACGGCGCATGGAAAAACACTCCAAGAAGAAAGGTTGCCACAGGAGAAGGATCATATTACCCGCGGGAAATTACAAAACTTATTCGCGAAAAAGGGAGAGCGGGCAGGGTATGGCAACATTCTCGCCACCCCCAACATAAAGCATCCCTCAATTTTGTATGCAATAAACTTAAAAACGCAATTAAAGACTTGAAAAATCACGAGATCTCGGTATATCTTGAAGAATATCTATTGTCTTTGGAAAGCAGTGAAAAATGTAAAAAAAGCCTCCGAAAAAACACTGGCGAATGGGCAGAGAGTGACAAAGAAACGGCAGACCTATTTGCTGAACATCTAGAACAAACGTTTAAGCCGTTTGATGGACAAATGTTGATAGATGATCCGACCGATAACTTCAGAATAAAAGGGGTGTCGTTAACTGAGCTCTGCCAGGCAGTAACAATTTTGAAAAGTAACAAAGCACCTGGCTGTGATTTAACTATCGAACAAAGGTATTACCAAAAAAAGCGATTATTAAGCTCCAGTATTTAAAAATGGGTCGCCGTAGCGTTGTGGGTAGGTGCGTCGACTCCTACGCTGAGGGTGCCAGGTTCGATACCCGAATTTACCACCTTTGATAATTCACGGTCCTACCTCTTTCGAGTCACTCACAATGCTCAAAGAGTATTTCCTGTCTAGAAAAAGCTTCTCAAACGTGGCCGTTCGGAGTCAGCATTAAACTGTAGGTCCCTTCCACGCGTGAGAGAACAATATATCGCACAACACAAGTGGTTGCTGAGAAGCTAGACCTAAAGCGGGAATGTCCAAAATGTGTGAATGTCCAGGTCGCACTTAAGCGGTAAAGGACTTGTGAATGTCAAGGTATCTTAGAAATCTTGCAACTTAACAAGTGCGAAAGAAGGTTTATTTCATTGAGGACCTCCTTCAAGACAAGGATACGCATTTAGCAACAGATCATTCTAACGACCCGTGCCCTTCAGTTCCAAACAAGATCATAGAGCAATCCCAAAATTAAAGTTCTCCACAAGGCTTGAGACCGTTGTCTCTGCTGTCCAGCTCAAACCCTACTCAACAGGCACACAAAAGTTGATCTACTTACCATCTTAGGACTGTAATGCCTTAGCAACGGAACACTGTCCGTCAATTTGGGTGAAATCGCCAGATATGAATCCTGCTGACTGGGTATCAATCTCTCGCTGACGCCGCCGGCGGCAACGTCCGCATACGCGCCCTGAGGATGCAGCAGTATCTGAAAAAGATGGAAGAACGAATAAAATCACTTTCGCCTGGACATGGGACCTCTCGGAGCTTATACGATAAATCCCTCGGTTTGATGGACATTGTAGAAGGTATCTTCTGAGAGCGATCTCAAAATCAGCGACAATCCTTGCGTCGAACCGTACAGTCGTGACTTGCTCGTCCTCCAACGGTATCTGCAAGGAAATTCGAACTCGATGAGCCGCCCCACAGCCGGGCGAGAAACTCACTTGTTCCGCAAGTTGAATGTGCAGCAGTAGCCATACTGCGTCAAGCTCATCTCGAACTCCGTCATACAATCGAACTGCTTCCCACCCAAGTAGCACTTCTTCAGGATGTGACCACACCTCGGAGTCAACTGTGAACAACTGACTCTCTGACACAAGTCCATCCGAACCGTGTTTTAGGCAGACTTACAGAATTCATACGCTTTCGAGTGTCGAAGAAAATCTCATCATCTGCGGTGTCGAAGAGGTCCAGGAAGCCTTGAAACTGCAAGGCCTTGTTCAGACCCAACACCTCACTGGGCTGGTAGAGGAACGCCAGCATCTTGATGTTCTCGTAGAAAAAGCCAGCGTCGCGCATCCGTTCGTCCTTTCTGCTCCTGCAATGTGGAAAGTGTCATCCGAGGGCTGCGTGTGAATCGTGTCTACTCACAGCTCCTTCGCATACTCCCACGCGGACGCATTCGAAATCCGGTTAATGGAGCATATGGACACGGTTGGGAAGGGGATCTTCTCGATGGGATACCGCGGGTCAAACAGAGTCACATCCAGGTGCTGGTACAGAAACTCATCCAGCGTATATCGCAGGAAAAGGATGAGCAGTCCCAGAGTCATCAAATGCAGCCCAAACCAGATTATTCTACCAAAGAGGAAATGACAAGATTCTCAACTCAGCCAACTGAAACTCACTTTTCTCCAAAACCCTTCTTCTCCTCAACCAGCTTCCCGTAGCCATGCAGCGATATGTGACACAGGAAGTCCTTCAGCGACTGCGAGAATCCGAGACGCTCCCTCCGCTGGGGCGGCTTCTCAATCCACCAGGAAGGACTCCACTTCAGTTGACGACCCATCCGATACGGCATCCTGTTCCCAGTCTCGAACACGACACACGCCCCAAATGCTGCGCCAGGACTCACTTTATATAGGTAACGGAAGCAATATCCCCGAATGGCCTGGCTTAATTAACTCATTAGGTTAACATGTGAACAGGGTGGCGCAATTAAATTAACTGCTACGGTGTTTAAACGGATGATTGTCAAGCAATTTGTGCCCGACAATGTCGTCGGAAGGGGCCAGCGACAAGGCACGCCAGACTGCCGTGCGCAGCGACATGTCCTTGTTTCAATTAAGGAGTCGTTTTATTAATTAAACTCTGTACCAGACCATCATTTAAGACGCCACAAGTTGAAGACAACTCGAACTGGAACTGGGGCGGTGGCGGGCGTGCTGCTGTCGAAGAATTTTGTGCCCCTTTGCATTCGCCGGTGGAAGACACCGAGTGTGGGTGTGTGCACTGATGTCATAAGGATTGGGTTTCATAAAAGTGCTGTGTCATCAGTGGCATGTGTGGCGGCATTTGAAAGATATGAAGACCTGCTATGGCCTGGTGGATGGATGTTGACTCGCGTGTCGATGTCTCCCTGGTGGGAGGAAAGTGGCTGCGATTGATGACAGCGAGATATCTGATTCGAGTTTTCGATGTGGAATTTGGTGACAGTGACGTTCTGTCCATGAAATTAGGTCGGCCGCATCCACCGAATGAACATGATCCGAAAAGGAAAACCGAACCTCCTTGCAGATTCAAGACAATTTCACCTTGAAAACTGGAAGCTGGAACCTGAACGATGGATGGCAGCAATCACTCAGACACAGACATTCCATGGACCGCTGGCCTGAGAAGTACGAAAGAAACGCTTTTCACAGTGACTGGTTCAAAAGCCTCTAGATTACGGATTCAGAGGCCGAGGCTGAGATGAGAGATCGGCTTAAATAGCATTGACCAGAAAACATTGATAACTTTTCCAGTTGTTATATTTCAGAAGCTGTCAATGTCACCAATGACACCCAGCTGTCAAAGTATTCAGTTTCATCACTTCGTCGTGCATCCTTACTTGCTTCCCGAACGTGCGGAAATTATGAAAAAATGTGACCGAAAATCCGCTGTGAATACGCAACGTAAATTTATGTTCTAGTGAGTAGGCAAATCGCGCACCGTGCAAGATGTTGAGAGTGACTACACTCTTTTGGACATTAACTGTCATTGTGTTCACCAAAAGTTTGGGATTCCACTCTTCGACTTCTGGATTTCCTTTCAATCACTCAAATTATATGCTCTGTAGCCATACCTTGCAAAATTCAAGTAAAAACCTTAATTCTAAGAAACAACTGCCGGTAGGATACACTCATAGAGAGCACAATATTGTAAACCATTGATTCGAAAAGTAGACAACAGTGAGTGCGGAGGTACAATAATAATCGTAAAATATAAATAAAGTTAGAAAAATAATAAAGTGGTGAGTTATTTTTATTTAAAGAAATATTTCTTAGCTTGGTACAGCTCTAAACTTTCAAATTACAACCCTTGAGTTTATCAACTCCTCCTTTTCTCAAATTACGGAAAAGCGGAAGTTAAATCGGGGATTTTGCTCTCTATCTCTCTCTCTCCCTCTCTTTTCTTCTATTTGCGTAGTTGCCTGCTCACGTGTGTATACAAGATGGGATGATTGTGTGTGTCATTTACCGTTCCCGTCTGTCAAAGCGGACAGAAATAATGGTGCTCGAACTAATACAGGATTCATTGCCGCGAAACGAGAGAAAATACTGGCCCTTTGATTTGAAAAAAAAAAATGAAGTTATTGATAGATTCTTTTTCATTTGTTACAGTGCGGGGTGGACGTGGGCCTCAACCAGTAAGCCTCTCCAGCCGGCACAATCTTTAGCCAGCTGTCTCCAACTGCGCACACCAAGTCTATTGAGGTCCTTCTCCACCTGGGTGCGCCATCGGTTCCGTGGGCGTCCTCTATTGCGTTATTCCACTGGTTCGGAGTCGAAGACTCTTCGGGCTGGAGCAGTGTTGTCCATGCGTTCTACATTACCCAGCCACCTTAGACGTTGAATCCGTAGACGCTTCACTACGCTCATGCCGCTGTACAGCGCGTACAGTTCGTGGTTGAATCTTCTTCTCCAATAACCGTCAACGCAAACAGGACCAACGATTGAACGCAGAACTTTTCTTTCGAAAAGACCACGTTCTTCTTCATCCGCTTTTGAGATTGTCCATGCCTCCGCGCCGTACAGCAGGACAGGGATGATCAAGGTCTTGTATAAAGTCAGCTTGGTCCTTCGAGAGATGGCTCTACACCTCAATTGCCTCTTGAGCCCATAGAAACAGCGGTTGGCAAGAGTTACTCTGCGTTTGATCTCGGTACTGGTGTTCTTCGTACTATTTACCTCGAAGTTATAGCTGCCCATTGTGACTTAGTCCAAAACGTCGATATTGTGTGTCCATTCTTGATGCCAGCATATACTTCGTTTTGCCCTCATCCACCAATTAACCCATTTTAGCCGCCTCGATGCGAGCAAACACCTCATTGACGGCTCGCTGTGGTCTGCCAATCACGTCAATGTCATCCGCGTATGCTAGCAGTTGTACGGACTTCTGGAAGATCGTACCGTGGCGTGTGAGTCTTGCACGATCTTCTCCAGACTGATGTTAAAGAAATCACATGACAGCGCGTCGCCTCGTCTAAATCCTTTTTTGACATTGAAGGTCTCGGTGAGTTCGTTCCCGACCTTGGTGGAACAGCGAGAATTCTCCATCGTCATTCTGCACAACCTGGCGAGTTTGGCCGGAATATCAAACCTAGACCTGCCGTTGTATAGCACGTCCCTATGCACGCTGTCATATGCGGCCTTGAAATCGACGAATAGGTGGTGGGTGTATCTCTTGGGTTTATTTCAGGATCTGCCATATTGTGAAAATATAGTCTATGGTGGACTTGCGTGGCCTGAAGCCACACTGGTAAGGGCCTATCAGGTTATTTATAAACGGCTTCAGGCGAGTACACAAAAGGGCAGAGAAGATATTGTATGCGATGTTCAGGAGACTAATCCCTCGGTAGTTGGCCCAGTCAAAGGGGTCTCCTTTCTTGTGGATCGGGCAAACGATAGTGAGATTCCACTCGTCGGGCATGCTTTCTTCCGACCATATCTTGCGGATGAGTTGGTGCATGTCCCTTATCAGCTCACCCCCGGTTGCTTTAAAGATTTCAGCGGACAGTCCGTCTACACCAGCAGCTTTATTCGACTTTAGTCTCGATATCGCTATCTTGACTTCGTCTAGGTCGGGGGGACGGAATTCTCGTCGATCATCGTCAATTCCGGGGGGTGGAACATTCTGCCTGACAGCGGTATTGGAGTCTTCCTCGCCGTTCATCAGTCTACAGAAATGGTCCTTCCAAATTCTCAGTATCGACTGGGAATCTACTACGAGTTGTCCCTCTGCGTCACGACAGACTTCTGTCCGAATTTTGTAACCATTGGATAGTCGTTTTACCCGTTGGTAGAACTTTCGGACGTCAATTCTGCCATAACACCTCTCCATGTCCTCGATCGCGCGCTTCTCATGCTCTTTCTCTTTCTTTTTGAGAAGCCGGTGCTCTTCCCTTCTTTTAAGTTCGTTGAGCTCACGACCCGCTCTTGTCCTTCTGTCCAGCGTCGCCTTGCATGCTGCTTGCTTCGCTGAGTGTGCCTGCCTGCACTCGTTGTCAAACCAGGGGTTTTTTTGGGGTGGCGTTTTAAAACCCAGCACATCAGATGCAGCTTCCATTGTTGGTCAATTGTTTCGCCTGACAGGGTTGGACTCTCTGAGAGCTTTAGGGAGACTCGATCGGCAAAGGTGCTAGCGGTCAACTGCGATTGTAGCTTTCCGACGTCAAACTGTTTGGGTCTTGCTCTACCCCGTTGTCCTGTCGATATCCGTGTTCTTACCTTGGCTACAACAAGGAAATGATCCGAGTCGATGTTGGCTCCTCGGAATGTTCGGGCATCGAGCATGCTGGAGGAGTGTCTGACGTCAATCGCACTGTGATCAATCTGGTTGACGGTTGATTGATCAGGGGACAGCCAGGTCCCTTTGTGGATATTGAGGTGAGGGAACCGCATACTGGCTACAAAGAGGTTTCGCCCGGTAACGAAGTCCAACAGCCTGAGTCCGTTCTCGGACGTGTTGTGGTGCAGGCAGTGCTTTCCGATGACTCTAGCAAAAATGTCTTCCTTACCCAGCTTTGCGTTGGAATCTCCTAGAATGATCTTGGTGTCGTAGCTGGGGCATGGATCGTACGTTCTTTCTATGACATCGTAAAAGTCATCTTTGCTGTCGTCATCTTTATCCTCCGTGGGGGCGTGGGCGAAGGTCAGGCTGATGTTGCCCAATGTACCCTTGATGCGGATTGTTATGAGGCGCTCGCTTATGTATTTAGAGCTTAAGACTTCGTGCCTAAGTCTGCCTCGAACAACAAACCCGCATCCGAATAAGCGCTGCCTTCGCTCTTTGTAGCAATCGCCGAAGTAAATATCGCAGTTTTTCATCCTCTTTTTGCCCGGCCCATCCCACCGCACCTCCTGAATGGCGGTGATATCTGCCTTATAAGCTTCGAGGGCTTCCGCAAGTTCATCGGCTGTACGTGGTCTGTTCAGGGACCGCACATTCCACGTGCAGAACCGAAAATCGTTGTCCTTATTTCGTCGTCAGCGATAGGGTCATCCGTATCCGAGGCTTCTCGTCGTTTCTGAAGTAATACTTTTTTACACCGTGGGTAAGTTAATCCCACGCGCAACCCTCGAACCTGGAGGACCAGGTCCACTGGACAAGGGGGCCGCTGCATACATTGGTTCACCTCTAAGCGGTTGCTGCAAAGGCTATCCAGAGGGCGGCGCGAGGAGGCTGTATGTCAACTTGACCTGTGCATTTAACAGGGATCGTTTCTGGCATCTCGCCAAGTTGAAAGCAGTCAACAGCTTTGCCCTGGATGCCCTCCACCACGTTGATTACGGGCATTAAAAAACTGACCAAATGTGCATATTTTTCGCATCAATTCAATAGGTGTAAGCATTGCGAATGTGTCGCTTGTGCTGTTCTCCATAACATGCCGGCAGCAACTGAAAATCAGAGATAGTGGAGGGTAGAGATATAAACATAATAACAGCATACATTGTAAATTCAAAGTAGAAAATTATATTGTGTGTGTGAATTGTCAAGAATATCCTAGGGGCAATTTAAAAAGAGAAAGTTGGATAACTTCTGGATATTATTTTTTTTATTTATTCGGTGGCATCCAACATTCTTTATTTTTTAAATACAATTTTAGGGATACAGAGATTTGGTTTGATACCTTACTACTAAAATATTTTTATAATTTTTATTAAATATTATATCACAGATTCATATACATTTTGAAGGAAAAGCCACTAAAAACATTCATTAAAACAAAATCCGCTGGGAGAAGAGAGAAGCGGTTTCAACACTTGATTTCAAAATATATTATTGAGTGAGAAGATGCGAAATGAAATAATTTACATGTAGAAATATAAAGGACAACAAAATCAATTAGAAGTAAATAGGTAAACAAATAAATAAATAACTAAATAAATAAATGAATAAGGAAATAAATAAATAAATAAATAAGTAAATAAGTAAATAAATAACTGAATAAATGAAAAAATAAATAAGTAAGTGAATAAATAAATGAATAAACAAATAATTGAATAAATAAATAAAAAAAAAACTATATTTATAAGGATATATATAAACAAAAATAAATAATTTATTTTACACTCATTATGAGACTAAGTTTGAAATCAAGTCGTTGTTGGACAAAGAACAAGAGATGTTATGTTGATGGTTTAGTTTTTCAATTCTCTCTGAAACCATTTCAATATAAGCCATTTTGTGAAGTTCCTCTGTTGAGAAGAACCTGGGTAGATTCCGCATCATTTTCAGCAATTTGTTTTGAGTTATTTGGAGTTTAAGAAGATGGCTTCTTGCACAATTACCCCAGACAGGGGATCCATACAACATTATTGCTTGGAATATTGCTTTAAAAATTGTTAATTTTTTTTGCGTCGCTCAATTTTGAATTTCGGCATATAAATGGGTAGAGAACTCTTGTCGTCAAATTAACCTTTTTTATTACTTCTTGAACATGAATATTGAATGTTAGTCTCTTATCCAAGTAACTTCTGGATTTTAAATTTCAGACTGTGAGTTGATAATGGGAACAAAATCAAATTCTCAGTTGATACCAATCTGGAAGTTGAACAACTCCCTGTTTTCCGGGAAGTTGAGCAATTGTGAACAAAACGACCCTAAGCCGACAAAGACTGGTGCGAAATGAAGTGTAACCGCCGTAGAGGTAAGAAGCCGCAGAAATGTTGATTCGGCGCCTATCAGTTGTATTGGTTATCACCCGGAAGTCAGCCCGGTTTATTTTGGGATTGCAATCAGGACTGGATGTCAGATTCGACTGACAAAATAATTGACGGCCATAGACAACGCCATGAGTTTGCTAAATACAGGCCGGAGTTTCGGAATATGCCAATAATTTGTCTTCTCGAAGGGGGACAATTTTTGGCACAATGGTCAAAAATCAATCCATCGACTGTTTGCTGCCCTTCATGGCATGGTGGCATCAACAGAAATTATTGCTTTCGAAAGAAGCCGTCATCGTCAATGGTTTCGAGTACAGAATCATGTTAACCGACTAAGAGGTCAACAAAATTAATATAGCCGAGCTATGTCCAAGAAACCAGGACGAGACTTTTCGAAGCACTGCCAGAGAAGCCGGTTTGAATGATGTGCTATTCCATACGTAATGTCATGACTTTAGCTTCAAAATAAAACCGTTATTAGTTAGATTTGTCATACTCTTTGTTTTATTTAATTTTATTTCCCATTATTCTTGGCTCTTCGCCCTTAAGTTCGATACCTAAATCAAGCTACTTTAACAATTCTTGGCTCCGTCAAATTGAGTCACAATAGCGTATCTGTCTAAGACAGCTTCTCAAACCTTACAGTTCGGAGGCAGCATTAAACTACAGGTCACCTCCACTTCTGAGAGAACAATAGCATGCGCAAGATGAGTGGTTGCTGTAAAGTCTAGGCCCTGTCTATAATTTTAGTAGTACTCATACTTAGCACATTTTCTAAGATCTCAGCTCATCTTCAACGGCTAGAGGTGAAGAGAGGCAAGGCACTCAATCTAGATCCTCCGCCGTCGACTCTAACTCATCAGAAGTTATGCCCAAGCAGAAACAGGCTAGTTTTTTGACTTGGTCCAACCACCTCGTCCTGCGTCTGCCAAGCAGTCGCCTAGTCGATGGCATCGCATTCAAGGCACGCCTCGGAAGTCGTGTTGCTGAAGGCATTCGCGCCACCAGACCTAACCATCAAAACAAAGCCCTTTCTGTTAGAAAAAGGAGTTGCTCAGCATTGACTTCCTTGAAAACGACCTGTTTCTCATCCCATCACGGAGAATAACTCAACAGCATGAAAAGATGATGTTGTGGGGATAACAGTCTACGTCAATTGCAAAAAGAAGATACAGATGAATGCAGCATACTCCAGAGTTTATCTAGAGGAACTGGATCGTATGGCTTTTTCAAATCTACAAAACAGCTGTAGATCGGTGTGGCATGGGAATATGTATCACTCTCGAGTACCATTCTTAAGTAAAATGCTGGTCTGTCAGCTCATGCACCATTCTGAACTCAACTTATAACAAACCTCCGTGGTTTCGCTAACATTTTCGGAGTTTAGAAAGCTTGCACTATCGGCGAAATCTAGTTGAAACTCCCTTGATACCCTTGAAATCCTCTATAGCGTGAACCAGAAATGAAGTATTACAGAGATGCCCGCCTTCTACCTCTCTTTCCCCTTAAGATTGTTGACAACTGTTTTTTATAACGTGTTCATAAACCAAATTGACTAGAGGATGGCATTTACGTTATGTCGTGAATAACCGTTAAAAATTCATGAACATCTGTCAAAAAAGTACTAAAATTCGTCGACGAACTAGGGGGCAATCAGCTGTGAAGTCGGCTATCTATAGCTGCGTTTTTTTGCAAGCGTTTATACGCTTAAATTTCGATTTGCATGTAAAATACACTAACAACTAATCCTATATCCGCTTAACTTACTCATCATATCTATCGCCGCTTAAGGAATAAGCGCGGATAAAAACAATGCTTCCAGGCGTTATTTTCTGTGTGTTCATTCCTTAATTCATTCATTCATTGTTTAGGTTGCTGTATGTGGCTTACACCTGCAGGTTTGGTTGATGTATTAGATCATTTTTAATTTTGTTGGCATCCATAAGTATGCAATTTTTGGTATATCCACAGTCTCTGCTATACATTGCGTTCATGTTGCGTAATCGATTCCTTTCATTTGATGAACATTTTTTGTTTTTTTATAATTATTAAGTGTTTTTGCTTTTAAAGTGATGGTCACGTACGTGGTTTAAAGTACACAGTCACAAAACGAAGACTGTGACCATCAAAGATCACAAATCATCTTCCACGACTACACCCCTGAATGCTTAGCAAATGTCATAAATGTCGTCGGTGCTGCCAAGATTTTATGGTGAATAATTAAGCCCCGATGATCGTTTTTTTGTGCACTTCAAAATTAAGCGTATATACGCTTGCAAAAAAACACAGCTTATGTAATACTTCATTTCTGGCGTGAACTGTAAGGGGGTTCATTGCATTGGTTGGTGTTGCATTTTCTCTCCCTCTCTCTCTCTCTCTGTTCTCGACTACACTATTATATCCTGTCAACAAACAGCGGTTTTGCCCGCCACTTCAAAATTGACAGCTAATGACACTACGATAGGAACGGCCTACTTAGGTTTTAGTAAAAGTTCATCCAAAACTCGTGATTTCGATTCGGTGGGAACATAGCATTAAGTCCATGCGGTTGAAGAGACTGTGGTATTTCGGGGTATTTTGCATGTGATTAGGTGGGCTTGATTACCCGCGTTAACGTCCTTTTCCACTTGCATATAGGGTATCATTATATTTACTTGCTACATATGCAAGGACATTAGACAGCCGATTAAGTTAATAAGGAGCTTTATCAGGGGACCGCCAAATTTATTTATGTGAAGAAGTGGAAAGTAGTGCACTGGCACATGGATGTTCCGACTCCTTTTTCCAATCTACTGTCGGACAATCAGTGACTGTCCAGTCCGTACACAGCTAAGAATAAGAAAATCCTTCAACGATCGGGAACTTGGGCATGATCGTGTGTTCTAGAAGATCTGTCGTCTTTGGAATTATCATCCCTATCCCTTCTAGGAGTGTGAGTGCAAATTAATGTCTTATAAGTATCTAGCCCTTCTACCGCGAGTTCAACGGTCTGTTGAGCGACCTCTTGTTTTGTGTGGAGAACCGAACAGACTCAACAGTATGTGCCCTGCGTATCTGAGGCTGTTTGTCGTGTCTGAACACAAGACATAACGCGCCTCTAACACCTCCCTCAAGGAAATCTAATGAATAGCTTGCCTCAATGAGGGGACCACTGACGAGGTGTTTTGTCTTCTTAGCGCCGGTCATCAACAAACCACCACAATGCACCACAAATTCCATCAGTGAACAGAGCAAACAATGGATCTCCTTCGTTCCACCGTCGTCGTCACCCCAGTTCCCTGCTCCCGTGCATTCGCGTGTCAGGTGGCAGTCCAATTGTCTACTGGCGCGGCGTCGCACAAAAGAAGGTACCAGCCGCCGCCAGCAATGACAATGGCAATTAAACTCAACGTAATTAAATCAAAAACATGCATGGGCCGTGAAGATGAAAGCCAAATTGTTGCTCCAGATCGAGTGGAGCCATCCACTCTTGTTCTGTTCGCCGCTGGTGTGCGCTTCCACTCCGGAGCATGCTGTTCGTGTTCTGTGAGAGCAATTGAGGGAATTCTTTGGTGCGCGTCTTCCATACATTGCAACGGGCGAAGTCATGCAATCCGAGGTGAACCAAGAGCGGTAGCTCTTTCGATTCCAGCTGAGAGCCGAAGTCGTGCAAGCCTACAAGTGGAGCGGCAAAACTAGAGTGAGCGTGGCTAAACCCAATTAAGTGCTGAGAACTGAATAGGGTTCTATGCCCTGGGCGGTGTTTAATTGCGAAACCTCCAAGCCATTCTACGCCATGGACGTGTGATCTCGTGTGTTCCCTTAATCGGCGGGGCGTGTACGGGCGGTGGGCGGAGGATAAGGTCAAGAGAAAGGCTTGTCAGGGTAATGAGTTCAGAGGTTTTAAACGTGCCAAGAGGATTTGCGGCGTTGACAATTGATGCCTGGCGCAATGGAGGTGCGAGTGTTAAGGTCAGGTGGTGGTGGAGGTCTTTGTGTTCCGGATCCATTGCAGATTTCACCGTTTCACATGGAAAATGGGACACGTCCCACGAGAAAAATGAAAGAGTGTGTGAGAGTCCCGTTTGGAGTCATGTCAAGAAAGCTTACATTTTTCGACGAATCTTTTGGTCAAGCAGAGCTGAAGCTTGTTATAAGAGGCCGGGAGGTCAGAGCCAGGAGGTTTCCTTCTAGTGCTGTCTTTTCTAGAGATGTACAGTGAAAACTCGGACAGCGACGGTCGCAGTACTTTTGGCCAGCTAAGGGTGTTGAACGTCCATGGTAATATATGGAACTTCAATTTAAGACCCATGGTCGTGCTAAAATGTCCGTCAATAGGAGCTTTCTCTGTTCACTCCTCGCGTTGACAGTGACTCGACAGAAATGGAGGAGCAGGGAACACCATCTGAAACCCTGGCCACTCAACGTTGTGGTTCGAATCTTTACGGATGGCCCCAAAACCAACTTAGGGTATGGCGCTGGGGCCTTCGTGGAGGGCGACAACATTAGACTGTACACGTCACTAGGAAAATTGGCGTCGGTTTTCCAAGCGGAAACCTATGCGATTCTAAAGGCCACGAACTATATTGTGAAGAACAGGTGGATGGGGAGAAGTATCTGTGTCTGTAGTGACAACCAAGCTGTACTTAAGGCCTTGCTCAACCCTTTAACCACTTCCAGGATAGTTCAGGAAGCAAGTCCTCTCTGAATTTGATCAGCAGTCACTTCACCACGGTCACCATGGGATCGCCGGAAATGAGGTCACCGATGAACTTGCTAGACAAGGATCAGAGGAGATATTCTCAAGACCTGAAGCTGCGCTGGGACTGCCTGTGTCCTTGGTTTGGGCTTCCATCGACGATTGGGCCTCGCGAGAATACAATCGGAGGTGGCATGACACCATGATGCAGACAGACCAAACGCATCCTCCCTAACGTCGGCATTCTTGTGATCTGCTGCCAGAAAAGACTGCAGACGACTTACAGGGTTACTATCGGGACACACTGGTCGCCGTGGCGTAGTGGGTAAGTGCGTCGACTCCTACGCAGAGGGTGACAGGTTCGATACCCGAATTTAGTGTGCTTGATCTAAGGCGACGAAACCCTTTGCGATGCCTGTGGAGAAGACGACCACACTGCAGTGAACTCTCTCTCTCTGTCACTGTCTAATCGGAGCTAATGTTGTGAGAGCTGATGATGTTGGCTCCCCATCACAAAAGCCGCTACTGGTCTGCAAACTTAAGGCCTTATTTGAAGACCAGAAATCACAGCAAATGTATGTTGCTGCCTGGCAGTACAATGGACCAGTTTTTGAGCCTGAATGCTCCAGTGTATCGTTAAATAAAAAAAGGGAACGTTATGGTTGGGTTGGGAGAGTTGTTCACATCCAAGTGGATGTAGGATCAAGTGTCCGAGACGAAATTATTCATAGCCAAGCGTGAAGATTTAGTGAAAGCTGGGATTTTCAAACATAAATAAAGCGTGTCACCCACTGCTGTCAGTTTCGTTAATTTTTGTTTCGTTTACTTCGCTGACGTGTAGCCTTCTTCAAATCCACTCAGCAAGCATTAGAGTAATTAGTCACATCACGGCACAGCCAAGCGGAATGGTTCGTCCTGGTTAATAGGCATTTTCGGGTAAAAATTATGAGTGCTAATCCATTCGGTCAGTTTCCTTCACTGTCGTGTTTTTTTTTTAACTCCACTCGGCAAGTGTAAGTTTAATTAATCAAGCGTGATAATTTCGTGAAAATTCCCAGTGAATAGGGATTTTATATGCAAAAATGAATTACACAAACCTCTTCGGTCAGTTTCGTTAAGTTTCTTTCACTGCTGTGAAGCCTTCTTGGAATCCATTCATCAAGTCACCGGGTGATAAGTTAAAGCCAAACGTGATGATTTGTTCAAATTCCACCTGAAAGGAGATTTCAGGGAAAGAAAGATTTCAGGAAAAGTTTCGTTAAGTTTCGTTCAATATAGTGTAACGTTTTTGAAATCCACAGAGCACGCTCTTCTTTTCCTGCCTTCCCTCGACTTATTCGGTAGCAACAGTGCAGCCTCATCGGTTCAGAGGTCTCAGAGAGGACTCTGGACTCTGGACAAGCATATGTAGAACACAGCAACCAAATGGACTACAAGATCGGAAAGAATGGCAAGAACAACTGAGAGCAGAAGAAGGGTAATTGCCGTTGTACACTGACGGCTCAAAAAAGAGTGCGGGCACAGAAGGGATCTTCTTTGAGCTATACGAGAAATCGATCGACAAAGAGACGAAACACGAAGAAGCCTAGCATTGAGGGAACTCAATCTCAGAACAAATCGATGTCCATCTTTTACGACATTGTAGCCACAATAAAGGTTATAGCATCGGGCATCTTGACGTCGAAACTGGTCAGGCTATGCAGGCAGAGCGTCGGTGAAATATCCTTGGCAAACTTGGTGACCCTATGGTACCATGGCCAAGGGATCGAAAAATGCGGACAGCCTTGCAAAAAATGGGCATGAGCTGGGTGAACTTGTCGAGCAATCCATTACACACTCACAACGGTTAGCTCCTTAAGAAGAAAACTGGTGGACGAAGACCTGGATAGACCCAGAGCGCTTTGTCTTAGTCTGGAAATTTAAGCAGTAGTAAGGGCAATGTGGCTCACACTGATTAAAAAGAGATCAAAATTACTGATCAGGTTTATTCGTTAGGAAATGCGTACGGTAATAGGAGCCCCTACACGGCATTGCGTCCACTCATACCATACAACGACTTCTGTAGAAGCTGCAGACATGAGGAAGAGATAGAATTTATTTAATATCTGCTTTGCGAAGGAAAGCAGGGGAAAGAAACAGTTCTTGAAAAAACTCTTCTTTGTACAGCTGAACAAATTTCCTTAAAATTTTGTAAATGAATACGTATGGTTTTAGCTTAGGTCATTGGTCCTGTTTGGCTTGATGGCATTTAGAGGAAAAGGTTTGACCACGAACTGTATGGGCTGTACAGCGCCTTGAGTCTAGCGAGGCGTCTACTGACTCAACCGCCTAAGATGGCTACGCCATGGACAACTTAGCAACGGTCCGAAGAATCTTCGACTCTGAGCCCGTGGGACAACGCCACAGAGGACGCCCTCGTACAAGACGGCGCACACAAGTCAACAGGGACCTTAACCGGTTTGATGCGCTCCAATTTCTAGATTCCGGCTGGCTGTAGAGGCGTGCTGTCTGAGGCCCAGGTCCACTCCGACGGTAGAGCTATAAGAAGAAGAAGAGGAAGCAAACAAGCTCACAGGGTAGTAACTACAAGACTGCTATAAATCGGATGAGGGAACGGGCTCTGGTATTTACGCCAACTCGCTAGATATCTCTATGGCCCTCATTCCACCGAATCAGTGCAGCATATTCCCAGGAAAAGTGACAGCTGTTCAACAGGCAACCCACCGACTATCAATGATCCCGATAGATGGCTTATCTACTGTTTTACACATAGATAGTCACGTGGCCATTAAGGCTCTAGAAACACCACCAATCAAATCCACGATGGTAAAACTCTGCCGCCTAGCTCCAAAGGAGATAACGGACAGATGCAAACCTCCTCGGGCACAAGGGTGTTCCAGGTAATAAAAGAGTCGACGAATTAGGAAGAAAGGGGGCGGGTCTGGCTTAGGTACAAAAGATGCAAATCGAAGATGTGCAGAAATGGATACATTCAGAACATCGAAAGCGGCCTGCGGAAGACTACATCACTCCCGGAGATATACAGGAAGGACATTAATAAGCTAAAAGATGTGTTGACTGGTCACTGTCTGATGGGCAACCAGGCCAGAAGATTGGGAGCGCCCTATAACGACTTCTATTTGAAGAGGAAAAGGCGGTAGGAGGAGGAAAATTAAACAATCCTACACAACCTCGGAACTTGACCGGCGCTTGCAGAAATGAGAAATATTCCTTGGCACTTATTACTTAGGCCGCCTTGAAGACATAGCAAGCAAAAGCATTTTTGATATTCTACAGTATCTCAAATGCACATAGAATCATCAGAAAAGTTCAAACGATCCAAAACAGGAAACACAGCTCAAGCGACAAGGTTAACGAAAAAACTGGGTTGCAAAGCCGTACTGTGACAGCTCAATGGAGCCCAATGGAGGAATCGGTTTTAGTGGAGCGATGTAATCCCGCAGTCACCTTACCTACCTAGTAACTGCAACATCCATCAAGGTGCACAATGGACACAAAATGTTAGCCTAAGTGAGCGATGGCCGCAAGTAGTCTCAGTCAAGCATGATGCTTTCGTGAAAATCCCCGTGAATATAAATTTTTCATGTATAAATGTGGCGTGATAAGCCCTTCGGTGATTTTCGTTGAGTTTCGTTAACCCTTATTGCAATCTATTCGACAAATCTCAGGGGCTAAGAGACGATAAATGAAGCAGTTTGCGCTGGGAGAACTCAACATGACCAACACATCGATGTCCATCTTTTACGACAGCCAAGCGATAATAAAGGCCATAGCATTGGACATCTTGACGACGAGACTGGTCGGGTTATGCAGACTGAGGGTCGTTGAAATACCCTTGGCAGACATGGTGACCTTAGTCTGGGTACTATGGCACACTGACATCCAGGGGATCGAAAAAGGCGAACAGTCTTGTAAAAAAGGATATGAACTGGTAGAATTTCGGGCAAAATAAGAAGAAAGCTCATAAGCGAAAACCTGGACAGACCCAGAGCGCGTTGGTTTAGCCTGGAATTTGGAGCAATACCAAGGGACATGTGGCCGACGCAAAGAAAGGTCAATATCACTGATCAGCTTCAGTCATAAGGAAGTGCGAATGCTTAAAGGAGCCATTACCTGCACCAGCGCCATAGACATTGCGACTGAACACGCCATACAACGACTTCTGCAGGACATGTGCAAGAAATAGACTCTATCCAAAACCCACTTTGCGCATGTTCAACCCTATCAAGATAAAGAAAACAGTTCCACTTCTTTGCTGATCTGAAAAAATGTGCCTTAAATTTGTAAATGAATACGTATGGTTTTAGTTTAAGTCATTGGTCGTGTTTGGCTTGATGCCATTTGGAGAAGAAGGTTTAACCACGAACTGCATGGGCTTTACAGCGGCGCCTTGAGTCTAGTTAGACAAAATGGCCAAGGTCTACCTCGGCCTGTAGAGCCCTAAGAAGGAGGAGTAACAAAAGTCCCATGGTAGTAACTACAACATCCATCAAGGGCCACAATGGACCCAAAATGTTGGCTTAAGTGATCTACGGCCGTAAGACCGTAAGGGCATCTATTCACCTACCTACATATCTAAGTAGTCTCAGCCACGCATGATGCTTTCTTGAAAATCCTCGTGAATATACATTTTTCATGTATAAATGTGGCGTACTAATCCCTTCGGTGATATTCGTTAAGTTTCGTTAACTGCCGTGTAGTCTTATAGGAATCCACTCGCCAAGTCCCCGAGTGATTAGTTACAGCCAATCGTGAAGTTTTCGTGAAAAGTCCTTATGAATAGCCACTTCGGTCAGTTTCGTTGAGTTTAGTTCACTGCGGTGTAGCCTTCTAGAAAATTAACTCGTCAAGTCTTGGATGTGATTTCGTGTTCGTCGTGAATACGGATTTTTGATTATTAATTGTCCACTACGGTCAGTTTCGTTAAGTTAAGTTCACTGTGGTGTAGCCTTCTAGAAAACTCACACGGCAAGTGCTAGATGTGATTTCATGTAAGGTCCTCATGAATACGGATTTTCGATTATAAATTGTCCACTGCGGTAATTTTCGTTAAGTTTCGTTAAGCTTGGTTCACTGCGGTGTAGCCTCATTGAAATTCACTCGGTAAGTGTCCGTGGAATTAGTCATAGGTAAGCGTGATAATTTCGTGAAAGTCCCCGTGGATATGAATTTTCAGGTGTAAATGTGGCGTGCTAAATTCTTCGGTGATTTAAGTTTCGTTAACTGGCATCGTGACAGCGAATCGTCAAGTTTTCGTGAAAAGTCCTCGTGAATAGGGATGAGGCATGCTAGCCACTTCGGTCAGTTTCGTTATGTCTTCTTAACTTTAGTTCACTCCGGTGTAGCCTTCTAGAAAATTCACTCGACAAGTGCTCGACGTGATTTCGTGTTATGTCCTCGTGAATACGAGTTTTGGATTATTAATTGTACACTACGGTCAGTTTCGTTAGGTTTCGTTAAGCTCTGTTCACTGCCGTGTAGCCCTCTTGAAATCCAAAAAATTGTATCTCCTTTCTGTCTGTTCCATTGTGGCTAACGTCCATCTTAAATCTCCACCCTGTCCCGACAAAAACTTCCACAGGATGCAGATGAAGCTGAACACATAATCCTGCCAAATGAATAAAACATCAGCCGGACTCTGCACAAAATAAAAACATTTGACAAAATCCACTTAGCATTCCCGGAACAAAAAAGAAATCTGAACATCCTATGGATTCGATCGCTCCCCAATGGGCACGGATGAGTGAGCAATCCTCCGTCAAAACACACTACACAAGACAAATTCGGCTCTGCCATGGCATCATCGATTTCACCCCCCACACCAGCCATGTTTGTTTCGGCTCCTTATGGCCGTCCTATTTATCCTGCTGACTGAACTAATGCATTCGATTAAAAACCATTCTATCCGTTAATGATCCCTGAAAGAGCCAAGCGCACAGATACAGATACAGCATCCAGCTCCAGGAAACGATAATTGCAACATATTAATCTAATCAATTACCGTTGCGCCCCAATGACTTTAACGATTATTTGATATTTTTCCTCAATCAAAAAGGATACAACACACAAGCACACACACGGGCGACGGACGGATGTTGACCCTGCTTATTAGAGTGCCCCAGCCACCCGCCCAAAACATCGGCCACGCCGTACGGCATGGCAGTCGTCTCGGAATGGTAACAATGGAAACTGATTTCCAGCGGTAATTGGATCCACAAATCTCTGACATTATGGCAGAGGTCCTGCCGAAAGCTTGACGCAACACAAATCGCTTCTTAGATACGTAAAAATCGATGTTCAAAAATTGAACAAACCCTTGCCCGAGGGGTGGAGGCGGGTGGAGCGGCCATCCTTGGATACGGCTACCGCCCGGGGTGTTCAGGTGGGATTGGTCATGTTCCAGCGGATCATTAACCAGCGTTTATCTAAAATGTGTGCACTAACTGCCGGTCAAACACGAGCACCCTGCACCCGTTCGGTGCTCTGTCTCGTTCGCCAGGTCGACGGGTAATTACATGGTTCCTGCGGTCTGGCATCGTGTTGCAAATGCAATCGACTACGGACCAAGAACTGAGGGTACTTGGTAACCTGCCGTCCTTCTGTGCAACATGCACCCGAAGTCGGGACATCCCGTCTATCAAAGGGGAACACACACAAAAAATCACACACAATAAGCACCTCCGCACGCAATGTATCCCGCCGCCGCCGCATCGATGAGGACGCATCGATTGTAAACAGCCAAAATCCGTCGATGCAGCAGCGCGATCGTTGAACCCATCGAACCGAGGACGGAATACGTAAAGAACCAAAAATGAAGAGAAGAAGACACGACAAAACAAAAAAAACCAACATCGACCGAGGCAACCAACAGCCGAAGACCGCCTAAATGCCTTTGTTGAAAGATTTTCCAGCCCCGATACCGGACGATATAATTTTGACAGATTACATCTTATTGGGCGCTAGAGGGCATGTTCTGCTGGTGTGGGTTTTTTTTTCGAGTATGGTTCGCGCGTAGTCTCCAGCAGAGCGGCCACTCCGGGCTTGGCCCAGGCCCATTCATTGAGGAACCCTCCACTGGCCGCCGTTCTGTTTTTGTGTCTGTTCTTATTGAGTGGAGACCATAATTTACCTGCCTCGAGGCAGGGAGTACGACTTTCGTGCGTAAGAGATTTGTATTCAAATTTTTCGTCATCGTCCAACCTGGAGCTCGAGCTTCGGAGCAGTCCCGAAGCTGGGATGCTGGAGCTGGAGCCGCAGCCGAGGTCGATCGGGAACTTGAACTCTGGCTGGGAATTTAATTAATTCTTCGTTTATTTTTTTGTTTCGTTTTCTTTCTTCTGTATCGAGGGGATAAATTGCCTCGGCGTTGGCAACATTTGACTGCATGTGTCAATCAATGGATGGGTCTTTGGCTCTGGTGATTCGGGACGGAACGCAGGCTATGCTGATAAATTGCTTCTCAGTCACTCCGCTGAGAACCGGTAATCAGTGAGTGGAGTGAGGAGTCTCAGTTGGTGTAGCCTTTGACGACTTTTCCAGGTATTCCGGGGAGAGAGTGATAAATGCGGGGGACGATGGTGCTTCCTGGTGGGGCCGAATGATGGGTTCTGTGGGAATTTTCTGGCACGGAGTCGGATAGGAATATACAAGTGCACGGCAGCGAGGTGGGCGATATGCAGATGATGAGGGAAGGCGACCTCCGAGGAAAATCTTGATTTTTGGTACAGTGTCAAAGTCAGAAAAAATGAGATCGAGTAAGAGCTGCAACGTGAACAGAGACGAAGGGACGAGACCCGGTTTCTCAGCAGAAATAAGAAAAAGCACGAGAAGCGCGCGATCAAGGAGATGGAGAGGTGCTATGGCAGGAAATGATGTCCGAAAGTTTTACCAGAGGGTGAAACAGTTATTCAGTGGATGTAAGGTTCGGACAGAAGCCTGCCGGGAGGAGAATGGACAACTAGTAGTAGAGTCGCAGTCGATACTGAGAATTTGGAAGAGACATTTTTGCAGACTGATAAACGGCGAGGAAGACTCCAATACCGCTGTCAGGCAGAATGTTCCACTCCACACAATTGGCGATGATCGACGAGAACTCCGTCCCCCCGACTTAGACGAGGTCAAGATAGCAATATCAAGACCGAAGTCTAACAAAGCTGCCGGGGCGGACAAACTGTCCGCTGGAGATGATCTGGTTGGGCGCATGCACCAGCTCATCTGTGAGACACGTTCGGGGTAAAGCATGTCCGATGAGTGGAATCTCAGTATCGTTTGCCCGATCCACAAGAAAGGAGACCCCTTCAACTGCGCCGACTACCGAAGGATAAGTCTCCTGAACATCGCATACAATATCTTCTCTGCCGTTTTGTGTACTCGCCTGAAGCCGTTTATAAATAACCTGATAGGCCCTTATCAGTGTGGCTTCAGGCCACGCAAGTCCACCATAGACTATATTTTCACAATATGGCAGATCCTGAAATAAACCCAAGAGATACACCCACCACCTATTCGTCGATTTCAAGGCCGCATATGACAGCGTGCATAGGGACGTGCTATACAACGGCAGGTCTAGGTTTGATATTCCTGCCAAACTCGTCAGGTTGTGCAGGATGACGATGGAGAATTCTCGCTGCTCCATCAAGGTCGGGAACGAACTCACAGAGACCTTCAATGTCAAAAAAAGTTTTAGGCAAGGCGACGCGCTGTCATGTGGCTTCTTTGACATTATCCTGGAGAAGACTGTGCAAGACTCACACGCCACGGTACGATCTGCTCCGATGGTCCGTACAACTGCTAGCATACGCGGATGACATTGACGTGATTGGCAGAATACAGCGAGCCGTCAATGAGGTGTTTGCTGGCATCGAGGCGGAAGCGGCTAAAATGGGTCTACCGGTGAATGAGGGCAAAACGAAGTATATGCTGGCATCAAGAATGGACACACAACATCGACGTTTTGGACTAAGTCACAATGGGCAGCTATAACTTCGAGGTAAATAGTACGAACAACACCAGTACCGAGATCAAACGCAGAGTAACTCTTGCCAACCGCTGTTTCTAAGGGCTCAAGAGGCAATTGAGGTGTAGAGCCATCTCTCGAAGGACCAAGCTGACTTTATACAAGACCTTGATAATCCCAGTCCTGCTGTACGGCGCGGAGGCATGGACAATCTCAAAAGCGTACGAGGAAGCACTTGGTCTTTTCGAAAGAAAAGTTCTGCGTTCAATCTTTGGTCCTGTCTGCGTTGATGGTTATTGGAGAAGAAGATTCAACCACGAACTGTACGGGATTTACAGCGGCATGAGCCTAGTCAGGCGTCTACGGATTCAACGCCTAAGATGGCTGGGCCATGTAGAGCGTAAGAACAACTCAGCTCTGGCCCGAAGAGTCTTCGACTCCGAACCCGTGGGGCAACGTAACAGAGGACGCCCGCGTTTAAGGTGGCGCACCCGGGTTGGGAAGGACCTCAACCAATTTGGCGTGCGACATTGGAGACAGCTAGTCAGAGACCGTGCTACGTGCAGAGGCTTGTTGGTTGAGGCCCAGTTCCCTCCCGGACTGTAGCGCCAAATAAAGAAGACGAAGCAATAAATACTTCTATCAGCGGATCACTGGATTATAAATTTGAGGACGAAATAAAAGAGAAAAGATTCACTTCCACTAAGCAATAAGGCGATGCCTTATTAGACTTAAATAATATAAAAGAAATTGATTGAAAAATAAATACACAATATGTGTAAAATGTAGCTTATATATTTACATGTCATGTGTCATTCTGAATAGATATCATGGATGAGATAAAGAAATATTTCTCGTCTTCCAGCAAATTTGGTTTTATAACTTTTATATCTTAATTCTTCAGCTCCCCATACAATTTTTCACACCTTGATCGATGATCGAACTCCTCCCATTCTTAATTTGTTTCAAATTTCATTTAAGTCGGTACAGTGGTCTTGATTTTACAAAATTATTGCCGGCGCTCCCTTGTGATGGAACCACTGTGCGACGCAAAGTTCAAAATACATAAAAAATATTTAAAAAATGTTTGTGATTGAGTATTAATTTTGTTATTATGTAAGCATTACGAAAACAAATTGAATTTTCAATTGAAACTTGAAACTGTCAAATGAAATCAGCTGTACGTTGAAGTATTCATTGTATCATCCAGAAATGAAGTATTACAGAAATGGCCGACTCACAGCCTAGTCCATCGACGAATTTGAATGCCTTTTTGACAGATATTCATGAGTTCTTGATAGTTATTCACGAAAGAACGTGAATGACGTCCTCTGATTGGTCAATTTGGCTTGATTAAGCGATATAAAAGGTGAGGTGTGAACAATTTTAACGAGCAAGAGAGGTAGAAGTCGGTCATCTCGGTAATACTTCATATCTGGTATCATCCCTAACGTCATGTACTTCATCGTCGACGGATGCTCTGACGCTACGCAAGTAAGTTGCCGGAGCCTTAGCTGTAATGCGTGAGGATATAGAGTGATTTATTTCGCTCCCACATAAATAAACAAAAGTCAACGAAACTTAACGAAAGTGACCGAAGTGGGCCCGCAGTACGCTCATCATCCTAGAGCATGGGTATGGGTTCAAGGAGTGGGAATGGTATTCGTTGCCTTGACACACCATTTGAAGAATCTGTATAAGAAACCAACCAGCAGCTACTGCAGACAGGATGACCTATTAATTTTTTCAGAAGCTCTTTGCTACATCCGGTCTCATGAGTTCTCTTAAAGTGTTTATTTTGCGCATTCATTGAAACAGATTGTCATATATGGATTATAGGAGCAAGATAGAATGATTGCCCATAGTTAGAATCAAATGAAATTCTGACGAACTATCTGTGTGCCCCACCTTCACTACTTTAACGACACTCCGGTGCGCCCTGCTTCGAGAGAAACATCCATATTCGAACACGTAATCAAACACTGACGGTGGTGGTGCTTCCATCAGTATGTTCGCATTACAATCCACAACGTCCCGCTGCGGGAAAAGACAAAGTCATTCAAGTCGCAACACCACGTTTAGCTGGAGCCAGTAATCGCAAGTTTTACCCTATCGCTCCCATTGGCAACATGTTGCTGAACTCCCACGTTCCCCAACATAGACTCCACTAGCAACAAGTTTCAATGAAAAAGCTTCGCTCCCGCAAAATGTTGCTAGCCAATGAAAGCTCCCAACAATCAGCTCCAAATGCACCTTACACTCGCGCTCGCACTCTCAATCAACATTCCTCTCTGTTTACGACGACACTGCGAAGCAGGAACACACACGTTCCACCCCCATTCACTCACCAGCGCCGGCAAACACCGGCAACTGCAGCCATCCAGCATCAACCATCTACCATCACGGCTCCCCGAGAAAGACTAGCGAACGTGGCCAGCCCGGTTGCGTGGCGCGCGTTTTCCTCGTCGAGCAACATAAACATTGTGCCCAACTGGTACAACGAAGTCAGTCATAGATTGGCATTCGGCCGTGCTGGTTCGGATTTGAGTTAACTTGTCAGTCCTCAGTTAGTTCGCACTCGGCAGTCCGAATGAACGTCGGTTGTGCATGCACACAGAGTGTACTCGTAGCCGGAGTGTAGCCAGGTTATAGCATAACCACAAAAGTGAGTGCTCGGTGTGCTTGTGTCTTGTGTCTTGTGGTGGCATCGCTTTGAACGTTTATCCGTGCGGCGCGCGGACGGAGTTCGTTTTTTGGTCAACCCGTGGTGCTTCACTTCAAGCAGGGATCCTTGCTTCGAGCGGGCGCGTGTGTACGTTTGTGCGTTTGTGTTTTGTGTGCGCGGAGGAAGAGAGTGATTACGAGTCCTGCCGCGTATTTCGGTGAGTTCGCGAGTGATTCTGGTCGGATGTGCCGTGCCGACCCGTGCTGGCAGGGAGAAGTGTCGACGATTAAGTCGTGTTTCCGTTTAATGAGATTATAAGTGGCGGCTAATAGTCGTAGTTGGCTGCGATCGGCCGTAGAAGCCGCAGTTGCTCCTCGCATCTGGATTAACTAGAGTTGGCACACAGAGAGGAGACCACGCAGGTTCCCCGTCCTCACGGTGGTAGTGTGGTGTCTCTATTAAAGTACTCCTCCCCTCGGTGCGGAACGTTAAATCATTTGAAGTCATCGCTTAGATGGATGGATGCACGTCGTCGTAGTCTTCGCCTTCGTTTTAGTAGTCCGCGTCTATGCAGCAGCCACACAACGAACGAGATAAACTGTAGCAAAACAAACGGATCATCAGAGAGAGAGAGAGAGGGCGAGCGGAGGAAGACCAACAGCAACAGCAGGTAACTTAAGTGGCCCTGGCCACTGGTCTAGGTGTAGTTCTTCCCCTTGCTGCATCGTTCTTGTGTCCCTCGTGAGTTTGTGGGTTTTTGTTTGAAAACGGCTTCTCTTGACTTTTCTTTGGCTGAGCACAACACACCGATGCGGTGCTAGCCTGCTGGTCGGACACAAATATCGACACAAACTGCCGGAAGAGATAGAGTGGGCAGTTTGTATCTCAACCGCTTTGCTTGCCTCCACCGTGCACTCTCGCCGCTGCCGCCGCCTGCATGGTCTGCAGTTTATGTCGGTCTAATGCGGTTTAGGGCGGCCGACCCTCCCGCCCCAGCCCATCCAGGGCTCTCGGGGAATATCATACTCGTTGAACTACAGAACTTTTCTCACTTTAATTAAGAGACTCGTCGGGGTATCTGTATCTGGCGATCTATTTATCTCTCTTCCTATGTCATTCTTTCGGGTATTCTTTATTATTTGCACGCTGCTGCTTGGTTTGCTGGTTTTGTTAGTTCGTCGGTTTGGTGGTGGATACATTGTGGTCGAGTTGTGTTGCTTTTGTTGCTGTTGCCACAGTCACAGTGTAAGTTTTGAGAGTTGACCCATGCGGGAGCGGGGTGATGTGGTAGAATGTGCTAATGCTGGACATGGATACCAACTAGTGTGAGGCTAATGGTCAAATGCTTGAGGTACCTTGTAGCTTTGAAGTCGGATTTCTGTTGAATTTGTGTGTCTCGATGTTGGACATGTGTTCTTGGCAAGTAGATGTTGATGATGGCTCATCCTTCAGTTATCCTCATTCTGGGCAATACGGATGCAATTACTGCTAGCCTTAGGGTTTTTCGATGATGGAGTTGGCTAACGAACTGCGGTCGGGAGTGGAGAGTGTGAGGTCTGTGGGGAGTTCAGTTCTTGGTGTGAACGTGTTTGGGGAAGAACTTGATCCCATTGCTCTTCATTCGACTGTCAGAAGTGAAGAGGGAATGTACGGCTTGCAATTATCTCGTAATGGTCTAGTTTTTGTGGTTGGTGGATGGTCTTAGAACTCTTCTCATGTCTGGGTGTGTACTTATATTAGTGCCGTGAAATAACGACGAGCGAGGTATCCATTCTACTTTACATCACTTGGGGTAGCAAGCCAACTCAGACCAGTTTATCACTCCGCTAAAGGCACAGCAGTCAGTTAGTTAGAGCCGCGTAGGCATTATTTTCAGACAGCCCCGGGCTTCCGAATTCGGCCTTGTTTCGACTTTGAAAATGCAATTAAGGCGTTATTTTATAGCACCTCTACCTCGAGTCGTGCAAACAAAATTGAGCAACGTCGTGGTTCTTTCATGAGGCGAGCATGTTCGAATTGCTTGTTGTACGACTGGATGGCGCAGTTGGTAGTGTGCCTGCCCTGGTTAGTGGAGGTTAGCAGCGTCCCCGGTTTGAATCCCAGTGAAAGCAAAGTTAATGCGCTTTTATCTGGTTTTCAAATCTGGTCCAGTCACCATCACTGGAGTAGTCTGACTGACACAATGGATCAATATGGTCTAAGTGCGCTGGTGAATGCACTAGCAGCTCCCCTACCTAACCTAACCTAACGTCGTGGTTCTGACAATTGTCTGCATTTTGTTTCTGATGAAAGTCGGAACGCTGCATTGGCGGTGTGCGCAGAGGTGATTAGTTAGAAGTGTGGATGGTTTGGTTTTTCTTCTGTCATTCAGTGTTACATCGTTATCATGACGTGGTCGCGTAACACGTGAATCCACACCCGGGCAGGTAACAAATCAGTTTCATTGTGATGCCAAAAATGCATAATTCTGAAAAAAACACAATTTTGAAACATCCGCGCCAAAGTCGTCGATCTTCTACGATTGGAATTTGCGGCCATTGGCTATGTTTCATTCCACAGGGTGCACAGAAACAGAAGAGCGTAACAAATGTCGTGAAACAAGGCCGAGCGAAGTGAGACAGATGTCCAATGGACGCCCATAAATGCGTATTAGTCAGATTTGTAAATAGATAGGGTATCAAGTTGAAAGACATAGTTAAGTTTGATGTTTAGCTTAGAGTGCCTACAGAGGGCGAGAAAGGGAGATCCAATAAAATGGTTAAGTTTTAGACATTTTTGTCTAACACGTAAGAGATAAAAAAGGGAGGGCAAACAAAGTAAACTTATTGCTAGCACAATTCTATTTTGTGATGCGCTTACCTTCCGAGGAACAGAGTAATAAGGCTCGCTTCGCTTTATTTCATTTTTCCACCTTCCGAAGCTGTTCAGCGACTCGAGCAAGTGCGTTTAAAACGTTAACTGCCACCACACAAAAAAAATAAAAACAACTACAGTGGACTCTCCCTAAGTCGAACTCTCCCTTACACGAACTTTTTCGCCATATTTTACATACATTTCCCTCAAGTTCCCATACAAAAACCTCGCTCTAAGTCAAACTCTCTCTAACTCGAACAAATTTTGGTATCCCGGGACAATTCGACTTATGGGGAGTCCACTGTATAACCAAAATTGTGAAGTGTAGATATTGTTTCAAACTGATCATTACTGGGACCTATGTTAAGAAATCTTTTGTGGCTTAAGCCTTTGTCAGCCAACGAGTTGAAAATACCAGAACCACTGTCAGCATTATGAAGTGAGCGTGAAATGTAAGGCATTCTTCGGAATGCTCTTCTCTCACTTTCGGCCTTGTAGCCTAACTCCTCGTTGACCTTATAGTACTTCCCCGTTCTTTGGAAGATTTGTCTGTTTTGGCCATTTCATCATTTGGCAGTCTTGAGGTATTTTAAGGTATCCTTGATGTATGCGCTTGTCAAATGTTCGAGGTGGTTAAGAGAATGACTACCTAGAAATCTTCTTATACAGGGTGGCCCAAATATATTTAAAAATGCAATAAAATTAACAAAATGAAAATCTGTCCATGTTTCAAATTTTTAAAACTACATTCCCATTAATTATGAAATACAACGTCGTTCAGGTGGCTGCTTTCGGTTGGCTTCGCAGTAACGCATTCTTTGAACCCAATTTTCCAAAAACCTTGTTAATTGTTTCGGGCCTTAGATCACGGATAGCTTGGATGACATTGTTTTCAAGTGCTTGAATCGTTTCGGGATTGTTGGCATAACATCGGTCCGTCACGGTTCTCCACAAAAAAAAAGAGAGAGAGAGCCAAATTGCAGCTCCGACGCGTCCAATTGACATCGCCAAGACACGTTTTGTGAATTTGGTGCACAAAAGATCGATGTTGGCATGGGCTGTGTAACATGCGGTGCCATCCTGCATGAACCAGAGGTCGTTCAAATCCATGTCTTCGATTTCAGTAAAACAAAGGTCGGTTAACATGGCTCTGCAACGCCCACTGTTCACAGAAACGTTGTTCTCAGCCACATGTTCACGCACCGTACGACGACGGAAACAGAAGAGCGTAAGAAATGTCGTGAAACAAGGCCGAGCGAAGTGAGGCAGATGTCCAATGGGACCATGAGTGTTGTCCACTCGCATTGCAGTCTCACAAAATTTTCACACAAACTTGAGTAGAGCAGTCGCAATGGGTCCTTTTTTCGGCCAAAACTTATTTTCCAAAAACGCACTGTTTGGGCTGCACATCACTCACTTTGGAAATAAGTAAAAAATCTTTCTCAACGTTATTCAAGCGTAAAGCGGATGTTCCGCGGGGGTATGACATTGACTTTCTCTCAAGATTTCGAGCGGGAAACAGCTGTCACTGTCAAAATAACCTATGATTTAAGAAAAAACACTAGATGGCCCACCCTATAATTTCTACAAGGGCAGGCCCATTACCGTCTTGTAGAGGACTCACTGTAGTGACTCATCATCCCTGCAGCTTCAACAGAACTCATTGTAGCATGCCCCAAGTCCTCTTGTCCTGGTTGCCTATGAAGTGTCCAATTAATACGCCTACCACTGTGAACTTCTTCGTGTCAAACTTGAGGAGGGCTTTAATTTTGTTTAGATAGAATCCAAGCCACGTTTTGGATGGCCTCCCTATTATTCTTAATGTACAGTGATTAGTACAAAATGAATGCTGTCGTTCCTGAGTAACGAGTATTCAATGCAGTACCATATAACGAAACGTTACTCCTAAAAGTATATCGTTACTATTAACGTATCGTTACCATTTTTGCCTACTTGTACTATCGGCAACCGGTCGGTGCGATCACTTTCTCCTCCTCTAGCATTAATTGTAGCTGTACCGTTTTTGATGTGTTGATGGTATACACTTTCCGACCTGTGAGTATGTTATATCTCTCTTGAATGCGAAGAGCATATTTAGGACATTTTGTGGAGAATACGATCGTATCGCTATGTATCTAGTATCCTCGGTTAAGTATGTTCGGGATGGTACACAGTAGGATTTAATTATTCGTATCGGGAGATATCGATGCGGTATAGTAAGGTTTCTATACAAGTTATTTGATATACGCTACTCTTGTAATTGCGAATATTTTGTGGACATTGTTTTGATTTATTTGGAGTAATTCCCTTGTTGTTCTCAAACATTTTTCTATTAACAAGTGCGTAGTGAGTTAGTGCGTCGACTCCCACGCAGAGGGTGCCAGGTTCGATACCCGAATTTACCACCTTTGATAATTCACGGCCCCGCCTCTTTCGAGTCACTGACAATGCTTAAAGAGTATTCCTGTCTAGAAAATGCTTCTCAACTTCGCCGTTCGGAGTCGGCATTAAACTGTAGGTCCCTTCCACGAGTGAGAGAACAATAGCACGCACAGCACGAGTGGTTGCTGAGAAACTAGGCCCTGGCCCTCTACGGGCTGTAGCGTCACCCATATTATTATTATATTATTAACAAAAATTAAGGTAATTTTTATGTTTAATTTTTGTGCGAATTTTGTGGTCTTTCTTAAGATCCTGCCATTATGAGTGTTTGTTTCATGTAATTAACAAAAAAAGAAAAGGCAGATATCATGCATACCTATTTGAGGTCCTAAAATCAGATGTATCAATTTTAACATAAAAATATCAATTTTGAGGGAAAAAACGAGAGTAACGATTATTCAGAAACAACGTAACGAATACGTACGAGTACTAAATTTGTCGTTACTTTTACAGCCTTAACAGAGATAAATATCCATAAGCGAATTGACTAGAGTACATGTACACATTAACAGCTGAGTTCGATGATAGAGTTACGGCATCAAATCAATTCAAATCATGATCAATTCTATGCCGACTTCGACAAGCGAGGTTTGAGGGTCTTTCCTAACGCCTTGAGCCTCGTCAATGATTTGTTGTAGCCGTGCATTTATGAAAGTTGAATGAACTTGTCACGCGAGTGGTTGCTGATAGAGCTCAGTCTAGGTCCACAACGGACTGTTAACTGGAACAAATCAGCTATTTCACGACCATTTTAAGAAATGTTTCACTTGGCCACGTAAAGCTTTATTCACATTCGTTGTCTGTACTTGAGTCTACGAACTCTTGTACTCGTGTACCATATCAGGAGTTAAACACTCGCTTACTGTCAGCGAGTGGTATCACTCTGAATTGGAATTGTGTTAATTTTTAATAAATTATTATTAAAAAAGATTAAAAATTGTCCGCACAATTTTATGATTAAGACCGAACAATTATGTACAAACAAACAAGAGTCTAGGCAATTTCAGATAGCTTGAAGAAATCTTAACAAAGGCTACCACTGTAAGCTGCAGAGCCACCAAATCTCACCACAATGTTTTAGCGAGGCGCTCATTAATGTCAGCTCCCGATCTTTCTTCTCGAAACGGTCAGAAGATCCCATCCCAGTTTGGCACCTCCTACAAGAACTCAAATAAATGTGTCATGCTAATCGAATCGAATTTCAAATCTCCCAGCAGCAGTGTATACCATTGGCTAATGTGAACGCATTTTCACACTCCGCCCAGGATCCGTTTGGTTTTCACACCACAAACGCATGCAAACGAAGTGCGTGTACGGCTCAAGTCCAACTTGATTCTTATTTGAATGTGACATAAATCTGAGATCGCATTGATTGAACGAAACCAGATCTGGTGGTGGAGACACCGGCTAATAACCCGTTTAGGAGTGCTCACGATCGCGATCGCGATGTACGGGTCTTGTTTCTGTGCGCATTTCTGTCTCAATTTCCGGGACAAATTAATTCAAATTCCTATTCCACGAACATGCCCTTTCTAATTCCATTCCCCGATGAAATTTAAGCTCGTTCACTATTTTAATGCCTTCAATTTTAATGCCTTCATGACAGAGCTCGCTTTTGATGAAGTGTTCACCAGGTTTGACCAGATTTTCTCGTCATTTCTTATTCACTGTGATGTGAAAACAAGAATTTGTTTGTTGCTTCGACTTAGGTTGTTGAGTGTCCTCTTTTAGGGGGTATATGTTTTTTTGGGTCTTAAAACCTGCTGGCGGGTAAGTGCGTTGACTCCTACACTGAGGGTACCTGGTGCCGAAACCGGTGGGGAAGTCCGCTGGAGAGAGTCAACCTTTTTAGTCTAAGCTTCGTCATAAACCACTTTGTTCACGTTTTAACTTACAGCTGCGAAGAAAGTGAACAAATTCAATACAAAATGTGCACACGTTCGCACTTGGGCTTGAGGATTGGGAGCAATCTTGGCGGTGGCACAAAATGAGAACAAATTCCGAGTTCTTTCGTTTTGTGTGTCAGTCAAATGACAGATAATGTCTAGAAAGAGGCAACAAAAATGATCGAACTGCAACCGAATTCATCAACTCAAATATGAATTGAGGGACAAACGGTTGAGAGAGTAGAGAGTTGCCAATTCCTTGACAACCGTCAGTTGATTGTTTCTGGATGGAATCGAACTGGATGTAGTAACGCGTATGGGCAACGCAAAGTCTTAGTTTAGGTGAGGTTAAGTTGTGCCTTCACCAGCACACTTAGCCCATGTTGGTCTATTATGACCTAGTCAGACTACAACCACTGATTGACCACTTCAGTGATAGATCCCAACGGCAAATGGTGACTGGACAAGATTTTAAAAACAAGATAAAATCGTACTAACTTTGCTTTCAATGGGATTCGAACCAGGGGCAGGCACTTTACCAACTACGCCATCCAGTCGTTTAAGCTTAAATCTGTGCTTAAGATCCCATCCACGATTTTGTGAAGCAATACTATGACCTTAACCACTGTTTCACTGGTGGGAAGTGGACGTTAAGTCTGTTACTTGTCGAGTGATGGACGGCCTATCTATCGCTATATACATAGACAGTCAGGCGGCCTTTAAGGCTATACTTGCCACATCAATTAAATCAACGATGGTTAAACTTTGCCGTCTATCGCTCAGGGAGATAGCGGTCAGATGCAACCTTACCCTATGCTGGGTCCCTGGGCATAGTGGTGTTCCAGGCAAGGAAAGGGCCGACGAGCTAGCTAGAGCAGGGGTGGGTTTGCCAATGGGAAGTAATCAGGACACCCTACACTCCTCTCTACAAGAAAGATACACTTTGTTACTTACAGATGCCATCAACGACGCCAATCGGAGGTGGATGGAATTAGATACTTGCAGAACTTCAAGGCTAATATGGCCTTCAATAAATCAAAAAAAAAAACCAGCACACTCCTAAATCTAAATAGAAAGGAAATCAGCAATGTAGTTGGCATTATTACTGGTCATTGCCTATTCGGCACACAGTATTTTCAGGTGTTTAGTTAGTACCCTAAAGAGGAACCGGTGCGTAAGCTGCCGATTAGTGATATCACAATAGATCCAATCAGGGTCTAAGTGGGCAAAAACCTAACCTAACCTGGAGAGTGAGCTCCACAATCACGAGAAAGCGTTTATTCATAAATACTTACGTACTATCTTAAGGACTTTCTGGCGGAATCGTATCTCGAAGGGTCAGCTTTATCAGAGAACGGGCCATGAACCAACGATGAAATTGACAGTGGATGGGTGACACTCTCCAAATCGGCAAACCACGCAATATTATGGAACCCTCTTATGAAAAATGGAAGACTGAGTGGCGCCCTGTTATCGTCCGATTCTCCTCGACCCTGCGTCTTGAATGGAAGGTAGCCTGGCCAACTTTGGAGACTAGCTGTAGGTAAAATGGGTTCTTCATCGCACTGTACATCCCCGTTATCTCCCCCCTCACTACTCCAACATACATTCCACGTTAGTAACAACGAACATAAACAAACATTTTCTAACCCCTGAGTCCAGCCGGTTAGGAGTCCAGTCGCCACCTACTCCACCATATCCTAATTCGACGTACTACTCAAGTGGAGTTGTCTCTCATGGACCCCTTTTCAAGATTTTTAAGCGAAAACCTATTTCCCCACGAAGAATAATCAAGCGAACAGAGTTGGAGAGAATTGAGGCACATTTTCAGAAACCGCACACAATGGTGCGTAGGCGTTATAGACGTCCTAGGAACCATAAGCGGTTATTGGACATAAAATATTATTTTTTTTATTTTGCTTCGTTCCTGTGTACCAAAAGCGGTCTGACCTGGATCGTCCGTACCTGAAGCGACCAGATTCTGGTTGCGCTACTTGTGTGGACCGACGCGTTGTCCTGCTGGAAAACAAGCTTTTCTACACAATGATGTACCAAACGGTGGAGGGTGGCTCCTGGTGACCATATCCCCAACGCCAAATGGTGAGTGGACCAGATTGGAAAACCAGATAAAATCGGGGACCCCGCTAACCAGGGGCAGGTACTCTACCAACTGCGCCATCCAGTCGTGTTAAACGCTCATAAAATGGAAAGGGAATACTATTTTCTTATTTCACAAACTATCGATGTTTAAAAAAAACATCGATGTTTTCGATGGAATGAAGACATCGATAGTATCGATAGTACTATCGATGTTTAACGGACCCTACTTTTACTTTTATGAACCGCACTTGCGATAAAAAACATGCTTCACTTCATACCTTGATCTCGTAGAATCTTGCAACTGTCAGCGAGATAGATTAAGATTCAAGAGACTTGCTAAATTCAACAAGAAACAACATTCTTTGCCACAAACTTACCTTCGCCTATACTCAGCTTCTTATTTTCTATTCGTACATGGCGTCAGTTTGACGTTTTCCGATGCAGCCTCGAGCAGGTCAGCTGGTACATAGCTTCAGCTGACTTATACACCGTTTCCATCGAACCGAAATCGCGAGGTTAGGATGAACTTTTACTGAAACTCGTCCTCGCTGGAAACGGCCTATTGAGGTTTCAGTAGAAGTTCATCCAAACCTCGCGGTTTTGGTTCGGTGGAAACGTGACATAAGTCAGCTGGAGGTTTCGCTCTCAATTTTCAAGTCATTCTCAATGTAAAAGTGCCCGCCAAAACAAATGTCACACGTTCTCAATTTTTAAATGGTCGCCAGAACAGCTGTCTGTTGAGAGGAATTAATTGTGTGAGAACACCAGCAGGTAGGAAGATCCAAAATAAACTGAAGTTCACTCTGTTGGCCTGTTCGCTTTGACAACCTCTCGTGGACGCATAAATTCAACGGGACTGCAACGATGCTTATCAGAAATCCCGAGGTTTGCAGACCCTGAAAATGTACCGCGGAACCTTGTGGGTTCAGAGAAAATTAATGAAACCTCGCGGTTTCGTTCGGTGAAAACGTGGTATTAGTCCACTCGGGTATTGAGGAACCTCTCCCCCCGACGTGGCATATCCACAACCCTCCCACGAGACAATGTCAATCTCTTCCCTACACCAACTAACTAAATAAGTTCCCCATCTAAACAACTGCTTAGACTTCGTTTCTCATTTCGTTGATCCCATCATCTGCTGAGCACGCTCCACCCAATCGGCCAAACAGACTCATTCGTTCCCAGGAGTTGTCACCGAACCCTTGTCAGGGCATTGTTGCAACTCAATCTCGAAGCGAAATCAAATAACCCGACGAAAGTTTGCCTTGTCGCATCTTCCTCGCACTCAATATGAAACGGGATTAATTAATTTACTTTCTTCAATCTCAGCCCTCCCCGGTCTATTGTCTGAGCAAAGTGAACGCAAAGTGAATCCCTCAAATCGCAGATCTGGTGTCGCCTGTTACACAGGATTCTTGCAGGTTTCGAATTAAATCCAATTCCGCACCGGGATGCGACTGCGACACCGAAATAGATGGCACACCGTGATCCAGGAACAGCGAGGGAGAGAGAGGGGATAAATGCTCATGATTCGTCACGTGTTTCGCTCTGCCAACTTTAATTAGGTGCAATTTGTAGGGAGTCGCTTCGAACACCCCTTCCCAGCCGTGTCCTTGACGGTTATTCTCGCACATCCGTCGAAATGCGGAAGGACGAGTCGAGATTCCGACCGTATTCCTCCACTCATCAGTTGGCGTACGAATTGGAATTTCGTTGTTTGGGATTCGGCTGCGTGCCAGCATGCAACTGGAGGGCGAGAAGATCGCAGACACTTTGCTGACAAGTTGCTTAAAGGCGACGCACAACTCTGTGCCGGTGTGTCAGGGAATGCGTGTTGCCATTCCGACTCCTCGGCTCTGGAAGCTGCGACACGCCGAACGTACATAATCGTTGCCGAGTTCTTCGTTGTCCTCGTCCTCATCGTCGTCGGTGTCGGTGTGATTATTGGATTTGCTGGCGGGCGGGCTGATTGCTGCGGTTGCCACAGCTCCCGGGTGGCATCACTTGGAAGGTGTCGATAACTTTGTTATGCCTTCGGAGCTAATTGTTTTTTGTTTCCTTCCTTTTTTTTGCTGTTCCTTGTCCTGACGCAGTGTCTCAGTCGGTTGGAGGATTTTATATGCGATTACGTGCGAATGGAGTTCTTTCTGTGTTTTGCTCATCCTTGCGGTCGTTTGTTGCTGGATGGGACGTGTGTGTGGGGGATGTAGGGGATTAATTAATTTTTCGAGACAGAAAGCTGTGTGTTATGAATGTTTTGCGGGGGGTGCTTGGAGGTGGAACGGAGATTATTAGACGCAAAGTGGTTTCATATGTCACGCAGTTGGAGTGTATCCCGAAATTATGAGGGTGCCCGGCATTCTATTGCAAAAGTGGTGTGTTCGCTGTTGCGGAAGTTAGTTAAGAAGAATGTTTAGTCGCTGGTCGGGGGTTGCGTGTGTGTGTTTTATCTTGACTCTGGGGGGGATTTTGATGAACTCCCATTTCGCGAGCATTCGTAGCAAGCAACGTCAATTTTGGTATTATTTCAAAAATGAAGGCGCATTCTTCGTCCTGCGAGATCCTGTCGTCCTTGTGTTCCGAATGAACGGTGCGTGATGAAGGCGACTTCACGCGGTTGCAGATTTCGTGTGTTAAAGGGCCCCAGTTGAGACGCAAGGTGTTGCGTGAGGGACACAGAGAGAGTACCAAGTGAATTGGCTGTGAGTAGGTAGGTTGAGTTCCATTGGTAACGCATTTCCAATAGACCTTCCATAATCTACTGGGCGGAAACGAATTGAAGTTCACAACGAAACAGTAGACCATCATTTAGTATCTGCCTAAAAGGACAACCATAAGGGAGAAAAAAACATTTAAGTCAACGTTTGCTTACGCGAATAGACAGAAATGACTAACGGTGTCTATATCCGGTCTTCGTTTAGTTTCGTTAAGTTTCGTTCAGTTTTGCAAACTTAACTTTTGACAAATTGAAAAGACTAACCGCGTCTATGATCTGATTTTCATTTAGTTTCGTTGACTTTCGTTAAGTTTCGTTCAGTTTTGAAAACTTAACTTTTGATAAATTGAAAAGACTAAACTCGTCTATAATCTGATTTCCATTTAGTCTCGTTGACTTTCGTTAAGTTTCAGTCAACTTTCGTTTAGTTTCGTTCGCACGTACCCACAACGCCACGGCCACCACTGGAAGTCATATTCCTCTTAAAAATTAAGTGATCGTGTCCCTCGACTAAGCTCGCTTTTACGCGCTCAAATTTGGTCTCATCAAAGTTTGTAGGGAGGGAAGCGAAAAGTGTCGGAAGCCCATGCGTCTCGTAAGTTTTCGAGTGCGTTTCCGCTCCAACTAGTCAGTCTGATCCTTGAATTGATGCTTAATCATGACGCGGACGTAATCATCAACATCTTGACTCAGTTTTTGATGGGCAAGTGCCCTATAGAACAAACACCTTATCTTTGTCAGTGTCCTTCAATGGAGGCTATTGCTAACTTGATTGTGTATGGTTGCATCATCATCTGGTACGATTGTCTGCATCAAACACCTTTCTTTTAACATTTCTTACTTGGAGTGGCTTAACCTGTTCCGATCATACCACTTCCGATGTGAATGAATTAGAATGAGACCCAAGCTTTCTCGCGTCAGAATAGATAAGCGCACGGCGAGGGACTGGCTGTTCAGGGCAGTTAATATTCTATGCATTCTTTGTTCCATACATATTTACATATCAGGCATACGACCCTTGGAGAGTTCGAACCTGAGATATGGCTGCCTTCCATCGTTGACGGGCCTGGGTACGCTGCTTCCAGTTATCTCGACCAAGCTGTCTTGCTCCTTATACCGGAGATTCGGTCTTCCTCTACTTCTTGAACCAGGAGGCTCGGATTCGAAGACCCTCTTAGATGGAGCATTGTTGTCTATGCGCTCGATGTGGCCGAGCCAGTGCAGTCGACGGATCTTTGATCTTCCGGACTACATCCACATCCTGGAACAGCTCGTAGAGTTCGCGGTTACGTCTTCTCCTCCTCGAGAATTTTTCTTTCTTAGGCACCAAGAATCAACTCCGCAGTTTTGCTTATCGCCCAGCTTTCGGCTCCATATAGCAGGACTGGCAAAATAAGGGTTTTGTAGAGCATGACCTTAGTCCTTCGAGTCAGGAGTTTTACCGCCAGTTGTTTTGACAAACCGAAGTAACACCGGTTGCCAAAGGCGGTTCTACGTCAGACCTCCTCTGTGATGTCCTTTGTGGAGTTCACCTCTGCCCTGAGGTAGACGAACTCCTTTACTACCTCGAAATTGTAGCTGTCGATTGTAACATTTTGTCCTAGGTGGTGTGTGACGGATCAGTTTTTGGTCGACAGCATATACTTAGTTTTATCCTCATTGACCTTGAGACCAGCTCGTTTCGCCGTAAATGCTTCCACTTCGGCACTTTGGGAACGCGCGACGATGTCGATGTCGCCTGCATATCCCAACAGTTGGATTGACTTGTAAGGTAGTGCCTCCCGTGTTTACAGCTGCCCGCCGCACTCTTCTCCAGTACCAAATTGAAGGAATCGTACGGAAGCTCATCTCCGTGTCGAAATCCGGTACAGGCTTCAAACGGCCCGGAAGTGCTTGAGCCAAACTGCACGGCGCATCTCGTTTTCCTTAGCGTGGTGTGACACAACCGGATTAGTTTTCCCGAGATCCTGAGTTCGACCATCGCATCGAATATATCGTATGCGGCTTTGAAGTCGATGGAAAGGTGGTGCGTAGCGCTGGTCTTCTCCAGGATTTGCCCTACTGTGAAGATTTGGTCTAAAGTCGATTTCCCGGTGCAAAAGGGCTTTAGACCTTCACTCGTTGCGCTAGAGATGATCTTGCAGGCGACGTTGATAAGGGATATTCCCCTGTTGTTGTTGCAAGAGGTAGGATCGCCTTTTTTGTGGATGGTGCATATTCATTCTTTGTTACATAGCTGCCTCCAAATCTATCGCATCACTTTAGCAGCCTTGACCCCGCACCTTTCTCGCGATTCTGCCAAAATATGAACTTCAACGATTGTGTAGAAATTTCCGAAGGTTCCTCATCTTTCCCCTCCACGAAGTCAATTAAAGCGGCCAGAAAAAAAAAACCATCGACTCTTAAATTCCTCACATGAGACAGCAACAAGCCGCGTAACGTGTCACCGCGACTACTGACATTACACGCCAGCAACACGAGTTATGGCCAAGCCAAGCAATCGTCAACCGAGTGTTAGATTTGTGATCCATTGATGGTGCGGTCTGCCGATACAAATGACACAGCAAAACGCCAACGAATCGTTTCAGGCGAAGTCGCGCCTGATGAATTTCACTTCAGTTCCCAGCGCAAGAACCAACAGGCTGTCGCTTAGAAATTCCATTAACAAGCGCAAGTTTCTGTACATGGACCCGCCATCATCGAATGGGTGACACTTGATTGATTTGCCAGCACACTTCAGTGCATTGCAACTATCATTGGCGGCTGGTAACTACACACCTGAACCATGTGATTTCATTGCAATTTGTCGCGTACCTGACAGCCTTGAGACTGGTTCTTGTGCTCTGACAGCCATGGACATAACTCAAATTCGCCGATTCAGCGATTCAGCGGCTGACGTGATTACGTGACAAATGCTGCTTACTCCAGGGCCCCGCAGATTTCAGTGCGAACACACGGAACCACTTCAGAGTCAGAGTGCTCCGTACCGTACACGTTCTTGAGCGCCTCTTGGCTTCGCAAAATTTTGAGCTCAGTTTAGCTTGTGGGACTGGTTACGGAAGACCGCAACACAAAAGATCAACCACATGACTTTCACTTGAAACTATTTCGTTCCACTTGCGTTCGAACGGCTCAACCCCACTTGGGACTAGTTTCCGTTTTTTATGCATTCGGCGCCGTAGAGACGTGAAAAATTGCCCAAATTGTGAAACCACCGACCGTGGGACTGTGTGGCGTTTACTATACAAACGTCCACTTCGACCTCTCCCATGAATCACTTTCGCTTTAATAACTTCATTTTTTTTTCACATGCAGATGTGTGTGGCTGCGAGTGTGTATCCAGAGTCCGTTGAAAACGAAAACCGAAAACCGCAGTCAATCCGATTATGATATTAAAAGCACGCTTCTGTCACTGGCACAATAAGTAAATCGAAGCGAAATTGAAAAAAAAAGGAATGTGTTCTCCACGGTCATGGTGATTTGGTTTCGAAAATGATGAGAACATTTCATGGGACATTGGATTGAGCGTACGGACATCTTTGCGACACCAGCAGTGATGTACGCGGTTGGTGATCGCTTGAAATTGTACGAAAGACTGCATCAAAAGCACGAAATCATAGTCTTTACGGCATGGGGGATTTTTTTTTTGAAACAAAGAACAAAAGGTTTGTTAATTTAAACCAGAAACAAGCCAAATTTTGTTGAAACTCGAAAAATGTTGGATGTCCGCTAGCAAGCTCCGACATCCGTAGGAGTTGTAGTCTCCTCTCTTCCTTGAAACCTTGGGCTTAACGAACTGATGTCACGTCTAGAGGACAAGTGAGAAGTAGACACAATCGTCGCAATCGCAATTTCCAGAGATCGCCCTGCCGTACTAGTACTGCTCTGGCTATAAAATTAAGCTTACCTATCCTTTTCACGCACGGGCATCAATGACCCGGAATCGAACTTGAATCAAAATTTGTATCCGACTTTACTACATCGCTTGAAAATGATGACTGAACAGTTTCATCTTCCCCTGTGTTGGCTGACCTATTTCGGGCAACTGTGAGCCGCAAGAGCACACTGGCCAAATGTAGATAAATGGAGGACATAACGTGCCTAACGTTCGGTTGTCTGATCTGGTCCATATTAGACCTCGAATACTACAAGAAGTTGCA
Organism: Eristalis intricaria; assembly: GCA_964034865.1. Classification (NCBI taxonomy): domain Eukaryota; kingdom Metazoa; phylum Arthropoda; class Insecta; order Diptera; family Syrphidae; genus Eristalis; species Eristalis intricaria. Next base: position 129,752,433 of record OZ035873.1, read on the forward strand.
TTGCTTGGAAAACAAAATGTAAGTGTCGTAGTTGAAGTTTATTTTGACAACACGTAAGATGACTTGACGTCCCCACGGACGATGTTATATTGTCGAGGAGGAAACATGGATCGCTCTCGTACCATCCTGGCTTCGGTAAACATAAGTTCCTATAAGCCTACTTATTCAAGGATGCCGGCAACATAGGTTGCTACATCCAGGTTAGGTTAGGTAGGGGGGATTCTAGTGCATTCACCAGCCCAATTAGACCGTGATGGTTGATTGTGATACCCACAGTCAGACTACTACCAGTGATTGATCACTCCAGTGATAGTGCCCTTTATTTGATCCCAACGGCAAATGGTGATTGGACCATATTTAAAATGCAGATAAAAGCATATTAACTTTGCTTTGACTGAGATTCGAACCGTGGACCCCGCTAACCAGGCACTGAACCAACTGCGACATCCAGTCGTTTTAATCTCTATCTAATTCCTCCTAGTCCTATATCGTCGTAAGGTTTAAATCATCCTCTCTAGCAGATAATGGATTAATTGACCTGACTATGCCAAGGGGGCGGCTGAATGGCCTTTACCAAAATATAATTGCATTCCTGATCCACCGATTCATTGTGTCCAGGGATTGTAATATTTCCATTTCATGCATCACTTCTCTTGCTAGCGTAGACTCCAGTGGATCAAAATTGTCTGTTGTCTTCAGTGATTCCACTGATTCGAGTTTTTTTGATGTCCCCAGCTCTCCCATTGTTTCCAGTGCTTCTTCTGTGTCATTGTTGTCGTTGTGTCTAGCGTTCTAATTTTTCTAGTTTGCCATTGGTTCTAGTGCTTCCAATTTGTTATTGTCTCCAGCTCTTCCATTGCTTTCAGTTCTTCAAATTTTCGTAGTCTATACCATTGTCACTGCTTCCAGTTTTCTAGTGTCTCCTTTCCTTTGCAGTGCTTCCACTGCTTTCAGTTTCCCAGCTCTTCCAATTTTGTCCCATCTAGCGTTCTCATGTTTCTAGTTTTCCATTGGTTCCAAGGCTTCCAATTTGTTACTGTCTGCAGATCTTCCAATGCCTCCAGTACTTCAAATTTTCGTAGTCTCTACCACTTCCATTGCTTCCACTTTTCTATTGTTTCCTTTGACTTTCCAGTGCTTCCAGTTTCCCACCATTTGCCAATTATTCCCGTGCTTTTTCTGTGCCATTGCTGCCGTTGTGTCTAGCAGTCTTAAGTTTCCAGTTTTCCACTGCTTCCAATTTGTTATTGTCTCCAGCCTTTGCATTGCTTCCAGTTCTTGAAATTTTCGTAGGCTCTACCTCTATCGTTGCTTCACGTCTTCTATTGTTTCCATTGCTTTTCCAGCGTTTCTACTGCTTTCCAATTTGTCATTACTTTGATTACGTCTATCGCTTCCAATGCTCGCACTGATTCTCCCGATTAATTCCCTTTTAGGGGCGATGTCAAATAAATTTACTGCATCTATGTTGATTGAATCACAGGCTGTCTAACCTTAAAGGTAGCATCTTACAATGAAGCTTAAGAAACAAAAAAACAAACACAATCTAAGACGCACATCGACCTTGGTCCCCCCAGAAAAGATTTACGACAAGAGTCTTGTCCGTTCTCACAAAGTCATGCCCCACGACTCACAAAAATCTATTCAGAGCATGGCAATCGGCTCCACTAACTCAGTTAGAATTTAACGATGCAGTCTGCTGATGCTTACAGTCATTATTGAATGTCTATACAAATGTAGATATATCTTTCCATCTTGTGCATTTTGTTCGTCTTAATTAGCAGCAACTGTTGTTGGTTGTACTTGGCTAAGTTCGCTCTGAGTTAAATAGCCGTTCCCTACCAGTTGCAACCGACTGGAAATGATATCCATCAGTGAATCTGAACAGTGACTGTGAAAACCGTGTGATTTGTAGAAGAATCACAAAATCATCTCATCGTCAGTGATAAAATGTCTGGTAGATGGTCTTTTCTTGGCTCATTAGGAACGAGATAAGTAAATGCGACAGAAGGAAGAGTTGATTTGCTTGTCCTCGTTCACAGCTTTGCAGCCAGGTTCAGTTGGGGAATTACACCGAATTAAGGCAGTTTGTGAAAGTCTTAAATTTGAAGAGGAGAGTACTGGTGAAACCGACACTTTTAAACCAGAAGAGGGCTGTCTTTAGGACGTAGACTTTACTGAGTTACTGATATTTAGCCATTTTCGACCGTTAAATTGCAGTTGATCGTTACAAAATGAGCGGATTTTCCTTGCTCGAAACATAAGTTGCGTTGGAAGCGATCAAGAATTCAAGCACATATCACTTACCGACCTGGACACGTTTTGTTTTGTGAGCTATTCCATAAACTCGACTTTCTGTCTAGTATCCCCTTGACAGTATGTTCGATTCGTGGCAATGTGCTTGAGTTCCTTCCAACTGCCAGTTCACATTTTCCACCGATTTGCGCCAAGTTTTGCTTGGGCTGCCAAGTCTTTGCATGGATGAAAATGTATCTTGTGCCTCCACGTCATCGTATTTCTATTAGCCAATTGGTTTCGTTTCTGGTCCATTTTCTGATGTATTTTTCGGAATAAGCTTTAACGATTCTTTTTACAATGTCCACTTCGAAAAGTCGAAAACTCCTTCAAGGGTATTTGAGTTCCTCTACTGTTCCAACAAATCGAACTCAAGCTACATTTATTGGAGTAGTTGTGACCTTCTTTTCAGATTACCTTTTATCTTTTCGCCAATTCGTTGAATTTATACGAAAGAAGACCTACCTTCATCAACAGCGTAATCTTGACTGTTCCTCAGCTGAAGTTCATTTTTCGTCTTATTTTCCCGATTCATATTGCCAAGCGCAGTGTTTATTACCAAGAGAAACAAAATCGGTGGTAGGATGCAAACCTGCTTTGCTCCACTTGCGATTTCGAATCGCCATAACAACCTTACTCTGTGTAGGACGTGCTATTTGAATCAGCCACTTCAGTAGCTTTGATAATTATCTCATTTCATCTCACCTTCAGTGCCGCCCATGATTCACTAAAGGACTCGCGTGGGCTAAGCCCACAAGAGAAACCTCCAGGCCACTCCATCTTTCGCCATCGACTCCACCATCATGAAGAACTACGCCCAAGGCAGTCTACTGATTCTTTTAAAAAACAGATTTGTTGATTAATTGGTGCCGCTTAAAAAAATAAAATTTGAAGACTTCACTGAAAGAACGAAAACAATTTTACTGACGCCATCATCTCCTAACATTTCGAAGCGAAAAAAATCAGATGATTAATCAAAATCTACAAAGATTAACGCTGGAAGGAGAAAACTTAAGTACACTACAGAGTGAAAAATTAAAATTTACTAAATCATCTACCGCCTCTCCCAGCGATCTCAATCATTGATGATCACCCACAGGGATGCCACTTATAGCCCCTTCTTTTAATTCACACTACACAGTCTGGTTGATATTGATTTTCTTTGATTTTGTGGGTTTGCTCGGAAACGAATCACTGGAAAATCTAAGGATAGCCACCGCATCGAGATAATTCTATCCCCGGTCATAGCTCTCTAAAATTGGCACTTTTGTCTAGCTGTCATTATTCTTTATGTGCTGCTAATGCCACATCACATCGCCTCCGCAGCGGTCACGTCATTACGAATCACCCCGGGCACATTGTCCAGACAATCCACAGTCCACTCATGACGCGCTAAGTGCATTCAGCACTCAAACCATTCTCCCAGGTAGTAAGTGTCATTACCAGAAGTCTATCGTCGTCTAATTGCATGCCAAGCTAAGTGCCCAATTCTTCTTCCACTCAAACTCGGAAGCGGCAACAGAGAGGTGAAAGAACCGTAATTCCGATAATGAGACTGCCTTACATCTGCACCCGACAGCTACTGTGCCCCGGCCGTCCGCTCAGCGGCTTGTGTTTGTCATCAATTAGCACCGATCGCATCGATGCAGTCGAAAGATATAAAACCAAAGCAAACCTTAGCTCCAGTCAGCCTCTGTCCCCGCAGGTCCCCTCCCATTGACCGATCACCGCACGCAGCCATCTCTCACCTTTGTGCTCACTAATTCCATTCCACCCGGCGACGCGACCCCAGTGACTCACAAAACACTCCACTGATCCACACACACACACAAACGCCGAGACACGGATCGGTGGACGCTCTGCGGCCGCACATTGTCCCAGTTCTTCCTCTGCTCGTACACCACGTCACAGTCCCGTTCCGAAGACACTATGGTCTGTGCCAACATCACACGATACTCGGTCTTCATCATTTCCATTCGTCTTCGTTGTTTCGTGTTCGTCGTCAGCGTGGTCGTCGGCTTGGTCGTCGTAGCCGCCCAGAGGTGTAATGACCCAATGAATGCTATGCGCGCACATCTCACGGGGACCTCTGATGCGAGAGCGCACAGTTAGTCAGTCATGCCAGAAGCCAGGCTGCCAGAGATGTTTAGATGGCGACACAGAGAGAGAAAGAGAGAGAGGCAAGCGTAGCGAAGCACATGGCAGATACGAATACATTCCCCATCTAACGGTGCTTTCATTCTAATCGTAAATCAAGAAATATCCAAACCAAAGTCTCTGCTGCTGCTGCTGCCTGTGAACTCGAGAACCAGGCTCGGCTCCGAAGGGTGGTGGAATACCAGAAACGACGAAACAACAAAAGAAAAGGCAAACAAGGTACAAAAAGAAGAACATAGAATGGCGCGCGAAGTGACGGGGGCATTGGTCCGTCGTCGTCGGCGGCGGCGTAGCCGGCAAATCGGCTGGAGTCTCTGTCTAATGTTGCGTTAGAAGTTTTCAGCTTCCGCAAAGATGTGTCCGCGTCCGCGTCCGCCAGGGGTATGGACTCTGGCTTGGTCCGGTGAGTGCTATCGCCGCAAATGATGACGCAGTGGCTGCCGGGGGCTACATCAGTTAGGCGGTCGTAGATCCAGATGCCAAGCTGAGGCAATGCTGGCGCGCCGGCCAAAGCAGCTCGCTGTTGCCTCGAAGGTACGCTCTATTTGGGAATGTGTTGCATTTTTTTTTGTTTGTTTTATTTCGGTTGTCCTATTCTTCGTATTTCCACGGCTCTGGCGATCAACCATGAGAGAGTGGAGGATCGCAAGGTATGCCACAGTGGGGCGCGAAAGGAATGGTACACGCCATGTCGGGTTAAGTGGCTCGGAACTGAGGAATTTGACTCAGGAGCATATGTGTGAGGATGTCTTAAACATGATACAATGACGAACAATTTGAGGGGATCATCGCCTTATGGATGCTTTCAGCAATTGAGGAAGCTACGCTAACAGCAACATTTGACGTTTGCTGTCAAAAATTACTTGGCCTGTGGCTCAATGTTTGAGCTGTGAGCTTCTGTAAGCGTAGAAACGCATTTAAGTGAATAACTAATTTCGTTTGACGATTTTCGGTGCTGCCAGAGCAGATAAAAAAATCCATCTGAAAAATGCTGTTTCAATATTTGAACCCCAGTGTGCACACAGCATTCTTAAGATCTGAATATTTGAACAGTCATCTGTGTAACGACTTCGGCGTATTCGTTTGCATAAGCTTGTAAGGCAACAGAACAAAGACCTGTGCAGAATACATTCCCGCCCAACTTCTGTTTTCGAATAAGGTGTCAACAGAGCTCTGTTGAAATGGATTAAAGACTAAACTAGCGAATAAGACTGGTAGGGCTTGAATAATACTCGACACTTCGTGGAACTGAATAAATTGTGATGTAAAGACGGTCTATCTCTTAATCTTATTTGACTTGATATGCAAAAAGTGCTGCTCGGTTTTGCTAAGTCTTATGTGAACTGAACGACATTAGCATAACCTAGCTAAGCCGACTCTGGTCCACGTGCAGATCTTAGTCAGGACTGCTTTCTGAAGCCAGTCACTAACTAAAAGCCCTCTTCAAACTGCTAAAGATTCTTAAATGACTGTACTCTTATTATAGATTTACTTAAATGACCCTATGGAAATAATTTCTAGAACCCGAACCGAAATCGCGTAATTTGGATTTCGATTTTTATGAACTTTTACTGAAACCTCATTGGGCTGTTCCCATAGAGTTGCTGTGTTTTGAAATGTCTTTATCTGTCAATTTTGAAGTGGATGGCAAGATAGCTGTTTGTTGACAGGATATAATAGTGCTGAGAAGGAAAGAGAAGAGTTTATGTATAAACCCTTCAAGGATATATGACCTAAAGGGGATTGCAACTAGATTTCGCCAAAATCGGTTTCATAAGGTTTCCAAACCCCTGGGAGATTTCGATGAAACCTCGCGATTTCGGTTTTTTGGCAGATACATTACCGATCTGCCCGGTCTTTATTCGTCGGTGTCTTTGTTTTTTGATGAAACATTTGTATGGGGACTCTGATATTCATGGTTTTGGATTATTGGTTTTCACATGTTGATTAAAAAGATTATAATGAATACTCAAAATTTGTTTCCGTTTTTTTAGAAAAAACAAAAATTACAAGGTTTATGCAAAAAATGGAAAAATATGTCCTTCTTTTATATATTAGTAGAATGGCGAAGCTGTTTCTTCACTGTCCTCTTAGACTCAGCTTCTGGAATATCTCCGCGAATAGTCCAGCAATAATCCGCCAACATTGCAGCACTCGGTCATCAGGGCAAGTGCTGATATCGTTTTTCCATGTTTTTGATATCCTGATGGAATCGCTCCCCACGTTCATCGCTCCCCATGTTCATCGCTAAAAGCCCCACAATTTTCCGGAAAAAAGTCCAAATGTGAATGCTAAAAGTGAATTTTCAAAGACATGTTGCAGCCTAGTTCTTGGTATGATGACAACATATTTTCGACAAGTTCTTCAAAATTGTCACTCCTCTTATTTCCCAAGAAGTTTTTTGCGACAAGTCGAAAATTGTTGTAGGCTTTTTTTTCCTTACCGGCTAAAAGAGAGTCAAAATTATCATCTTTAAATACATTTCTTATTTGAGGACCGACGCATGTCGGTCTTAATCTTAGCTTCACTGCAAAGATAATGGATGATAGAGATATCCAACTTCGGCCATTTTTACCCCTAGCCCACAACAAAGATGTAGTGGTAATCCCTTGTATTTCACTTATACATTTACAACGCTCGTCAATTCACCACAATATGGCGGCCGATTCGTGAATTTTGTGGGAAAAAAGTGGCAGATTCATGAATTTAGTGGGAATCCATGTACTTTCCATGTAACGTACATGGGTATGTTGTTCGGAGGGTGTTCAAAAGTTGACTAGTATTTTTAAGGGAATTTTCTTACATTGTTATATGGACTTTCGTGAATAACAATGTATTGCAATGTCCATTTAACTGGAACTATTTGACCTAAAACTAATTCTTAAGTGTATGTATAGCCTATTCATAAACCATACCTGACAAATCAACTCAAAAAGTGAAGCCCACCTTATACGCTTAAATCATGAATTCTGAAAAACTCGTGAATTCAATTTAAACAATTTGATAAGAACAATGGCAAGATATTGCAATTTTTACTAATGCTAAAAAATGGTTGTCAAAACATCTTATTTGTGATTCGCTTCAATAATATTTTTACTATTGGTTAACTGAACGTGTGAATGTATTATTAATTTTTATTCATATGAAAAAATTCACACTATGTAGTGCATTCATTAATTATGTCCTAGTATCTCAGATTGTAACTTTCTCAAAGTTTTAATGAATCGACTTCATGAACATGAGCTATGTTCGTTCGTTTACCCCATCCATACTGTGTTGAAAATTGAACACCGAAATTTGAAAAATCGTTCAAATAACGAGCGAATTTTCAAATAAGAACTCTAATTCACCCCATTACTAAGGTGGGGAAGGGTATCAGCTGTCTCCACAGCTGTTCTCAAGAGCTCACACGTATTCACAGACAGGGGACAAAAAGCGTATAAAAAACGCTGTCAGATGAAATCAAGGGGCAAGGGAGGTAGAAGTTGGATATCTCTATTATAGGTTATCTCTGCTTCACGCAATCTTGGAAATTTCGGGCGAAGGTATAGAAGAGCAGCTCCAGTTTTGTCCATTGCTTTCACGAAATTTTTCATCAGCCCTAGTTTTATATGCAATGGTGGAAGTAACACCTTATTTGGATCAACTAAAGGGTTATATTTGACATTTCTTTGTCCAGGTTGAAGTGGTTGACGATGGGGCCATACCTTTCTTTTGTAATGCTTTTGTCTATCACGACTATCCCATTTGCAAATAAAACAACAAATTTTGGTGTAGCCTAATTGTAGGCCAAGCAACGATTTTCAAACCTCAGCAGATTTGCCATTGGTGTTCATCGTACTTAATCTGCAGCAGAAGGGTTTCTAAATTTTCATAAATTTCAACCGCATGACCAATAGGAATGGAAAATAAAATATTTGCGTTATGTAACACAACGGCTTTTAAGCTTAATTTTGAGCTGTCTATGAAAAGTCTCCATTCACTCTCACACTTTAAATGTAATGTTAAAGGGCACCCATAAAACCATTGACATCTTTGCAGAAAGCTAGACTTTCAGCCATTTCAAAATATTGTGTCAACTCTTTTTGTCTCCATTTTCTAAATGGTTCCATTGTTCCAGTCTCGAGCCTAAAAGTTCTGATTTGTTCTTTTTCATTTCCAAGTCCCTCACAAGATCATTTAACTCAGCCTGTGTGATCCTATGTGACCGCGATGATGTACTGGGTACTTCGTATTCTGACACTGAAGAAATTGATGGCGAAGTAGGAAGATAAAATCATCGTTGACGTCTACGTTAGGATGTTTTGGAATCGGGTGAAGATTGCTGTGCCGCAGAGGACGCTAGGATACGCTATGACGTTCTTCTTTTTTTAGAAATACACTTAATAATAATAATATGGGTGGCGCTGCACTCCGAGGCGGACCTGGGCCTAGCTTCTCAGCAGCCACTCGTGTTGTGCGTGCTATTGTTCCTTCACGAGTGGAAGGGACCTACAGTTTAATGCCGACCCCGAACGGCAAAGGTTGAGAAGCTTTTTTTCTAGACAGGAATACTCTTTTAGCATTGTCAGTGACTCTAAAGAGGAGGGACCGTGAATTATCGAAGGTGGTAAATTCGGGTATCGAACTTGGCACCCTCTGCGTAAGAGTCGACGCACTTACCCACTATGCCACGGCGACCAACGCGACCCTTGCCTTTTAAAAATATATGACCTGCCAGACAGAAATATCAGTCAGTTATATGATTTTTTGATTCTCCAATGCAGTGGGCATTGGTACTGCGAAACGAAATGACGTTTTTTGTTGCCATTCAGCCAGTTTCTCAAACCTGTAGCACACGGATTACAGCAGAAATGGGGAACCCAGGTCTTATCCTGGTGTCTTATATCCTCTCTAAAGTAGTGAAGATAGGTTTTTTATTTTATTGTAGGGGTTAAAGAGCACATTTGTTTGCTAAATATTACCTCACCACAAATATAACGAAAATTGTCGGGATTATTCACACATTTTCGAGACATTTTGCTATAAAATATAATTACTTTTAACACTCTTAACACTTTATTTGTTGCGTTTTAAAAGTTAAAACTTCAGAATAGAGCACTAAAACACAAAATCTTTACCATTTAACTCCAACTAATTGAGTAAATATCAGCATTTTCTTTTTCAATGAGGGGAGAATCATTTAATTCGGAAAATATCGGGTCTCGGAAAAAATTAAACTAATAAATAACTTTTACTTAACAAGCAAAAAAATAGTTGAAATGGTTCAGAATACTTTTTCACTGTAGACCAGTGTAATTGTAAAGGCGGACCCAAAGCCTGCAAGCCCTCTCAAGCACACCAAGCCTTCCACATTCAACCGCAAGGTACATCCATAGGCAAACATCAGCCAAACAAAGTCCATGTAGTCGATTTTTGGCAAGTGCAAGTTATCTGACAACGCTAAATTGAATGAATGGTTGACGTTAAGTTTACCTCGAGTCTTGGCTAAGGCATGTCAGAAACGAAGGAGATGCTGCAGAGTATCTATCAGTGCAAATCAAGTCTAGCCTATGATCATTGTGACCTATATCATACTAGTGTACTGCTGCTGACTCTTGGTAGCGAGATAAGAAGTTTAGTTTTGGCGATGTTGTATTTGGACCATTTATCTTTCGAAGACGCCAAGAACAGAGATCTGCAGCTTTGCTTAATGTTCAGCTCCATATAGCAAGACTGGCAAATGAGTGTTTTGTCGATCGTGCCTTTGGTCCTTTGAGTTAGGATTTTTGAGCCCAATTCTTTCGTCAAACAACAGTAACACAGATTGCCAGTCTTACAAGAGGCAAAGTCACTAGCGGCCCCTGTTTGTAGACAGTCAACTGAGGCCCAGTGGCAAAATTGTTTACCTTACAGTGACATTCTGCAGAAGTAATGGTCTTCTAGATTTTCGCCATTTTATATGCCTCGTCGCTGAAGGAAATGTTGTGTCAAGATCGTCATCTAAAGGTTAACGTTCTAGCTACAAAGCGACATGGGTTCTACCCATTCCGTCGCCTTGGTAGTCGTAGCCGGCTTCACTTCTTGAGTGAGTTGATCTTTAAGGCGTGCATATGCTAACTACGCCATAAGGCAGCACCAAACTTGGTGTTCGTTGCGAAATCGACGGATTTGGGCCGTATTCAACACTTTCCGTAGAGCCTGCATTTTGATGTTGGATGGGGCTTCAATTTGTAATAGACCCAGTCCCAGTCGATTGTTTTTTTTTTTTTTTCAGTACACTTAGATGGACGATCGACCTTAATCCGCGAACACTGTTAACCATTTTTTCACAGTTTAAGGACCTTCATTGATTGTTGAGCGATCTAGATTGCAAAATATCAAGCATTAAATTAAACATTTTCAAGGTCGTATGAGAGTGAGGCTTGACGTGACTGAAAAGTTGATCCGCATTCTGAACCACAAATTGGATGATCCTTTGTACTACTCCTGTGTTGTAGTGACAAGTGGAACTCTAGTTTGTCAAGAAATCATACTGTCTTTTCTCAAACACCTAATAATTACAGGGTTTACTCTTAGATCAAGTCTCTCTCCACAGGACGCAGGTGTAAGGTAGGTTAGGTTAGGAAGGGGGGCTGCTAGTGCATTCACCAGCATACTTAGAACATGACGAGCACTGATTGACCACTCCAGTGACAGTGCTGTTAATTTGATCCCAACGGCAGCTTGTGACTGGACCAGATTTGAAAACCAGATAAAATCGTGTTAACTTTGCTTTCACTGGGATTCGAACCGGAGACCCCGCTAACCAGGGGCAGGCACTCTACCAACTGCGCCATCCAGCCGGCGTTATCTGTGTAAATTGCAATGTATTTGATGGATTACCAGAAAAAGAACGTCTTCGTTCGAACGTAAAAAATCATCATCATTTTCACTAACAACTCAACTTCTTATGGACTAAAAATTCATTGCGTTGATGTGAGCCATGTAAGACCCTGCGCTCGAAGAACAAAGACACAAAAACAACCTGATCTCTGTTACAAGACTACTTGCAACAAGCGTTATATTCGTGCTTGCCAACACTGTTAATTACTTAAGTTCAGCAGCCCTTCTGATGAAAGACGTTTGGATGAGGATGACACTTCTTTAAGCCTACATTTGAATTCCTTATTCAATCTAATATATATAATTATCATATAAAATGCAGGGGTGAGTACAACTCCCCAAAACACGGAAATAGCTTGATCGGAGGATACACGGTTCTAAGGTTAAAATCTCTAAATTTTGCTTGTGCTCTCAATTATGGTCCGTTTTTAACAAAGGGCAGATGTGGTGGTTAGGTTGCAATTTCGTTTTATATACAAAACAGTGGTAAAGGAACACTGACATCTTTTGTTTAGTCTTCACACACAAGGAATGCTCAACAGACTTTTAGTTTTGAGAGAAACTTTAAAGTGTTTAGATATACGCACTGCTTTTGGTTTTGTAAATAGATGGAACTGAAACTGATAAAACGTGGAGATTCTTTCTCTTATGTAATTTTAGTTAGAGAATTAAATGGAAATTCATCCGAAGATTTTCGCAATCATGGACGAATGGATTCACCAACGGAAAATATGAGCCCTACCAACCTTCTTCTTCTTTATTTGGCGCTACCACTAAGCCTCTCCAACGAGCACGGTCTCTGGCTGGCTGCCTCCAGAGTGTTTCACGCCAAGTTGGTTGGGGTCCTTCTCAACGGTGGTGCGCCACCTTAAACGCGGGCGTCCTCTGTTGCATTTTCCCACGGGTTCGGAGACGACGACTCTTCGGGCCGGAGTTGAGTTGTCCATACTCTCTACATGGCCTAGCCATCTTAGGCGTTGGATCCGAAGACGCCTGACTACACTCATGGCGCTGTACAGCCCGTACAGTTCGTGGTTGAATGCAAAAAATGGAAACCCCGCTAACCACGGGCAGGCACTCAACCAACTCCGCCATCCAATCGTCTGAGTGTAAGGTAAGGTCCACTCGTTTCATACGAGTGACGATCTATCACAAGAACCTTGAAGCTTTCAGAATCTCATTGGAAGCCTCTTAAGACCAAGCAATGAGACTGTGTTAGTTCGCTTTTACACGATCAAAAATCATCAATTACAGACATTCATCCAATTTCGATGACATGTTTCGATGTTTCTCTCTCTTACTCAAGCCCGCGTTACATGCGAAAGCTGATCTGATTTCGACGCTTTATCCTCCCACTCCTTTTCGCTTCCCTTTCCTACAAACCTAGCAGTCGATGTCGCGATGGAATCTGAATAAATTCGACCGTGTAAAAGCGGCCAGCCAACACAAGCTTCCCACTTTCCACATTGAATACCCACGCGTCGTCTATTTTGTCCCCCCCACTGTGGTCAGCAGTTAGTTCTAAAGAGCTTGCTAAATCTCGGATTGACTGAATAAATTAATACTAATTTAACGAGTCGAGGATTGCGTCCGTGTATCCCTCGTCGGAATCATCAGTTCTGCCTGGATCGCGTGGCCCAAGAGGAGCGTCCCCCCTGCGCTTACGGACTTCTCCCAAAGGAACGGGGCCAACGATTAAAAGAAGAGTGCGCGCACACGCGCGCAGTGTAGTGACAAAACCAAACTAGACCGTTTCACGATGGCTCCAAGACATGCAATCTGTCGAACGGAATTCCATGTGCTCTTCCGCCAGCAGAAGAAGAACCATGTGACACTGCGATTTAATGATCCCATCCAGTCGGTTTTTGCGCGTCTGTTCCTCGTCGCGTCGTCGTGGCGAGGAGGACTCGAGGAAACGAACGATAATCGTGATGTAATAAGCGCTGCACCAAGACGACATCTCACAGAACAGAACAGGAAATCGTTGAGTAAATTGAGGCAGAGCGACGGGTATTAGAACGACGGCTGCTGCTGCTCTGGCAACTGGATGGAGAGCTGAATGGCTGGCGTCTCACTTGTCAATGGCGTATGGACCGGACTGTCCCTTGCGTGTCTCTGTGTGTGTGTGTGTGTTCTTGTTGACGCTTTGTCGTTCATCGTTCCGCAGAGCTCGTGATGCGTGACACTGAGACACCGGTTCGCCGGTGAGGGCGGTATGCCTTGCCGGAAGAATTGTTTTCTTTCGCCTTAATTACTGGCAGTGTTGTCGGTCCGCAGGGGATCGCAGCCGTCGCGGCGATTGAAGGTGAATCAACTTACGTGGGAATTTAACAATTGATTGCCGGATAATTCTTCGGTGATGCAACTGATGGCAGCAAGTGGAGTGTCATCTAGTCTCACCTTCGCGGAATTGGATGAGATTGAAGTTACTTCCTATATGTGATTATGTCCTCCTCTTGGTCGCCTTCTCTTCTGCTCTCTGCTTCGCGCCTCTTCCGTGCCCGTGGTACGACGAGGCACACACCGACTGGTAACGACGTCTTATTAAGAAGGCTGAAATTGCTTCGTCGGAAATCGACAATTGTGCCTTTATGACAGGTTAAGTACGTACCCGGTTGACAGTAAGACGACGGGCTCTAATAGCCAACACGAGAGATTATCCCTTGGTCGTTGAACCTGCCCGTGGCCGTGACTCGAGCGTCGAGCGTCGAGCGTCTGTCATGTGGACGTTTTGTGTTTCGACAGGTTGACTGGTTCTTGTGACGTGAGCTTTGCCTGCTCATGTCGATAAGGCAGTCTCGATGATCGATCGCCACGATCTGTGGGGACTTGTGAGTCATGCGTCGACTTGTGTTGACCTTAACCGGCCGACACGGTGTCTGGAGTGAATGATGATGTCAGCGGTGCCGGTGTGGTGCGGCCAAGTTGGGAAATGCCGGCAAGTTTCTGCTCCAGAATTGGACAATCACCAGCCCACACATCGGATTTGGCAGTGCCTGTTGACGAGTCTGAAAATGTATTCCAAATTGGTTGTTAGCGGTCGAAAATTGCATCATTTCGACCTTGAAATGGATTCTCAATCGGTGGGCTGCGGGCCACCATCGACATAAGATCCTTGCTTTGATGAGTGTAAACAGAAGACTCATGCAACCGACAAGGTATACCGAAAAGTGTTGCAACGCAAGGCCAGGGCGGAAGAAGATGAGTATTGGGCTGGACGAGATCTTCCACGCCTTGTAGAGACTTGCAGAGTAGAGAGAATAAAGAAATTCCAACTCTCTTCTTATATAGCCATCAAAAAGTTTTCCACCCGAACTCATCAAGCCTGGTGGCGCTTTTCTGTTAGGGGCTATGCAACAGATCGTCTGGGGATTTGGGAAGACAAAATCATGATCGACAGCATACACTTCATCCCAGCTCAACGTTGCTTCCTCTTGTGGAAGCTGTGGGAACGTGCGCCTTCCTGTCCGGCAAATCGTGTATAGACAAAGTATTCACACAAGGGCAACGGTGACCGATGGACACCATCATTTTGTCGATTTTGAAGCCTCACACGCCAATTTTCGTCGCAAGGAACCATTTGTTGCAATGGCCGAGTGCGGGGAAACCGAATTCGTCTTCGTGCCGTTCGGTTTAAGGACTTCCAAAAAGGATTTTGGCATAAGTAAGTTTTTTTCCTACAAGTCAGTCCAAAATTGACACTATCCCCCGTTTCCAACGTGCAATGGTGCAAGCTTTCACGGTGACTGATGAACTAGCTGGGCCTGGAGGTCAATGAATGGGACAAAATAAAATTCACCGTATAGTCTAAGGCTTCATTGCTCAGGCTTTACAGCTGACTTATAATTTTAACAATTATTTTAAATAAATAAATAAATAAATAAATTAAATACACGCTGTTTAGGAAGCCTCGGTCCATTGTTCATGGGTTTTATGGGAGCGTAGACAGAAACTACTCTTATTGTGAGTCTTATTGTTCCCTCAAGCACAAGCGGGCCACAGTCTTGCGACGACACCGAACAGCGAAGTTTAAGAAGGTGTCCCAAGATAGTTTTCCCGTTTTGGCAATGTCAGTGATTCGAAAGAGCTGAAGCCGTTGCCACACCGTCAACATCGACGCAGACACCCACTACACCTCAGTGACCACCGTCGCTCGCCACGCAAGACAAAACATCACGCTCGACAACCACAATTTCGAGGTTGCTATGGAGTTTTCTTGACAAATGTCAACTTCACTAATGCCATCTGAGTTTAAATCAGACGAAGAATCGCTCTTGTCAGCCAATGTTACTGTGGTCTGTCGGAACAACTTGGGTTCTGTCTCGAAGGACCAAACCATTTCTTTCCTCTTATTCTGACAGCCCTGCGGATAGGTCATTTGTTGTGCCTCATGTTTGACAGCTCACGGATGAAGTGGTGTATATCAAAGTAAACCATTATGGGTGCGTCGTGTACCTTGGGCTTAACTTTTACAAAAACTACTCTTATTGTGCGTCTAATTGCTCCCGAACAATATACCACCGAGTCTAATTCTCGGTAAGTAAGCCTTAGTAAAGGCGGTTTTTAAAGAGTAATGGGTGACGAAAATAAAAATTGAGTGTGAGTGTTACCTCGAAAATTTGGAGGGGACACTCCATTTGGTGTGAATAGAAGTGAGTTACGTTAAGTTGTACGAAATCCCTCCACTCATATATTTTGACAGTTGAGTGTTCCCTCCATTTTGATGTGAGTAAGGATGGAATAATTGAGTGAACACTTGCAGAAGTTGAGTATGCATTGGAGGCAACTTCAATGGATACAAAAGTTTGATGTTACTGGCATTTGATGGACTGGCTCGGAAGAGGTGTTCTTTGATGGACTAAGTAAAAAACCCTAAAAAAAGATGTCTGGAATGGAAAAAAACAATTTTACCCGAAGAAGTAAAATTTCACACATAAAATCATTGGAAACTATAAAAGAAAAATAATATCCCTGGGCTTAATTTGCAAACCGCGCGAATCAGGAAAAAAAAATTGAGTACATGAAGGCCCGCGTCAATTCAAAAGATGATTAGAAAAAGACGGGAAATCTTCCCATGATTCCCCTGTGTCCCCGAAAGGCCGTGAATTATAGAACTTTGTTATTGTCGTTGAAAGTAATTATATTTCCTTTGCACCCACTTTTGTGACAGCTCTCCACTCTATTTTTCAAACGTCAATTTGAGGGACATTTTTTATTCACAGAGAATTGAGTGTTCCATTAGTTTTAATGCACAAACACCAGACATAGGGGCCAGTGAGGATAGATGTGTTTTTGATTGTATAGGGGTGTTAGTAAACATAACAGTGCCTTGAGCAGCTTCAGACATCCATACATGAGCTGATAATTCACGCGGAATGTTTGGTGGGGCTTATAGTGCAGCCACTGTAAAGATTAATGGCGCCTGCTCAGAGCTCTAGACCGCATATTCCTTGCCCACAACCCACCAGCTAAGACTGGTTGCAATGTGTTTTCAGCAACAGGTGAGGCATGTAGCGGCAGCACGGAACTCGAATCAGTCGACTGATTGAATTGAGCTGGCTTGGACCGATGTATTAGCGGCTGGATCGTGCGAATTGATAACCTTAGACGTATTTAGATGTCAAATCAAATCTCTACGTCGATGATATCAATTTCGTCAATTATAGGTTTAGTAGGCAACATTACACGTTCTATTAGCGACATACCAGCCGACGGGCTCGAGTTACCAAAATTAGGACTCGCCGTATGGAATACTTAGGTTAGGTGGTAGTGGGGCTGCTAGTGCCTTCACCAGCACACTTAGACCACATTGGTCCATTGTGATACCGACTGTCAGACTCCTACCACTGATTGACTGATGAAATCGTGCCTGGGCCAGATTTGAAAACCAGATAAAAGCGTATTAACTTTGCTTTCACTGGGATTCGAACCGGGGACCCCGCTAACCAGAGGCTGGCACTCTACCAACTGCGCCATCCAGTCATGTTTGGAACACTTAAAATGCAATCGTGGGTAATACATTCATGAAATAATCCTTTAAAAGTGGCGGCCGTGACGCTGTGGGTCTGTAAGTCGGATCCTACGCACTTGAACCTACGGTGCCTAGGTTCGATTCTCGGTACGACAAAAACTCATTTTCACGGCCGCGCCAATTTAGAGTCACTGACAATGCTCTAAGAGTAGTGACTAACTGTCCAAAAAATACTTCTAAAAAATTAACCGGACGGAGTCAACATGAATCTGAAAGTCGTTTCCACTCAAGAAAGAACAATAGCAAGTACAACACGAGTGGTTTCTATAGAAGCTAGGACTTCGCCAATTGATGGGTCTTGCGCCAACCTTGTAATTGTTATAATCCCTAAGAAGTAAATGGCCTTTCAAGCGTAATAACCGCTTTTTTA
The DNA here is from genome assembly GCA_964034865.1 of Eristalis intricaria. Lineage (NCBI taxonomy): Eukaryota > Metazoa > Arthropoda > Insecta > Diptera > Syrphidae > Eristalis > Eristalis intricaria. Next base: position 129,770,150 of record OZ035873.1, read on the forward strand.
CAATTTGCACATTTTCTGTGGTTCTGTTGCCAATTAAAAAACCAAACGCTTAGAAAATCACCCTTCATATGAAGCCGAAATCTAGAGGGGGTAATACGTTCACCCACCTCGTACCGACCCATAGCAACTACGGCCCTTCTTTCTAAGGTCAGGGAAACGCTGATAAATCGTCAGCTTATGAAATATCTTGAATCGCGGCAGCTTCTTAGTGACCGATAATATGGTTTCTGCAGCAACAGGTCCACTGGCGATCTGATAGCTTATCCCACCGTAAAGTGGAACCAGTCTTTGCACAATGCAGGCGAAAGCAAGATCGTTGCGCATGATATTTCTAAAGCATTTGACAGAGTTTGGCATCAAGCTCTCTTATCGAAAATGCGTGCCTATGGTAAGGATGAATCTCTTCTTCTATGGATTAGAAATTACCTTTAGAACCGTTCAATTCAAGTTGTTTTGCATGGGTTCAAGTCTGATATCCACCAAATAAATGCTGGCGGTCCCCAAGGCTCTGTTCTGTCTCCGACACTCTTTCTCATTTTTATAAATGATCTCTTGTCTGCTACTTCTAATCCAATCCATTCCTTCGCTGATGACACCACCCTTAGCTTTTCATATTCGTTCCAAGACTCACGACCCCGCCCTTCGGCCGTAGAATTGGAACGGCTCATTATGTTAAGCATAATTAACTAGGGAAAAAACAATAGAGTGGAATTAATAATAATATGGGTGGCGCAACAGTCCGAGGCGGACCTGGGCATAGCTTCTCAGCAACCACTCGTGTTGTGCGTGCTATTGTTCTTTCACGCGTCGAAGGGACCTACAGTTTAATGCCGACTCCGAACGGCGAAGTTGAGAAGCTTTTTCTAGACAGGAATACTCTTTGAGCATTGTCAGTGACTCGAAAGAGGCGGAGCCGTGAATTATCAAAGATGGTTAATTCGAGTATCGAACCTGGCACCCTCTGCGTAGGAGTCGACGCACTTACCCACTACGCCACGGAATTGAATGCTTCAAAAACTCAATGCTGTCTGCTGTCACTCAAGCGAACCCTTGATAATCAGCCATTATCCATGAATGGCGTTTGTGACTATGATACCGAAAAACTTGCCATCCTTGGCATGTGCATCAAGACAACACTAAGTTGGAACGATCACATATTTGAGATCGCCAAAAATGCTGCGAAATGTTTAGGTTTCCTTGATCGATGCAAGAAATATTTCACCCCTTCTGATTGGGCTTTAATTAATAAGGCGTACAACCGCCCCAAGCTTGAGTACAACGCTCATATCTGGTCTGGTGCCCCCAAGTCCACTCTGCACCTTGATGGAATCCAAAAACGAGATATAAAACTTAGTCATTAGACTGGTTCGAACATCGACATAGTTTGTCCATATGGACTTGTGGTGGTTGAGCGGAGTTAAGAAAAGGTAATCGACTAATATAATGTTCACGTTTTATTCATTTAATTAAAATCTCAAAGACTATACTTCGCGAGCTGGAGGGGAGACGACGGACTCTATCGAACGTTAAGTGGAAAACTGTGTCTATTGCTGTAGCGCTTGCAAAAAGTAACGCAGTCAAAAATGTAATAGAATAAGTATTAAGCAATAATTTCATGATAGTTAAAGTATCGTTAAATATTCAGATAATGTAGGTTTTGAGATAAATATTTTATGTCGCCCCAGACTGATATAGACGATAGACGCCGGAAAGCAAAGAGATAAATAAGTTTAAATTATTTTAGAGTACCTGCGGAGGGTCAGTAGGATAGATTTTAAGAACTTGAATGGTTTAGATATTAAGACAGATTTAATCAGTGTTGTCTAGTTTTGAGAATCCCGAATTTAAAAATAAAAATTAATTTTAAAGTTAAACAAAAAAATCGACGTACCGTCTCTTTATTCGTCGTTATTTCAACAAACGATGCTCAAGTGAGCTAGCCAACTGCATTCCTTCTCTGCATGAATTCACCCGCAATACTCGTCTCGCAAGGAATGCCCATCAGTATACCCTTAAGCCTACTTTCGGACGCACAGTTAAATTGAGAGACTCGTTCTTCAGCCGCACTGCACGAATATGGAGTACCCGCAGATATTTAAGACCAATGTGCACAGGTACCTCCTCTCCCTTTCTCCCTCTATACCTTCGGCCGTGCTGTTGATCATTAATATCGTGGACAGAATAGATTTGCGTCTTATGAATATAAGGGCATGTCTGTGAAGACAGTGAATGTAGAAGAGGACTCAAGCGCCAACTCTAGAAGCTGCACCGGGACTTGAGTCCTGCACCTCTAAACTGAGTCATTGGTGCCCATTAACTTGAAAATGGGCACCAATGACTCAGTTTAGAGGGTCCTCGAATCCAAGCCTCCTGGTTCGAGAAGGAAACGAAGACCGAATCTGCGGCGCAAAGACGGAAGTCATCGCTGACACAAGTCAGTTTGGTATTGATGACTGGAAACCGAGAGTCTACGACGGCAGGTACCTCAGCTCAAAGTCAGTAAGAACTCCCCCAATTTGATTGGAATCTCTTTCTTCTCTCGAACTTCTCGCTGAATCAAATGCCTCCCTTTGACATCTCATCCCCTACGACTGCTGAACGCTTCACATCCGTGCTGTCAATCCATTCTTAAAGCCCCAGCCAGCGCACATGCAAAGGGAAGACAAAGGCAAAACAGTACTCCATCACAAATCATCGTTGTGACGCAACTCGATTCACAAATTATGCCAATAGCTCACGGAACTCAATCGTATTCTCTGCTTGGTGAAATGCAAATATGGATACTCTTACGCCCCCCCCCCCCTTCCCCACCCGGGCATAAGTCAGACCATTTCTTCCCGTTAATTATGCATTCCTAATGCAAATTTCCTTTCAACTGTTTTTCCGCTCAATTTACTGACGAAATATTAAAACAATCTCATTGCCAGCAACAAAAAAAAAAAAAAAAGAAAGTAAAACCCAACACACATTGATCATTATCATAAAAAAGATACTTTACCGCACCGTCACATGCCACAGTCACCGTGTGTGAGAGTTGGATGTATCTAGGGGGGGGTATCTGTCACAGTTAACATGCCACAAGGACACCGAAACACACACACACACACACCGACTGTCCCTGTGGCGTATCGCAGAGAATTGACTTTAGCACAAGGATAACATTTTCATAAACTGAAAAATTATTGACAAGCCAAGTTGGCAAAAATCCGAACTTCTCGTCGAGGAGGAGGAGTGGGATTAGGAGGAGGAGAACGACAACAGAAAAGTATCTCAAGGAAAACAATGCGGTCCTTGAGGGAGAGGAGAGAATTGCTGAGCATTATTATATTCATCCCTCTCCCCCTCCTCTTCACCCCACAACCACCACCCAATGGGCTAAAGTCAAGGCAACATGGATATCCACATCGACCGTTGAAATACCAAAGAAAGGCAAGAAATAAAAAAAAAAAATACCGTAGTTTCTGAATTTCTGTGTGAATTGAAAATATTTCTGCCCCGACACAACTATGCATGACGGCGGCGGACGAGGTCTAGGCCACGAGCAGCAGTGGTGGTGGGCTACCGCCGCCCGCCGCCATCGTAGCCGCCACATGCGAGTACGAGTGCAGCTGTTCATTCTGTTTTGGGGGTCTTTCTGCGAACGCCACGACACGGTAAGTTTTTGCCAATCTCCGTGAGGTGGCTGGGTGCAGGGAGATGCAGGAGGGGGAGGATGGAACAACTTTAAATCTATGCAGACGATGATGTCGATGATTATGTTCACTCGTGTATAAAGCCAGGGCCTCGGTGGGTTGTTAGAATAAATTTTCTAAGCCATGCTGTGAGCACACACTTCCATTCAGGATTTCCCGGCACTCACCTCAAATACCTGGGCTCAATGCGAACTGGAAGTTTATTCTGGATGAAGGAGTTTTATACATTCATTTGCATTTGGCCTAAACCACCGCACCATCCGAATCATTCCAATTCCCTCATCCGGTGCTCGTCGTCGTCGTCGTCGTCGCCGTCGTCATCGACATCGTCCTCGTTGTTGTCGGCCTGCTCTGCACTCGGTTCGTAGTCCATATGCTTAACTTTCATCTTTTATTAACTTTTTCAAATCTTCACGGTTGAAGGGATCGAAAAACACCAGCCCACACCGCTGTCACCCTCCGCCGATATGGATGCTTTCTTGCCTACCACCACCACCAGCTTGGCAGGCGATATCTCTGGCGTGCTGCTGCTGCTGTTACTGCTGCCTCGATGACTGTTGTTCGGCTTTTTGGTGTTCGATTGGATGGCGTTTTGTTCTCTCCCCTTTGTGTGCTTGTTTATTGATTTCATTTCGATTTTTCCTTTCATCGTCCTGTGTGCGTTGTTTTCTGGGTGTTTTTTTTTTTTTTTTTGACCGTCAGTTTCCCTTAGATGATAAGAGGCGGATACGCTTTGTCCTCCCAACCGATGATGGCCATTTAAATGGTTTCCGGCGGGGTTCGGTCGGCCAGGAGCTCGGAATTATTGTGACATTATCCAACCAATCAAGGATAATGGACAAACACACTCGGTAATGCGGAAACACATATATTTTCCCGTTGATTGTCAGTGTGACCGAGTCCGCCTGCCACCCATCGACACCCCCAAACCCCGCCGCGCCGCACAGAACTGCCTTCATAAATATTAACGAGCAAGCACATGGTACAATGTCAATTGGCAAAATATACATTTTATGTCAGGACAGGATATCGTGGTGGTAGGTCGATTTGTTCGGTGTGCCCGTGCCTGAACTGTTCCACGGCAAGACTGCACACTTGTTCGATTTTTCGCCAGGGACTGCATGAAATTTAATTACTCCGAAGTAGATGACACTAACCCAGTGAAAGGACATCATTTTTTTTGTTGGTTCTGGTTTGCATCCATCCCACAATGGAATGGGAGATGGGATGTCAATGGTTTTGGTTTAATTACTTTACGTACACTCCGCACTGTATGGTGGGTGGTCGGGTAGTCGGGTGTAAGGATTGTTTAAGTGTTCTCGTGGTGAATGAAGAATTCATGTGCATTGTGTTGCTGCCACTGGCGATGTGGGACGTATACTCTACTCATCCTGGATGTGGTTAGCAATTCTGTTGTGGCAGTAAATTGCGTTTTATGGAGTGGAGTGGAGTGGAGTGGAGTGCTCTGTGAAAAATGGACCGCATGCCATTGTTAGAACGCACAAAGATACACATTTAAGCGATGAATGCTATGCGAGAATGGGTGGCGAGGCGAGATGGTTCCCCGGTGTATTATGCGAGGAATGGCTTTGTTTCTGCAAGAATCGAGGTGTATTTGCATATTTGTTCTGACTATTCACAATTGTTTTCTTTCATTTCTTGGAATTCCATTCAGCATCAATTTCCCGAACATTGTGAGGCACTCACTGGGGCAAGCACTTAATTTGGAAGCAGTTACTCTTTTTTTTGATATTTTTGTTTTTCCGGGTGGTATCTGAAGGAGGTAACAAATTTGGTTTAACATAAATGTCTGCTTTTCGATGTACACCCATTGACATTTCCCGGACCGTTTCAACGATAACCATTCAAATGAGGATATTCTGTTGGTGTTCAGCACACCATATCTTCAACCGTCATCATGATCACAACTTGGATGCGAGCTGGTTTTCCAATGCGTACCTCAGTTAGTTTCCATTTTTCCATAACCTGTAACCATAATTCACTTAAGTAAACTATAGCGTGTGCCACAACCTAACGAAAAGTCGCCGGAAGCATCCTCACCTTTTGGAGTACCCAAATCTGCCCTTGAGTACTTGCATAGAATTTCCAATTTCATGTATCAATTCCTTACCTAGAGAGCGTTTGTAAACTTAACTTGAGGAAACTTATCGAAACTCAACTAAATTCAACCGAACTTATCGAAACTCAACGAAACTTAACGAAACTTATCGTAACTTCACGAGATTCATCTATACTCCATAACCTACCTAGAAAGCGATTGTAAACTAGGCTTAAGATAACTTATCGAAACACAAGGATACTCAACGAAACTTAACGAAACTTATGAAAAATTAACGAAACTTATCGAAACTCAACGAAACTTATCGAAACTTATTGAAAATTCACGAAATTCATCGATACTCCATACCCTACCTAGAGAGCGATTGTAAGCTAAACTTACGAAAATTTATCGAAAGACAACAAAACTCAAAGAAACTTACCGAAACTTATGGAAAATTAATGAAACTTATCGAAACTCAACGAAACTTATCGAAACCCAACGAAACTCAATAAAACTAATCGAAACTTAACGGAACTTATCGAAACTTGCCGAAAGCAAGCAAAGTATTTATTATTTGCATATCATACTATTTGCGACATTTGACACTTTAGAATACCACAAGGAATGTGAAAGTAATGCGTACTATCCGACTATCCCGCTCATGCTGGCCACCGTCACCGAGCCAACCCGCTTCTGGTAAGAATGGGGGAACTCCCTTTCACAGGCCGGGCTAAATTTTCACTTTCCAGAGACGTTTCGTTCAACAATTAGTCGGTAAATCTGTAAATTAATGGATGAAATGGAATCTTTACCACTCATCTTTACCACTAACGATTGCAAAGTATTCTTTGATTGAGTATAAACAGTCGATTTTGTAAGCCACAAAGTCCGCTGTCTGTTCTCATTCTTCTTTATTTGACGCTATCACTAAGCCTCTCCAAGCCTCCACACGGACTCTGGCTAGTTTCCTCCAGTGCCGCACGTCACGTTGGTTGAGATCTTTCTCCGCTTGGATGAGCCACGTTAAACGCGGGCGTTCTCTGTTACGTTGTCTCACGGGTTTGGAATCGAAGACTCTTTGGGCCGGAGCTGTGTTGTCCATACGCTCTACATGGCCTAGCCATCTTAGGCGTTGGATCCGAAGACGCCTGAATGGACTTATGTCGCTGCAGAGCTCATACAGTTCATGGATACATCTCCTCCTCCAAAAATTGTCAACGCAAACAGGACCAAAGATCGCACTCCGAATTTTTCTCTCGAAGAGACCAAGGACTTCCTCATCCGCTTCTGTTCATGCCTTCGCGCCGGACAGCAAGACTGGGATGATTAAGGTCTTGTATAAAGTCAGCTTGGTCCTTCGAGAGATAGCTCTAGTACTCAATTGCCTCTTGAGCCATTGGAAACAGCGGTTGGTAAGAGTTAATCCGCGCTTAATCTCTGTGCTGGTACTATTTGCTGCGAAGCCGAGGCAAACGAAGTCCTTGACTACTTCGAAGTTATAGCTACCCATTGTGACGCTTTGTCCAAGACGTCGATGTTGGGTGTCCTTTTTTGATGACAGCACATACTTCGTTATTCACTCATTCACCGCTAGACCCATTGTATCCGCTTCCGTCTCAATGCCAGCAAACGCCTCATTGACGATTCGCTGTCTTCTGCCAATCACGTCAATGTCATCCGCATATGCTAACAGTTGTACGGACTTCTGGCAGATCGTTCTGTGGCGTGTGAGTCTTGCACGATCTTTTCCAAGATGATGTTAAAGAAGTCACATGACGCATCTTTTTCGACATTGAAGGTCTCGGTGAGTTCGTTACCGACCTTGATGGAGCAGCCAGAATTCTCCATCGTCATCCTGCACAACCTGACGAATTTGGCAGGAATGTCAAAACTAGACACGGCGTGGTATAGCTCGTCCATATGCACGCTGTCATATGCGGCTTTGAAAGCGACGAGTAGGTGGCGAGTGTCGATCTGCATTTCTTCTCTTTTCCAGGATTCCAGGATCTGCCGTAATGTGAAGATTTGGTCGATAGTGGGCTTCCCTGGCCTGAAGACACACTGATGTGGATCTATCACATTGTTTATAAACGGCTTCTACTCGCCTAAAGCCCAATTCGACTGAAGCCGTTTATAAACAACGAAGCGGCAGAGATGATCTTATAGCGATGTTCAAGAGAATTATCCCTCTATAGTTGGCGCAGTCAAAGGGTGAATCGGACAAACGATCCACACGTCGGGCATGCTTTCCTCTGGCCATATCTTGCGTGCCTGCGCCCAACCAGATCATCTCCAGCTGCCTTAAAGATTTCAGCGGACACTCGGTTCGCACTGGCAGCTTTGTTAGAATTCAGTCTTGATATTGCTATCATGACCTCGTCTTGGTCGGGAAGGCGATATTCTCGTCGATCATCGTCCATATTGAGTGGAACTGCGTTGTATAGTAATGCTTGGTAAAATCACACGGCACTCTTGTGCGTACACATTCACGATACCAGTCTTAATCTTGACTTAGGCTCCACTGATGTTCGAGAATTTGTAGAAATATATTGACTTGCCTTGGACAGTGGTCAACATAAATCTCAAGAACATCACCCCTTCAAGAAGAGAAACATCTCAACAAGAGACCGCATGAGATTCCTCTTGACGACGAAACTCAAATTCTCGACTGCAGACTATGGCCTTAGGGAACGGCGTAAGAATCTACATAACGACCCTTCCATTAGCTGATAGCGTGATCGAAGTCAACGACATAGCAAGTACTTGTGCTTATGTAGAGGAACGTGCCTACTGAGGTTGGTCTTGATAGTCAAATTTAGGGTCCAATCATAATAAACGTCAGAAAACCCACGCAAGACAACTTAAACAATCCATTTAATACACTGTGGCCCTAATAACGGCTTCGTTCAGTTTCGTTAAGTTTCGATAAGTTTCGTTAAGTTTCGTTAAATTTTGTTTACTTCATTGTGAACGAAATCTCTTTTCATCTTCTCTCTCTTCATTTTCATTTTCACCATTTTGGACTCAGAGCGATCTTAGTTTAGCTGCCATCCTCTTGACACCCAATTGATATGCCTCGAGAAGCTGATGAAAGCTCTTGTCAATTCAAAAATGCCTTTTGATAGAAAATCTTCTATCTTTAAGTAGTAAAAAATGATAAACTTGTTCCTTTATGCTGGAATTGTGCAAAGTTTTACACAGTCAACACAAAAAAATATCAAAAAGAAAACAGGACCTAAAAACTCACTTTGTGTCGCCGTAACTCTTGCATGATGGCACATAAATTGCAGCTCGTTACGTGGGTGTTATCCTGCGAAAGTTTTCAGCAAATGATAAAACTCTCAGTCTCACTAAATGCTTTCACGTGAGTGCACACATACACAGTGCCAAAGTGGGAAATACTCCTTTAATTGTGATCTCAACCCAGTGCCTACACGCATCGCATCAAAAAGCAGCATTTTCTTTCTTTGAAGACTCCACGCCTCTGGAGTCACTTTGAAACTTTGCAGAAGGAACAACATTTATGATATCCAACTTGTTTGCGTATCGTCTGCATTCACAGGGGAATCAGTCCTATTGAAAGAAAACTTGAAAAGAGTCGTTCCAACTTCAACTTCAACTTCACTTTGACAACAGACTCCTCGGGCTCACCGCACCTCCACACATGTACGCAACACACGAAGTTGACACTTTCCAGTGTGGCGTGCGGCGTGTGCGTTGTCCGGCAGGCAGTTAGCCGGTGAAATTGCCGTGGAATGAGTCAACTCGACACGGTGCGCAGTGTGAAATCGATAGAACCGACATTTATCTGAATTTATTGGATATCTGTCAAATGACTGCGGTCCGGGCCGCCCACACAAACAGGACAGATCTTGTGGTCTTCGGCACGGACGACGACTACTAGGAGGCGATATCTAAAGACACCTACTTGGCCTGCAATCAGTGGTGGCGGGGTGGTTGCAGAAAGCAGGCAAAAGGGCTGGTTTTCTTTACCTCCTCGGCAGTCACACAACGCAAACACAGAGGATACAGTGCTCCATTGTGGCAACCGACAATTGTGCCATTTCCAATTGCAGAGATACACTTCAAGTGTGTGCTTGTGTGTGTAAGGCTAGTGTGCCTTGCCACAAACAAAGTTGCTCGAGCCAAGATGCCGGCCAATATAAATGGCAGTGGTTTGTGCTCTTTGCTCTGTGCTTTGTGGTTGCGGCCTGAAACGATGCTGCATCTGAAAAGATACCCTCTATGCAAACTCGCTCAATAATAGAATCGCACTTAGAGCTGCAACGGCCGGCGTGGACTGTGAGCAGGCCATTACGACGCCGCTGCAAAACGAGTATCTGCATCGCACTGAAAATGAAGCAATCCCGAGCTTAGGCAGGACTATTAGCGGATAGTTGCAATCCGGACTCACTGCAGTTGTGCACACAATTGCCAATCGCCCAATCGACCGATCGGCCAATCGGCTGACTCCCATATTTACGCTAATGGCTCGTAATATTCCGTTCCGCGTTGTATCTCATGCGGAATTGTATCAATTTTAGATCATAACCAACCGCACTTGGTGGCGGCGCGGCGGTCGTCATTGAGAAATGCAAACCTATTTAAGTGTCATTACCGGATGCGTCGACCGGGGGGGCTGGGGAGGGCGATCGACTGCAATTACTGATGAGCCAACTGATGCGTGGTTGGCGAGTGCACGTCCGCGTCGTGCCCCCTTGCATTGTCTGCCGAAGAGTGACCGTAATTTTATGTGTGGTTAGGTAATAGTCTTTAAGTGGGACTCGACTCAAACTCCAGCACCTTCGGCAACCTCCCCTCCCGCAGACATATTGATTGATTTGAGGTTTATCTTATATTTCTTCCCTCTGCCCTCGCGGTGGACTTAATCATCCCACACACGGCCACATAACCACACAGCGGCTGGGTCTTAGAAAAGCGGACGTAATTAAAGTGAAGTAGGCACTCGTACCTGCAGTGTTCGTTGCGGCTGCAGGCGTCAGTGGTGGACCGCTGCTGCCGGCTGTGCGTGTGTGGCTGAATGCGGCCGCAATCAAAGTGTCTCAAAGGTGAGCGTGTGTGTAGAGGTGGTTTGCAATTAAAAAGCAAAAGAAAACCCCCATTAACACTCGACAAATTTTATGGGTTCGTGTAAAACACGAAACATATTTGTCACACTTGATTTATGGATACGAGTTACATTTAATCGTCTAATAGATGTTGTAAGACCATGACTTCAACTCCGACTCCAGTTCCAGACCGCCTTCCCGCCCTCTGCCCTCCGCCCACCGTCGCCCCCTCACTCCGTGTCACCAGAGATGGCGGCGACAATGACAATCTTAAGTGTTTGATCTGTGGAAAGGTGTTTTGTAATTCAAATGATGAAGCAAACGACGACGTTTGAAACGAGATCGAAAACTCAACTTAAACACCCCGATTAACAATTCAAATCGAATCGCGCTCGGATGGCGTTGTTATATTCAAAGTTCTATCAATTTATCGCGCTAGCATGTGAGATACATTTGAAACTATCCGATTAGAGGAGACTAGCAGAACAAACAGGCAAAAAAAAAAAATAAATAAGATTGAAGATAAAATGTGCCACTGAATGGCGGTGCGAGTGAATCCTGCCGCGGTGGTGCTCAGCCATTATGTGGCCCTTTTCAGTCTGGGCACGTGTTTCCAGGAAACTTTCAGTTTGTATCTGAAACTGATTTACGGGTAAAAGTGCTTTGAGAATTGAATTAGATTGATTTTATGTTTATTTAGTGCTAAAGTGGCTGGGAATGCCATAAATCTCTTTTATTTAGTTTCGTTTTGGAACATTTATGGCGTTGCCATCCGCCCGGCGGCGCGGCGTGCCGTGGCGTTTGCTTTATGGCACATTGATACGCCGCACTGCCACCACGCCGCCGCGCCAATTTTAATGGATACAGCACGCTGTGGTAATTTTTAATTTCTCATTAAATGCTCACATCCGTGAGATCGCATGCACTGTGGTCTCTTCAACTCTGCCAAGAGGGGGCACGATGGCTTTTTGTTAAGTTCTGAATCTTGAATGTGCCCTTGGATATGGGGGAGGGGGACTATGCTATAAGGCCCGTCTTCAATGCCTCGACATTGGAGTGGATTACAGCCGAGGAAGGAATTGCTTGTGTGTCCATAAAGCGAGGCATATGAATGGGAGTGGTTATGAAAGCTTGGGGCCAGCTTATCTTGAAATCTCTATCTCGACAGGTGGAACGAATCTTTCGAATCTCGTCTGCATTTCCTTTAGATAGGACAGAACATTGACATAAAAAAGACATTTTGGGCGGTTGGGTCGCTGTGGCGTCGTGGGTTAGTGCGTCGACTTCTACGCGAGGATGCCAGGTTCGATACTCGAATTGACCATCTTTCATAATTCACTGCTCCACCTCTTTCGAGTATCTGCCAATGCTCAAAGAGTATTCCTCAACTTCTCCGTTCGGAATCAGCGGAAATAGGTCCCATCCACTCGAGAAAGCACAATATCACGCATAACACGAGTGGTTGCTGCAGAAGCTAGGACCAGGACTGTCTTGGACTGTCGCACCACCCATAGTGTTATATTAGTACACACCTGCAAGAACAGAAGCACCTCCGCATGACAACCCCAAATCAACTGCATCCTCGATGTACGTTCGATTCCTCTTAACGACGAAAAGCAAATTCTCGACTGAACACTGTCGCATAAGCGAGCGACTCCATAATCTCACATGACATGATCCCATCCTCATCACACAAACTTATGCTCACCCAGGGGAACATTCCTGCTTAGGTTGTAGGTCTTGGTAGGGTCCAATCATAATCGACGTAAGAAAACCTCAGTCAACTGAAACTATCTATTGAATAGATTGAGATTATACAATCTGTCCGAAATATCCACTTTTCTCAGTTTCGTTAAGTTTCGATAAGTTTCGTTAAGTTTCGTTAAGTTTCGTTTAATTGTGCTTACTCAATTGTGAACGAAATCTTCATCTTCCGAAATATTTTCCCACAGAAATCAGCATCACGTTGGACTAAGGAAGCCTGTTCTTGTAGTCAAAAAATTCATTTCGATGTTTTCGAATGTCACCATTTATAATCTTCTCGGTATGTCTTCCAACGACAACTGCGACCGTTAAATTTCTCTGAAGGGTTAGGGAATTGGATAAAGAAAACTTCCATTGAATGCAGTGGCGGAAGCACTATATGAGCAAGATGTGCAAGTGCATGCCAAAATGTATCGTTAGTTGTAGTTTTTACAACATCGGTCGGTAGGCGATTTAAGTCGTCTCTGACCTCAAGTCACTCGTTCAAATTAATTTTAGCAGCAACTGCTGTGTGGAATGTAGCACCATCCTGTAGTCAGTCTTTGAGCTAAATTGGTAATCATTGTTCAGTAAGCCCAAGAAATTTGGAGCCTTTTCGCAATCCACACAAATCCACATCGTGTGGATTGTCATTGTTCCAAATTGTCCCATTTGGCTGAAGTGCCCGTTCGTCGAAAAACACTACCTCATCGGTGTAGATGACTTTTTTTTTTCTAATCAAGGCGCACGGCGTTGTCTTTGGTTGTACTCCTTTATCCGTGCATTCAAACTTCTCAAGGTCAATTTGATGTCTAAACTAGGAGTTGTGTGCTCTCTAACCGCAGGGAAGTACTCACTTCAGGCGATGGTTCGCATCACAGCTGAATTCCATGCCAGCTCTGAACAGAATTCAGGCAATGGTTCGCATTGTCTTCAACGGCATTCGTGTCGAATAAGATCACAGCTGAATTCCATGCCAGCTCTGAACAGAATTCAGCCATTGGACGGACAATGCCTTTCTGTGAGATTCAATAAGTCAGACACTGAATGTCTAGTCTCGACAACCACAACTCTTGACTCTCCCTAGGTCGAACTCTCCTTCAGTCAAACTCTCTCTAACTCGAACAAATCATCGTATACTGTGACAATTCGACTTAGGGGGAGTACACTGTGCATTCATACTTATTCCCGACACCATACCTCTCGACTCACTGTGTGTGTTCGGAGTCGGCATAACACCTCATTCATGAGAGAAGAACTCGTGTGTGTCCAGGAGAAGCCAAAATTCCGGCTGGATTCGTGTGAAAGTATCTCAGGGAGCAGAACTCGAGTGCCTACAAGAGAAGCGGGCCAAGAGTCCGCCCGGATTCGTGTGACAATGATGACCACGAAAATAGTCAAGAGAGAAAGGCGTCCCAAGACATGTTTGCCTCTCATTTGTCTCACATCTTCACAAAGAAACGTGCCGTCCCAGACCACGCCCTCAGTGCTCCGGTTAGTTCTAGAGAAACCCTCAATCGCCACCAACTTCTCGAGAACTCAGAAAATTAATTGACATCCTGCGATGCTATGGCGACGATTCATTGGAATTCCTTTCAAGTCCAAGCAGAAAACTGAGAACAAGATGAACTGAATTCAATTTGAAACCACTGTCACTGCCATCATTTCGACGGCAAGACCTTGAGTGTTGATTGTGACCTTAACTCGCCCGCCAACCAAGCCACCTCAGCTCAGTCCTCCCCTTTCAACAACACATCAACACCCGTCTCCCTCCTCACAATCGATACGCCGAGCACGTGGAATCACTTACGTACATCGGCATCCAATCTCTGATTCGTATTTCAATCAACAAATTCGCACTTCCAGCACGGGCACGCGGGCACACCCCGAACGGCGTACACAAGTACATCTCGTATTAGCTGACTGGGTTTGTTTTATCTGAAATCGAACGAAAAAAGCAAACAATTCCGTCGTGAAGGTGATCAAGTTTCCAGTGTACACCCAACGAAGCAACCACCACCACCGCCACCGCCGCAAGCAGCACCAGCCATCCTCACTCATTGGCCCCTCGGAATGGGCAAATTATTCAATTCCAGGTAATAAGCGTTCGGCCCCTCTGGGCCTCTCTGAGCATTTATGCTGCGGAGCGCACTACACTCGCGCTCGTGGGCAGGAGAGCTCTGAAATGATCGCGAAGCGACAAGTCCACACGTAGCCGCGACCAACAGCCAACCACCGCCCTCTGGCTAGGCGACAATCTTAAGCTCGTGTCACCGCGACTCAGCCGGCCACAGACACAGGCTCCCATACGCTCGCAGCCGTCCCCGTTCAATCTCTAATTGAAAATGAAGACTTGAAGGCATAATTTTCAGTTGTTGTTGTTGTTCGCCGGGACTTTAATCTGATGTCATTCAATTTGTAATTTGCATTCGGTGATTTTTCATGGCGGAGCGGTGCGCCTGTGGCTAATGATCTCCGCGGTCTGGAGGCCACCGGTAGGTGAGCTGGGCGTGAGGGGGTTGGGCACTGGTGCCTGGAATCGGCGTGTGAGTCTCAAGTTCAGTGCGAGGCGAGGACGCTAGAGCAGGGGTTCTGGATGGGCTGTAGGTGAATGATTCCGTGGCGCTTAAGTGAATGGGAAATCCATCATTCGAATTGACAAGCGATGGTGTTGCCGACTCTATTTTTGAGAACACGACCAGTTTGTGCCGAGCAGAGCTAATGTTATCTTCGAGGAGTCGTGATGATCTGGAGAGGGCCACGGCGCTGCAGCGGGTGTACTTAAGCGGATTACGGTTTCAAGGCGCTGTGTATGTGATGTGAGGCAAGGCAGATGTGTCACTGATTGCAGGAAGGTCGCTTGGCCTCCTTGCCGGATACAGTGGCTGTCGGTTGACTGTTCTTGAGAGAATTCCATTTCTGAGGCTGTTTTTCGGCTATCGCTTAAATTTGTCGATTCCTCTTGAGTTCTCTAGCTAAACAGCGATGTCGGGGAACTTCATCACTTGCAACTTAGCTTTACCCCTCGGGCATTGGGCGTCAAGCACACCTACGAGCCATGTCGTTCCGCGTTCGAGTTTGAACTCTTTCCAACGCATTCCTAAAGAGCTAAAAGCCGAAGTATTTTTGCATCCGATTGAAAAGGGTGATCGGCCTCTTGAAGCATATCATGTGGATCATTTAGGACCGATGATGTCTACAAAAAAATGTTACAACCATATCTTCGCTGTCATAGATTCGTTTTCGAAATTCACTTGGCTGTATCCGACTAAATCAACTGGGTGCGCCATCGGTTCCGTGGGCGTCCTGTATTGCGCTGTCCGACTGGTTCGGAGTCGAAGACTCTTCGGGCTGGAGCAGTGTTGTACATGCGCTCTACATGGCCCAGCCATCTTAGGCGTTGAATCCGTAGACGCCTGACTAGGCTCATGCCGCTGTACAGCCCGAAGAGTTCGTGGTTGAATCTTCTCCGATAGCCATCAACGCAGACAGGACCAAAGATTGAACGCAGAACTTTTCTCTCGAAGAGACCAAGTGCTTCTTCATCCGCTTTTGAGATTGTCCATGCCTCCGCGCCAAAGAACAGGACAGGGATGATCAAGGTCTTGTATAACGTCAGCTTGGTCCTTCGAAAGAGGGCTCTACCACTCAATTGCCTCTTGAGCCCAAAGAAACACCGATTGGCAAGAGTAGTTCTGCGTTTAATCTCGGTACTTGTGTTGTTCGTACTGTTCACTTGCGAGCCGTTCTACTTGCGAGTCCTTCACTACCTCGAAGTTATAGCTGCCCATGGTGACGTTTTGGCCAAGTCGTCGATGTTGTGTGTCCTTTCTCGACGACAGCATATACTTCGTTTTGCCCTCATTCACCGCTAGACCCATTTTAGCCGCTTTCGCCTCAATGCCAGCAAACGCCTCATTGACGGCTCGTTGTGTTCTGCCAATCGCGTCAATGTCGTCCGCGTATGCTAACAGTTGTACGGACTTCTGGAAGATCATGCCTCTAGTGTTGGCGTGTGAGTCTTGCACGATCTTCTCCAGGATGATGTTGAAGAAGTCACATGTCAGCGCGTCACCTTGTCTAAAACCTTTTTTGATATTGAAGGTTTCCGTGAGTTCGTTAACGAACTTGATGGAGCAACGATAATTCTCCATCGTCATCCTGCACAACCTGACGAGTTTGGCAGGAATGTAAAAACTAGACATGGCGTTGTACAGCTCGTCCCTATGCACGCTGTCATATGCGGCCTTGAAGTCGACTAATAGGTGGTGGGTGTCGATTTGCAATTCTTGGGTTTTTTCTAGGATCTGCCGTAATGTGAAGATTTGGTCGATGGTGGACTTCCCCGGCCTGAAACCGCTCTGATAAGGACCTATCAGGTTGTGGACGAATGGTTTCAGGCGCTCGCACAAAACGGCATGGAGGATCTTATAGGCGATGTTGAGGAGACTTTTCCCTCGGTAGTTGGCGCAGTTGAAGGGGCATTCTTTCTTGTGGATCTTTTCAGATCTCTTTCCCAATCTTCTCTGTCTGGGATGAGTGTTTTAAACCCAAACTCGAAGTCTAAAGCGGGTGTTGTATAATCTGTATGCGTTGGTAGTCTCGCATATCTGATTATCTCTGTGTGGCCTGAGCTGTATGATCTGTTTCAGCGGTTGCACTCCCGTAGCCTTAATGCTACCTCGGTGGCTACCAGCTTCTCATCGATCTCCGTGGGAAGAAGCTGTAGCAATGTTTCCATGGCAGCTGTGGGAGTGGATTGCAATTCCCCTGTGATACAGATAAACGCTTATCTTTGAATACTGCTTATAAATGGATTTGTTATTCAGTGCCGTACCGTATGTTAAGGCGGGTTTAACAACAGCCGTATACATCCAGTGAGCAATTCTTGGTTTAATTCCCCATGTGGGGCCAAGGATTCTCATACATGTGTAAATAGCTGCCGCCGCCTTCTTAATACGTTCCTTAATTTTTGGTTTTCAGCACAACTTGCTGTCTAGGCTAACTCCTTAGTATTTGGCCTGACTAGTGAAGCTGAGTTCCTTTTTCTTCAGCTTCACCTCGACTTTGCTTGCCTAAGCTAGCAGATTATGGGCCCCGTTCGTTATCCGATGTGAAGGTAGACAAACATCGTCAACGCAGTCAACTTATTTAGTGGCCCATCGAATTCCTTTATTCTTTTCCATTAACGTTGTCCGTATGACTTACATCCTTGCTAATCACCAGAACCATAAGTGGGGACACTATGCACCCTTGACGAAGTCAACGTGGGACAACTTACCATGTAATGGCCCAACATGGTCTAAGTATGCTGGTGAACGCAGTAGCAGCCCCCTACCAACCTACCACTGTTTAGGACGTCATACTTGGCCGTTGTAGTAGCCATGGGATCATCCGAGCTTGGCTCATCCTTAAGGACTTTCTCAATGCATTGCTTTCTTCTATATTGAAAGAATTTCAAAGAATGCAAAGGAGTCCGTGCCGCTTACTGGCTGCCCCGGTTACTCTCAGCTCATCACAAACGCACATGTCCCCACTCAACCGCTGACTCATCAAATGCTTCCTCTGCTCTCGTCAGAAGCAGTCCCTAAAGGGTGACATACTCGCCTTTGCGAGAAAAAATGTATGACTTGCCACTGCGTGAAATCATCACACCAAGCCTTTTCAAGCAATTCGACAAGGCCACAAGAGACAAAGCATAAAAGTCATAAGCACCATCTATCGTAGACACAAAGACCTTCTGTCGCCATTGACCCCCACGCAAGTCGTGTCTACCACGCATTTGAGCTGCCCAAGGTGATCCGTTGCTCAGAGAACGTGCGAAAGATTCTTTGCAGAGTCAACAGGGGCATTCTGAAAAGTGAAAACCCGCCCAATGACATGTCATTCCGCTAAGTGGCTGGGCCCCCGGTAACTCTCCCGAACTCACAATTCCGCCACCATTCAACTGCTGACCCATCAAATTTGCGCTCTCATTCAATGTCGGTCAAGTAACGATGAGCTCAACCGTTTAACCATTCTTTTTTCTTTTTTCTTTCGTTTCAGAGTGCGCTGGGACAGCAGTAAAAATTGGCAGCAATTAAGGTAAGCATTTGTGGGACATTAAGCGCTTTGTCATCGTCGGTCGGCCTTCCCACATCGACAACCTCGGCAACCGATACAAGTGTCGCCACCGATGGGAACTCACTCACGCACTTACTCGCAAAGTGCCCCCCGCCCGGTCGGTCTTACAGGTGCGGCAATTCGGCTCCTGAAACGTCGGTGACTGGCCTAGGTGCAACTCGCCGAGATGCATGGCGTGCCTGCGTACACAGCACCCAGTACACATGTAGGAAGCCAACCGCCCATAAATTTTCAGTTACGTCAATCGAATGGAAGCCGAGTAAAGTGCGCGACCCAAGCTGCTACCGGCAGTGACTGCGACTGAGGGGTAATAAATATTCTCTCGAAGGTAATAAAACCTCGAAGGTGTGTGAAGATTAATAGAATTAAATTTGGCCCGTCTCTGGCTACGTCTTCGCCTTCGTCAGCGTCCACCAGGAATGTCATCATTCTGTGCTACCGTTGAGAGCGACCGACCGACGTGGTGGATTGGTGGCGTGTGTGTGGTGAGTTGGCTTATGTCACATTTTGACAGGCAAACAACGACCGTCATTTCGGATTCCAGACGCGTTCTGGCGTTCTGGCGTTCTGCTGTGCCTTCGTCCAAGTTTCCTTCGTTCTTGTCCCAACCCCAACCCAAACCCCCAACCCCCACCCCACTACCTCTCTGCACTCAAATTGATAAGAATCGGAGTTTTTATGGGACTTTTATTGGATGTTCTGTTCGCCGAGGCGCACATTGTTCGTCGGGCAAGGAGGCAGTGCTTTGAATACATTAGGCAACCGTCTTTGGGGTAACCGAGTGTGAGCCTCGGTGCGCGTGTGTGTGCGTGTGGGGAATTTGTTTCGGTTTTTGTTCTCCTCTGTTCATTTGTCTATTTTAACGATCGTGTCGTCGTTTTTTTTTCCCTCCTCTTGGCCGTATCGCGTACCTCATTTGCATAGTTATTAAGAAGTATTTCGGAGTTTTTTGTTGTTGTTTTGTTTTTCATTTCGTTGGTTTCTAATTAAAGTTGAGAGAGTGCCCAGCGCGCCGGCTGTCTGATTCGGCCAGTCAAGTGGAAAGGGACGCGAGCACTGAAGGTCAGATGGAAGCACCTAGTTAAGTTTAATGGTTGAGGCTCGGTTTGTTCTTGAATGGGCTCTGATTGCGAATTAGGTGGCTGGAATTGGATTGAGTCTTGTGTTGACATGGTTCTTGTGAGAGGAGATGGTTCCCATGAGAGTTGTCGTATCTTGAGTGAGGCATCTTATCTTTTTAATGAAATTCATGGATCTGTGCGCGGTTCCTGGAGTTGGAATCTTTGAGATCTCTCAAGAGGAGCGTGGGCTTGGACGGATCATGTGAGGGACTTGCCTTTTACTTTTTAAGTGGCTCTTTGGTGAGCAGTTGCTTCTGGTTGTGGCAGAGTGAGCGCCTTATCATTTAAATCGTTGGCTTTGGCTTGTTTGAGATTAGCTCTTATCTGTCCATAGGCGGTGTTTATATAGCTTAGACTGCTTGCATGATCTGACAAGTACTCATACAACGACGTGGCTAGAGGAACTCTTAGCTTTCCGCTTGAGACCATTTTTTAGGCTGTTTTCTCTCTTGTTCGACAGGGTTTACTACTTGAATTTTCTATACTTTTAACCAATTTGGATATTTGTTGCGAAAGAGGTGGGGACAAGGCAACCAACGGCGTTTCTTGCTCAATTTCAGGAGGCAAGGTTAGGATGTCTGATTTCTAGCAGCAACGGGGGTCTAGAAGGTCATGTTCATCAACCCCGTTGATACCTCTGATAAATCACCACAGACGGCTGACAGTGAAGTTGTCTCCTTCGAAAGGAGAGGCCGCTGACATCACAGAGAAGGGGAACTTTTTCATCGTCCTCCTCCGCGTCACTGCGGGCTCTGCAAAAGTCGTTATGAGACCGGTCCAATCGTGAAACGTGACTTCCAATGGCACCGTGCCTAGTGATGAAACCGTGTTTTGAAAAGTCGGCCTGCTCACTCTGATCAGGCTGTGTGATCGCATCGGATCGGGAGTAGGCCACAATTGTTTCGTAATGAGGCACCCATTGTCAGTGAGATAAGCCGCTTGGGCTTTGCATCAGCGATTGGCATGGATGGCGGATTTCCATCCAGAAAGAGTCTAGAACTAGTGGCTTTCTAGGAAGTTCGTAGTTTGTAGTAAGTACTGCATTTTTTTTTTTTGTTTGGTTTTTGATAACTCCCATTTGATTCGAGACCTATGTCAAAGTCTTGCCATTTCAGCGACCTACTACTGTGCCCTTGAAAAATGGAGGACAATCGGGTTCTTCATCAAAAAATTATTTTATGCAACGAGGTTAATTTCTGGTAACGCAAGAGCTCGCCATGAAATCTTGGGCGTGAAATTGAGAAATGATATACAGTGGACTCTCCCTAAGTCGAACCTCTCTCTAACTCGAACTTTTTCGACATATTTTACATTAATTTCCCTAAATTTTTCCTTACAAAAACCTCTCTCTGAGTTAAACTCCCCTTAACTCGAACAAATTATGTCATCCCATGACAATTCGACTTAGGGGGAGTCCACTGTACTTCTACTGTTTGTTGTCATGGCTGGAATGGCGCAATCATTGGCTCGTTTTTTTGAAGATGACCTTGACAACGTTAGCGACAATAGCGCCTTCTTACTCACATATCAGGCTGAAAACCCATGCAGGGTCCGACCCTGTGCGATAGCTGCTTTCCATTCCTGACGGTCCTGGTCACGCTGCTTCAAGCCATCAAGACCAAGCTGTCCTGCAATCGCGATTACTTGGTCTTTATACCGGAGATTCGGTCTTCCTCTCCTTCTGAATCGGGAGGCTCAGATTCGAAGAAATGGACTCTTAGCTGGAGCATTGTTGTCCATGCGCTCGATGTGGCCGAGCAAGTGCAGTCGACGGGTCTTTGATCTTCCGGACTACATACACATCCTGGAACAGCTCGTAGAGTTCGCGGTTGTATCTTCTCCTCTATTCGCCTTCCTCGCAGACGGGACCATATATCCGACGGAGAATTTTTCTTTCGAAGGCACCAAGAATCAGCTCAGCTTTCGGCTCCATATAGCAGGACTGGAAAAATAACCGCTTTGTAGAGCATCACCTTAGTCCTTCGAGTCAGGAGTTTTGACGCCAGTTGTTTTGACAAACCGAAGTAACACCGGTTGCCAAAGGCGGTTCTAAGTCGATTCTCCATTGTTATGTCATTCAATTCCTTAAAAACCTAGAAATTGTAGCTGTCGATTGTTATATTTTGTCCTAGGTGGTCTGTGATGGATCGTTTTTTGGTCGACAGAATATACTTTGTTTAATCCACATTCAACTTAAGACCAGCTCTCTTCACCTCTTCTTCAATTGCCGTAAATGCTTCCACTATGGCACTATGGGACCGCGCGACGATGTCAATGTCGACTGCATATCCCAACAGTTGGACTGACTTGTAGCAGATAGTGCCTTCCGTGTTTACAGCTGCCCGCCGCACTAACTCCTCCAATACCAGATTGAAGAAGTCACGCATCTCCTTGCCGAAAACCAGTGCAGGTTTCAAACGGCTCGGAAGTCCTTGAGCCGAACTGCACGGTACATCGCGTATTCGTTAGTGGGGTGCAACATAACCGGATCAGCTTCCCGGGATCCCGAATTCGGCCATCGCACCAAATAACTCCTTGCGATGAATTCTGTTTGAAACGGGTCGCGTAGTGGGCGAGCGTCGACTCCTACGCAGAGGTTGCCAGGTTCGAAACCGGAATTTACCACCTATCATAATTCACGGCTCCACCTCTTTCGAGTCACTGACAATGCTTAAAGAGTATTCCTGTCTAGAAAAAAAGCTTCTCAACTTCGCCGTTCGGAGTCGGCATTAAACGGTAGGTCCCTTCCTCTCGTGAAAGAACAATAGCACGCACATCACGAGTGGTTGCTGTAGAAGCTAGGCCCAGGTCCGCCTCGGACTGTAGCGCCACCCACATTATTATTATCGATTTGAAACTCTCTGGTCTTTTCCAGGATTTGCCTTAGAGTGAATATTTGGTCTATTGTCGATTTGCCGGGCCGGGAGCCGCACTGAAACGACCCGCAGTACGCTGGACAGCATCTTGTAGGCGATGTTGAGCAAGGATGTACCTCTATAGTTGTTGCAAGAGGTAGGATCGCCTCTTTTGTGGATGGGGCATATGGAGCTGATATTCCAGTCGTCGGACATGCTTTCGCCACCGGCCTTGAAGGACTCTGATGGTAGGCCATCTGAGCCTGCGGCTTAGTAGTTCTTCGACCTTTTGATGGTTGTGTCGACTTCTTCAAAGCTAAGTGGGAGGACTACTTCATCGACTGAAGTTGGAATTTCTTGATTCCCTATCACTCTCTCCTGGTCAGGCCCGTTAGGCAGCTGTTGGAAGTCCTGCTTAAACACATCCACTATTCCCTGCGGCTCAGTAACCAGGTTACCCTCACAGTTTCGAAGAGCCTGAGTGCCTTTCCGTAAGCCAGCGGCAAGGCTCTTGGCTTTTTTGTAGAAGTCCTGTATTTTGTGCTTGTCCGTAGACTCTTGATATCCTCGAGCTGGGAGGTTGCAAGAGATCTTTTCTTCAGGCGTAGAAGCTTTTTCTCCTCTCTTCTTCTACCCCGGTACTCCTCCTGCGCCGTTGCAGCGCCTTACGGTATGCCTCGTCAGTTGCATGTTTCTTCTGCTCACACTCGCCATCATAGCACGGGTTCTTCGCCGGCGGTGGTAGGTAGCCTAAGGTGGTTTCGGCTACCTCTTTGATGGAGTGTCAATTGAGTGTCAATGCAACCACATCCCGTTGGCGTTGGTGTGTGACGTGGGCATACCGGAGAGTCTCTCACTCAGTTGCTCTTCGTAGGCTCTGTCAATCTTGTCAGCTCAGGCGTCCAATGTCAAAACTCCTCTTTATTGGCTGGTGCAGCCTTCTGACATTGGACAGTCGAGCTCTGAATCTTGCTGCTATGAGGAAATGGTCAGAGTCGACGTTTGCACCCCCGAATGTTCGCACATCCAGGATATTCGACGCATGACTTGGGCCGATTTGGTTGGCGGTTGGACCGTCGGGAAATCGAAAGGTTGCTGTATGGATTCTTTTGCGAGGGAAACTAGTGCTGCTTATGACCATATTGCGTGCTGCCTCAAAGTCTGTGAGCCGTTATCTGTTGTCGTGTCGTGGAGGCTGTGCTTTCCGATAACTCCGCCAAAGATGTCTTCCTTACCGATTTTGGCATTGA